>CM067175.1:88801555-88923550 GCA_034093135.1 Erigeron breviscapus | reverse complement strand
GTTTTGGTTAAAAGGATTTCTATATCTGTACCTTGCTTTCATGTGAAAAGAGATAACAATAAGATGTACAGATTCACAGAAGCTTAGTTCAAGCTGCTACCAGTTGATGACATTATCTTTCTCTACAACCATTTCTTGAATGCAATGCAAAGATACAAGGAAGATGTTATTGCCTTTGAAGCAGTTAAAAGATACATGTCAAGCTGCATTCAATACGCTTCATTGGAAGACTTTCAAATTGGTTTTGAAGTGGTTAAGAGAAAGATCAATGTATCATATCCAGATCAAAGTCTTTACACCAGAGACATTGAACAGCTCAGTATTGGTCATATCATAGAAGAACCATCCTTTGGTGTTGTCTTTTTAAACAGCAGAAAGAAGAAGATCTTTATTCGTATGGATGAACTTGCTTCTTATTCAGATGGAACACTTGAATTTTGTAAGAATGTTTTGTTGTGTTTGAAAGAAGATGATCAGGATGAAAAGAAAAAGGAAGTATTTGATAAAGTAATCTCCAAGATAAATCAAAGACTCGAGTACAGAGACAGTATCAGAATGATGAGAGAGGCAAAGAATGTTCAAAAGTCTAAGTACGTCGTACGTCGAAGAGGAGGTTGTTGGATCAAGTACGAGCCAAGTCATCTTCCAGGCCCACAAAATATTCCACCAAGAAACTATGAAGCAAACATGGTTGTTCTTGATGATAGACCAGAAGGAGATAATTGGTTCTGGCATCCAAATAAAGATAGACCAAATACAAGAGCTTGAAGAATGACAAGAACTGGATATGTTTCACAAATCACTACTAAGGGGGAGATTGTTAGAATTATAAATGTAGTAGTTGATTTGTGTACTTTATATTGTTTTATACTTAGAATGTAAACATGTTAATATGGAAGGGGGCATAGTGTAAATTGCTCTTATGTATATAAACCCCCTCCATAATGTAATTTGTAACCTTTTACCACATAATACAAACTAATATTTCCCTGACATCTCTCTACTCTCTCTCTACTTTCTCTCACTAGAAACCTCCATTAACACACACTAAAGCTCACTAAAGCTCGAATTCTAGTCTTAACACTTCCACATAAACTAGTCTCTCCAATACCTGTTTGATATACAGTATTAAACATGACACGTATAAGATTTATTAGATTAATTTAAAGTAAGAATTGATGTGATTTATTTTATAACTTTATGCGTCGTATTGTGTATTGCTAATAATATGGTTCTATTGCACGAGAGGCATTCTATTTAGGGTATCTAGTTTCTAGGAGGACTCAACTGCGTTCTTATTGAACACCGAATAAGCGTGTGACGTGATAGGGATGTAGTGTAGTTTAAGACTTTATTTTTGTGTGTTGTGTATGCCTTAAAAAGGTCTTACTTATAAATTGCTCGAAAGATTAGGTTAAGTACTTAAGGTTTCGGTCAAAATAGGTCAAACAAAGTCAATTTTTGATATATTTGATTTATATTTTGATTTGCAATTTACTCTGGATAATTGACTAGGAAATGCTTATTTAGTGTGTTAACATGATAATTGCTTAGATTCTAATCTTAATTGTAAGAATTTATTATTTGTTATCTGTTATTTATCTATTTAAGTGTTTTTGAATTCATTATCTATCTTTGAGATTAATGCATATGTTGTGTAGATCTCACGAGTTTGTTGGTATGTGCAGGTTATTTATCGTAACAGGATGTGTGTCAACCATGAAGATAAAGGATCTCTTAAGTGTATGAAAATTGAGTCTATCCAGTCCGGAATGGAGAACACTCAAGCTTGTAAGTCGAGCAGAGTACACTTACACACCGACAACTCACCAAAATTCAAACGAGATGAAAATGAAGATTATGAGTTTGTCTATTCTTTTATGCAAATTTATTTCTTTATTTTCATTATATTTTAATTCTTATGTATTTTTGCTCAATATTCTATGCTTTAAGTGTTTTGTGTAGGGTCAGAGCAAATTTACAAGATTAAACAGTGTTGTTATGTACAATCTTTGTTATTGTCAAATACTTAACGATTGTACTTTGTAAGTTCATTAAATAATGACATATCGGATCAAGATTTAATGATTGTGCATTGTAAATTTGTTCAAGTCGTGACAAAATTCAAGAATTTCTTTATGAGAAAAATACTGATGAAAGTGATACCGAATAAGTCCGTATCTGTCTTATCGTGTTCTCCAAAGAATTCTTTCGTTAATCATACCGGGTTCGAGAAAATTCTTTATGAATTTTCAAGTGTTAATCAAGTCCATGAAGATTGACTTTTTGGAAAGTCTATGTTCATATGAATCGAAAGATAGGTTAAATGTGATATGCGTGTTTAGCCAAGTGGACTTAATATGCATGTTTTGCCAAGTGGGCTCAATATGCGTGTTTGTCAAGTGGGCTTACTTTGCGTGTTACACAGTTGGGCCTCATATGCGTATTCTGCCAAATGAGCCGGATATGCGTGTTTCATTGTGTGATTAGGGTTTGCGTGTTGTGTGTGGGTATATAAAGGAAAAATCTGACCAAAATACACATTTATTACATATTTAAAGATATTTGCGTAGCAAAGCGGCATATGTGTGTGTTTTCTCTCCCAATATATGGCGATTTCGAATATCAAATCTGATCCTATATTCGTCCCTTCTAATCGATTTATCTAACTGATTATGGTGATGATTTCTGATCTCTGATCACAATTATTGCTGTTCTTAGTTTTCTTTTTCGGTTTTTAGGGTTTTCTTCTTCCTTTTTTCTATTTGTTTGTAATTAAAAACCCTAGCTCGTTGTTTTCTTTTTTCTGATTGTTTAACTTGTTCGTGATCGCGGCTACCTTGTGTAGTTTAGCTAGATCTGTTGAACTTGTTAACCAGTTAAGGGAATTGATTCTGCGATTAGGGTTTCTGTCTAGATTAGGGTTTTTGTTTCTAGGGCTGTGGATGGGCGGTTGATGTTTTTGATAGTGAATGAAGAGTGTAGCCAGTGATCTTGATTGGGAGAGTTTACGTCAAAGATTGAATAGATTACGAAATATGCAACCTTCTGTTAATACGCCGATTAGAATTCTAAATAAGACGGATGAAGGTCTTACAAAAACAGATGATCATGGTAACATAAAGATGCAATCAAACAATGATCAGGCTGATCTTCAAGAAGATAACACAAAGACCGATGTGGCTGATTTTACTGAATCGAATAAGGTGAAGGAAAAGGATGCACAATCTGAAATTACTAAAGTATCTTATGCCTCTGTGGTGCAAGCGGGATCTGAAAAACGTCAGGTAAACTTTAGGTTTATGAATTCAGAGAATGTCGATCTCGAAGGGGTGGATGTTTTTCTGCCACTTGAGTCGGTGAAACAAGTCAGTAGTCGTTATGACAACACATTATATGGCTATTTTTTGGGGAATCGATTGGCTTTCCTTGTAGTGAAAAACACGTGGGCAAAATATGGAATTGCTAAAACCATGATGAATGCGGCGGGTTTTTTCTTCTTTAAGTTTAATGATAAAGCTGGAATGGAGAAGGTATTGGAACAAGGTCCATGGTTGATCAGATCGCTGCCGTTGTTTTTGAATGAATGGAACCCTAGTGCCAGTTTGGGTTCGAATCAGAAATATTCCTCTTGTAGTCTTTACAGATGATGGGTTAAGCCTGATTGGATCTAAGATAGGAAAACCATTGAGGCTTGATGCATACACCAGTAATATGTGTGTGGAATCGTGGGGTAGAAATACATATGCTAGAGCCTTGATTGAACTTGATGCAAATAATGAAGTACGAGATGAGCTAGTTATTGGGATACCTGATGTAACACCCCGTCTATAGCGGAAACACGAGATGCCACAGAACGACATGGTACAAAAGATTTAAGTAACAAACATCAACATAAAGTTTCAAATGCCATTCGAATTCAAAAAGGTAACAAGTTCAAGTGGACGTTTAATAAACATTACATAACCAAATTCATAATCAAAGATCAAATGTTTGCGTTACTAGTCCAACATGCAACAAATAAACACATCGTCCAAGGAGCGGTCCAAAAGCTAACTTACTGCCCTAGACCTGAAAAGCATGAAGAAAAAGTGTCAACTACGAGAGTTGAGTGAGTTCATAGGATTGTGCTAACAACACACATGTATTTAATCCAATTCAAGAAAGAATATGTCATAAAATTTCCAAGAATTCCATCATACTGTCCATACCCAAACCGTATGTTCAATCAATAATTGTCATCCATAATATAATATCAATACCTCTGGGTCAATGGTAAGACTACCATGACATAATTTGATGAGGTTGTTCTTGAGCCACTACTAAGACCGGTTATGTCCCAATAATCAATATATTGTCCCAAATGATAAGATAATGATAAGCACATGCTGTCAATCACGTGCATAAAGATAACCAAGGGTCGTGCCATGAAGACGCCCATAAATATATAGTAGTTAGAGCACCGCGAGGCCAGACTGGCGATGAAGGTGGCCACCAAGGCAGACCAAACATCCCACCGTTACCTATAATAGTGGATGAGGGGACAAGTCCTAGTTGCGCAACCCTCTAACTACAGGCCTCAAATGAGTTAATAGTAGTGTACAGGGGACCACCGTTTGACAGTACTCAAGCTCATCATACAATATAATTAAATCCCATATCATTATCCTTATTTCAAAGAATCATTTCATAAGAGAAAGTCATTTTAATTAATCATGCTTTTCACCCCGCAAGTAAAACATATAAAGGAGTTTGAAAGGGGGCTATGACTCACTTGATTAGAGAGTGAAAAGGGGCTGATCAAACGTGATTCCTCCGCTTAGATTTGTTGCGCCTCAAGCAAGCCTAAACCATAACGTATATATTCACGGCGTAAGTTCGCGTGACATGAACTAGTGAGCTAGATCATGAGATGTATACTAGTAGACTTGCCCATATTTGGTTGTCATTAGATTATGGAATTTAAGTGCATTATGATGTTCTCATTGTTTGGGTATAAGAGATTTGGTGGTAGAAGTCGTTTTCTCATTATACGTTTTTGTACGTTTATTGGAATTTCGGTAGTTTGGCTTTGATTTATATGATTTCCATTGTATACTTTGCTTAGTAATAATATTTGACATTAGTGGTCTTATAATATTAATATTTATGTATATTTTTCTGATTTGTAATTATATGTTTAATTTAATATTATTTAATTAATTATTTATTCATTTTATTGATTTATTAATTAAATAATTCCTTAAAAATACTTTTAAGTGTCATAATTGTCTTTGTAAATTATGGATAATTTCATTTGAATTATCTTCTGATATATATGCTCCTTAATTTATAATTTCATGATTTATACTTTTATTTGTGTATTTTCCATTTATTTTAATAATAATATTTAATTAATTGTTTTTACTTAATTATTTATCTTTAAATTATGTAACACATGTCTCTTGCCTTTTAGCTATTTTTCTCCAGTAGGTTTTAGTTACTTTTCTCAATGGTTAAGATGATTTAACTTCATTCTTGATTTACATAATTTATTTATGGATTTTTATGTCTTTTAATTACTATTTAAATTCAATAATTCATGGAAATTCTTAGAAATCATCACTAAACATTTTGGTCTAAAATCTCAGGCCTTTTAGGCAACTTTTATTCATACAAAATCATATCCATTCAACCTCTCTTGTGTCTTGCTTATTTTGAGGGTTTTATGATTAAAAATCGTTTACCGAAATAGTGATTTTAGCCTCATTTCTTGAGCAATTAAAGTGCTTCAAAATGGATTTTCATTCTTGTTTCATTATTTCCAGAAAGTTCATCATATTTTGGTGTCCAAAATCGTGAGATTGGTGGTGGTGTGATATGTGCAATTTAGTGCTTTCGGTTAGTGATTATTTGACCCGAAAAGGTGGCTTTTGAGCTTGTTGTTGTCATGAACCAATAGATCTAAGTTTTATGCTTTTATTTCAAAATTTTTCCAGTAGGTTTATCATATTTTCTTGGTCATAAGATTATGGTGCATGTGTGTGCTCAAAATGCATTTATGCGTGTTTTCGGTTTGTGATTTCTAGCTTGTTTTAACATGTTTTGATTCAAGCTTTATATCCTTGATATTTTATCAATTTTTCCAGAATATTAACACTAATATTAACATATTTTTCACTTATAACAAGTCCATATCCATCTCATAATCCAACAAAAGATCCAACTTTCTTAAATCTAGCATATATGCATTCAAATCAACACTTTTTACTATCAACTTTTATAGATCTAACTTTCAACAATATAAAAACATCTTTCATATGAAAAATCTCAGAATATACTCTTCAAAAATATACAAAAACATATAGATCTATCAACAAGAAAGTCACTTTAAAAGTTACTAATCTATAACCACACTTTTGGGTCTTAAACTTGTTGAATCCTTGGATCTTTCTTCTTAGATTCGACATGCATGAGCATGGAAAGAAAGATCCTATCAACTTTGCCCTCATTAAGTGTGTATTACAAAGAAAACAAGAAGAAAGTATGAGTTTTTGATAAAACCTTTGAATATAAACAAAAACGAGATTAGATCTAGTAAAAAGGATGAAGATTATACCCTCTTGAACTTGGTTTTGGATGAAGAAAGAGGGCAGATTTTCGTGGCCTTCAAACCCCAATAATCCCTTGAATCTAAGCCTAGAACAACCCTTGAACCTTGCTTGTATTAACCCTTTGTTAATCTAACTTAAAACCCTTATTATTAGTAAGTGTTAATTTGATTTTTGATGGTGTTTTCTTTGTTCTTGATGTGGCCGAAAATAATAAGAAAAAGAGAGAAAAGAAGAGGTTTCTTGAGAGAGAAATGAGTTGTGTGTGAAGAGTGTAAGTGATTTGTGTTGGGAGTATAAGGTTGGTTAAATGTTGATTGGTGAATGTGTATGGGGAAAGGGGGGAGGGCCGGCCTCAAAGAGGCATAGGAAGGGTTTTTGGTATCTTTTTTTTTATATAAAAAGTTGTATATAAAGTGTATGTATGTTAGGTGTAAGTGTGTATATATTTTGTAAGGTTAAATGTGTTAGTTTGTAGTTATAAGTTAGTGTTTGTTCTAATATGTGCATATGTATATATGTCATGTATATATGCTTGTATGTATACATTTTTGTGTTTTTAATTTGTTACATGAGCCTTTGATTATAAACTTGTATTTATTTTAAGCATATATGTATATATATCTATATACTTATTATGATTTAAACGCTTTTATGCGCATACGAACTTATAACATATTTTGAAATAGAGATTTTATTTTTGTGACCGAATTTACTTTAATTAGCTAAATGATTAAGTTGTTGGACCTTCGTAAGGATTTTTGATGGTTATCTCAACTTGTGAGGCTTACATTATTATTTAGCTAATTTGATTGATCATCAATAAAATCTTGTTCAATGGTACTTTATAACTCACATTTAGAATTGAACAATAGCTTTAGATTGCTAATTTTAGGGCATTATCTACTAGCTTCTAGTATAACTATGGCTTGCGAGATCATAGGCAACATAACTAGTTCATATATAATATTTAAAAAGTAGGGTTGTTACATCCTTACCCCTTAGAAGAATTCCGTCTCGGAATTTGAATTTGCTTAGGGAGTAAGTGCGGATATTTCTCGCGTATAAAGTCCTCGCGCTCCCATGTAAACTCTGGTCCGCGTTTCGTATCCATCTAACTTTAACAATAGGGATCTTGCTCCTCTTTAGGCGTTTCTCATCGCGATCGAGAACTTCTATTGGCTCCTCACGAAATTGGAGCCTATCCTCCACACGTAGTTCTTCAAGTGGGACCACCTTCGAATCATCCGCCACACATTTCTTCAAGTTTGACACATGGAATGTGTCATGAACATCTCCCAATTCTTGGGGTAATTTCAACTTATAGGCTACGGGGCCTATTCTAGCAACAATTTCAAATGGCCCAATGTATCGGGGGCTCAACTTTCCTCTTTTGCCGAACCTTACGGTTCCCTTCCATGGCGACACCTTTAATAGTACTTTGTCGCCAACCTCAAATTCTAGGGGCTTCCTCCTTTTATCCGCATAACTCTTTTTCCGATCTCTCGCGGCTTTAAGCTTTTCTTTAATAATCGCCACTTTGTCCGTTGTCTCTTGGATAAAGTCAACGGTAGCTAGGCTTCTCTCGCCCGCCTCTACCCAACACATGGGTGATCTACATTTACGCCCGTATAGAGCTTCAAACGGCGCGCATTGTATGCTAGAGTGATAACTATTGTTGTAAGTAAATTCTGCGTATGGCAAGTGTTCATCCCAACTTCCACTAAATTCTAATGCGCAAGCTCTTAGCATATCCTCCAATTTTTGTATAGTACGCTCACTTTGCCCATCCGTTTGTGGGTGGTAAGCCGTGCTTAATGATAACGTAGTGCCCATTGCTTCTTGCACAAGACCCCAGAAACGTGAGGTAAACCTACCATCCCTATCGGATATGATGGACAGAGGTGCACCATGCAATGTCACAATCTTTTCAACGTACAAATGTGCTAAACGTTCAGTGTTCCAGTCTTCTTTGATGGGGATGAAATGGGCTGATTTCGTAAGACGATCAACAATCACCCATATAGCATCATGACCTTTCTTTGTCCGAGGCAATTTCGTTACTAGGTCCATTGCTATTTGCTCCCACTTCCACTCGGGTATTTCCGGCTGCTTTAAAAGTCCAGCTGGCTTCTGGTGCTCAGCTTTGACCATCGCACAAGTCATGCATCGGCTCACATATAGAGCTACATCACCTTTCATCCCAGGCCACCAAAAGTCCCTTTTTAGGCCCTGGTACATCTTATCTGCTCCTGGATGAATCGAGTATTTTGAATTGTGAGCTTCATTCATTAACACCTCTCTCAGCCCGTTGATATTTGGGACCCAAGCTCTTCCCTTGAAATACAAGATGCCTTCATCATCCCTATCGAACCTTGTTTCTACTCCACTCAATGCCTCTTCTTCAATGTTCTTCCCTTCAAAAGCTTTTGCTTGATCTTCTAAGAATCTGTCCCTTAGAGACATTTTCACCTGTAAGTGATAAATTCTTGTCTTCGACACCCTAGTGCTCACCTTCCTACTAAGGGCGTCAGTAACAACATTTGCCTTTCCTGGGTGGTACTTAATTTCACACTCGTAATCGTTAAGTAGCTCCATCCATCTTCTTTGCCTCATGTTTAACATCTTCTGATCGAAGATGTGTTGCAAGCTCTTGTGATCAGTAAATATGGTGCACTTGGTTCCATAAAGATAATGTCGCCATATCTTCAAGGCAAATACTACGGCTCCTAGCTCCAAATCGTGTGTTGAATAATTCTTCTCATGTGGCTTTAATTGCCTGGATGCGTACGCAATAACCTTGTCTCTTTGCATTAGTACGCACCCTAGCCCTTTATTCGACGCATCACAATATACTACAAATCCTTCCATTCCATCTGGCAACGCTAGTATTGGTGCTTCACACAACATGTCCTTAAGCGTTTGAAACGCTTGCTCTTATCCTTCACCCCATTCGAACTCTCTTGCCTTTTGGGTTAATTGGGTTAAAGGTACCGCAATCTTAGAAAATCCCTGAATGAACCTCCTATAATAACCCGCCAAACCTAGGAAGCTACGCACTTCCGTTGGTGTCTTGGGTGTCTCCCATTTCTTGATCGCTTCTATCTTAGACGGATCTACATGGATTCCTTCTTCGTTCACAACGTGTCCCAGAAATTGGACTTGACGGAGCCAAAATTCACACTTAGAAAACTTAGCATATAGTTTCTCGTCTCTAAGTAACTGCAAGATTATCCTCAGGTGCTTCTCGTGCTCCTCCTTGCTTCTAGAGTATATCAGAATGTCATCGATGAACACTATGACGAACTTATCCAAGTATGGCCTGCAGATCCTATTCATTAGGTCCATGAAAACGGCTGGCGCATTTGTGAGACCAAATGGCATCACTAGAAACTCATAGTGCCCATAGCGAGTTCTGAAAGCCGTTTTAGGTACATCTTCTTCTCGTACCCTCAACTGATGATAGCCGGACCTAAGGTCAATTTTCGAGAAATGCGACGCTCCTTGTAGTTGGTCGAACAAATCGTCTATTCGCGGCAACGGGTACCTATTCTTGATCGTCAATTTATTCAACTCTCTATAGTCGATGCACATTCTCAAAGATCCATCCTTCTTCTTGACAAAGAGAATCGGCGCACCCCAGGGTGAAGAACTAGGTTGGATTAAACCTTTATCAAGCAATTCTTGCAATTGCTCCGAGAGTTCTCGCATTTCAGAGGGCGCTAGCCTGTACGGTGCTTTAGCCACGGGGGCTGCCCCGGGAACTAAATCGATAGTAAACTCTACTTGTCTCGCTGGGGGAAGTCCAGGTAGTTCGTCCGGAAACACATCTAGGAAATCTCTAACCACTGCTACCTTGAGAGGATCCCTATCTTTCACTCGCTTATCCACTACTTGTGCCAAGTATGTGTGGTATTCCTTCCGTAGGTACTTCCTCACCTTCATGGACGACACCAACTTAGGTTGGACTCCCGCCTTATGGCCTTGAACTATTAGCACCTCACCGCTATCTAAGGGAATCTTAATGATCCTTTCATGGCAAAGTATTTCAGCACGCATTCTCGACAACCAATCCATTCCTACTATCACATCAAAACTTCCTATTTCTATGGGAATCAAGTCTATACTATAGTCCTTTTCATCTAAAGTTAACTTACAATCAGCAATAATTTCCTTAGCCTTATACTCGTTTCCATTAGCATATTCAACATAATAAGTTTCCTCCAGTTCACTAGGTTTCTTATCAATCAGTTCTTTAAATTCAAAGGAATAAAACTTCTTTCGGCTCCAGAATCAAACAACATAGATGCATAAACATTATTTATTGGAAACGTACCTACGATGACATTAGGGTCATCACGTGCCTCATTTGCTCCCATGGCATACACCCTTCCTCGGGCTTGACCTCCTTGATTCCCACGATTTCCTTGGTTAACGTTGTTGCCTTGATTCCCAATATTAGCTTGATTCCCAACATTTCCTCGGTTGACTTGGTTTCCATTGTTTCCTCGGTTTGCTTGGTTCCCGCGATTCCCAACATTCCTAAAGTTGCCACGGTTACCATTTCCATTTCCACGGTTGCCTTGTGCTCTCCTCAACCTAGGACAAGCATTCCTCCAATGATCCGTACTTCCACATTCGTGACATCCTCCTCGTTGTCCTTCATTCCTTGGCCCGCTTCGGCAGTGAGTAGCAAGGTGACCCATGCGGTTGCAAGTTGTGCAACGCTTGCATTCACCCAAGTGACTATAACCACATCGGTTGCACCTTGGGGGCATGCCACGATATGGATTGGGGTTAGCATCCACAACCCCATAGTTTCTCACAATCTTTTGCCTCTTATCCGGTCCATTCCCTTTTCGATCGCCAAACCGATTTCCTCCACCTTGTCTCGAACTTGATTCACCTCTCGTATACTTCCCACGCCTAACCAAATCGTTTACTAGCCTGGTTGCCAAACTTATAGCCTGCTCCAGAGTGGTAGGACTTGCTGCAGTGACCATCAACCTAACTTCAGGTGCCAATCCATAGATAAACCTCTCTACCTTCTTAGCCACAGGGGTTACCATCTCTGGCACCAACACGCTCAACTCGTGAAAGCGGATCACATAGGCCTCCAATTCCAGTCCTCTCATGGCGTGGTTCCAGAATTCCATCTCCAGTTTTTGTACCTCTTCTCGTGGACAATACTCACGCTTCAACTCATCTTTAAACTGCTCCCAAGTCAAAGCATTGACTGCTGCAGGACCTCTAGTAGTCGCTTGGAGATTCCACCAAGTAAGAGCTCTTCCCTGAAGCTTACTAGCAGCAAACTTAACACGGTCAGCCGGTGCACAGGTAATGATGTTCAAGTTGGCTTCCATGCTTTGGAACCAAGTAAGCAATGCAACAGGACCTTCTGTCCCATGAAACTCCTTGGGATTGCAAGACGTGAAAGCCTTGTAGGCATTCCTGTCAATAGCATTCTCTCCTCCATCTTGTCTTCTGGCCGTGTTGAGTGTAGCGGTTACATTCTCCGCTATTTGGGTGGCAATGTTTGGCATGGCGGCATTGATCTGTTGAGAGATAAGCTCGGCTAACTCGGCTCTTCGCTGGGCCTCTTCACTCGTTTCTCCACCGGTCCTTCGTGGTGCCATGTCTCTACAAAGGATAATATAGTTTAGTTATTCGTTTTTGAATTATATGACATAAGCTCGACTCACGACTTCTTGATCTCACACGAGTACATCTAAAGTTATTTAGTGCATAGAGGGTTCGTTTGCTCACATATGTATAAGTATACCCCGGCTCATATTCCTTTTTATAATTACGACTCACTTGTCATTATGAGTAAATAAATGGTTAGGTAATTTCTAAAATTAATCAACCATGCTTTCTAGGTTTACTTCCTAAGCATGAGAGCTATTACGAGAGTGCAAAGAGCCGTAAGCACACATCCCATAATGGATATCACCTCATTAACTCGTCGGACTTCTGATATCGCCAAGCTCGCATAGTCTCCCGTTCGATCCATAACTCCTAAGGCCCTTTCCATCATCACCTCTTGAGTCCTCACCCTTACTCTAGCATCCCTTAATCCGTTTGCTATTCCCCACACCCTCTCCCTTTCTTCACGAGTCATACCAATGGGAGGTGGAGGGGGTACTCCATAGACTGGGCGGTGTGGCTTCTCTCCTTGACGCCTATGTCCAAGATGGTACCAGGGATGATCACGAGGAAGACGCGGCTGAAAATAGGGATCTCGGGCTGGAAATCTCCCATCGCTTAGGTTCATGGGTGCATCTTGCCTCGGTGGAGTAGGTGCTCTAGGGGCAGGTGGTGATGGTGGTGGCGAGGGTGAGCGACGTTCAGGTTGGCTAGGGGCAACACTCCTAGCATTATCGTCCTCCGATGGGTCTTCCATTGGATCGGTCTCTTCTTCCTCTTCTTCTTGGAGTGGTTGGGGAGGTTGCTCTTGCTCTAGGCTTCTCCTTTCTTCCTCTTCCAAGTAGTCCACAAATCCGTACAAGTTCCTTGGTCTAGGGGCTGATCCGGAGGCTCCACTTGCTCGTGACATGATGTTCCTACACAAGTTTCACAAAGGCGTGAGATGACGACTTGACTCGACGCTTAGACGACCTTGGACGACCGACTTGACCTTTGACGACCCATATGGCAACTTACGGACAGCAAGACGACTCGACGGACCATGAGACGACCTTAACCATTTGACAAGCAACCAACCAACTCGACCAACGACTCACAAGCTTAACAACCAAACAACGACATGACCATTCACAACCGACGACCAACTCGACTCGCACGACCGACATAACCGTCTATAATTAAAGTAATGACTAGAATTCAACTTGTGCATAGCTCTCATGTATTATATCTAAATGGACAAGTTAATGCTAGCCAAGTGGGGGTATCAACTAAGGGTCCTAATAGGTAATGCAAACATTGGATTTGGTTATGTATCTTTTGCACCATGAATCGTTTTTAAAGCTTATTTTCAAAAGACTCATTTTGAATATCCCTTAGACAATCATTTCGATCATTCCATATTAAATTTTTAGTTAGGCATAGTTGATCAGGCTATGCATAAGTAAAACGAGAATACTTTATGATCGACTCAACTGTTTAAGAAATATTCGACTCGTTTGAAAATACGTAGGTTATAGCAAAAATTCTCTATAACCTTGATCTCTGATACCATATTTCTGTAACACCCCGACTATAGCGGAAACACGAGATGCCACAGAACGACAGGGTACAAAAGATTTAAGTAACAAACATCAACATAAAGTTTCAAATGCCATTCGAATTCAAAAAGGTAACAAGTTCAAGTGGACGTTTAATAAACATTACATAACCAAATTCATAATCAAAGATCAAATGTTTGCGTTACTAGTCCAACATGCAACAAATAAACACATCGTCCAAGGAGCGGTCCAAAAGCTAACTTACTGCCCTAGACCTGAAAAGCATGAAGAAAAAGTGTCAACTACGAGAGTTGAGTGAGTTCATAGGATTGTGCTAACAACACACATGTATTTAATCCAATTCAAGAAAGAATATGTCATAAAATTTCCAAGAATTCCATCATACTGTCCATACCCAAACCGTATGTTCAATCAATAATTGTCATCCATAATATAATATCAATACCTCTGGGTCAATGGTAAGACTACCATGACATAATTTGATGAGGTTGTTCTTGAGCCACTACTAAGACCGGTTATGTCCCAATAATCAATATATTGTCCCAAATGATAAGATAATGATAAGCACATGCTGTCAATCACGTGCATAAAGATAACCAAGGGTCGTGCCATGAAGACGCCCATAAATATATAGTAGTTAGAGCACCGCGAGGTCAGACTGGCGATGAAGGTGGCCACCAAGGCAGACCAAACATCCCACCGTTACCTATAATAGTGGATGAGGGGACAAGTCCTAGTTGCGCAACCCTCTAACTATAGGCCTCAAATGAGTTAATAGTAGTGTACAGGGGACCACCGTTTGACAGTACTCAAGCTCATCATACAATATAATTAAATCCCATATCATTATCCTTATTTCAAAGAATCATTTCATAAGAGAAAGTCATTTTAATTAATCATGCTTTTCACCCCGCAAGTAAAACATATAAAGGAGTTTGAAAGGGGGCTATGACTCACTTGATTAGAGAGTGAAAAGGGGCTGATCAAACGTGATTCCTCCGCTTAGATTTGTTGCGCCTCAAGCAAGCCTAAACCATAACGTATATATTCACGGCGTAAGTTCGCGTGACATGAACTAGTGAGCTAGATCATGAGATGTATACTAGTAGACTTGCCCATATTTGGTTGTCATTAGATTATGGAATTTAAGTGCATTATGATGTTCTCATTGTTTGGGTATAAGAGATTTGGTGGTAGAAGTCGTTTTCTCATTATACGTTTTTGTACGTTTATTGGAATTTCGGTAGTTTGGCTTTGATTTATATGATTTCCATTGTATACTTTGCTTAGTAATAATATTTGACATTAGTGGTCTTATAATATTAATATTTATGTATATTTTTCTGATTTGTAATTATATGTTTAATTTAATATTATTTAATTAATTATTTATTCATTTTATTGATTTATTAATTAAATAATTCCTTAAAAATACTTTTAAGTGTCATAATTGTCTTTGTAAATTATGGATAATTTCATTTGAATTATCTTCTGATATATATGCTCCTTAATTTATAATTTCATGATTTATACTTTTATTTGTGTATTTTCCATTTATTTTAATAATAATATTTAATTAATTGTTTTTACTTAATTATTTATCTTTAAATTATGTAACACATGTCTCTTGCCTTTTAGCTATTTTTCTCCAGTAGGTTTTAGTTACTTTTCTCAATGGTTAAGATGATTTAACTTCATTCTTGATTTACATAATTTATTTATGGATTTTTATGTCTTTTAATTACTATTTAAATTCAATAATTCATGGAAATTCTTAGAAATCATCACTAAACATTTTGGTCTAAAATCTCAGGCCTTTTAGGCAACTTTTATTCATACAAAATCATATCCATTCAACCTCTCTTGTGTCTTGCTTATTTTGAGGGTTTTATGATTAAAAATCGTTTACCGAAATAGTGATTTTAGCCTCATTTCTTGAGCAATTAAAGTGCTTCAAAATGGATTTTCATTCTTGTTTCATTATTTCCAGAAAGTTCATCATATTTTGGTGTCCAAAATCGTGAGAGTGGTGGTGGTGTGATATGTGCAATTTAGTGCTTTCGGTTAGTGATTATTTGACCCGAAAAGGTGGCTTTTGAGCTTGTTGTTGTCATGAACCAATAGATCTAAGTTTTATGCTTTTATTTCAAAATTTTTCCAGTAGGTTTATCATATTTTCTTGGTCATAAGATTATGGTGCATGTGTGTGCTCAAAATGCATTTATGCGTGTTTTCGGTTTGTGATTTCTAGCTTGTTTTAACATGTTTTGATTCAAGCTTTATATCCTTGATATTTTATCAATTTTTCCAGAATATTAACACTAATATTAACATATTTTTCACTTATAACAAGTCCATATCCATCTCATAATCCAACAAAAGATCCAACTTTCTTAAATCTAGCATATATGCATTCAAATCAACACTTTTTACTATCAACTTTTATAGATCTAACTTTCAACAATATAAAAACATATTTCATATGAAAAATCTCAGAATATACTCTTCAAAAATATACAAAAACATATAGATCTATCAACAAGAAAGTCACTTTAAAAGTTACTAATCTATAACCACACTTTTGGGTCTTAAACTTGTTGAATCCTTGGATCTTTCTTCTTAGATTCGACATGCATGAGCATGGAAAGAAAGATCCTATCAACTTTGCCCTCATTAAGTGTGTATTACAAAGAAAACAAGAAGAAAGTATGAGTTTTTGATAAAACCTTTGAATATAAACAAAAACGAGATTAGATCTAGTAAAAAGGATGAAGATTATACCCTCTTGAACTTGGTTTTGGATGAAGAAAGAGGGCAGATTTTCGTGGCCTTCAAACCCCAATAATCCCTTGAATCTAAGCCTAGAACAACCCTTGAACCTTGCTTGTATTAACCCTTTGTTAATCTAACTTAAAACCCTTATTATTAGTAAGTGTTAATTTGATTTTTGATGGTGTTTTCTTTGTTCTTGATGTGGCCGAAAATAATAAGAAAAAGAGAGAAAAGAAGAGGTTTCTTGAGAGAGAAATGAGTTGTGTGTGAAGAGTGTAAGTGATTTGTGTTGGGAGTATAAGGTTGGTTAAATGTTGATTGGTGAATGTGTATGGGGAAAGGGGGGAGGGCCGGCCTCAAAGAGGCATAGGAAGGGTTTTTGGTATCTTTTTTTTTATATAAAAAGTTGTATATAAAGTGTATGTATGTTAGGTGTAAGTGTGTATATATTTTGTAAGGTTAAATGTGTTAGTTTGTAGTTATAAGTTAGTGTTTGTTCTAATATGTGCATATGTATATATGTCATGTATATATGCTTGTATGTATACATTTTTGTGTTTTTAATTTGTTACATGAGCCTTTGATTATAAACTTGTATTTATTTTAAGCATATATGTATATATATCTATATACTTATTATGATTTAAACGCTTTTATGCGCATACGAACTTATAACATATTTTGAAATAGAGATTTTATTTTTGTGACCGAATTTACTTTAATTAGCTAAATGATTAAGTTGTTGGACCTTCGTAAGGATTTTTGATGGTTATCTCAACTTGTGAGGCTTACATTATTATTTAGCTAATTTGATTGATCATCAATAAAATCTTGTTCAATGGTACTTTATAACTCACATTTAGAATTGAACAATAGCTTTAGATTGCTAATTTTAGGGCATTATCTACTAGCTTCTAGTATAACTATGGCTTGCGAGATCATAGGCAACATAACTAGTTCATATATAATATTTAAAAGTAGGGTTGTTACACCTGATTTATCTAATGGGGAAATTGCGAAAGTCAAGATAAGTGTCGAGTATGAGGGGAAACCACAACGCTGTCCTCATTGTAAAGTCTTTGGACATGATAATAATAAATGTCCACAACAGGTTAAACCAGCGAAAGTGGTTCAACAAGAAGGGGAATTCCAGGTGGTTGCTCGTAAAGGCAATAAAGCGGGTAAGGGAAAGCAAGCATTGCAACAGCAAAAGAAAATAGAAGGCATAAAGCTTACTAAACCCAAACCAAATTTTCAATATAGATCTAAGCAACCAAATAATGCTAACAAACAAACTGGAAGTGCTGGTGCATCAACGTCTACAGCTCAAGTGAAGACTAGTAATGCATTTTCAGTTTTAGAGCAAGGAAATGGGGTGTGGGAAAATGACTTTGCGGGTGATGTTCTCCAACAGATTGATAAGGAAACAAATAGGTGAACCACCAAAGATGAACACACAAGTCCCGACAACTGGTGTTGAGAGTGATGATGAGGAGGTGGAAGTGATTTTTGATGAGAAAAATCCTACGGATGAAAATACAGGGGCAAGCACTCCTGAGGATAATATTTCCAATGTTTAATATTGCAGCCTGGAATATTAGGGGGATGAACCAATCACCCAAACAAAAGGAGGTAAGGCAAGTTATGATCGATAATCAGTTATGTGTTTGTGCAATTTTAGAGTCTCATGTACAAAATACTCGTCTTCAAAAGTTATGTGCGTCAGTTTTTTGTAACTGGAATTGGACTTCAAATGGTAATTTGTGTAGTAAAGGATCGCGAATAGTACTTGGGTGGAATCCTGATTTGGTAGATGTTATGGTGCTAATTCAGACGGATCAAGTAATGCATACTCAAATAATGTTTAAAGCTGATAAAAAGGATACGTTTTGTTCGTTTGTGTATGCACATAATAAATATATCGATAGAAGAGCATTATGGAAAAGTTTGGTAGTTCATAAACAATTCACTCTGAATAAACCATGGTGCCTTTTGGGGGACTTTAATTCAGCATTGTATCTTGATGATAAATCTTCTGGTAGTTCAATGGTTGATATTGCAATGAGAGAGTTTCAGGATTGTGTTGCAACCATTGAAGTTGCTGATGTTAATAGGATAGGACTTCAATATACTTGGAATAAAAAACCGATGGGTATGGATGGTCTACTTAAGAAGATCGATAGGGTGCTTGCTAATCAACATTTTAATGATTCATTTGTTGGAGCAACGGCTATTTTTCAACCGTATCGCATTTCTGATCATTCGCCGGCTGTTCTTCATATTCCCATGAAAGCTAAGTTTCGGCCTAAACCGTTCAAGTTCTCCAATCTTGTGTTACATAATAAAAAATTTCGAGACATTGTTTCTTCAGCTTGGGATGTAAGTATGGAAGGGCATTACTCGTATATTCTGGTCAAAACGCTAAAAAGTTTAAAGAAGCCACTCAGGTGGCTTTTGTTTGATCAAGGTAATGTTCACAATAATGTTAAGCTTTTAAGAGATGAGTTGGATGAGTGCAAAAAGCATTAGATAAAGGCCCGTATAATTCGCATTTGAAAGAAGAGGCTGCTGCTTATTTGAAATCATATAATGAGGCAATTCTTAATGAAGAGCGATTTTTAAAACAAAAGGCTAAAGTGAACTGGTTGAAAGTAGGGGATTCGAATTCGGCTTACTTTCACAAGGAGGTTAAGGGTCGAGTGAGTAGGAGCCGCATTGATATTATTCCTGATAATAATGGTAACCAAGTCCAAGGAGATAATTTGATTTCGACTTTTTTACATCATTATGAGGTCTTTTTAGGCCAAGCTGGTATGGTTGCTCCTATAACACTTCTCTTTTTTCTAATAAGTTGTCTGAGAGTAATGCAACATATATGATTCGTGACATTGAGGATAAGGAGATTAAAGACACTATTTATTCCATGGGTGATGATATGTCCCTAGGACATGATGGGTATTCGGCTACTTTCTTCAAGGGCGCTTGAGATATTGTGGGTATGGATGTTACTAATGCGGTTAAAGACTTCTTTGATAGTGGTAAGTTGCTTAAAGAGTTAAACCACACGGTTATAGCCCTCATCCCCAAAGTTGCTTCTCCTACAAAGGCCCGGCAAGATGTGCATTCTCGTATCTCAGGAGTTAATGCATAATTATCATTTGGATAGAGGCCCGGCAAGATGTGCTTTTAAAGTAGACATCCAAAAAGCATATGACACAGTTGATTGGAGCTTTTTACGAGCCATCTTGGAAGGTTTTGGTTTTCATACAAAGATGGTTCATTGGATAATGGAGTGTGTTTCAACCACCTCATTTTCGATATCTATCAATGGACCTCTACATGGTTTTTTTGTTGGTAAAAGAGGTCTTCGACAAAAAACTTGTTAGTATTCGGGGTAACCTTTACCCAAAAAAAAAGAGGTCTTCGAAAAGGTGACCCGCTGTCACCTTATTTATTTACTTTAGTCATGGAAATTGACTCGTATCTTCCAAAGAAATATTATTGCATCTGACAGGTTTAGGTTTCACCATCAGTGCTCGAAGACTAATCTGGTCAACCTATGCTTTGCGGATGACTTAATTCTGTTTGCTCATGGGGATGTGGATTCTGTGAAAATTATTATGGATTCGTTGGAGGAATTCAAGAATGTATCTGGTCTTACACCTAGCATCCCGAAGAGCACTGCATTCTTCTGCAATGTTCTAAATCATGTTAAGATTGCTATCCTTAATGTAATGCCGTTTGAAGAAGGTTCACTCCCAATGAAATATTTGGGTGTTCCTTTAATATCAACTAGATTGTTTCTAAGAGATTGTAAGGAACTAGTTGAACGGGTCAAGAAAAGGGTGTCGGAATGGAAGAATAAATTTCTTTCATTTGCGGGTCGCCTTCAATTGGTAAATTCTGTAATATCTTCTTTACATGTTTATTGGTCTTCTATGTTCATTTTACCAGCTCGTATTGTTCATGATATTGAGCATATTATTCGAGGGTTTTTTACGGTGTCAAGGAGAGTTTTTTGGGTAAAAGGGGAAAACCCCGTTGACTTTATAACATCACCCAAAAACAATAAGGTACAAGTAGCGTAGTCGAGTACTACACTAGTTCATATATAGGACATGCCCCATATATGTTAACATATAATCAAGGAGACAAAACAAAAGAAACTAGTTTTCAACCACTACCTATCCTCAACTAGATATATTGTGTCAAGGAGAGTTGAAAAAAGGTAAATCGAAGGTTGCTTGGGATGTTGTTTGTCTTCCAAAGAATGAAGGTGGACTGGGTATAGGAAAGATTGAAGCTTTTAATATGGCTCTTATTACTAATCATATTTGGAATATTGTTACTTTGAAAGAGACACTGTGGGTTCGATGGGTTCATTCATACAAATTGAGGGGTCGAAATTTCTGGGATATCCCTATTAATGGCAATGTATCTTGGAGTTGGAGGAAAATAATGCAATTAAGACCTATGATTAGGGAGCATATTTGGTTTCGTATTGGTAATGGAATGAGAGCTTCAGCATGGTATGATAATTGGTGTAACCATAGTCTTGGGGAACACTAGACTTCGAACCTGAAGTACTTGGCATGTCCTTGGGGTTTTTCTGAGCAGCCACGAGACGATATTCGAACCTTTGCTTTTGCTTATTAAGAGGAAACCCTGATACATTAGACACTTTCTTTCTAACTTTTACCTCAGTGAACCCATCATCATCAATCTTGGCAGCTTTTTTTGGTTCAGGCCGCACTACTTTTGGACACGCATTAGACTGATATCCAAAGATACAACAAGTAGCACATCTCGGGGGGCGCCACTCATATTCAACTTGCATAGTTTCTTTGATATATTTATCCCCATACATAGTAGGAATAGCCATAGTTAATTCATCCATAAATCCATTAGTTGCTGAAATCTCGATCAATGCCCTAGCATAACTACTTCTGCCCCAAGACTCCATACACATAGTACTGGTATATGAATCAAGAAGTTTTGGAGTACCCAGTTTAGAGGCAAGGAGGCTTAACCCATCATCCATATACGCGGCAATTGGCACATTATGAATTTTGACCCATACAACAATTGTAACAACCCTCAATTTCCGACTAGGACAATTTACTTCCATTTATCTAAGTAACTAATCCTAGAGGTTTCTTAAGAGATTTTGCCTTCCAGACATTTAGGCATAATGATACTTGCCGTCTAGTTCAGTAGAATTTCCAAAGATAGCTAGTTGCCTTAGAAATGCCATGAACAATAACTATAATCATTCAACACAATCTCAAGCTATAAACTAGTTCTAATTGAACTTGACGAAAGGTCAACAAACCAAAAACTTTATTCGAGAAGTTAAGATTACATGAATAAATTATATAAGGTTCATAAGTTGTGATAACAACCAAAAATCTATATAATCATCCAACAATTCAAACACCAATCCAATCAAAGTACATTTGAGCATAAAATATGATGAACATTTCAAAAACACAGTTTCAAGCTAGATGATATATAAAAGTGAGTTTAAATAATAACAAGTATATATATGTCTAGCAAAAATACAAATTTACATACAATGAGTTAAGTGACAACTACAAAACACGAATATATACATACACATACACACACGACATATACATATACATATATATATACTCTTGGACACAAACAACTAACTATACTTATATATTTATACAAATACATAATACACTTATATAAACAAACACACATTTAAATACCCTCATACACCTAAATACTTATACACATTTTATAAATATAAAAAAAAAAGGGGGAAACCCTTCACTTACCCCCTTTTGGCCGTCCCTCCCCCATACCACACACTCTTTTCATTCCAAATTGTTCCTTTACTCATTTCCTAGTAACTCCCAACAATTTATTTCACACAACACTCCATCTTCACTTTTCACACACATCTCTCTCTCTCAAAGAACTTTCTTCTCCATCTTTTTCTTTGTATGTCACGGCTCAAAAAGGGAACAAAAAGGCAAGACAAAATCTTAACTAAACAATATTAATAATAAGGGTTTAGGCTAGACTAATCAAGGGATATTTCAAGCAAGATTAAGGGTTGTTTTAAGCTTGGAAAAAGGGGTTATTCGAGGCTTTAGGGTCACGAAATTTCTGCCCAAAATCACTTTCAAATCCGAGTTCTTCAAGGGTATAAATCTTCATCTCTTTACTAGATCTATCTTGTTCTTGCTTATTTTTCAGAAATCTTATCAAAAGTTTATGTTTTCTTCTTGATTTCTTTGTTATATACACTTGATGAAGGCAAAGTTGATAGGATCTTTCTCCTCATGCATATGCATGTCGAAATCTATGAGAAAGATCCAAGGATTCAACAAGTTTAAGACCCAAAAGTGTTGTTATAGATTAATAGCTTTTAAAGTGATTTTCCTTTTGATAGATCTATATGTTTTTGTATATTTTGAAGAATATATTTCTGAGATTTTTTATTAAAAAGATGTTTTTATGTTGTTGAAAGTTAGATCTATAAAGATTGGTATTGAAAAGTGTTGATTTGAATGAATACATGTTAGATCTAAGAAAGTTGAATCTTGTTGTTGGATTATGAGATGGATGGACTTGTATTAAGTGAAAAATATGTTAAAAGAGATATAATAATCTGGAAATTTGATGTTAAGAGGTATAAAAATAAAGTATTAATCTTGTAAATGATGAACTCAAGTGTTAATAAAGCAAGAATGGTCATTGGTGTGTTGTTTGGACCCAAATGCTTCTGACAGAATTATTCTTCTGTCTTTTGACGGATAAACTGGGCATGTGAGGGCCGTTTCAAGAAAAACTTTCAAAACAAAAGTTGTAGATAAAAGAGTTAAGTTTAACCTCCAACTGGAATCACTCAAAAACACTAAACCAAACCAAAGATATGATTTTTCTACCAAAAGTGGTCAAAACTGGATTTTTGTCTTAATGTTGAGTCAACTTTGACGATTTTTAATTTCTTAACTAATAGGTTTCAGAAGTTTAAACTTGGTGTGAACTGAGCTCAAAGTGTCCCTAACTTAAAATAAAATTGGGAGATTTTTCTTAAATGTTCATCATAGAAATCTTTTATAAAGTATATTGAGTCGCACAGCAGCAAGCTTTCTGACCAACTTTGGTTTTGTAATTTTTAGAGGTAGTAAACAATGTCTAAAAATTTAGCAAAAATTCACATAAATATAGGACACATATATGTCTCTGTATAAAAATCACCAACGTCCAAATAATTCAACTTAACCAAGAATGACTACTCAACATTTTATGAAAATAAGTGTTAAAACAGAAAATTTCAAGTAAAAGTTCTTCACAACAAAATAAGCTAAAAGTCACTAGATTGCAACTTTAACCAACTCCAACAATCTCGTAACAAAAAGTATTATAAATATACTGAGAATATGCCAAAGAAAAGTTATAAAACTTAACTTGGTTATTAAGTAGCAGAGACAAGCCTACAAATCACTAATTCGGTTCATATAAGCGCTAACCGAAAGCTTTAATTTGCAAATATCACACCACCACCACGAGCACGACTTAAGACACCAAAATATAATGAACATTCTGTAAATAATGGAATAAGGATGAAAATCCATTTTGAAGCACTTTAATTGCTTGAGAAATGAGGCTAAAATCACCATTTCGGTAAACGATTTTTAATCATAAAACCCTCAAAATAAGCAAGACACAAGAGAGGTTGAATTGATATGATTTTGTATGGATAAAAGTTGCCTAAAAGGCCTGAGATTTTTGACCAAAATGTTTAGTGATGATTTCTAAGAATTTCCATGAATTATTGAATTTAAATAGTAATTAAAAGACATAAAAATCCATAAATAAATTATGTAGATCAAGAATGAAGTTAAATCATCTTAACCATTGATAAAAATAACTAAAACCTACTGGAGAAAAATAGTTAAAAGGCAAGAGACATATGTTACATAATTTAAAGATAAATAATTGAGTAAAAATAATTAATTAAAAATTATCATTAAAATAAAGGGAAAATACGCAAATAAAAGTATAAATCATGAAATTATAAATTAAGGAGCATATATATCAGAAGATATTTCAAATGAAATTATCCATAATTTATAAAGGCAATTATGACACTTAAAAGTATTTTTAAGGAATTATTTAATTAATAAATCAATAAAATGAATAAATAATTAATTAAATAATATTAAATTAAATATATAATTACAAATCAGAAAATATACATAAAATATTAATATTATAAGACCACTAGTGTCAAATATAATTACTAAGCAAAGTATACAATGGAAATCATATAAACCAAAGCCAAATTACCGAAATTTCAATAAACGTACAAAAACGTATAATGAGAAAACGACTTTTACACCAACACTCTCTACAACCAAAAAGATGCAAATATTAACAATATACTTGAAAGTGGCATTTCTTAGTGATGGCTTAAGATAGGAACTTACGTATATTAGTCCTATCGTAGGGATAGTCTTGGCTTTGAGTGTGGTTGAGGACCATGACGGAATATATGATCAAGGAAGCTATAGATGGGAAGTACCCATTTTGGATAAGTGAATATAATATGCGGCATATCAAGGTGAGTCATAGCCCCTTTTCAAACTCTTTTATATGTTTTACTTACGGGTGAAAAGCATGATTAATTAAAATGGCTTTATCTTATGAAATGATTCTTTGAAACAATGATAATGATATGGGAATTATATTGTATGTTCAACGTGTTATATGTTATATGATGAGCTTGAGTACTGTCAAACGGTGGTCCCTGTACACTACTATTAACTCATTTGAGGCCTGTAGTTAGAGGGTTGCGCAACTAGGACTTGTCCCCTCATCCACTATTATAGGTAACGGTGGGATGTTTGGTCTGCCTTAGTGGCCACCTTCATCGCCAGTCTGGCCTCGCGGTGCTCTAACTACTATATATTTATGGGCGTCTCCATGGCACGACCCTTGGTTATCTTTATGCACGTGATTGACAGCATGTGCTTATCATTATCTTATCATTTGGGACATTATATCTGATTATTGGGACATAACCGGTCTTAGTAGTGGCTCAAGAGCGATCTCATCAAATTATGTCATGGTAGTCTTACCATTGACCAAGAGGTATTGATATTATTATGGATGGAAATTGTGGATTGAACATACCGTTTGGGTATTGGACCCTATATGGAGAATTGAAGGTTGTTGAATTTGACAATATTGAAGTATTGATGACCAAATGGTTTTGGTATGATAAATGATTAATCGATTGATATATTTTTCTCTCACGATAAATGTGACAAATGAGAACGTTATAATTTACCATGGATTTCTCAACTATTTTGAAATGGATATGTAACAAGATTTACTTGTAAACCTATGCACTCACCAACTACGTTTTTGTAGTTGACACTTTTTCTTCATGCTTTTCAGGAATTAGCGTAAGCTTTGAGGAATTATATGCATCATGATTGTTTGCATTGCACTTTGGAGTCAAAGATCAAACTTGTGACGGGCAATGGAATCCGCCCTGATCATTGTAGTATACCATCTCATGTATTTGTTATTTGTTTCGTGGACTCAATATCCAAGTATAGTAGACGTATTGTACTTGGGAATTGGTTCACATGCTTGTGCATTGTAAATTATTTTTATCCAATAAAGCTATGGTGAATGTTATCTATTATCCCTTGCCTTGAATACTCGACTTTCTGTACATCTCAACGTTCCGCCTTAGTTGGGGTGTTACAGAAAATGGTATCAGAGACTAAGGTTATAGAGAACATTAGGGTTCCTCCGGGAATTCCAAGACTATAGCCTATCTTCAAAACGAATTTTATAGTCGAGTCGAGCATAAGGTTGAGCGGACTAGTTTGAGCTTTACATGGTAGGACCATAATTAAACGTAAAGTCATGAATCTACGTTTAATTATGAGAGGACCATGTAAAACTCAAACGACCCCTTAGACTTATGTTCAAAAGGATTCCTTTTCAAAAAAAAAAAAAAAAAAAAAATAAAAAATAAAAATAAAAAAATAAATAAAAAAAAAAAAAAAAAAAAAAAAAAAAAATAAAAAATAAAAAAAAAAATAAAAATATAGATATATATATATCTTTATTAAACTCGTTTTAATGAGAATACGTGTTGCATTTAGACATTCACCTAAGCATATATATAGCGATTCGAGACTTGCCTTACTTGAGGATTATGCTAGTTTAGTAGGATTCCCCTCTGCACATTAGAAGTAAAATGAATAAGATTGAAAGATATTCGTTGATACATGCTACTCTATGCTATAACATGTAAATTTGGGCATGATTTGATTGCAATGTGAAAGCTTATGTGCAATGTGAAAGTTGTGCAATGTGAAAGTTTGGAATGTGCAATGTGGAAATTAGGGGAGAAATGCATGCGTAAAAGCCTTATGATTCATGATGTTGAACTTTAAGTTGCATATGCACTTTAAAATAATGAGATTATTATAAGGCACGAAATCATTTTGGGGTATGACTTGTAATTTATGATCGATTTAGAAAGAAAATATGGGCATGACGAGTTGATATGAAATTTCATAGACGATATGGATATGAGAGCCTTTACTCTCTAAGTTGGAGCTATTTGAAACTAGTGCGTGAATATTTTGATGATTTAGTAGTCATGCCTTTCTATTGAGATAATTATTGCGCCCTAAGGTTGAGCTAATTGAGGGCTAGTGCATGAACGATTTAATGATTATAGTTGTGCCTTATCATTGAGATGGTTATTATGCTCTAAGATTTGACTATTGAGAACTGGCACCTGCTAGATATGATTATAATATGGTTAGTCCTTACTACTGAGATATATATTGCGTGATGAGATTTGACCGCTTGGGAACTAGTGATTGTCCCTGAGAAATGCAAAATTGATTTAGAAATTTCCTAAGTATGGAAGTTGTCATTAAGTACCCCTCTAATCCAATATTCGTTCACTCGTGCTCTTTTGAAATTATCCCACATCCTATTTCTTACGACACCACCATTCATTATGGACATATGACGACGGCGATATCATCAGTGGAGCATCTTTCCACGAACGTTGGACGATATACTCTGAGAATTGCAGACCCAAGATATGACGCGACTCTATCCTCTTAGAAACTACGCATAACCTTGGTGTTCGATCTGAAACGGTGCGAAACATATGTAGACGTCGAATGAAGTTGGAGACTTATGAAAGACGAGTGGTATTAAAGCCAAATTACGATTTAACGATGCCGATAGAACCCATTCCGATATACATTCTAGAAGACACATTGTGGGGATTGTAGCTCCGAAATTTGGTGCGATATCTCTATAATAACACACGTACACGAACGGTTATCCATATTATCTAAGTTGGTGCGGCATATATTGACGTCATCGAAAGTTGGAGTCCATTGAGCAACGATAGACATAGAAGTGATTTCTTTAAACCGCGCAAGGAGTTTGATTCGAGCCTTAATGATTCTTTTGTTTTTGTTTTCTTATTCATTCATTCAAAACCAAATTCTGTATCCTTGATTTTTCAAAGTAATGGTCACCACCGCTTCTCTTCAAGAGTCAGTAACTTAACAACATACAATTCACTTACGCAACACTCAGCAATGGCGAAATCAAGTAAGTAGTACCCTGATCTCGCTGCGACGTCAAGGGATGCGAAAGACTTTCAGACATCAATCGTCCACAAGTGGAATACTTGGGATAACGATATAGTATAGAAGATGCTATTGGATCATGTACATAAAGTAGGGCGGAGAAGATTTGTGGCGCATAAGTCAAAGTACATGGAAGCACAATCGAAGAATATACTAAGCCTTAACTTGGAGAAAGAATTGAAGGTCTTCCCTATCTATGTTCATCGACCAAGGAGAAAGATTGAGTGGTCAACGAAAAAAAAAAAAGGTCGTGTGACATGAAGGTCATCTTCGGTTAAGTATAAGGACTCCCCTAGAACTTGGGAGATCACTAGCAATGTTGGAAGACGAAAGTGGTTAGAAGAAGAAAACCAAGGACAATAAGATAATTAGGATGTGTCGAGCAACCCTCAAGGTGGAAGAGTAACAAGAAGGATTCTGAGCTATTCTTTTCTTTTTCAAAACAACCGTGCAAATGGATATTTGCTACATGAAGGAATCAGGAATTTGGCGAATTGAAGATCGTCAAGGATGGTGAGATAAAATGAAAGTAGGAAATCCCTTACATTTTTCTAGAGGAAAAATGTTAAGGGGGTAATCACAGCAAAGGAAGATACTCGAACAAAAAGTATGAAACGTAAGATTATACGTTATCATCCAGGAAGAGTTATTCACTAGCATCATTGAAGGTAATGTGGAGTAGAAAGTAAAGTAAAGGAAGGCGATTGAACCCAAATGGTAAAGTAACGGCATTGACATCATCTACAAGGTGTGGTTCTGGAGGTATTCATCTTTATGGCGCTCCTCATGTTATTTTTTGAATATCACCTGGAAAACCTCTATCGAAAGACAAGCTATTAGTATAACCTATCAACTAAGCCAAGAGAAAGCGGTATACGCTCAACACCCGACGGAGGCTAGTTTAGAAGCACGGTGAGTTATGATGGTTATCCCCTTAAGGTTAATGGTCGTATAGAGGTAAACTAAAATAAGATGAACTTGGGAGAGAACAATTTTGCAACACATGGTTAATCGTCAAGGACCATCGACCCAAGGAGTAGTGCGCCCAAGAAGAGTGAAGGAGAAAACAACATGGAATTGCTAAAGTTAATAGTGAAAGCTGATAAGGAATACGACGCTAGAAGTCAAGGCACATACTACCGCAACGATCAAGGAAGTTGGTCGTTGAACTACTTTTCAAGAAATAACAAACTCCGTGAAGAGCTAGTTATGGAATGTTTGAACGGAAGGGTGGTAAGGATAACTCGCATCTGTGATGAGCTAGGATCAAAGGATCCGTATCACCATGATCTGACAAGTACCCTTGAGATAACTGCAAGGACTAGCGACTGCTTGTGTGCTGTTCAAGACGACGATTACTCTAGTTAGAGACGGATCCGAGTGGCGAAACAGTAAGGAGTATAGTTACCCATAAGAAAACGAAAGGAAAATGGGGAAGACCGAATGGTTGAGAAAAGGATGAAGTAACCGATGTTTCCCCCTAAATAATATTATGTCACCATTTCTAAGGACATTAGGTTATTGTATTTGAAAAGAAGCTTAGCTTAGGAAGCTGGAGACGGATATGAGGCTCAGGAGAGCAAAGTAACTGACAGCTTTGTAGAGGTCATGAGGACCTAAGAAGGATTATTTTAAAGGAAGAGTTCATGCGAATAAGGACATCGAAGTGTTTACCTTGAAATAATGGTGGTGATATGATTACTTAAGAACATAAGGATTGTGTAAATCCTATCATGAGGAATGCGTAGGTATAGCAAAGAAACCGAATAGGTTATATGTGAGATGTTAAAAGAGATTTGTCGGCAATGAGTCATAGATAATGGTCCTTCTAGCGTAAAAGGAAGTAATTAAAGGTACCTTAAAACGATTTGGAAGCCGATATCGGCAAAAGCAAGAGAAACTAGTAATGATATGACTGAGCGAACGATGAAAGAGGTGACTTTGGGAAAATAAGAGTGAAGTTAAAGGACAAAGGTGAGTGTGAGGAACAAGATGGAACTATCGTCATACAATTTATGATTCCCTCGAACGCTATAAAGCAACAAAGACGACACTAGAAAACCCTAAAGTGAGGTACTACGAAGATGTACCTTCGCAATTTTAGTGCAACTTGGCATAATGGACTAGTATCACTCTTGTTAAGGGGGTAATCCCTTAACAAGTGATTAATCGCAAACGAAGTCAATAGATTCAAGTAGCGGCAAGCGTGTCCAACTCCAAACTGAAGAAAGATAAAGATAGGCAAGGAGCCATTGAGACGTTTCTTTAATTGAGAAGGCAAACGATAAAGGAAAGTACACCAAGTGACCAATGGAAATGAGTAGTCACAGACAATCGATATTCCAACGTTTCTTACCGCCTTTATTGTAACTAACGTTGCGAGCCGTTTGTTCGTTTTACACCTCCGTATTGCCATTCTTATAATCATCCTATTATTTAGTATTGATCTAGGCAAGGTTGACGACTCACAACGATTACATGCGATTAATCTCCAGTCGTCTCAAGAAATGAGCGACATTCGTAACCTTTCTCTTTTTCGAAGTTCTAATCAAGAGGAATTTTAGGGAACCGAGGGATGGATGCCCCAACCCTAGAGTTAAAAGCTCGCAAGAAACCAAGAATCGTGATAAAATCTTGTTTGACTTTCCCACATTATATGACTCCGTGTAGACACCCATACTGTTGGTTTATCCATTTTTACTACCGTATGAATGATCAAACTTCGAGGACGAAGTTTCAGTTAAGGGGGTAATGATGTAACCCCCCCCCCCCCCCCCCCCCCCCCCCCCCCCCCCCCCCCCCCCCCCCCCCCCCCCCCCCCCCCCCCCCCCCCCCCCCCCCCCCCCCCCCCCCCCCCCCCCCCCCCCCCCCCCCCCCCCCCCCCCCCCCCCCCCCCCCCCCCCCCCCCCCCCCCCCCCCCCCCCCCCCCCCCCCCCCCCCCCCCCCCCCCCCCCCCCCCCCCCCCCCCCCCCCCCCCCCCCCCCCCCCCCCCCCCCCCCCCCCCCCCCCCCCCCCCCCCCCCCCCCCCCCCCCCCCCCCCCCCCCCCCCCCCCCCCCCCCCCCCCCCCCCCCCCCCCCCCCCCCCCCCCCCCCCCCCCCCCCCCCCCCCCCCCCCCCCCCCCCCCCCCCCCCCCCCCCCCCCCCCCCCCCCCCCCCCCCCCCCCCCCCCCCCCCCCCCCCCCCCCCCCCCCCCCCCCCCCCCCCCCCCCCCCCCCCCCCCCCCCCCCCCCCCCCCCCCCCCCCCCCCCCCCCCCCCCCCCCCCCCCCCCCCCCCCCCCCCCCCCCCCCCCCCCCCCCCCCCCCCCCCCCCCCCCCCCCCCCCCCCCCCCCCCCCCCCCCCCCCCCCCCCCCCCCCCCCCCCCCCCCCCCCCCCCCCCCCCCCCCCCCCCCCCCCCCCCCCCCCCCCCCCCCCCCCCCCCCCCCCCCCCCCCCCCCCCCCCCCCCCCCCCCCCCCCCCCCCCCCCCCCCCCCCCCCCCCCCCCCCCCCCCCCCCCCCCCCCCCCCCCCCCCCCCCCCCCCCCCCCCCCCCCCCCCCCCCCCCCCCCCCCCCCCCCCCCCCCCCCCCCCCCCCCCCCCCCCCCCCCCCCCCCCCCCCCCCCCCCCCCCCCCCCCCCCCCCCCCCCCCCCCCCCCCCCCCCCCCCCCCCCCCCCCCCCCCCCCCCCCCCCCCCCCCCCCCCCCCCCCCCCCCCCCCCCCCCCCCCCCCCCCCCCCCCCCCCCCCCCCCCCCCCCCCCCCCCCCCCCCCCCCCCCCCCCCCCCCCCCCCCCCCCCCCCCCCCCCCCCCCCCCCCCCCCCCCCCCCCCCCCCCCCCCCCCCCCCCCCCCCCCCCCCCCCCCCCCCCCCCCCCCCCCCCCCCCCCCCCCCCCCCCCCCCCCCCCCCCCCCCCCCCCCCCCCCCCCCCCCCCCCCCCCCCCCCCCCCCCCCCCCCCCCCCCCCCCCCCCCCCCCCCCCCCCCCCCCCCCCCCCCCCCCCCCCCCCCCCCCCCCCCCCCCCCCCCCCCCCCCCCCCCCCCCCCCCCCCCCCCCCCCCCCCCCCCCCCCCCCCCCCCCCCCCCCCCCCCCCCCCCCCCCCCCCCCCCCCCCCCCCCCCCCCCCCCCCCCCCCCCCCCCCCCCCCCCCCCCCCCCCCCCCCCCCCCCCCCCCCCCCCCCCCCCCCCCCCCCCCCCCCCCCCCCCCCCCCCCCCCCCCCCCCCCCCCCCCCCCCCCCCCCCCCCCCCCCCCCCCCCCCCCCCCCCCCCCCCCCCCCCCCCCCCCCCCCCCCCCCCCCCCCCCCCCCCCCCCCCCCCCCCCCCCCCCCCCCCCCCCCCCCCCCCCCCCCCCCCCCCCCCCCCCCCCCCCCCCCCCCCCCCCCCCCCCCCCCCCCCCCCCCCCCCCCCCCCCCCCCCCCCCCCCCCCCCCCCCCCCCCCCCCCCCCCCCCCCCCCCCCCCCCCCCCCCCCCCCCCCCCCCCCCCCCCCCCCCCCCCCCCCCCCCCCCCCCCCCCCCCCCCCCCCCTTACCCCCCCCCCCTCCCCCATACCACACACTCTTTTCATTCCAAATTGTTCCTTTACTCATTTCCTAGTAACTCCCAACAATTTATTTCACACAACACTCCATCTTCACTTTTCACACACATCTCTCTCTCTCAAAGAACTTTCTTCTCCATCTTTTTCTTTGTATGTCACGGCTCAAAAAGGGAACAAAAAGGCAAGACAAAATCTTAACTAAACAATATTAATAATAAGGGTTTAGGCTAGACTAATCAAGGGATATTTCAAGCAAGATTAAGGGTTGTTTTAAGCTTGGAAAAAGGGGTTATTCGAGGCTTTAGGGTCACGAAATTTCTGCCCAAAATCACTTTCAAATCCGAGTTCTTCAAGGGTATAAATCTTCATCTCTTTACTAGATCTATCTTGTTCTTGCTTATTTTTCAGAAATCTTATCAAAAGTTTATGTTTTCTTCTTGATTTCTTTGTTATATACACTTGATGAAGGCAAAGTTGATAGGATCTTTCTCCTCATGCATATGCATGTCGAAATCTATGAGAAAGATCCAAGGATTCAACAAGTTTAAGACCCAAAAGTGTTGTTATAGATTAATAGCTTTTAAAGTGATTTTCCTTTTGATAGATCTATATGTTTTTGTATATTTTGAAGAATATATTTCTGAGATTTTTTTATTAAAAAGATGTTTTTATGTTGTTGAAAGTTAGATCTATAAAGATTGGTATTGAAAAGTGTTGATTTGAATGAATACATGTTAGATCTAAGAAAGTTGAATCTTGTTGTTGGATTATGAGATGGATGGACTTGTATTAAGTGAAAAATATGTTAAAAGAGATATAATAATCTGGAAATTTGATGTTAAGAGGTATAAAAATAAAGTATTAATCTTGTAAATGATGAACTCAAGTGTTAATAAAGCAAGAATGGTCATTGGTGTGTTGTTTGGACCCAAATGCTTCTGACAGAATTATTCTTCTGTCTTTGGACGGATAAACTGGGCATGTGAGGGCCGTTTCAAGAAAAACTTTCAAAACAAAAGTTGTAGATAAAAGAGTTAAGTTTAACCTCCAACTGGAATCACTCAAAAACACTAAACCAAACCAAAGATATGATTTTTCTACCAAAAGTGGTCAAAACTGGATTTTTGTCTTAATGTTGAGTCAACTTTGACGATTTTTAATTTCTTAACTAATAGGTTTCAGAAGTTTAAACTTGGTGTGAACTGAGTTCAAAGTGTCCCTAACTTAAAATAAAATTGGGAGATTTTTCTTAAATGTTCATCATAGAAATCTTTTATAAAATATATTGAGTCGCACAGCAGCAAGCTTTCTGACCAACTTTGGTTTTGTAATTTTTAGAGGTAGTAAACAATGTCTAAAAATTTAGCAAAAATTCACATAAATATAGGACACATATATGTCTCTGTATAAAAATCACCAACGTCCAAATAATTCAACTTAACCAAGAATGACTACTCAACATTTTATGAAAATAAGTGTTAAAACAGAAAATTCCAAGTAAAAGTTCTTCACAACAAAATAAGCTAAAAGTCACTAGATTGCAACTTTAACCAACTCCAACAATCTCGTAACAAAAAGTATTATAAATATACTGAGAATATGCCAAAGAAAAGTTATAAAACTTAACTTGGTTATTAAGTAGCAGAGACAAGCCTACAAATCACTAATTCGGTTCATATAAGCGCTAACCGAAAGCTTTAATTTGCAAATATCACACCACCACCACGAGCACGACTTAAGACACCAAAATATAATGAACATTCTGTAAATAATGGAATAAGGATGAAAATCCATTTTGAAGCACTTTAATTGCTTGAGAAATGAGGCTAAAATCACCATTTCGGTAAACGATTTTTAATTTCTTAACTAATAGGTTTCAGAAGTTTAAACTTGGTGTGAACTGAGTTCAAAGTGTCCCTAACTTAAAATAAAATTGGGAGATTTTTCTTAAATGTTCATCATAGAAATCTTTTATAAAATATATTGAGTCGCACAGCAGCAAGCTTTCTGACCAACTTTGGTTTTGTAATTTTTAGAGGTAGTAAACAATGTCTAAAAATTTAGCAAAAATTCACATAAATATAGGACACATATATGTCTCTGTATAAAAATCACCAACGTCCAAATAATTCAACTTAACCAAGAATGACTACTCAACATTTTATGAAAATAAGTGTTAAAACAGAAAATTCCAAGTAAAAGTTCTTCACAACAAAATAAGCTAAAAGTCACTAGATTGCAACTTTAACCAACTCCAACAATCTCGTAACAAAAAGTATTATAAATATACTGAGAATATGCCAAAGAAAAGTTATAAAACTTAACTTGGTTATTAAGTAGCAGAGACAAGCCTACAAATCACTAATTCGGTTCATATAAGCGCTAACCGAAAGCTTTAATTTGCAAATATCACACCACCACCACGAGCACGACTTAAGACACCAAAATATAATGAACATTCTGTAAATAATGGAATAAGGATGAAAATCCATTTTGAAGCACTTTAATTGCTTGAGAAATGAGGCTAAAATCACCATTTCGGTAAACGATTTTTAATCATAAAACCCTCAAAATAAGCAAGACACAAGAGAGGTTGAATTGATATGATTTTGTATGGATAAAAGTTGCCTAAAAGGCCTGAGATTTTTGACCAAAATGTTTAGTGATGATTTCTAAGAATTTCCATGAATTATTGAATTTAAATAGTAATTAAAAGACATAAAAATCCATAAATAAATTATGTAGATCAAGAATGAAGTTAAATCATCTTAACCATTGATAAAAATAACTAAAACCTACTGGAGAAAAATAGTTAAAAGGCAAGAGACATATGTTACATAATTTAAAGATAAATAATTGAGTAAAAATAATTAATTAAAAATTATCATTAAAATAAAGGGAAAATACGCAAATAAAAGTATAAATCATGAAATTATAAATTAAGGAGCATATATATCAGAAGATATTTCAAATGAAATTATCCATAATTTATAAAGGCAATTATGACACTTAAAAGTATTTTTAAGGAATTATTTAATTAATAAATCAATAAAATGAATAAATAATTAATTAAATAATATTAAATTAAATATATAATTACAAATCAGAAAATATACATAAAATATTAATATTATAAGACCACTAGTGTCAAATATAATTACTAAGCAAAGTATACAATGGAAATCATATAAACCAAAGCCAAATTACCGAAATTCCAATAAACGTACAAAAACGTATAATGAGAAAACGACTTTTACACCAACACTCTCTACAACCAAAAAGATGCAAATATTAACAATATACTTGGATCCCAAAATTTATGACAACATAATGAAAGTGGCATTTCTTAGTGATGGCTTAAGATAGGAACTTACGTATATTAGTCCTATCGTAGGGATAGTCTTGGCTTTGAGTGTGGTTGAGGACCATGACGGAATATATGATCAAGGAAGCTATAGATGGGAAGTACCCATTTTGGATAAGTGAATATAATATGCGGCATATCAAGGTGAGTCATAGCCCCCTTTCAAACTCTTTTATATGTTTTACTTACGGGGTGAAAAGCATGATTAATTAAAATGGCTTTATCTTATGAAATGATTCTTTGAAACAATGATAATGATATGGGAATTATATTGTATGTTCAACGTGTTATATGTTATATGATGAGCTTGAGTACTGTCAAACGGTGGTCCCCTGTACACTACTATTAACTCATTTGAGGCCTGTAGTTAGAGGGTTGCGCAACTAGGACTTGTCCCCTCATCCACTATTATAGGTAACGGTGGGATGTTTGGTCTGCCTTAGTGGCCACCTTCATCGCCAGTCTGGCCTCGCGGTGCTCTAACTACTATATATTTATGGGCGTCTCCATGGCACGACCCTTGGTTATCTTTATGCACGTGATTGACAGCATGTGCTTATCATTATCTTATCATTTGGGACATTATATCTGATTATTGGGACATAACCGGTCTTAGTAGTGGCTCAAGAGCGATCTCATCAAATTATGTCATGGTAGTCTTACCATTGACCAAGAGGTATTGATATTATTATGGATGGAAATTGTGGATTGAACATACGGTTTGGGTATTGGACCCTATATGGAATCTTGAAGGTTGTTGAATTTGACAATATTGAAGTATTGATGACCAAATGGTTTTGGTATGATAAATGATTAATCGATTGATATATTTTTCTCTCACGATAAATGTGACAAATGAGAACGTTATAATTTACCATGGATTTCTCAACTATTTTGAAATGGATATGTAACAAGATTTACTTGTAAACCTATGCACTCACCAACTACGTTTTTGTAGTTGACACTTTTTCTTCATGCTTTTCAGGAATTAGCGTAAGCTTTGAGGAATTATATGCATCATGATTGTTTGCATTGCACTTTGGAGTCAAAGATCAAACCTTGTGACGGGCAATGGAATCCGCCCTGATCATTGTAGTATACCATCTCATGTATTTGTTATTTGTTTCGTGGACTCAATATCCAAGTATAGTAGACGTATTGTACTTGGGAATTGGTTCACATGCTTGTGCATTGTAAAATTATTTTTATCCAATAAAGCTATGGTGAATGTTATCTATTATCCCTTGCCTTGAATACTCGACTTTCTGTACATCTCAACGTTCCGCCTTAGTTGGGGTGTTACAGAAAATGGTATCAGAGACTAAGGTTATAGAGAACATTAGGGTTCCTCCGGGAATTCCAAGACTATAGCCTATCTTCAAAACGAATTTTATAGTCGAGTCGAGCATAAGGTTGAGCGGACTAGTTTGAGCTTTACATGGTAGGACCATAATTAAACGTAAAGTCATGAATCTACGTTTAATTATGAGAGGACCATGTAAAACTCAAACGACCCCTTAGACTTATGTTCAAAAGGATTCCTTTTCAAAAAAAAAAAAAAAAAAAAAAAAAAAAAAAAAAAAAAATATATATATATATATATATCTTTATTAAACTCGTTTTAATGAGAATACGTGTTGCATTTAGACATTCACCTAAGCATATATATCAGAAGATATTTCAAATGAAATTATCCATAATTTATAAAGGCAATTATGACACTTAAAAGTATTTTTAAGGAATTATTTAATTAATAAATCAATAAAATGAATAAGATTGAAAGATATTCGTTGATACATGCTACTCTATGCTATAACATGTAAATTTGGGCATGATTTGATTGCAATGTGAAAGCTTAATGTGCAATGTGGAAATTAGGGGAGAAATGCATGCGTAAAAGCCTTATGATTCATGATGTTGAACTTTAAGTTGCATATGCACTTTAAAATAATGAGATTATTATAAGGCACGAAATCATTTTGGGGTATGACTTGTAATTTATGATCGATTTAGAAAGAAAATATGGGCATGACGAGTTGATATGAAATTTCATAGACGATATGGATATGAGAGCCTTTACTCTCTAAGTTGGAGCTATTTGAAACTAGTGCGTGAATATTTTGATGATTTAGTAGTCATGCCTTTCTATTGAGATAATTATTGCGCCCTAAGGTTGAGCTAATTGAGGGCTAGTGCATGAACGATTTAATGATTATAGTTGTGCCTTATCATTGAGATGGTTATTATGCTCTAAGATTTGACTATTGAGAACTGGCACCTGCTAGATATGATTATAATATGGTTAGTCCTTACTACTGAGATATATATTGCGTGATGAGATTTGACCGCTTGGGAACTAGTGATTGTCCCTGAGAAATGCAAAATTGATTTAGAAATTTCCTAAGTATGGAAGTTGTCATTAAGTACCCCTCTAATCCAATATTCGTTCACTCGTGCTCTTTTGAAATTATCCCACATCCTATTTCTTACGACACCACCATTCATTATGGACATATGACGACGGCGATATCATCAGTGGAGCATCTTTCCACGAACGTTGGACGATATACTCTGAGAATTGCAGACCCAAGATATGACGCGACTCTATCCTCTTAGAAACTACGCATAACCTTGGTGTTCGATCTGAAACGGTGCGAAACATATGTAGACGTCGAATGAAGTTGGAGACTTATGAAAGACGAGTGGTATTAAAGCCAAATTACGATTTAACGATGCCGATAGAACCCATTCCGATATACATTCTAGAAGACACATTGTGGGGATTGTAGCTCCGAAATTTGGTGCGATATCTCTATAATAACACGCGTACACGAACGGTTATCCATATTATCTAAGTTGGTGCGGCATATATTGACGTCATCGAAAGTTGGAGTCCATTGAGCAACGATAGACATAGAAGTGATTTCTTTAAACCGCGCAAGGAGTTTGATTCGAGCCTTAATGATTCTTTTGTTTTTGTTTTCTTATTCATTCATTCAAAACCAAATTCTGTATCCTTGATTTTTCAAAGTAATGGTCACCACCGCTTCTCTTCAAGAGTCAGTAACTTAACAACATACAATTCACTTACGCAACACTCAGCAATGGCGAAATCAAGTAAGTAGTACCCTGATCTCGCTGCGACGTCAAGGGATGCGAAAGACTTTCAGACATCAATCGTCCACAAGTGGAATACTTGGGATAACGATATAGTATAGAAGATGCTATTGGATCATGTACATAAAGTAGGGCGGAGAAGATTTGTGGCGCATAAGTCAAAGTACATGGAAGCACAATCGAAGAATATACTAAGCCTTAACTTGGAGAAAGAATTGAAGGTCTTCCCTATCTATGTTCATCGACCAAGGAGAAAGATTGAGTGGTCAACGAAAAAAAAAAAAGGTCGTGTGACATGAAGGTCATCTTCGGTTAAGTATAAGGACTCCCCTAGAACTTGGGAGATCACTAGCAATGTTGGAAGACGAAAGTGGTTAGAAGAAGAAAACCAAGGACAATGAGATAATTATTGCGCCCTAAGGTTGAGCTAATTGAGGGCTAGTGCATGAACGATTTAATGATTATAGTTGTGCCTTATCATTGAGATGGTTATTATGCTCTAAGATTTGACTATTGAGAACTGGCACCTGCTAGATATGATTATAATATGGTTAGTCCTTACTACTGAGATATATATTGCGTGATGAGATTTGACCGCTTGGGAACTAGTGATTGTCCCTGAGAAATGCAAAATTGATTTAGAAATTTCCTAAGTATGGAAGTTGTCATTAAGTACCCCTCTAATCCAATATTCGTTCACTCGTGCTCTTTTGAAATTATCCCACATCCTATTTCTTACGACACCACCATTCATTATGGACATATGACGACGGCGATATCATCAGTGGAGCATCTTTCCACGAACGTTGGACGATATACTCTGAGAATTGCAGACCCAAGATATGACGCGACTCTATCCTCTTAGAAACTACGCATAACCTTGGTGTTCGATCTGAAACGGTGCGAAACATATGTAGACGTCGAATGAAGTTGGAGACTTATGAAAGACGAGTGGTATTAAAGCCAAATTACGATTTAACGATGCCGATAGAACCCATTCCGATATACATTCTAGAAGACACATTGTGGGGATTGTAGCTCCGAAATTTGGTGCGATATCTCTATAATAACACGCGTACACGAACGGTTATCCATATTATCTAAGTTGGTGCGGCATATATTGACGTCATCGAAAGTTGGAGTCCATTGAGCAACGATAGACATAGAAGTGATTTCTTTAAACCGCGCAAGGAGTTTGATTCGAGCCTTAATGATTCTTTTGTTTTTGTTTTCTTATTCATTCATTCAAAACCAAATTCTGTATCCTTGATTTTTCAAAGTAATGGTCACCACCGCTTCTCTTCAAGAGTCAGTAACTTAACAACATACAATTCACTTACGCAACACTCAGCAATGGCGAAATCAAGTAAGTAGTACCCTGATCTCGCTGCGACGTCAAGGGATGCGAAAGACTTTCAGACATCAATCGTCCACAAGTGGAATACTTGGGATAACGATATAGTATAGAAGATGCTATTGGATCATGTACATAAAGTAGGGCGGAGAAGATTTGTGGCGCATAAGTCAAAGTACATGGAAGCACAATCGAAGAATATACTAAGCCTTAACTTGGAGAAAGAATTGAAGGTCTTCCCTATCTATGTTCATCGACCAAGGAGAAAGATTGAGTGGTCAACGAAAAAAAAAAAAGGTCGTGTGACATGAAGGTCATCTTCGGTTAAGTATAAGGACTCCCCTAGAACTTGGGAGATCACTAGCAATGTTGGAAGACGAAAGTGGTTAGAAGAAGAAAACCAAGGACAATAAGATAATTAGGATGTGTCGAGCAACCCTCAAGGTGGAAGAGTAACAAGAAGGATTCTGAGCTATTCTTTTCTTTTTCAAAACAACCGTGCAAATGGATATTTGCTACATGAAGGAATCAGGAATTTGGCGAATTGAAGATCGTCAAGGATGGTGAGATAAAATGAAAGTAGGAAATCCCTTACATTTTTCTAGAGGAAAAATGTTAAGGGGGTAATCACAGCAAAGGAAGATACTCGAACAAAAAGTATGAAACGTAAGATTATACGTTATCATCCAGGAAGAGTTATTCACTAGCATCATTGAAGGTAATGTGGAGTAGAAAGTAAAGTAAAGGAAGGCGATTGAACCCAAATGGTAAAGTAACGGCATTGACATCATCTACAAGGTGTGGTTCTGGAGGTATTCATCTTTATGGCGCTCCTCATGTTATTTTTTGAATATCACCTGGAAAACCTCTATCGAAAGACAAGCTATTAGTATAACCTATCAACTAAGCCAAGAGAAAGCGGTATACGCTCAACACCCGACGGAGGCTAGTTTAGAAGCACGGTGAGTTATGATGGTTATCCCCTTAAGGTTAATGGTCGTATAGAGGTAAACTAAAATAAGATGAACTTGGGAGAGAACAATTTTGCAACACATGGTTAATCGTCAAGGACCATCGACCCAAGGAGTAGTGCGCCCAAGAAGAGTGAAGGAGAAAACAACATGGAATTGCTAAAGTTAATAGTGAAAGCTGATAAGGAATACGACGCTAGAAGTCAAGGCACATACTACCGCAACGATCAAGGAAGTTGGTCGTTGAACTACTTTTCAAGAAATAACAAACTCCGTGAAGAGCTAGTTATGGAATGTTTGAACGGAAGGGTGGTAAGGATAACTCGCATCTGTGATGAGCTAGGATCAAAGGATCCGTATCACCATGATCTGACAAGTACCCTTGAGATAACTGCAAGGACTAGCGACTGCTTGTGTGCTGTTCAAGACGACGATTACTCTAGTTAGAGACGGATCCGAGTGGCGAAACAGTAAGGAGTATAGTTACCCATAAGAAAACGAAAGGAAAATGGGGAAGACCGAATGGTTGAGAAAAGGATGAAGTAACCGATGTTTCCCCCTAAATAATATTATGTCACCATTTCTAAGGACATTAGGTTATTGTATTTGAAAAGAAGCTTAGCTTAGGAAGCTGGAGACGGATATGAGGCTCAGGAGAGCAAAGTAACTGACAGCTTTGTAGAGGTCATGAGGACCTAAGAAGGATTATTTTAAAGGAAGAGTTCATGCGAATAAGGACATCGAAGTGTTTACCTTGAAATAATGGTGGTGATATGATTACTTAAGAACATAAGGATTGTGTAAATCCTATCATGAGGAATGCGTAGGTATAGCAAAGAAACCGAATAGGTTATATGTGAGATGTTAAAAGAGATTTGTCGGCAATGAGTCATAGATAATGGTCCTTCTAGCGTAAAAGGAAGTAATTAAAGGTACCTTAAAACGATTTGGAAGCCGATATCGGCAAAAGCAAGAGAAACTAGTAATGATATGACTGAGCGAACGATGAAAGAGGTGACTTTGGGAAAATAAGAGTGAAGTTAAAGGACAAAGGTGAGTGTGAGGAACAAGATGGAACTATCGTCATACAATTTATGATTCCCTCGAACGCTATAAAGCAACAAATACGACGCTAGAAGTCAAGGCACATACTACCGCAACGATCAAGGAAGTTGGTCGTTGAACTACTTTTCAAGAAATAACAAACTCCGTGAAGAGCTAGTTATGGAATGTTTGAACGGAAGGGTGGTAAGGATAACTCGCATCTGTGATGAGCTAGGATCAAAGGATCCGTATCACCATGATCTGACAAGTACCCTTGAGATAACTGCAAGGACTAGCGACTGCTTGTGTGCTGTTCAAGACGACGATTACTCTAGTTAGAGACGGATCCGAGTGGCGAAACAGTAAGGAGTATAGTTACCCATAAGAAAACGAAAGGAAAATGGGGAAGACCGAATGGTTGAGAAAAGGATGAAGTAACCGATGTTTCCCCCTAAATAATATTATGTCACCATTTCTAAGGACATTAGGTTATTGTATTTGAAAAGAAGCTTAGCTTAGGAAGCTGGAGACGGATATGAGGCTCAGGAGAGCAAAGTAACTGACAGCTTTGTAGAGGTCATGAGGACCTAAGAAGGATTATTTTAAAGGAAGAGTTCATGCGAATAAGGACATCGAAGTGTTTACCTTGAAATAATGGTGGTGATATGATTACTTAAGAACATAAGGATTGTGTAAATCCTATCATGAGGAATGCGTAGGTATAGCAAAGAAACCGAATAGGTTATATGTGAGATGTTAAAAGAGATTTGTCGGCAATGAGTCATAGATAATGGTCCTTCTAGCGTAAAAGGAAGTAATTAAAGGTACCTTAAAACGATTTGGAAGCCGATATCGGCAAAAGCAAGAGAAACTAGTAATGATATGACTGAGCGAACGATGAAAGAGGTGACTTTGGGAAAATAAGAGTGAAGTTAAAGGACAAAGGTGAGTGTGAGGAACAAGATGGAACTATCGTCATACAATTTATGATTCCCTCGAACGCTATAAAGCAACAAAGACGACACTAGAAAACCCTAAAGTGAGGTACTACGAAGATGTACCTTCGCAATTTTAGTGCAACTTGGCATAATGGACTAGTATCACTCTTGTTAAGGGGGTAATCCCTTAACAAGTGATTAATCGCAAACGAAGTCAATAGATTCAAGTAGCGGCAAGCGTGTCCAACTCCAAACTGAAGAAAGATAAAGATAGGCAAGGAGCCATTGAGACGTTTCTTTAATTGAGAAGGCAAACGATAAAGGAAAGTACACCAAGTGACCAATGGAAATGAGTAGTCACAGACAATCGATATTCCAACGTTTCTTACCGCCTTTATTGTAACTAACGTTGCGAGCCGTTTGTTCGTTTTACACCTCCGTATTGCCATTCTTATAATCATCCTATTATTTAGTATTGATCTAGGCAAGGTTGACGACTCACAACGATTACATGCGATTAATCTCCAGTCGTCTCAAGAAATGAGCGACATTCGTAACCTTTCTCTTTTTTGAAGTTCTAATCAAGAGGAATTTTAGGGAACCGAGGGATGGATGCCCCAACCCTAGAGTTAAAAGCTCGCAAGAAACCAAGAATCGTGATAAAATCTTGTTTGACTTTCCCACATTATATGACTCCGTGTAGACACCCATACTGTTGGTTTATCCATTTTTACTACCGTATGAATGATCAAACTTCGAGGACGAAGTTTCAGTTAAGGGGGTAATCCCTTAACAAGTGATTAATCGCAAACGAAGTCAATAGATTCAAGTAGCGGCAAGCGTGTCCAACTCCAAACTGAAGAAAGATAAAGATAGGCAAGGAGCCATTGAGACGTTTCTTTAATTGAGAAGGCAAACGATAAAGGAAAGTACACCAAGTGACCAATGGAAATGAGTAGTCACAGACAATCGATATTCCAACGTTTCTTACCGCCTTTATTGTAACTAACGTTGCGAGCCGTTTGTTCGTTTTACACCTCCGTATTGCCATTCTTATAATCATCCTATTATTTAGTATTGATCTAGGCAAGGTTGACGACTCACAACGATTACATGCGATTAATCTCCAGTCGTCTCAAGAAATGAGCGACATTCGTAACCTTTCTCTTTTTTGAAGTTCTAATCAAGAGGAATTTTAGGGAACCGAGGGATGGATGCCCCAACCCTAGAGTTAAAAGCTCGCAAGAAACCAAGAATCGTGATAAAATCTTGTTTGACTTTCCCACATTATATGACTCCGTGTAGACACCCATACTGTTGGTTTATCCATTTTTACTACCGTATGAATGATCAAACTTCGAGGACGAAGTTTCAGTTAAGGGGGTAATCCCTTAACAAGTGATTAATCGCAAACGAAGTCAATAGATTCAAGTAGCGGCAAGCGTGTCCAACTCCAAACTGAAGAAAGATAAAGATAGGCAAGGAGCCATTGAGACGTTTCTTTAATTGAGAAGGCAAACGATAAAGGAAAGTACACCAAGTGACCAATGGAAATGAGTAGTCACAGACAATCGATATTCCAACGTTTCTTACCGCCTTTATTGTAACTAACGTTGCGAGCCGTTTGTTCGTTTTACACCTCCGTATTGCCATTCTTATAATCATCCTATTATTTAGTATTGATCTAGGCAAGGTTGACGACTCACAACGATTACATGCGATTAATCTCCAGTCGTCTCAAGAAATGAGCGACATTCGTAACCTTTCTCTTTTTTGAAGTTCTAATCAAGAGGAATTTTAGGGAACCGAGGGATGGATGCCCCAACCCTAGAGTTAAAAGCTCGCAAGAAACCAAGAATCGTGATAAAATCTTGTTTGACTTTCCCACATTATATGACTCCGTGTAGACACCCATACTGTTGGTTTATCCATTTTTACTACCGTATGAATGATCAAACTTCGAGGACGAAGTTTCAGTTAAGGGGGTAATGATGTAACAACCCTCAATTTCCGACTGGGACAATTTACTTCCATTTATCTAAGTAACTAATCCTAGAGGTTTCTTAAGAGATTTTGCCTTCCAGACATTTAGGCATAATGATACTTGCCGTCTAGTTCAGTAGAATTTCCAAAGATAGCTAGTTGCCTTAGAAATGCCATGAACAATAACTATAATCATTCAACACAATCTCAAGCTATAAACTAGTTCTAATTGAACTTGACGAAAGGTCAACAAACCAAAAACTTTATTCGAGAAGTTAAGATTACATGAATAAATTATATAAGGTTCATAAGTTGTGATAACAACCAAAAATCTATATAATCATCCAACAATTCAAACACCAATCCAATCAAAGTACATTTGAGCATAAAATATGATGAACATTTCAAAAACACAGTTTCAAGCTAGATGATATATAAAAGTGAGTTTAAATAATAACAAGTATATATATGTCTAGCAAAAATACAAATTTACATACAATGAGTTAAGTGACAACTACAAAACACGAATATATACATACACATACACACACGACATATACATATACATATATATATACTCTTGGACACAAACAACTAACTATACTTATATATTTATACAAATACATAATACACTTATATAAACAAACACACATTTAAATACCCTCATACACCTAAATACTTATACACATTTTATAAATATAAAAAAAAAAGGGGGAAACCCTTCACTTACCCCCTTTTGGCCGTCCCCCCCCCACCACACACTCTTTTCATTCCCCCCCCCCCCCCCCCCCCCTTACCCCCCCCCCCTCCCCCATACCACACACTCTTTTCATTCCAAATTGTTCCTTTACTCATTTCCTAGTAACTCCCAACAATTTATTTCACACAACACTCCATCTTCACTTTTCACACACATCTCTCTCTCTCAAAGAACTTTCTTCTCCATCTTTTTCTTTGTATGTCACGGCTCAAAAAGGGAACAAAAAGGCAAGACAAAATCTTAACTAAACAATATTAATAATAAGGGTTTAGGCTAGACTAATCAAGGGATATTTCAAGCAAGATTAAGGGTTGTTTTAAGCTTGGAAAAAGGGGTTATTCGAGGCTTTAGGGTCACGAAATTTCTGCCCAAAATCACTTTCAAATCCGAGTTCTTCAAGGGTATAAATCTTCATCTCTTTACTAGATCTATCTTGTTCTTGCTTATTTTTCAGAAATCTTATCAAAAGTTTATGTTTTCTTCTTGATTTCTTTGTTATATACACTTGATGAAGGCAAAGTTGATAGGATCTTTCTCCTCATGCATATGCATGTCGAAATCTATGAGAAAGATCCAAGGATTCAACAAGTTTAAGACCCAAAAGTGTTGTTATAGATTAATAGCTTTTAAAGTGATTTTCCTTTTGATAGATCTATATGTTTTTGTATATTTTGAAGAATATATTTCTGAGATTTTTTTATTAAAAAGATGTTTTTATGTTGTTGAAAGTTAGATCTATAAAGATTGGTATTGAAAAGTGTTGATTTGAATGAATACATGTTAGATCTAAGAAAGTTGAATCTTGTTGTTGGATTATGAGATGGATGGACTTGTATTAAGTGAAAAATATGTTAAAAGAGATATAATAATCTGGAAATTTGATGTTAAGAGGTATAAAAATAAAGTATTAATCTTGTAAATGATGAACTCAAGTGTTAATAAAGCAAGAATGGTCATTGGTGTGTTGTTTGGACCCAAATGCTTCTGACAGAATTATTCTTCTGTCTTTGGACGGATAAACTGGGCATGTGAGGGCCGTTTCAAGAAAAACTTTCAAAACAAAAGTTGTAGATAAAAGAGTTAAGTTTAACCTCCAACTGGAATCACTCAAAAACACTAAACCAAACCAAAGATATGATTTTTCTACCAAAAGTGGTCAAAACTGGATTTTTGTCTTAATGTTGAGTCAACTTTGACGATTTTTAATTTCTTAACTAATAGGTTTCAGAAGTTTAAACTTGGTGTGAACTGAGTTCAAAGTGTCCCTAACTTAAAATAAAATCAGAAGATATTTCAAATGAAATTATCCATAATTTATAAAGGCAATTATGACACTTAAAAGTATTTTTAAGGAATTATTTAATTAATAAATCAATAAAATGAATAAATAATTAATTAAAAATTATCATTAAAATAAAGGGAAAATACGCAAATAAAAGTATAAATCATGAAATTATAAATTAAGGAGCATATATATCAGAAGATATTTCAAATGAAATTATCCATAATTTATAAAGGCAATTATGACACTTAAAAGTATTTTTAAGGAATTATTTAATTAATAAATCAATAAAATGAATAAATAATTAATTAAAAATTATCATTAAAATAAAGGGAAAATACGCAAATAAAAGTATAAATCATGAAATTATAAATTAAGGAGCATATATATCAGAAGATATTTCAAATGAAATTATCCATAATTTATAAAGGCAATTATGACACTTAAAAGTATTTTTAAGGAATTATTTAATAATAAGGGTTTAGGCTAGACTAATCAAGGGATATTTCAAGCAAGATTAAGGGTTGTTTTAAGCTTGGAAAAAGGGGTTATTCGAGGCTTTAGGGTCACGAAATTTCTGCCCAAAATCACTTTCAAATCCGAGTTCTTCAAGGGTATAAATCTTCATCTCTTTACTAGATCTATCTTGTTCTTGCTTATTTTTCAGAAATCTTATCAAAAGTTTATGTTTTCTTCTTGATTTCTTTGTTATATACACTTGATGAAGGCAAAGTTGATAGGATCTTTCTCCTCATGCATATGCATGTCGAAATCTATGAGAAAGATCCAAGGATTCAACAAGTTTAAGACCCAAAAGTGTTGTTATAGATTAATAGCTTTTAAAGTGATTTTCCTTTTGATAGATCTATATGTTTTTGTATATTTTGAAGAATATATTTCTGAGATTTTTTTATTAAAAAGATGTTTTTATGTTGTTGAAAGTTAGATCTATAAAGATTGGTATTGAAAAGTGTTGATTTGAATGAATACATGTTAGATCTAAGAAAGTTGAATCTTGTTGTTGGATTATGAGATGGATGGACTTGTATTAAGTGAAAAATATGTTAAAAGAGATATAATAATCTGGAAATTTGATGTTAAGAGGTATAAAAATAAAGTATTAATCTTGTAAATGATGAACTCAAGTGTTAATAAAGCAAGAATGGTCATTGGTGTGTTGTTTGGACCCAAATGCTTCTGACAGAATTATTCTTCTGTCTTTGGACGGATAAACTGGGCATGTGAGGGCCGTTTCAAGAAAAACTTTCAAAACAAAAGTTGTAGATAAAAGAGTTAAGTTTAACCTCCAACTGGAATCACTCAAAAACACTAAACCAAACCAAAGATATGATTTTTCTACCAAAAGTGGTCAAAACTGGATTTTTGTCTTAATGTTGAGTCAACTTTGACGATTTTTAATTTCTTAACTAATAGGTTTCAGAAGTTTAAACTTGGTGTGAACTGAGTTCAAAGTGTCCCTAACTTAAAATAAAATTGGGAGATTTTTCTTAAATGTTCATCATAGAAATCTTTTATAAAATATATTGAGTCGCACAGCAGCAAGCTTTCTGACCAACTTTGGTTTTGTAATTTTTAGAGGTAGTAAACAATGTCTAAAAATTTAGCAAAAATTCACATAAATATAGGACACATATATGTCTCTGTATAAAAATCACCAACGTCCAAATAATTCAACTTAACCAAGAATGACTACTCAACATTTTATGAAAATAAGTGTTAAAACAGAAAATTCCAAGTAAAAGTTCTTCACAACAAAATAAGCTAAAAGTCACTAGATTGCAACTTTAACCAACTCCAACAATCTCGTAACAAAAAGTATTATAAATATACTGAGAATATGCCAAAGAAAAGTTATAAAACTTAACTTGGTTATTAAGTAGCAGAGACAAGCCTACAAATCACTAATTCGGTTCATATAAGCGCTAACCGAAAGCTTTAATTTGCAAATATCACACCACCACCACGAGCACGACTTAAGACACCAAAATATAATGAACATTCTGTAAATAATGGAATAAGGATGAAAATCCATTTTGAAGCACTTTAATTGCTTGAGAAATGAGGCTAAAATCACCATTTCGGTAAACGATTTTTAATCATAAAACCCTCAAAATAAGCAAGACACAAGAGAGGTTGAATTGATATGATTTTGTATGGATAAAAGTTGCCTAAAAGGCCTGATATTTTTGACCAAAATGTTTAGTGATGATTTCTAAGAATTTCCATGAATTATTGAATTTAAATAGTAATTAAAAGACATAAAAATCCATAAATAAATTATGTAGATCAAGAATGAAGTTAAATCATCTTAACCATTGATAAAAATAACTAAAACCTACTGGAGAAAAATAGTTAAAAGGCAAGAGACATATGTTACATAATTTAAAGATAAATAATTGAGTAAAAATAATTAATTAAAAATTATCATTAAAATAAAGGGAAAATACGCAAATAAAAGTATAAATCATGAAATTATAAATTAAGGAGCATATATATCAGAAGATATTTCAAATGAAATTATCCATAATTTATAAAGGCAATTATGACACTTAAAAGTATTTTTAAGGAATTATTTAATTAATAAATCAATAAAATGAATAAATAATTAATTAAATAATATTAAATTAAATATATAATTACAAATCAGAAAATATACATAAAATATTAATATTATAAGACCACTAGTGTCAAATATAATTACTAAGCAAAGTATACAATGGAAATCATATAAACCAAAGCCAAATTACCGAAATTCCAATAAACGTACAAAAACGTATAATGAGAAAACGACTTTTACACCAACACTCTCTACAACCAAAAAGATGCAAATATTAACAATATACTGAAAGTGGCATTTCTTAGTGATGGCTTAAGATAGGAACTTACGTATATTAGTCCTATCGTAGGGATAGTCTTGGCTTTGAGTGTGGTTGAGGACCATGACGGAATATATGATCAAGGAAGCTATTGATGGGAAGTACCCATTTTGGATAAGTGAATATAATATGCGGCATATCAAGGTGAGTCATAGCCCCTTTTCAAACTCTTTTATATGTTTTACTTACGGGGTGAAAAGCATGATTAATTAAAATGGCTTTATCTTATGAAATGATTCTTTGAAACAATGATAATGATATGGGAATTATATTGTATGTTCAACATGTTATATGTTATATGATGAGCTTGAGTACTGTCAAACGGTGGTCCCCTGTACACTACTATTAACTCATTTGAGGCCTGTAGTTAGAGGGTTGCGCAACTAGGACTTGTCCCCTCATCCACTATTATAGGTAACGGTGGGATGTTTGGTCTGCCTTAGTGGCCACCTTCATCGCCAGTCTGGCCTCGCGGTGCTCTAACTACTATATATTTATGGGCGTCTCCATGGCACGACCCTTGGTTATCTTTATGCACGTGATTGACAGCATGTGCTTATCATTATCTTATCATTTGGGACATTATATCTGATTATTGGGACATAACCGGTCTTAGTAGTGGCTCAAGAGCGATCTCATCAAATTATGTCATGGTAGTCTTACCATTGACCAAGAGGTATTGATATTATTATGGATGGAAATTGTGGATTGAACATACCGTTTGGGTATTGGACCCTATATGGAGAATTGAAGGTTGTTGAATTTGACAATATTGAAGTATTGATGACCAAATGGTTTTGGTATGATAAATGATTAATCGATTGATATATTTTTCTCTCACGATAAATGTGACAAATGAGAACGTTATAATTTACCATGGATTTCTCAACTATTTTGAAATGGATATGTAACAAGATTTACTTGTAAACCTATGCACTCACCAACTACGTTTTTGTAGTTGACACTTTTTCTTCATGCTTTTCAGGAATTAGCGTAAGCTTTGAGGAATTATATGCATCATGATTGTTTGCATTGCACTTTGGAGTCAAAGATCAAACCTTGTGACGGGCAATGGAATCCGCTCTGATCATTGTAGTATACCATCTCATGTATTTGTTATTTGTTTCGTGGACTCAATATCCAAGTATAGTAGACGTATTGTACTTGGGAATTGGTTCACATGCTTGTGCATTGTAAAATTATTTTTATCCAATAAAGCTATGGTGAATGTTATCTATTATCCCTTGCCTTGAATACTCGACTTTCTGTACATCTCAACGTTCCGCCTTAGTTGGGGTGTTACAACAATTTCCTTAATTTCATCCTTTTTTAGTTTCACCTTTGGGGACCAACTGTTTAGAAAGATTGGCAAACTACGGATAAGACATGGACCACCCTCCAACACATTACGCATCCCTTTCTCCTCTGCAAACTTAAAGAAGAAAAAACCCTCAGCATTCATCATAACCTTTTGAAGACCAAATTTTGTCCAATTGTTCTTAACATAATACTCGACAACCAGAAATGCAAGACTGTCTCCAAGAAAGTAGCCAAAAAGTGTGTTTGCAAATCTATTCTGAACAATACGAACAGATTCCTTAGGTAAAACAATATCCACCCCTTCCTGGTTCACCGGCGATTCAAGTTTCCTGAAATTTAGCGGATCCACTCTGAAGTTTAGCTGCATACGAAGGTTGATTGACAGGAGATTGTGACGAAACTTGTGATGAAGACACACCATCCTTTTGTACAGCACCATCCATTGTACTATGGTTCTCCATATCAACCGAATTTGTTGTTTCTTTGTTCAATGAAGTGCCAGATATAGGAGAAACCTACTCATCAACATTACCCTCACCAGTAGTAAACCCATCAGAACTAGCCTTGACCTCATCCTTAGGGTTTTCAGTCGACACTTCACCACCAAATTTACTAGGAGTTTTCCCAGTAGATTCGACACCACCACCTCGCAAATCAGACTTTAAATCATCTTTCACATCCCCCCACTACTCGAATAAAGAGGCTGGCTCGATTTTACTCCATCAGTACCCCTTTTCCCCTCTTTATCAATCGATTGTTTTTTCAGAATACCACCACGAGGCAAAGCAGAAGGATCAATATTCTTAATCTTTGATGCAATACCAGAAGTAGGAATATGATTAGTACTATTATTATTAGTCATCCTCAATAGACAAATTCAAACAAAGACACCATGCAACCCAAACTGACCAGATTAACGACAAACAGGAAGAAAAAAAGTGTTTAAAAACCCTAACCTAGCTGCGACTAAAAAAGACAGAAAGAAACCCTAATTCGATGCTTACCAACCTTGAGAACAGATCAAAGGAATAAAAATCATCCTTCAATCGTGTTAAACAAAAAGATCAGGATCGAATTAAGGGAGGAGAGAAAGTAGATTCATAAATCGCCATGCTAGAGAGGATTTTAGGGTTTATAGGTTGGCCTAAAGTTCGCTACACGAGTCTCACTGAAAGTCACGGGATTTCATAATTACTTTTTCGCCACATATATACGCGTACTTTGTGCATGTGGGCATTGGGTATATTCCAGTACGTGAATCGAGTGTATGTCTCTTTGCGATACGTGAGTATCGACCTGCGAACCGCTGGCTTGATTTTTAAAGGCTTTTTTTTATACTCACCAAATATCTTAATTTTGATGCTTTGTCGATTGTAGGAGTGTATCTAAACTTGGGTCACACAGATGCGCAAACTTTATAAGTGGACATTACTAGGCTACTCGGTCTACATGATGACTGTTCTTGGGCAGGGTACGCTGAAAGTGTCTACAACCAAAGGAAAAATTGGACGCACCAAATGTTTAAGAGGACAAATATACCGGTAATCGTCTTGGATCATTGTTCAATTATAATAATAAAGGAAAAATTGGTTCCTCTGCAGACTTATGTAATTGCCACATCTGATCTCTTCAGCAAAAACTAGTCTCTCCAATACCTGTTTGATATACAGTATTAAACATGACACGTATAAGATTTATTAGATTAATTTAGAGTAAGAATTGATGTAATATATTATATAACTTTATGCTTCTGATGCGGAAATGACCCCGAGTCATTTCCACATAAAAAGTTGGTTCCTGTATTTGATAAATAAAGATCAGCAAGCAACGAATTACCCTTGGATATCCTTTATTGGAATTAAACTACTGGTGTATATTGATCTTAATGCTAAGTCGAGCACTGAAGTTATGCAACTAAATCAAGTGTTGCTGGTCTTAGAGTTCATCAGTGACAAAACAAGTATTGATCAACAACTCTCGCTGAGACAACTTCAACTGATCACGATCACTGAACTGGACAACACCATATGTGATCAGCGAGTGTCCAGAACAGCTAGTAACACTTCAGTGAGAAGGTTACATCAGCAAGTCGTTCCTCAACAAGTATCCATCAGTGACACTGGCCAGAGAAGGGTGTTCAGCACCTTACTTAAATTATACTTCAGCGAGCATCCACCAGTGAACTTATCAGCTATGCTTCATTTGCAATCCATTGACGACTAGAAGGGATCGCTGAAGGAGTCGCTGAAAGTCATCAGCGAATAGCATCAGCGAGCAACTGGCAGCGAGCAAACTTCAGCAGAGTTTTGTTCAGTCAAGAAGTTGTTTTATTCAATAAAAGGTTGCCACGTCACCAGTTCTAGAAGGTCTTGGATAAGGATGTGTGTGCGTGTGACAATGACATTTCTAACGGTATTATGGGACCACTTGCATGGAATGAAAAGAACACTTTCTTTTCCTTATCAAATCTTCATATTACCTTCATAAATCGTTATTTATTTGGGTGTTTGGAGTGATCCCTTTATCTTTAATTGTGGTGGTTCATCCTTTATCAATTAAAGTGGTGAGATCTTAAATCTTCGATTCCTTTATCTTTAATCGTGGTGGTTCGTCCTTTATCGATTATAGTGGTGGGTTGGAGTATTTCTATTATTTGATTCCGGTGGCTCGTTTCCTTTACGAATCAAGTATTAGATTCTTTGTCTATCTTTAGTTTTATTGTCTTGTTTCGTTAAAATCCAGAAAAATACCAAAAATATTTATTTCCGCTGTGCTAGTTTCGTTGCCTAATTCCGTTGTGCTTAGATTCGCGTGATTTTCACATCAGCTTCGTATTGTGTATTGCTAATAATAGGGTTCTATTGCACGAGAGACATTGCTAATTAGGGTATCTAGTTTCTAGGAGGACTCAACTGCGTTCTTATTGAACACCGAATAAGCGTGTGTCGTGATAGGGATGTAGTGTAGTTTAAGACTTTACTTGTATGTGTTGTGTACGCCTTAAATAGGTCTTACATGTAAATTGCTCGAAAGATTAGGTTAAGTACTTAAGATTTTGGTCAAAATAGGTCAAACAGAGTCAATTATTTGATATATTTGATTTGTATTTTGATTTGCAATTTACTTTGGATAATGGAATAGAAAATGCTTATTTTGTGTGTTAACATGATAATTGCTTAGATTCTAATCTTAAGTGTGAGAATTTATTGTTTTTTATCTGTTATTTATTTGGGTGTTTGGAGTGATCCCTTTATCTTTAATTGTGGTGGTTCGTCCTTTATCAATTAAAGTGGTGAGATCTTAAATCTTCGATTCCTTTATCTTTAATTGTGGTGGTTCATCTTTTATCGATTATAGTGGTGAGATCTTAAATCTTCGATTCCTTTATCTTTAATTCGTGGTGGTTCGTCCTTTATCAATTAAAGTGGTGAGATCTTAAATCTTCGATTCCTTTATCTTTAATCGTGGTGGTTCGTCCTTTATCGATTATAGTGGTGGGTTGGAGTATTTCTATTATTTGATTCCGGTGGCTCGTTTCCTTTACGAATCAAGTATTAGATTCTTTGTCTATCTTTAGTTTTATTGTCTTGTTTCGTTAAAATCCAGAAAAATACCAAAAATATTTATTTCCGCTGTGCTAGTTTCGTTGCCTAATTCCGTTGTGCTTAGATTCGCGTGATTTTCACATCAGCTTCGTATTGTGTATTGCTAATAATAGGGTTCTATTGCACGAGAGACATTGCTAATTAGGGTATCTAGTTTCTAGGAGGACTCAACTGCGTTCTTATTGAACACCGAATAAGCGTGTGTCGTGATAGGGATGTAGTGTAGTTTAAGACTTTACTTGTATGTGTTGTGTACGCCTTAAATAGGTCTTACATGTAAATTGCTCGAAAGATTAGGTTAAGTACTTAAGATTTTGGTCAAAATAGGTCAAACAGAGTCAATTATTTGATATATTTGATTTGTATTTTGATTTGCAATTTACTTTGGATAATGGAATAGAAAATGCTTATTTTGTGTGTTAACATGATAATTGCTTAGATTCTAATCTTAAGTGTGAGAATTTATTGTTTTTTATCTGTTATTTATCTTTTTAAGTGTTTTGTGTAGGATCGGAGCAAATTTACAACATTAAACAGCGACTGTTAAGTACAGAGGTTGTTATTGTCAAATACTTAACAATCATACTTTGTAAATTCATTAAATAATGACATATCGGGTCAAGATTTAATGATCGTACATTGTAAATTTGTTCAAGTCGTGACATTTTTCAAGAATTTCTTTTTGAGAAAAATACTGATAATAGTAATACCGAATAAGTTTCCGTATTTGTCTTATCATGTTCTCTAAAGAATTCTTTTCGTTAATCATACCGGGTTCAAGAAAATTCTTGGTGAATTTTCAAGTGTTAATCAAGTTCATGAAGATTGACTTTTTGGAAAGTCAAGGTTCATGTGAATCGAAAAATAGGCTAAGTGTAATATGCGAGTTTTGCCAAGTGGACTACTGTAAGTCCCTCACTTGATGGTTTAACCCCCTAGTGTAAAATACAACAAGTCAAGTATGCACTAGAATGGACTAGTATTACTTAAATATAAATGCAAGTATATAAATAAAGTAATACAAGACTTAAAGCAATAAATAATGTAAAGGTGGAACACAGTGTAATTTTCAAGTGTATTTTATTTATGATGTTAAATAAAATACAAGGTTGTTGCGAAACCAAGATATTACAAGTATGTCAATATCCTAACAACCTATGAATTACAAATGATCTATATTTGCTAAATATTCTCCTTAGATCGAAATACTTAAAGTTGTGAAGTATTCCCTTTTACGATCGAGAGTATTTAGACAAATTCACCAAATTTCAAAACGTAATTTAGAAGAGGAAATGACTTGGTATTTATAGGCAAATAAATTCAACCGTACAAATATGGTTGCATGCATTTAAGGAAACAACTTTAATTCCTTAAATGCATTGGTTAAAGTACAAGGATAAAGTCATGTTGATGTGACTTGTCATCCTTTTAACCAACCACCTTTACACGCGTGTGTACTTTTAATAATAGACAAATGGATTGTCCGGATAAAAGTGTGTAAAGGCAAAAGTCAATTCCTCGTAATCAGTGTTCAGAGTTGTAAGGTCTAGAACACTGATAAAGCTCCAGTCATCGATCAGTTAAGACTGCCAGTGGTGTTGATCTGGACTGGAGTGAAGTCCAGTGAGCTGAAATCTGGTGCCTTTCAGATTTCCTGTACAAGTAAGGCGCTCACTGGTCTTCCATTATTTCTGAACAAATCTTCAGTGAGGCTCCAGTCTTCAAATCTGGAGTGGGTCTAGTAAAACTGGACCTAACAACTACATATGCGTGTTCTGCCAAATGGGCTAAATATGTGTGTTTTAACATGGGCTAGGGTTTATGCAAAACAGGGATTGACTCACGATCACATCTTTTTTTCCAATGTTCTTTTTCTATAGACATCTGGAATCTCATTAAACCTTTGGCAAACATGAACAACATTTAAGAGTCTTGGAACGATATAGCTGCTTGGCTCACACAAGTGTCTAAACGTAACTCAATTGAAAGCCTTATTGGAAGACTTCTTATTGGAGCAGCTACCTATTACATCTGGCAGGAGCGCAATGCTAAACTGTTTACAGCTGATGTGCGAAGTGCAAGCCAGATACGGGACATAATTGTGAGGTCTGTTAGACTGAGACTTCTTACTATCAAATTCAAAAGCAACTCGCAATTACATGGAGCTTGGAAAATACCTATGGGAGGATCCTTGTAGGATAATGATCATGGCTGATTATGCTTCGTCATTTTTCTTTTATCATTATGTAATAGTTCAGTGGTTGATTATTATGTAATGTTGCTGCAACTAGTTACTATAGTCTCTAGCTAGGCTAGTGGTATACTTGTATATGGCATGTCATATACAAGAACTAATGTGTTCAGCCACATTACTTGTACTGTTTGGTTGGTTGTTGTTATAATAGATTTATCGGGGTAGCCCTTTTACCCAAAAAATATATGGTATGCCCTTTGAATGCTACACTTTGTCACATTATTTGTACTTAACAGTTTTGTTGCTATAATATATCATCGAGGTATCCCTTTACCCAAAAAAAAATAAAAAATTATTGCACCAGTTTACTTATTGTATTCTTTTTTGCATTGTCACTAGTTTACTTGTTTAATAGTATTAATATGTAAAACCAACCAGTAACTTGGTATAACGTTCACTGGTACTTGCTCCAGTCGAGTCCAGTGAACTTATTTGCAAAGAACTCACCATTGGCATAGAGGTGTCTTCAGTAGTATCATCTCTTGAGTTGACACTTATATTGAAAACTTTTAATTAACTAAATGATGGAAAATTAAAAAAATTTTCTCAAGTTGATGGCTAAAAAATGTAAGTAATAGTTATAAATTAAGTATTTAATGAGGTTTAAAAGCGAAATTACTAACGGAAAAAAACATATAAATTAATGAGACTTTTTCTCAGAATGATAATATAAATATTAATATGTAGTAATATATATATATTTGATAAAAACTATCAAGATTTCTAATATATAACTAAATTAGTAATCACATCGTCAATGTTCAATTTTGAGGATTGTAAAGCTGTGATTGGTTAATAAATTGTTAGATCAGCTGTTTTTTACTCTTTTAGTATATACTAACAAGATAGCCGCGCAATGCGGTGACCGTGTTGACGACAACGGTTTGGTGGCGGCGATGACTGGTGGTGATGTCGGCGACTGTTGGTGGTAATAGCGACGTCGAGCGGTGTATATTGATGTAGATGTAAATGTTATAGTTGAGATATTTTAGAAGACAAGGGTTTAATGTGTAAATTAGTTAGATAAGGGTATAAGATGTAAATTAGTTCATTAATAGCAAAAATTTCTAATAAACTAATAAGTCTTTCCAAAAAGGAGGTTTATTCTGGGTAATTAGGTCATTTTGAAACTAACTTTTTCTAAGTAATTTCAAAAAATGAAGGGTTGAAGAATTTTTATATAGTAGTAAAGATAAAAATAAAAACAAAGATAAAGATAATGATAAACAGATAATATATTAATTTTTGTTTTTTAATATTATTAATTATTTTAAACATTTTCATACATATACATATAATACCTATATTAATTTATTAACTATACAGTTTTTATCCGTTTATTCAAAAAAACGTTTCTTATACAATTACCTTAGTTATTATCAGTTTAACTTATGATATTTTATATTTTCTAATTTTTTGGTTTTTAAAAGTAATAATGAATTTCTTTAATTCATCGTAACATTATCTTTAATTTTTTGTGCGGCTACTATGATATCATTTCTTAAAAAAATATATGGTTTGAAATTAACGTCGTCAGGACACTTCGCACGCGATGTATTGTCGCAATCATATCGCACGGTTACCTATCTAGTTGATTGAAAACTATAGTATATCTATATTATAATATACATAATTATAATATTATTATATTATATTAAATACAAATTGAATTTAAAAGCAAACGTGCATTCGAAAACTAGGTATTAAAGAAGCATACATGCATTTGGATAAACTAAAAGAGCATCTAAAAGCCGGCCTAAACCCACAACTCCACAAGATTCTTCCGTAGCAAACTTGTCCCCTCTCTACACATCCAACAAGGTAAATCTAAATTCAAATTGTTTATTCTTTTAATTTATATTTTATATTCAACTAGTTCCGTAACGTTGACCGATCCAAACGGCTGGTGTTAGGTTCAGTTTACTGATAAACTGGAGCGTCTCCAGTTGCATCTGTAGACCTGAAGAATTGTCCAGAAATATATGAAGTCCAGTTGCAAGTGTACAGTTAATGCAACTGAAGACTTCCTCCAGTTGAGATCTGACCAAGACCTGAAGCATTCCAATTGAAGCCGAACAAGTGGAAGATAGAGAATGACAATGGCAGCGAAGCCCAGTTGGCATTCTAATCAGATCGAAACTGGAGATTGTCAGTTTAAAGCCTTTACAACGCTTTACACTGATTACGAGGAAGACCTTTTTGTTTTATGTGCTTTTATCCGGACAATAGCAATTGTCTATGATTAAAGTACAAAAGTACATAAAGCAGGTTGGATAAAGTGACTTTATGTCATACTTTATCAAGCATTTCGAAGGAAGTCAAATTGCTTCCTTTTGGGTAAAGGGTTACCCCGCTAAAACTTTATATCATCACCACAAAAAAGTACAAAAAAAGTAACATGGCTAAAGTACCATGTTAGTTCCTTATATGACATGCCATATAAGGTTAAGCACGCACTAACGCTAAACAATTACAAAAGAGAAAAGCTATGCCAAAAATAGGAATAAAAAAACGGCCTGCTACTATAATAAGTCAAATTGCTTCCTTAAATTCTCTCAACTATATTTGTACGACAAAGTTGGAATCCCAATACCAACTTTGTCTATAAATAGAGGTCTTTGCACAACAAGAAAACAACTTTGGCAAAACCTTTTTTTCAGTATTCTTGGTGAACTTGTGCAATATTCTTTTAATCACAAAAAAGGAACATTTCACAACTTTAAGTGTTTCGATTGTTAAGAGAATTTTCAAGTATTAGATCATTGTACTTCATAGGTTGTTAGGATATTTACATATTTGTATTATCTTGGTTCCGCAACAACCTTGTAATTTATTTAAAGATAATAAATAAATTACACTTGAAAAATTACATTTTGATCTCACCAGATTTACTTACTTGTATTTAAATATTGCATTGTTGATTACTTATTTGTTATTGTCACCTTTATAAGTAATCTATCCAGTAACTTGGTATACACTCACTGCAACTGGTCGTCCCCAGTTCAGTGTTTATATTGCAAAGTAATCTCACCATTGACATAGAGGTGTCTTCAGTTAGTACCATCTCTTAAGTTGGGAATTACAAGTGGTATCAGAGCCGAAGGCTAATATACTTGCCTAGATCTGCTTAGATGTCTACTAGTGAAGGTGAGAATGGTTCTGGTCATGATGAAAACCCTAATGTTAATAATCTACCCCCTGGACAAAATGTTAACACTAACCCTCCTCCTTCTCCTCGTAATGCCCCTAATCATGTCCATGTCCATTATTCTAACACTCTTGTTCCCAAATTCGATGGAAACAGTGAGACTTTTGGGACATGGAAGGCCAGAATGCTCTTGCATTTTGGTGGGATAGAGAGGTATATGTTAAAAATCCTTAAGGATGGACCACATATACCCATGTCTCTTGGGGTTAGTCCTCTTCTTGACCCAACTGGATCTAGAAGAGGTACTAGAGAAAAGCCTGAAGACCATTGGTCTGATGAGGATCGCAGACTGGTGGACTTGGACACCAGACTGAAAAACATGATCCTTGGGGCTGTTCCTGAAGACCTAATTCCAACACTTGTGTTGTTCCCCAGTGCCAGGGCTTTGTGGGATGAATTAGTCATTCAGTTTGAAGGAGGTGATGACACCATTGTCACCAGAAAGGTTGCCCTGAACAAGAAGTATGAATCCTTCTTTGCTCTACCCAATGAAAGTTTAACTGGTACTTACACCAGATTTACTAGCCTCATTAATCAGTTGAGAGGCTTGGGTGTTGAGAAGGATAAGGATATTCTTCTTGAAAAGTTTTGTGATATTCTTCCTTCCAAATGGGAAAACATGGTTCTTGTTCTAAGACAAGGAAAGACCCTGCACAGTCACACTCTTGCATCTCTTTATGGAGCCTTCAGATTCACTGAAGATAATAATGCACAAAGACTTGTGGCTGAGCAGGATGCTTTAAACCATGCTCAGAGTCCCAAGGTTGCTAATCTAACTGAGCGACCTTGTGCTGCTTTAATGTCTGCAGAGAGTGTCCAGCCACACTCAATGAAGGAGATGTTAAACAGCTTCTTGAACTCTGGCCTGACCACTGAAATCAGTGATGATTGTGATGAAACTGACAATGATAATCTGGTTGCCATGATTGCTAAAACCTTCAATAGGTTTAAGCATAAATCTAATAGATTTAATGGTTCCAACAATGCTTCCAGCTCCAACTCTCTGGACAAGGCCAATCTTACATGCTATAAGTGTGGTAAGAAAGGTCATTTTATGAAGGAATGCAGATCTAGTCAGTCAAACAATCAAACTAGTCCCTCTGTCCCAAATTTTAATAGGCCTGATGATAGCTATAAATCAAAATACAAAAAGCTTAAGGCCCAGATTGCCCTCCTGTCACTTGAAAGAGAGAAAGAAAAGAACAAGTGCGTGATGGCCCAAACTGGCGAAAAATGGGAACTCTCTGATGACTCATCTGATGATGAAGAAGAGATCAGGGACATGTGTTTTATGGCCTTGGAAGATCAGCAGCATGTGGTGAAAGATGATGTCATTACTGGAAGATGGTCGACATCATTTTGAAAAAGGTGTGTGATTATGACAACCAATCTGACTTAGAACTGAAACTGGACCTTGCTGAATCACTCAATGGTGTATTAGTGTTTGTGGAAACAGTAAGAACTGACAGTGAAAGATATCTGGAAACTATCTTAACTGAACTTAATAATGTTAGACCACAACTTGAAAACCAAAAGTTAAGATCTGATCTTGAAAAAGAACAAAAGATCATCAAATCCTGGATAAGGGCATCTGGATTAAACTATGATGCTTTTTCAAAAACCATGGATGCACAACAAATTGCCTACAAATCTGGAGATGTGCACATGGCCAGTATCATACCAGATATCCATACCTTGCCTCCAGCTATTAGACCAGATACCCCATATGATCTGCCTAAAACTGTCAAAACTGAATCCATTGAGACCACTCCCTCTGAGGTTAGAACTGGAGCTGAATAGGCTAAAGCTCCAGTTCAAAAGGCAGCTGGTGATAAGCTTTTACCTCAAAAGTCAAAAGAGCCCAAGACTCAAAAGACTAAGATCCCTGCTGAACCTAAGTCCAAGGTTCAGCCGCCTACTGAAAAAGACATTTTGTTAAAACTGGAGAGTCAATTTCAACAATTGTCAAAGCAGGTTCAAAGTTGTACTGCCATAATCAAAAATCTGGAGGGAACCTCATCCTCTCCAATTGTTCAACAAAATGCACCCCCTTTGAAACAAAAACAAAAACAAAATGCTCAATCTGGAGCTAAAAATGGAAAGAAAAAGGGGAAAGTACCCATCAAACTCTGATGGTTAGGAGTTCGAAACTCCATTTAAGCAATTAGTTTTGCTACTAGTGTGTAGGTTTTTTCTACTGCTTATATTGTTTTGCTTTCTAGCTTGTTAACATATATATGGCCTGTCATATATATGAATTGGTTGACACTCTGTCAACCCACTTGTACCTAAACTTTTCAGTGTTGTGGAATATAATTCATAGGGGTATCCCATTACCCAAAAAAAAAGTACCCATCAAACCAGTCGTTTTTACTCCTGAAGCTGGAGCTGACAAAAAGGCTCCAGATTCAACCTCCAGTTCTACACCACCAGAATCAACTGAGACTTCCAGGGAGAAGTCAAGTGAACCCATCAAGAAAAGATGGGTTCACAAAAATAACTGATGATTTTTGTGGGTGTGCAGGGCGATCGAAAGAAGAATACCTGGTATCTGGACAGCGCTGCTGGCCAGACTATGACTGGATGTAAGCCCCTGCTGGAAGAGTTCACTGTCCAAGATGGACCGACAGTGACGTTTGGTAATGATGGAAGTCGAAAGACTGAAGGATATGGTGTGCTCAACAATGGACAAGTTGAATTCAAAAGAGTTGCATTTGTGAATGATTTGAAATACAACCTGATCAGTGTAAGCCAACTTTGTGATGATGGATACAGAGTTTTGTTCGATGTTGCACAAGGTACCATATTTAACAAGGATTGGAAAGTGGTGATGGTTGCACCAAGGAAAGGAAATGTGTACATCATGGACATGGAACCTACTCCAAAAGAGCAATGCTTTTATGTCAAAGCTGATGAGGACACCAACTGGTTATGGCACAAAAAGTTATCTCATCTTAATTTCAAAAATATCAATAAGTTGTCTCGCAAACAACTGGCAGATGGGATACCTACAGTTTCCTTTAAAAAGGAAAAGCCATGTCCAGGGTGTGAGATGGGCAAGCAGAAAAGAGCCAGTTTCAAGACCAGGCAAAACTTTAGCATCACTGAACCTCTTCACATGCTTCATATGGATCTTTTTGGTCCAACGAATGTTCAAACTAGAGCTGGAAAGCGTTACACTCTAGTTGTAGTTGATGAATTCACCAGATATTGCTGGGTGGTATTCCTCAGATCAAAAAGTGATGCACCTGCTGAAATCATCTCACTTATCAAGAAAATTGAGCTAAAGTATACTCACAAGGTGTGTCAATTGAGAAGTGATAATGTACAGAATTTCAGAACAAAGTACTTGAATCCTTCTGCAATGACACTGGCATCTCTCAGAACTTCTCTTCAGCTCACTCTCCAGAGCAAAATGGTGTAGTTGAAAGAAAGAATCGTACACTGATTGAAGCTGCCAGAAGTATGCTATCTGAATCTGGTCTTCCTACCAGTTTTTGGGCTGAAGCAGTGGCAACAGCTTGCCATACCCAAAACCGGTCAGTTTATGTGAAAAGACATAAGAAGACTGCCTATGAAGCCCTTAGAAATCGTAAACCAAATATTGGATACTTTCATGTATTTGGGAAATTCGATGCAAAAGCTGATGAAGGTGTCTTTGTGGGATATTCAGATATTAGAAAGGCCTACAAAGTCTATAATTATAGGCTCCAAAAGGTCCATGAGTCAATTAATGTCACATTTGATGAATCTGTTGAAGCAATCAGTAAAAGACCAAGCCTTGATTTATCTCCAGTCGTTCCAGTTATTTTTGGTGCATCTGACCCAGTTCATCAGTCAGATCCTGCACCAGAAAATGTTTCTAGTCGTAATGACATGACACCAGTTGTTAAGAAGGAAACTACCAGTGACACTTCATTTTATCCCTCCATCAGTTTCAATTTACCACGGAAACTGGTGATTGGATCAGATGTTCGTGTCACTCCAAGATCAGAACCGGTGGAAACTTCCCCAGTTCTTCAGGAAAATCCTTCAACTGAAGAATTTCATGATGCTGTTCATGACCTCAATGACTCTGATGAGGAAGCTGAAGTTGTTTTTGAAGAGTCACTGGAAGATCCTCCAGTTGACCCTTCACTGGCCTCTTGCACTGATCTTGTTATTTACCATCCTAGTCAATATACTAAATGGACACAAGCACATCCAATTAAACAGATTATTGGAGATCCAAATAGTGGGGTTCAGACTAGAAGAGCCACTAGCGAGCAATGCTTAAATGTCACCTTCTTATCACTCATTGAACCGAAGAAGATTGACGAGGCTATGGCAGACCCAAGCTGGGTAAAAGCAATGCAAGAAGAGCTTATCCAGTTTGAAAGGAACAATGTTTGGGAACTTGTTCTTTGTCCACCAGGGTTGAAGAAAAGAACCCATTGGTACAAGATGGGTCTACCGAAACAAGATGGATGAAGATGGCAATGTTGTGAGAAACAAAGCCAGATTAGTTGCCAAGGGTTATTGTCAAGCAGAGGGTGTAGATTTTGATGAGACTTTTCCTCCAGTTGCCAGACTTGAAGCCATAAGAATTTTCTTGGCTTATGCAGCCCATCTGCAGTTCAAAGTCTTCCAGATGGATGTCAAAAGTGCGTTCCTTAATGGAACGCTGGAAGAAGAAGTGTATGTTAAACAGACTCCAGGCTTCATTGATGAGAAGCATCCTCACTGGGTATATAGACTGAACAAAGCTTTGTATGGTCTTAGACAAGCCCCAAGAGCCTGGTATGACACTTTAACTAAACATCTTCTCAAAAATGGCTTTCAAAGAGGTGCAATAGATAATACCTTGTTTATCTTGAAAGAAAAAGGTAATATCTTACTGGTTTGATGACATTATATTTGGGTCAACTGATGATGCAATGTGTAAAAGGTTTTCTAAAATCATGTCATCTAAGTATGAAATGAGTTTAATGGGTGAATTAACATTTTTCTTGGGTCTTCAGATTAAGCAAACTGAAAATGGAATTTTCATAAACCAAGAAAAATATGTCAGAGATTTGTTAAGAAAATACAAATATGATTCAATCCCATCTAAAACCACACCAATTGCAGCACCTTTAAATTTGGATTCTGACCCAAATGGCAAACCAGTGAACACAACTGAATATCGAGGTATGGTTGGTTCACTGATGTATTTAACTGCCAGTCGACCAGATATAATGTTTGCAACATGTCTATGTGCCAGATTTCAGGCTAACTGTGACAACCGTCGTCTGAGCGTATTTTCCCGACGTACTTTTAGATTGTTTTTAGTTCATTCCGTTCATGTACGCGACTTTATAACTAGAATATGTACTTTAAGGGAGTGAACGTCATTAGTCTTTAAGGCTTTACTAACGGAATAAGTGGACTTATGTTAGATTCGGGCTTCATGAGAATTTAGATTTTGGAAAAATTGTGCGTGGACTCGAGAACAGGAGGAATACTAGTTGTCTTGTGGAAATGCCAAATTAAGTGAAACACTTAAATGTAAAACTGTTAAAGATTTGATTATCAAATATGGTCGTGTTTATAGTCGTTTCAAAGCTATTAAAAAGTTACAAATAATGTGACTGAATGTCACATTCAATAATATATGGCATACCATATATTTAACAAATTAACTAGATAAACAAGACATCAAACTATAAACAGAATGAGTCACGCATAGGAAAACTCAAACACTAGCCAAGGCATGCGACATTTCCTCGTGAGTCTATCTATGAAGCTTGTAATAAGTTGATCTTAGGGATGTCCCACATCTTCCATAACTGACTATTGCTACTGGTAGCCTTAAACTTGAGCGAGAGAAGTTTCAGGCGCACAGTGGTCACAATTTTTTCTCTTACTTGGGCTTCAGAGCACTTGGTATTAGAGAACAATCTGGAATTACGTTCATGCCATAAGAAATAAGATGCAGCAACTACTAGAAGTCTTGCGATGACACTTTCAGCTATATTCTGAGTAGAGCTAGATATTAGCCATCCAACAATACTATCCCATGAGTCCGCAACAGATGACATGTTTGTCATATGTTTGATTTGGCCCCAAACCTACAAAGAAAAAGAGCACTAAAAAAATAGATGTGAGCGAGAATCCATTCCTCTTTGGCATAAAGGGCAGCACATGAGGTTGAGATTTGTGGCACTTCCAACTTCCCATGCTTTCATTCTATCGTGGGTCTTCAATTTATTCTGAAAAACTAGCCATAAGTGAAATGCGTGCCTAGGTACACATGTTGAAAACCAAACACTCTTCACCCATGGGACTTTATCTTGTTTATACCGAACAACATTCCAAACTTCATTAACAGAGAATTCCTGTTCCACTCCTTCCATGTTCTTCCAAACAGCTCGGTCTTGAAATTGTGCGTGGACTCGAGAATAGGAGGAATACTAGTTGTCTTGTGGAAATGCCAAATTAAGTGAAACACTTAAATGTAAAACTGTTAAAGATTTAATTATCAAATATGGTCGTGTTTATAGTCGTTTCAAAGCTATTAAAAAGTTACAAATAATTATGTCGACTAAGTAAATTAATGAGGCTCGGGTTTTCTTTAATTGTCGGGTCAAATGAGTTTTCTTAAAGGTCAAAGAAGTCCAAATTGAGTCAAGACTTGGAGGGACTATAAAAGCCCTAAGTTCTCCAAAATAAACTTACAAATTCTCTCTTTTCTCTCCCTCTTGCTGCCGTCCTTTCTTCCCCATTTTTCTTTCAATTTTTGATCATCATCAACATCAATTAATCATCTTCATCTTAATATTTTGTTAAGGTAATTAAAGGGTTTTGATTCTAAATCGTTTTCCATGTAAATTGCATATAGTTATATATACATATATTTTCTTTTTGGTTTTTAAATATATATATAATAAGATTTAAATACATACATATATATATATATATATATATATCTGTATATTTATGTATATATATAGATCTTTACACAAAAATCCTTAAAAACATGTTCTTATTCTTGATTTCTTCTAAAATTGTTCATGTTTATGTGCTAGGGTTTCGGTCAAAATTGGTCAATCTATTTCCATCTTCTTGTTCATGTGAAATTAGAATTAGGTTATGCTTCACGTTCTGTAGCAATTTTTTGAGAAGTTATAAACTCTTCGGATTAAGTTCTCTGAAAACTAAATTCTCCTTCTTGATTTTCTTTCAGATCGCCCATGACTAGGGTTTTTGATAAAATTCTCTACTTAAGTTCTCTAGTTAAACTCTCTGTTTTAAACTCTATGTTACAAACTCTCTTTAAATAAACTCTTCGAACAAGTTCTCTGAAATTAAGTTCTCTAAATAAGTTCTTTGAAATAAGTTCTCTTGAAGATTAAGTTCTCCATATAAATTCTCTAAGCACATTAAACTCTCTGGAAGACTAAATTCTATGAAACTTTAACTTTTTCTATTAAACTCTTTGGAAGTTAAACTCTCCGATATATATATATATATATATATAGGGAAAAGATAAATTGAGTCCAGGTCTTAATTTGAGTCCAAAGGGTCCATTGATTTTCTTCCCTCTCCTCAAATCTCAACCACCTCCTCCCACCACCACCATCATCTCCGACCACCACCATGATCCTCCGGCGACGGCGACCACCGCCACCACGACTTACACATGTGTAAGTTATACAACCACCAACACCACCACCACCACCATCATCTCCGACCACCAACATGATCTTCCGGTGACGGCGACCACCGCTACCACGACTTATGCTACAACCTACACATGTGTAAGTTACATGGACCCTTTGGACTCAAATTAAGACCTGGACTCAATTTATCCGACCCCTATACATATATATGTACAAGTTCTTTGTTTCAGTGGTCAAAGACTAAACTTTAAGTCATTGACATTTCAAAGTGTTTCAAGTACAACTGAGTTACTATATATATAATACGAGATTACACAATACATAATGGCATTTCTTAAGACACTATTATAGGACTTAGACGTGTACAATTAAGTAAGTACTTACTGGTTGACTTGTGGACAGTGTAGGACTTTTGGACAGATAGTGTACGTGTTTCAGGTGTACTTGACTGTTCGTGTTCTTGTTTCTTGATTCTAGTGTGCTTGTACTTGTGCTGCTTTCAGGTGAGTTTCGTAGCCCCTCTTTTTACAAGTTTCGTAGCCCCTCTTGTTTGTTGATTCTAGTATACTTATTTCTGTTTTATGTTCAATATTGAGCCTGTGCATATAAAGTTGCTTGTGCCATTTGACGTGCTTGTTCTTGTTTGTATGTGTGTGATTATGTGCTTGATGGTCGTGCTTATTTGACGTGCTTTTTGTGTGTATTGGAGACTTGAGACTTGAGACTTTGGACTAAGGCAGGTACCGTAAGGCCGGACTTTGAGACTTCGACGTACTTGTCATGTGCTAGTACCAAGGCAGGTTGTTTAACCGTAAGGCCACCAAGGCAAGTTGTTTATCTGTAAGGCCACATATCATTACTAAAGGCAGATTGTTGAATCGTAAGGCCACACTTTGAGTACTTTGGACTTTACGTGCTTTGAGACTTGAGTACCTTGACTTATGGCGTAACTCTGCTCGTTATATATTGAACAACCACTTATTTTATACTTAAAGAATCGACATAAAAACTTATTTCATTACTGTGCTTTTTGACTAAAACCTACGAACTTACCAACCAGTCTTCTAAATGTGTCCCTCTGACAGGCCTTTGGATTTATCTAAGGGTAGGAGTCTCCATTTGGTTAGCCATTTTGAGCTCTTCACTGTGATGTGCATGTTTGAAGATTTGGTTTCGATTTGGTAGAATGATAGAGGTTGATGTTTGATATTGGTTACTTACATATTAGAGGTGTATTATTAATGCTTTTGATGTTATTAGCCTTTTTTATGTATTGTTCAGCTAGGTCGTTTGTGACGTTATTGTTTCACATACATATGGCATGTCATATGTATGAATTAGTTTGGTACTTTGCCAAGCTACTTGTAATAATCTTCTTTTGGGTGATTTATAAAAGCTTACCGGGGTTTAAATTCCCCTTTACCCAAAAAACTCACCAACCTTTGTGTTGACACATTTTAGTATACTTTTCAGGTACTCAAGCAAATCAGGGATAAAGACTTTTATGCTAGGACTGGACTTTGGAGATTTATGCTCCATTGCTTATTGTAAGACTTAAAGGCTACATGCCTTGGACTATCCCGTTTATGGACTTATCGTATTAAGCTGTTCTAGCATCATAATGACCTTGAACTCATGTTTTGGGAATATATTTATTATATTCTATTTCATTTAGCAGTATCTATGTAATTTCATGTCGTGCTGTACTTTTCATGACACCTCATGTTTCCGCCAACGGTGGGGTGTTACAGAATGGTATCAGAGCCGTGGTTGTAGAGAATTAGGTGGAAAAGCCTAGACTATAACCTAAGAACCCCGTATAGCATATACGATAGGATTCATAGATGCATTCTAGACGTGCTAACGTCGCTTATATTTTGAGTTCATGTTCTATTGAGACTTATTATCCCTGTGCTTATTTTGACTGTGGCTGTCATTTGGTGACTGTGTGCTTTTGGTGCTGTTGTGATTATTTATGTGTATTAGAGCAAGATGAAGTGATGGCACTAACTAGTATTGCATGAAAGATAGCAAGGAAACGCCTGATCAACGTTCTACGATTATCTTCCTGTTTTGCGACAGGTTTTGACCTCATGGATTGCACTTGTAATTAGAGTGTGGTAGCAACCCTGGGCTGCTTAATGGGTGTTGGTTGAGTGGTGGGTTAACCGCTGGTACACCCTGTATACATACCCTGCCAATAACTAGAGAGCATACCAGTACCGTGATCCGACCTTGCATTAGATGTACTAGGGGTGTGGAGGGAAAGCCGCTGGTATCACCTGTATACATACACCACTAGTGCATCGGATGTAGGTGTTAGATTCGGACCACATTTTAACTGCGATTTAGGGTTATATATTAGTAGTGTATATATGTATTACATTGACGTGGACTGCATGACTAGTTTAAGTTCTAGATAGCATCCCTTAGACCATAAGATGAGAGAGTTTGTTGAGTGTAGCCTGTGACATAGACATTGACATTTTTGAGCGTTTCTTCGCGACTAACGTTCTAGAGATATACTAACGTGTGTGGAATGGTGGTGAGATGAGAGCTAATGCGAACGGAGATGATCTTCGTGACTATTCAAGTCGTTAATGTTGTCCTCGCACGGAATGCACGAAACGCGATGAATGAAGGACCGAGTTATAATGAAGCTGAGGATGCTCAGTATGAGGATGCAGTGGATGAGGAGACTGGAGAATACTATGAAGACGTTGATGAGAGAATTCCAGTACCGTGATCCGACCTTGCATTAGATGTACTAGGGGAGTGCTGGGTTAACCGCTGGTACACCCTGTATACATACCCTGCCAATAACTAGAGAGCATACCAGTACCGTGATCCGACCTTGCATTAGATGTACTAGGGGTGTGGAGGGAAAGCCGCTGGTACACCCTGTATACATACCCTGCCAATAACTAGAGAGCATACCAGTACCGTGATCCGACCTTGCATTAGATGTACTAGGGGTGTGGAGGGAAAGCCGCTGGTACACCCTGTATACATACCCTGCCAATAACTAGAGAGCATACCAGTACCGTGATCCGACCTTGCATTAGATGTACTAGGGGTGTGGAGGGAAAGCCGCTGGTATCACCTGTATACATACCCTGCCAATACCTAGAGAGCATACCAGTACCGTGATCCGACCTTGCATTAGATGTACTAGGGGTGTGGAGGGAAAGCCGCTGGTACACCCTGTATACATACACCACTAGTGCATCGGATGTAGGTGTTAGATTCGGACCACATTTTAACTGCGATTTAGGGTTATATATTAGTAGTGTATATATGTATTACATTGACGTGGACTGCATGACTAGTTTAAGTTCTAGATAGCATCCCTTAGACCATAAGACGAGAGAGTTTGTTGAGTGTAGCCTGTGACATAGACATTGACATTTTTGAGCGTTTCTTCGCGACTAACGTTCTACGATTATCTTCCTGTTTTGCGACAGGTTTTGACCTCATGGATTGCACTTGTAATTAGAGTGTGGTAGCAACCCTGGGCTGCTTAATGGGTGTTGGTTGAGTGGTGGGTTAACCGCTGGTACACCCTGTATACATACCCTGCCAATAACTAGAGAGCATACCAGTACCGTGATCCGACCTTGCATTAGATGTACTAGGGGTGTGGAGGGAAAGCCGCTGGTACACCCTGTATACATACCCTGCCAATAACTAGAGAGCATACCAGTACCGTGATCCGACCTTGCATTAGATGTACTAGGGGTGTGGAGGGAAAGCCGCTGGTACACCCTGTATACATACACCACTAGTGCATCGGATGTAGGTGTTAGATTCGGACCACATTTTAACTGCGATTTAGGGTTATATATTAGTAGTGTATATATGTATTACATTGACGTGGACTGCATGACTAGTTTAAGTTCTAGATAGCATCCCTTAGACCATAAGACGAGAGAGTTTGTTGAGTGTAGCCTGTGACATAGACATTGACATTTTTGAGCGTTTCTTCGCGACTAACGTTCTAGAGATATACTAACGTGTGTGGAATGGTGGTGAGATGAGAGCTAATGCGAACGGAGATGATCTTCGTGACTATTCAAGTCGTTAATGTTGTCCTCGCACGGAATGCACGAAACGCGATGAATGAAGGACCGAGTTATAATGAAGCTGAGGATGCTCAGTATGAGGATGCAGTGGATGAGGAGACTGGAGAATACTATGAAGACGTTGATGAGAGAATTCGTAACGGGAATGTACTAAGAGGACTTAGAAGTGGTGCCAGGGTCATACTTACAAAAACGTCAAGGATTGTGGTGTGCAAGATTATGATGGCAGAGGTGGAGAAGTCAAGTTTATCCAATGGTTAGAGAAGATGGAAGTTGTGAATGGCATTAGTGGGTGTACTCCTAGTCAAAAGGTCAGTTATGTGGCAATTCCTTTACCTAGTAGTGAAATACTAGAAGTCCAGGGCGAAAAGTCTGAGTCTTGTGAGGGTCGTGTCATAAGTGCGTCTGTTAATGAGGTTAGCTTGATTTATGTCCCCGTCATTCGTGACTATCACGATGTTTTCCCTGATGACTTACTTGGCTTACCTCCGTCTTGACAACTAGATTTTTCGTATTAGTCATGTCCCTAACGCAGCGCCTGTAGCAAAATCCCCCTATAAACTAGCAACAACTGAATTACAAGAATTGTTCGTGCAACTAAAAGAGCTTCAAGACAAGTGATTTATTAGTTCTAGTCAGTCGCCGTGGAGAGAACCTGATTTATTCGTCAAAAAGAAGGATGGTTCCTTTCGTGTGTGAATCGACTATCGTGAGTTGAATAAGTTTTTTTTTTTTGGATAATGGGATACCCCTATGAATTATATTCCACAACACTGAAAATTTTAGGTACAAGTGGGTTGACAGAGTGTCAACCAATTCATATATATGACAGACCATATATATGTTAACAAGCTAGAAAGCAAAACAATATAAGCAGTAGAAAAAACCTACACACTAGTAGCAACAAACATAACTAATGTGTTATATCTTGCAAAGGCTGAAATGCAGATATGCAGCGCCTATCTTGTGTTAACCACTAAATGGCGTGGTACCTTCCATTCTTCCAACAAACAATCGACTGCAGGAGTATGCTTGAACCGATTAGTAACCAATTTAAATCTGACCGTGGTTGCAATGCCGGAGGTCTAGCATGGTTAGAAAATAATCGATTATTCCTCTCTTGCCATATGAAGTAAGCTGTGGCTGCCACCAGTAATCTTCCAATTACATTCTTGTTGATCTTGAATTAGACTTCACAATAAGCCATTGGAGTATGTCAGCCCATGAATCAGTCATATCAGGCACTTTTGCCATAGCTTTAATCCTCTTCCATACATGTGAAGAATAATTACATTCAAAAAACAAATGTGAGTGGGAGTCCGGTCCTTGTTTGCACAAGGAACAACAAAGAAGCTGGTAGTTTGTGTTGCCGCTCGACCGACTCCATTGCATCATTTTGTCTTGGGTTTTGAGTTTCTTTCGTATAATCAGCCATACCAAAAACGCATGTCTAGGGATACTATGCGAATTCCATATAACTTTTGCCCAATTAACCTCATTGCCCTTCATCCTAATCGAGTTCCAAACCACTCTAGAGGAAAACACATTCTCCCTTCCATCCAACTCCTTCCAAACAATAGTATCCATTTGATTTGCATGTAAATTGATAGATGGAAGGTTAATTAAAACAGGAAAAAGATCAAGCCAAGCAGTTGGCCATTTCCACTCACCATTATGAATTACATCCGCAACATTTGAGCTTAAAGAGAGGCCGGCTTGTGCAATCTGCCTAGGAGAAATTAACGAGTTTAATGGGCATACATCAGCCCATTTATCAAACCATAATGATGTTGATGCGTAAATCACGCGACAAACGACAGCGGAAGACTATTTTTGGTACTTTCTGGATTTTATATGAAATAAACAATCAAACAAGACAATAAAATAAAAATGATAGATAAAGAATCCACCACCAAGACTCGTAAAGGCTAAGCCACCGGAATCAAGGATAAAGGAGACACTCCGCCCCACCACTATAATCGATAAAGGTCTAGCCACCACGATTATAGATAAAGGAAACCGAAGATTTAGACCTCACCACAATATTTGATAAAGGACGAACCACCACAAATATTGATAAATGGGTCACTCCTAACCACCAAGATCAAAAGATCTATAAAGGTAAAAGAAGATTTTAAGAAATAGAGGTTGCTCTATTAATTTCATTCAACATCAACTACTTTACAATGAGAGATAAGACCTCTATTTATAGCCACATGCTCTACCTAGGAATTAACGACATAATAATAAATATTAAACAAAAAGCTGTCACACGCTAAACCACTAATCAATTTGGACCAATAGAAAATGGACACGTAAGCTTCTAGAAACATTCCCCTGCAAGTGGTCCCATGATATTGTTAGAAACGTCTTGTCACACGCGCTTTCCTTAACGGCTGTCATTCTTCTTTATTATTGGGCCCACAAACGTTGTCAGCGAGGACTTTATTAATTGGCAACTGGAAACATAAATCTGGACCGCTACTGGAGATAAAAACTGGAACACGTCATCTGGAGGACCTTCAGTAGTGGTCACTGAAGCATTCATCTGGAGGATCTTCAGTAGTGGTTACTGTAGCATTCATCTGGAGGATCTTCAGTAGTGGTCACTGGAGCAGTCGTCTGGAGCAGTCATCTGGAGCTTGCCACTGGAGAAATGTTACCACTGGTGACTGGACTGGTTCAGAAAAGACTTGTCTGAAATGGGCTACTGCTGGCAGAATCAACATGGCCTGTTCAGATGGCATGATCAGTTCACTGGTTTTCTCCAGTCCAGTGAATCTGGACATCTCCGCATCAGATGTGCTTCTTCCGTCTCCAATTTTCTTCCATAAAAACGGTCTAACTACATCTCTAAGTTGCAATAGTTTACGCCATCCCCAGCTACAGTTCTTAGGCTGCATTATATCCCAAAAACTTCTATTTTTGATCCTATATGAGTGCACCCATTTTACCCATAAGGATTCTCTGTGAGATATGAGGCTCCAAATATGAAATACCATAAGTGATTTATTAACTTCAGTTATCCTACGAATATCCAAACCACCCTCACTTTTTGGTAAACAAATTGAATTCCAAGACACTTTAGCCTTACCTTTTCCCATCGGCCCTTGGCACCATAAAAATGACTAGCTGGCAATATAAAAACAGAAGCCCAATAGATATGAAAAGAAGAGAGGACAGATTTTACCAATTGAACTCTTCCTGCAAAGGATAAAGACTTGTTGCGCCAATCCGTAATCCTGTTTTCCAATCTCTCCACAAGCATATTGCAATCCTTGTGAAATAGCCGAGTCGTAATTAATGGTACTCCAAGATAACGAACAGGAAGCGAACCTTCTTCAAATGGCATAACCAACAAAATAGCCTGCTTCACATGATCAGCAACATTACAGAAATAGGCTTTACTCTTAGGAATACTTGGAATTAGCCCCGACATATCCTTGAAGACATTCACAGCATTCAATACCGTTTTAGCTGAATTTGTTTCTCCTCTAGCGAATAAAAATAGGTCATCTGCAAAACAAAGGTTAATAATGCGCTCTTTCTCACATTTATTGTGAAATCGGAAGCTAGCAGTAGAGAGCACCGAGTTCTGCAAGACAAGTGTGAGAACTTCCATCACCAAGGTGAATAAATATGGAGATAATGGATCCCCCTGTCTTAATCCCCTTCCTCCTTTGAAGTAACCATATACATTCCCATTTACCACCAAAGAGAATGAAGCAGAAGTGACACAAACCATAATCCATTTGATCATTTGCTTATGAAAGCCAAATCCATAAAGAGCAGTCTCAAGAAACTTCCATCACCAGGGTGAATAAATATGGAGATAATGGATCCCCCTGTCTTAATCCCCTTCCTCCTTTGAAGTAACCATATACATTCCCATTTACCACCAAAGAGAATGAAGCAGAAGTGACACAAACCATAATCCATTTGATCATTTGCTTATGAAAGCCAAATCCATAAAGAGCAGTCTCAAGAAACTTCCAATCAACCGTATCGTAAGCTTTTTGAATATCAATTTTAAAAGCACATCTATGGGGACCAGAATTACGATGGTAGTTGTGCATCAATTCCTGAGTGATTCTACGACCAGGAACAAATGCTGATTGGTTTATACTCACTATATCATGAAGACCATCCTTAATTCTATTAGTGATTATCTTACTAACACACTTATAAATAGTGTTACAGCAAGAAATAGGCCGGTAATCAAGAACAGAAGATGGTGTAGGAACTTTTAGAACTAACGCAATCAAAGTATGGTTTACCTCCTGAAGTAGCTTACTGTTTCGGAAAAATTCCTGAATAGCAAGGCATACATCATTTCCCACTATATCCCATGCACTTTTAAAGAATGTAGAGGTAAACCCATCTGGTCCAGGAGCCTTATCTTCACCAATAGAGAACATGGCAAGCCGAATCTCCTCATTGGATACATTTCGAACCATTTCAGAGGCTTCTGACTATCAACTTCCTTGTAAACAAATCAGGGGATGGGGATGAGCTCGTAACCCCTTCACATCCCAAGAACTTCTCGTAGTGTTGCACAAAAGCTTTTGGAGCAGCCCCGCCTTCATGCAAAACACCATCAGTATCTCTAATGACTTCAATCCGACTACGGTGATTTTTACTTTTTACATAGTTATGGAAATAGGCCGAATTACGATCACCCACCGCCAGCCATTCCACTTTAGCTTTTTGCTTCAAAAACCTCTCTTCATCAAGATGAGCAATCTGAAATTCTTTTAAACAAGCAGCTTCATTCTCCAACAAAGAAGAATCAGTTGGATTTTTATCAATCTCAATCTGCATCGCATCAAGAGAAGCACGCAAAGTAGTAACTTTTTTATGCAAATTACCTTGTTGCAATAACAATTTGCGCATAGGATGTTTGCATGCTTTAAGGCGCTTTACAACTTTAAACATATAGTGACCTTGAACTTCCATTTTCCAGGACTCAATAACAGCTTCCAAGAATCCCTGCTTATGAACAAGAAAGTTATCAAATTTAAAAGGCTTTGGACGGCTGCGGGATATAGAGGGCAACTTCAAAATACATGGAGAGTGATTGGACACTCTATAAGGCTGGAAAATTGCACAAGAAGCTGGGAATTCATCAGTGAAACTAATGTTACCCATAACACGATCTATTTTCTTGAAAATACCCCCACCTCTTTTCGGTTTTTGATTCCAAGTATAATGTAACCCCGAACTGTTGATATCAACCACTTCAATTCGTTCTACACATTGTTAAGACAAGAATTCGAGCTTTAGTGTGTGTTAATGGAGTTTTCTAGTGAGAGAAAGTAGAGAGAGAGTAGAGAGATGTCAGGGAAAGATTAGTTTGTATTATGTGGTCAAAGGTTACAAATTACATTAGGGAGGGGGTTTATATACATAAGAGCTATTTACACTATGCCCCCTTCCATATTAACAAGTTTACATTCTAAGTACAAAATGACATAAGGTATACAAATCAACTACTACATTTATATTTCTAACACACATTCACGCATACTAATAGTTACACTTGAAGAACCATGGTAACTATCCTCCAAGTTGAGAGCCGAATTGAAATCCCCCATAATAATCCATGGCTTATTATGAACAAAAGCTTTATGAACAGCAAGGTTATGCCACAATTCTCTTCTATTCTTGTAATGATTATCAGCATATACAAAAGAACAAAAAAGAACTCGTTGATCTTCCTTAAAAATAACTTGAACATGAATAACCTGATCAGTTTGGGACAATAGCATAACATCAACCACTTCAGTATTCCAACCTAGAATTATACGCGTGCCTTTCTGACAGATATTACCATTTGAGAGCCAATCCCAAGTTCTACATATTCTTTTACATATATCATACAGATTGGACACATTAACATGTGATTCCATAATTGCACATAAATTCAGAAAATTTTCAGAAACCACCTGTCAAACCTCCTTTTGTTTTAGCTAGCGGTTCAGCCCCCTAATATTCCAGGAGGCTATACTACCCATTGACACCATCCAATCCGGGAGTGCTTGCCACCTCAGTAGAGATTTTCACGTTTTGCTTCATGCTAATAAAATCAGCAGCCTCATTGTGTACATCTTCCACTTCCTCATCATCAGAATCAACAGAAAATGCCTCATCAATCTTTTTCTTTAATTTCGCAGCCTTTTCAGCCTTTTCACTTTCAGTAGCTTCCTGAAGTAAAGGTTTACTTGGTTCAGTCCCATAATCAGTTAACGGGTCCATGTCATATCCTTTTTGTCTATCTTCATCTACCAAGGCTCCAAAGGAATTACTTAGTTTAACATCTGATGTCGTTGCTTTTGTTGTAGAAGTGCTAGCAATATTCGAGTTATCCTTTGGTTTAGCCACCCATTTTGGCTTTGGTTTTAGTTTATTAACCGGAAATGCTGGTTTATTATTGGCTTTCTTCCTCCGGTTAACCTCAGTAAAACCTTCCTCATCAGTTTTGCTTGTTGATTTCGAAACAATGCGGATCTGTTTAGGACAGGTTTCATTCTTGTGTCCAAAGACACAACAAGTTGAGCACCTAGGAGGGTTCCATTCATATTCCACCTTAATAATTCCTGTTGTAAAGCCCTCAGCCTCCATGTTGGGAATCGCAACACTCAACTGTTTTTTCAACTCATTTCCAGCATCTAATTCAATAAGAGCACGTGCATAACTACTACGCCCCCATGATTCAGTACACATCGCAATAGTATAGCTATCCAACATCTTAGGTGTACCCAATTTCGAAGCTAGCAAGCTTAGACCATCATCAGAATATGCAGCTAAGGGAACATCATGTAGTTTCACCCAAACAGACACCTTTTTAATATCCTCTTTCTTCAGATTTACATTAGGAGACCATTTATTGAGGAAAATAGGTGTATTACGTATTAGGCAAGGCCCTTCCGATAACAATTTTTCCATGCCCTCCTTAGTTGTGAATTTAAAGAAAAAGAATCCATTTGAATTCATCATAATTTTGCTAATGCCATATTTCGCCCATGAATTCTTTGCAAAATACTCAACCACTGGATAAGCTAACCGATCACCCAGAAAGTAACCATATAATACATTCTCATATCGACTTTGTACCTGCTTCACCGACTCTCTAGGGATAACAACATCTACATTATCGATCACTTCTTTAGACTCCAATAATCTAAAATTAACTCTTTTACCTTCTGAATTTGCTTGTACCTTATCCGCATATGAGACAGAATTACCAAGTTTTGAGCCACCGGTAACGTCAGCCAGGGTAGCAGTTTTTTCATAAGATTCATTATTAGATTGATCACCCATTGTACCCCTTGGTGCATTATCCACATCTACTTCCAGAGACGATTTATCCATATCTGGTACATGTTGGGCAGGTTGTTTATCCTTTGTAGGAGTAGAAACATTCTCCTTATCCATATCCATCGAGGAGAAAGTAGCAGCCACATCCTTTTGATTACAAGTATGCATCGGAGCAATAGGAGTTTCACTAGTGGAAAAGGATCCACCACCTGCTGCTTCATCATTAACATCAACATCCCCATGAGTTTTATCCCCATCAACTAGTTCCCGATTAGGGTTTTTCAAAATTCTTCTCGACATATGCTTAGTACCATTATCAATATTCGTCTTACCATCATCATTCATCTCATTAGAGCCAGGAGTTTTGTTAGTGGAGTTAATACCACCACCTGGACCAGCCATAGACAGATTGGATGAATTAGGGTTACCCCCTGATGATTGCGAACTTCCATCTTGTTCGGACACATTGCCCTTATTAGGGCTTCCACCTTTCTTTTTCTTCTTTCCAGACATCTCATCAACACGAATCTCACCAGCACGTATTCTATTAAAACGTTCGTCTAAAGCTTTCAAATCAAATGGACTATCTCTCTTCATAAACTAAAAATAACCATGCATCAAACAACCTAATAAAACGACCGCAGTGAAAAAGAAAAAAACCCTACTCACCAAAAAACCCTAATCCAGAAAACCTAAAACTTTATCAATTATAAAGACTCAGCGATCTAGCTGAACTATAAAAATAGCCGCGATCAGAATCAATATAATTAACAAGAATAGATCAAACCGAATTAAGGCCAGCGAAATTTAAAGAAAAAGAATCCATTTGAATTCATCATAATTTTGCTAATGCCATATTTCGCCCATGAATTCTTTGCAAAATACTCAACCACTGGATAAGCTAACCGATCACCCAGAAAGTAACCATATAATACATTCTCATATCGACTTTGTACCTGCTTCACCGACTCTCTAGGGATAACAACATCTACATTATCGATCACTTCTTTAGACTCCAATAATCTAAAATTAACTCTTTTACCTTCTGAATTTGCTTGTACCTTATCCGCATATGAGACAGAATTACCAAGTTTTGAGCCACCGGTAACGTCAGCCAGGGTAGCAGTTTTTTCATAAGATTCATTATTAGATTGATCACCCATTGTACCCCTTGGTGCATTATCCACATCTACTTCCAGAGACGATTTATCCATATCTGGTACATGTTGGGCAGGTTGTTTATCCTTTGTAGGAGTAGAAACATTCTCCTTATCCATATCCATCGAGGAGAAAGTAGCAGCCACATCCTTTTGATTACAAGTATGCATCGGAGCAATAGGAGTTTCACTAGTGGAAAAGGATCCACCACCTGCTGCTTCATCATTAACATCAACATCCCCATGAGTTTTATCCCCATCAACTAGTTCCCGATTAGGGTTTTTCAAAATTCTTCTCGACATATGCTTAGTACCATTATCAATATTCGTCTTACCATCATCATTCATCTCATTAGAGCCAGGAGTTTTGTTAGTGGAGTTAATACCACCACCTGGACCAGCCATAGACAGATTGGATGAATTAGGGTTACCCCCTGATGATTGCGAACTTCCATCTTGTTCGGACACATTGCCCTTATTAGGGCTTCCACCTTTCTTTTTCTTCTTTCCAGACATCTCATCAACACGAATCTCACCAGCACGTATTCTATTAAAACGTTCGTCTAAAGCTTTCAAATCAAATGGACTATCTCTCTTCATAAACTAAAAATAACCATGCATCAAACAACCTAATAAAACGACCGCAGTGAAAAAGAAAAAAACCCTACTCACCAAAAAACCCTAATCCAGAAAACCTAAAACTTTATCAATTATAAAGACTCAGCGATCTAGCTGAACTATAAAAATAGCCGCGATCAGAATCAATATAATTAACAAGAATAGATCAAACCGAATTAAGGCCAGCGAAATTTAAAGAAAAAACAGAAATCAGAACCCTAAATTGAAAAAACCCAACTCAAACGTGCACATCAACGAACATCAAACCCTAATGGATGTAATGTTCATGAGAGGGACACATTTACAAGCTAGATTAGATCAAAAAAGAGAAACGAATTGAGGGAAGAATTAGGGCAGGAAATCGCCATGGTGAGAGAGAGAATAGGGTTTGCGTGAGTTGAATAAGTTAACGGTAAAGAACCGCTATCCCCTTTCTAGGATTGATGATTTGTTAGACCAGTTTCAGGGTGCAAAGTGTTTCTCAAAAATTGATTTACGTTCAAGGTATCATCAATTGCGTATACACAAGGACGACATACCAAAGACTGCTTTTAGAACGAGTTACAGACATTTTGAATTCACTGTGATGCCCTTTGGATTGACCAACACACCAGTAGTATTCATGTATTTGATGAATAGAGTATGCCGACCGTACTTGGACAAGTTCGTAATTCTGTTTATCGAAGACATTCTGATTTACTCAAAGACAAAAGAAGAGCATACCGAACACCCGAGAAAGGTGCTAGATTTATTGAGGAAGGAAAAACTGTATGAGAAGCTTTCTAAGTGTGAGTTTTGGCTGAATGAGGTACACTTTTTGGGACATGTTGTGAGCAAGGATGGAATACATGTGGATCCTGGCAAGATTGATTCAGTCAAGAATTGGAGAACGCCAGAGACGCCGACTGAAGTCAGACAATTCCTTGGTCTGGCTGGTTACTATAGAAAATTTATCGAGAATTTCTCTAAGATTGCGTTGCCACTTACGCAATTAATCAGAAGGATAGGCCGTATGTCTGGGGTGAAAGACAAGAAGAAACGTTTTATATTTTGAAGGATAGGTTATGTAATGCTCCGATTTTGAGTCTGCCCGAAGGATCTGATGACTTTGTAGTATACTGTGATGCATCAGGTCAAGGATTAAGCTGTGTGCTAATGCAAAGAGGCAAGGTGATTGCGTACGCCTCGCGACAACTGAAGGTCCATGAGAAGAATTACACAACTCATGACTTGGAGGCATTGTTTGTATGGAACCAAGTGTGTAATCTATAGAATCATAAAAGTCTACAACATATCTTCACGCAACAAGATTTGAATATGAGAGAATGAAGATGGTGTTGGGATTTTTGGGTTTTTATCAAAGTAATATTATCCTTATAATATTAAAACGCAGCGGAAAATTGAACCAATTCAATTTGTGTATATAGTTAAAAACCAAAGTTTAACTTATAAAAGAAAACCCAAACAATAAGGATCCATGTATATGAATAACATACATACAAAACAACAACCATAGGGTGTTTAGAAGACTACCTTCTTCCAAGCTAATGAGAAGGTTGATATGAAGGAGTTGATGAACTTGAAGCGGCAAGTCTTCAACCTAGAAGAACCTCAAGCTAGTATACCCCAAGCTTCCAACAAACACCCAAACTATGCTAGGATTTGAACTTGAAAACCCCTTCTCTTTTCCTTCCTTGTAGCCGAACCCCAAAAGAGAAAAGGAGAGTATTTTGCTCTTAAGAAGTTGAGAGAATTAGAGAGATTAAGCTTGTGTGTGTGTGTATGAGTGATACACTCTATGTAGTGTCTTGTATCTCATACAAGACTACAAGTGTTCACTTGCATGTCTCACCACATGGGGGGGGGGGCGGCCACATGGGGTGTGGTCACAAACAATTTTGTGTCCAAAATTTATAAACCATTTATTTGTACATTTTGTATATAAAATGTAACATAACTTGTTACATATCTTATGTAACATATTACATATTATATACAACACACATAAATGTTTATTTTACCAAATAAACATATTCACATTTCTCTCTAAATAAATCATCCATATAATTTATTTACATAGCTCAAGTGCAAGTATTTAGAAAACCACTTTCTAAATGTTTCAAGTATTGATATTTATTTAAAGATCATATCATATAAATAAATCATCCATATAATTTATTTACATAGCTCAAGTGCAAGTATTTAGAAAACCACTTTCTAAATGTTTCAAGTATTGATATTTATTTAAAGATCATATCATATAAATAAATATCATAAGTGTTTGTCTAGCTTGTTATTGGGTATGACCCGACTTGGATCATCACGTACTAGCCACGTCAATTTAATATGTGTCTTGGGCAGACGAATTCCAACAATCTCCCAGTTGCACAAGATTCATAGAAGATTGACGCAAGCAGCAAATACCGCCTAACAACGGTTTGCTACCCCTAATACGTATGACGAAGTGCCATTCAATAACATCATCCTCTTCAAGTCCCTTACTTGAAATGATTTAGGTGAATCGATCATTTATCCTTTTGACACAGATGTCATGTTAAATCCTAGAGACATAGAGTGATCATTCTCTATTGATTTAACTTTGTAACAGGCCTTAGACATCTAACTCTCAACGAATAAGAGGGACAAATTCCATCTCGACTACATACGTCTTTCACAATCACCTTATATCATACCTGAGCTTAGTCCTATGTACTGCCATGTTTCAGAACAGCGAAGAGCTAAGTCAAAGTATAATATTCAGTGAATATCAAGACCCAATATGTATCTCAGGTCTGAGGATACAATGATATTCGCCTTTTAACTCAAGATTACTTATGATCAATCACAGAGATTCCATGTAGTAATGCTTGATTGCAGGTCAGTCCAATATTTGTATCCCACAAATATCTATGAACCTTGGTAGCAACACTTTGCTCTATATTCAAAACCTTTTGAATATCTACCAATCCAAGTTCATAATAATCTTACATTCATATTTGTTCCCACAAATATGATCGACTACGGACATTTAGAATAATTAACTTATTCATGGATTTAAACATGCAAAAAAAATGGAACATAACACAATTTAAATGCAAAATACCAATATTCATATAAATGTGTTAATAACTACAAGTGTTCCGATATCCAAATACTTAAAATAGATCAAATCCAATCACTAGAATATCGAAGTCCCATGGCACAAGTATGACTCTCATGCTTAGGCCTTTCAAGGAGCTTCGTGAGTGGGTCCGCAACATTTTGATCGGTGTGAACTTTGTGAATACATATCTTTCCCTTTTCAACTTCATCCCTTATGTAGTTGAATCTCCGCTCAATGTGCCTAGTCTTTTGATGTGCACGAGGTTCCTTGATTTGAGCAATCGCACCCTCGTTATCACAAAGAATTTCTAGGGGTTCTTGAATGGAAGGAACAACCCCTAGATCGGCAATGAATTTCTTCAACCATGCAGCTTCTTGTGCTGCTAAAGAAGCGGCGATGTATTCAGACTCTGTAGTGGACAATGCAACCACATCTTGCTTTGAGGTTTTCCAAGAAACAGCTCCTCCATTTAGAATGAAGATATACCCCGATTGTGATCGAGAATCATCTCGATCAGTTTGGAAACTCGCATCCGTGTAACCCTTTACAACGAGTTCCTCCTCACCAGATCCATATATTAAGAACATATCTTTAGTGTTTCTAAGATATTTCAATATATATTTGACAGCCATCCAATGACTATCTCCTGGATTTTGCTGGTATCTACTTGTCATGCTTAAAGCGCATGACACGTCCGGTCTCGTGCATATCATAGCATACATGATGGATCCTATAGCAGATGCATATGAGATTCCACTCATTCTCTCTTGCTCAACTTTTGAGCTGGGAGATTGAGAAGTACTCAATATAGTTCCTCTTTGAATAGGCACCAAACCCTTTTTGGAGTTTTCCATCTTGAACCTTTTCAAGATCTTGTCTATGTATGCACTTTGATTCAAACCTATTAAGCGCCTTGATCTATCCCTATAGATCCTTATTCCCAAAATATAGGCGGCTTCACCAAGATCCTTAATGGAAAAGCAACTTCCAAGCCAGGCTTTTACACCTTCCAAGGTTGGAATGTCATTTCCAAATAGTAGAATGTCATCGACATATAATACTAGAAAAGTAATGATGCTCCCACTAGCCTTCTTATACACACAAGCTTCATCGGCATTTTTGATGAAGCCAAATTTCTTGACTTCTTCATCAAAACGACGATTCCAGCTTCTTGATGCTTGTTTCAATCCATAGATTGATTTCTTTAACTTGCATACTTTATTAGGATGTTTAGGATCGACAAAACCTTCAGGCTGATCCATATAGACATCTTCCTCAAGATATCCATTTAGAAAAGCGGTTTTGACATCCATTTGCCATATCTCATAGTCATAATGTGCGGCTATGGCAAATAATATCCTAATAGACTTTAGCATTGCCACAGGCGAAAAAGTTTCATCATAGTCGACCCCTCGAGTTTGAGTGAAACCTTTTGCTACAAGTCTAGCTTTATAAGTAAGCAAGTTTCCATGCATATCGTGTTTTAATTTGAACACCCATTTACTTCCAACTACTTTGGAATTAGGAGGTTCAACAACCAATTCCCAAACTTGGTTGTCATACATGGATTGCATCTCAGCGTTCATGGCCTCTAGCCATTTGTCCGAATCTGATTTGGACATAGCATCGTGGTAGGTGGTAGGTTCATCAGAAACTACCATGTAGCATTCATCCACGAGAAATCCATATCTCTCAGGTGGATAAGTAGCTCTACCAGATCTACGAACGTTTTGTGTGTCTTGATCAACCCTTTGATCATCTTCAACATCCTTTTGTTGAATGCTAGTGTCACCCAAGTATGTATCTTTCAGTGGTTCTTGATCTTCTTCAAGTTCCACTGTTCTGGAACTAGTTCCTTCCATAAGGAATTTAGTTTCCAAGAACTCAGCCTTTCGAGCAACAAATACATTTTGCTCATTAGGATTGTAGAAATAATATCCCAAATCATCTTTAGGATATCCTACAAAGATACATTTAGTGGATCGGGGCTCTAATTTGTTTGAGGCATCATGTCTTACATAAGCCTCACAACCCCATACCTTTAAATATGATAAAGATGGAACTCTTCCATGCCATATTTCAAAAGGTGTTTTCTCCACTTTCTTGGTGGGAGCCATATTTAAAATTCGGGCAGCAGAGATTATGGCATAACCCCAAAATGATAGAGGTAGTGAGCTTTTGCTCATCATGGAACGAACCATATCTAATAGAGTTCGATTCCTCCTTTCAGACACACCATTATGTTGTGGTGTTCCAGGTGGAGTTAGTTGTGAGATAATCCCACAACTTCTAAGATGATCTTGAAAAGCATCACTTAGGTATTCACCTCCTCTATCAGAACGAAGAATTTTTATTGTCTTACTGAGTTGGTTTTCTACTTCATTCTTGAAAATTTTGAACATTTCAAAAGCTTCACTCTTATGTTTTAATAAGTATACATAACCGTAACGACTATAGTCATCGGTGAATGTAATGAAGTATCTTTCACCATTCCTAGTCATTGGCTTAAAAGGACCACATACATCCGAATGTATGATACCTAATAAATCTTTTGCCCTTTCATTAGTGCCTTTGAAAGGTGCTTTAGTCATCTTGCCTTGTAAACAAGATTCACATACATTAAATGAATCATTTGATTTTGTTTTCAAAAGACCATTCTTTTGAAGTGTTAGTATGCGATTCTTATTTATATGGCCAAGACGACAATGCCAAATATAGGTTTCACTTAAATCTAATTTAAGTTTCTTGGTGGTAGCTTGGTACATTGAGTTATCATATGTTTGGTTTTCATGAACTAATTCATAAATACCATTTAAAGGCATAGCTTTAAAATAAAATACATCATTCATAGAAACATGGATATCATTGTTAACAAAATTAAAATCATATCCAACATGTCTTAAACGGGAAACAGAAATAATACTCCTAGTCAAACTAGGTGCATACAAAACATTGTTCAATACAATTTCCAAACCATTTGGAAGTTTCAAAAGATAGTCTCCTTGGGCTTCAACATGCACCAATGCACCATTGCCCATAAAGAGACTAATGTCTCCCTTCTTGATGTGCTTCTTTCTTATGAACCCTGTAACATATTACAAATATGAGTTCCACATCCGGTATCCAATACCCATATGTAAGAAAAAACAGTATTAAGCTCAATATATATCATAAATATTGTACCTGAGGTTTGCCCTGCATCCCTCTTAGCTTTTAACTCTTTGAGATAGGTTGGACAATTACGTTTCCAATGTCCTACCTCCCCACACTCAAAGCATGGGTCATTGACAGCAACCTTTTGCTTCTTCGCCTTTTGGGTATCCATTTTTCCCTTTCCTTTGCCTTTAAAATTCCCTTTGTTGTTACCCCTTCCCTTAGCAACATTTGCCTTGGGTCCGGAGTAAGCCCTTTTCTTTCCGCCTTCATTGATCATGAGAACGGGTTGAACTTTTCCTCCCATACTAGCCTCGGCCGTTTTGAGCATCCCATGGAGCTCGGAAACGGTCTTGTCCCATCCGTTCATGTTATAATTTAACACGAAAGTTTCAAATCTCTTAGATAATGAGTTAAGGATCATATCCGTAGCTAACTCATTTGAGACGGGACAATTAAGCCTTTCGAGGCGATCAATGTAGCTTTTCATTTTAAGAACATATGTTGAGACGGATTGTGAATCATCCATGCGACATGCATGAAGTGCTCGAACCGTTTCGAAGCGCTCAACCCTTGCCTTTTGTTGGAACATTTCCTTGAGTTGGGTAATCATGTCGTATGCCCCATGGTGCTCGAACTCCTTTTGGAGTTCGGGAGTCATACTCGCTAGCATTATGCAACTAACTTGCACGGAGTCCTCGACATATTTAGCCCAATCATTATAGGCTTCAACATCAGTTTCTTCGGGCTCATCAGGAATAGGATCGTCTAAAATATAGGATTTCTTTTCGTGCCTGAGAACAATTCTCAAGTTACGAAACCAATCCACAAAGTTATTTTGGTTAAGACGATCCTTTTCAAGGATGGATCTTAGTGAAAAATTATGGACGTTTTGGTGGGGGTTTATTGCATTGTTAGCGGCCATCTACAAGATTAACAAAGTTCTTTATTAGTATTTTCGATATCAAATATAAATTTTAATTGTTAATACCCTTTTATGTCCCATGGACAATTAATAATTAAAATCTAGAATCCAACGTTACATTTAAATGATGGTTAGGTGACCTTTATCCCATGATCTAAATTAACAAGGTAGTCAACGTTTGACAATTGCAACACTTTGCAATTTCTAGTGGTATGGGACCGGTTTAATATCTTATATTAAGTTGGCATGTTTAATCCCATCAACGCCTTTGGTTACCATGCTTCGGTGACCCTAATCACATGGCTCCCAAATCAAGTTGTCCTACTTATACACACATGTAAATTTATCTTATACTAGTGGTTAGGTGACCTTTATCCCATAAGTACAATAAATTTACCTTAACTTATAAGTTCCCTCAAAGTAGTTAGGTGACCTTTATCCCATGATCTAAATTAACAAGGTAGTCAACGTTTGACAATTGCAACACTTTGCAATTTCTAGTGGTATGGGACCGGTTTAATATCTTATATTAAGTTGGCATGTTTAATCCCATCAACGCCTTTGGTTACCATGCTTCGGTGACCCTAATCACATGGCTCCCAAATCAAGTTGTCCTACTTATACACACATGTAAATTTATCTTATACTAGTGGTTAGGTGACCTTTATCCCATAAGTACAATAAATTTACCTTAACTTATAAGTTCCCTCAAAGTAGTTAGGTGACCTTTATCCTACAAAGAGTTCCCAAATAATTAAGTGTTGTATAAAAGGATGGCGTTTAACTTGTTTTTAAAGGGTCGTTTGAGTTTTTATATTCTAGTTAAAAACTATGTACCATAATGAATTTTGAAATCCAAATTTCAAGGTTCTTTTATAAAATCCATTTTTATAATTGTGACCATTAACTTTTAATAAAACCCATTTTATTTTACCAAGTTAATGTCAATATTAAAACCAATTTTTAATCTTTATGTGTGTCTTTTGTTGGTTTTTAAGCATCCACATGACAAAATAATAAACAACCAAACAAACATGACAAACATAATAATAAGTGCACAACATTAGCCAACTATTTTGACCACACTTGTTAGCCGAAACAAGTGGGTCAAAAGGTCTCAACCTAAGGGACAAAGTAACACAAAATATTGTGTTATTTGAGCTCCCACTTGATCTTGCATCCAAATGCTTCAAGTAACCTTTTGTGATGTGATTTGTACAATTTTCTTCATTTTGATAACCCACTGCGCCGCAGTGGGTCTAATACACTCCCACTGCGCCGCAGTGGGAAGTCACTGGTATTCGGCTGCATTATCCCCCACTGCGCCGCAGTGGGTTTGACATACTCCCACTGCGCCGCAGTGGGAACTCTCTGTCCTCGGCTGCATAACCCCACTGCGCCGCAGTGGGTTTGACATACTCCCACTGCGCCGCAGTGGGAACCCACTGGTCTCTTCATTTGCCCTCCAACTTCAGCCCCAAACCTTTTGATGCTTTCTTGGAGATTACATTTATAAGAAAAATGCAACTAATCTACTTATTACATACCAAATGAATAAATAGATTACATAACCAAATGAATGAATAAAATCCTATTTAACTATTACAACCATTGAATAATTAAATAAATACAAACACATCCACACATCACAAACATTCACAAGGTCTCTTGGCTAAGTTGTGACACTAAAATACACAAGAAAAAGGAACCTCCTTTTTGTGTATTAATTTCGGCCATAGTCAAAATGGCCAAAACTTTGGATTTTGTCCAAACAAAATATCAACTTTTGATGTATGTATCCATATAACCGGCTCTAGATGCCATTGTTGGGATTTTTGGGTTTTTATCAAAGTAATATTATCCTTATAATATTAAAACGCAGCGGAAAATTGAACCAATTCAATTTGTGTATATAGTTAAAAACCAAAGTTTAACTTATAAAAGAAAACCCAAACAATAAGGATCCATGTATATGAATAACATACATACAAAACAACAACCATAGGGTGTTTAGAAGACTACCTTCTTCCAAGCTAATGAGAAGGTTGATATGAAGGAGTTGATGAACTTGAAGCGGCAAGTCTTCAACCTAGAAGAACCTCAAGCTAGTATACCCCAAGCTTCCAACAAACACCCAAACTATGCTAGGATTTGAACTTGAAAACCCCTTCTCTTTTCCTTCCTTGTAGCCGAACCCCAAAAGAGAAAAGGAGAGTATTTTGCTCTTAAGAAGTTGAGAGAATTAGAGAGATTAAGCTTGTGTGTGTGTGTATGAGTGATACACTCTATGTAGTGTCTTGTATCTCATACAAGACTACAAGTGTTCACTTGCATGTCTCACCACATGGGGGGGGGGGCGGCCACATGGGGTGTGGTCACAAACAATTTTGTGTCCAAAATTTATAAACCATTTATTTGTACATTTTGTATATAAAATGTAACATAACTTGTTACATATCTTATGTAACATATTACATATTATATACAACACACATAAATGTTTATTTTACCAAATAAACATATTCACATTTCTCTCTAAATAAATCATCCATATAATTTATTTACATAGCTCAAGTGCAAGTATTTAGAAAACCACTTTCTAAATGTTTCAAGTATTGATATTTATTTAAAGATCATATCATATAAATAAATATCATAAGTGTTTGTCTAGCTTGTTATTGGGTATGGCACTTGGATCATCACGTACTAGCCACGTCAATTTAATATGTGTCTTGGGCAGACGAATTCCAACAGATGGCTTGAGTTACTCAGTGATTATGGCTGTGACATTCGTCATCACCCGGGAAAAGTCAATGTAGTGACCGACGCCCTAAGCCGTAAGGAAAGGGTTAAGCCTAGACGAGTACGCGTGATGAGCATTACGGTGCAAAGAAGTGTTAGAGATCAGATCGTATAAGCACAGACAGTGGTTGTTGGCGATGATGAACTTCTCAAAAAGGAATTGCGAGGTATGGAACAACATCTAGATAAAAGGGACGATGGTGGATTGTATTTTGTGGACAGACTATGGATTTCTTTCACTAGCAATTTAAGGACATTGATTATGAATGAAGCTCATAATACAATGTATTATGTACATCTGGGTACTGACAAGATGTACTATGATTTGCGTGACTTGTATTGGTGGCCTGGCATGAAGAAGGATGTTGTTGAGTTTGTGGGTCGATGCTTGACGTGTTTACGGGTGAAAGCGGAACATCAGAAACCACCTGGATTACTCAGACAACTAGAAATCCCTGAATGGAAGTGGGAATTTGTGACTATGGATTTTATCACAAAATTACCTAGAACGAAGGAGGGTCATGATATGATATGGGTGATCGTCGATAGATTGACAAAGTCTGCTCATTTCTTGGCCATTCTCGAGAAGGACCCCACAGAGAAATTGGTGAGGAAGTATGTAAAGGGAGTCATGTCGAAGCATGGCGTACCGGTTTCGATTATTTCGGACAGAGATGCTCGCTTCGATTCTAAATTTTGGCGAGGGTTTCAGAAGGCCTTTGGGACTAGGATAGACATGAGTACGGCATACCATCCTCAAACTGATGATTAGAATGAGCGTACGATTCGGACTTTAGAAGACATGTTGAGAGTGTGCGTTTTAGATTTTGGTGGTAACTAAGATGACCACCTACATTTGATAGAATTTTCTTACAGCAATAGTAATCATGCGAGTATTAATATGGCTCCTTTTAAGGCATTGTATGGACGGAAATGTAGATTGCTTGTCACGTGGGCTTACTTTGGTGATAGTCAATTAGTTGGGCCTGAACTTATTGAAGAGACCGCTGAGAAAATAATTCAGATTAAAGAACGACTTAGACTAGCTTGTGAACGTCAAAAGAAGTACGCTGATGTGAGACGTAGACCTTTGGAATTCAGTGTCGGGGACCGTGTACTTCTTAAGGTTTCCACTTGGAAAGGAGTGGTTAGATTTTTCATGAGCGGAAAGCTCGGACCAAGGTATATCGGACCATTTGAGGTACTGGAAAGAGTTGGTGAGGTAGCTTATCGGTCGAGACTCTCGGAAGAGCTTAAGGGAGTTCATGACGTATTTCATGTGTCGCATCTTCGAAAATGTCTAGCCGAGGAGGAACGTCATGTACCTATGGACGAAATCCGGATTGATGATAAGCTGAACTTCGTCGAAGAGCCTATGGAGATTGTGGATCGTAAGTTACGGAAACCCTTGTTAAAGTTCGTTGGAATTCAAAGCGAGGGCCTGACACTTGGGAATGGGAAGATCATTTCAAGACTAAATACCCCTATGTGCCAGATTTCAGGCTAACTGTGAAAACCGTCGTCTGAGCGTATTTTCCCGACGTACTTTTAGATTGTTTTTAGTTCATTCCGTTCATGTATGCGACTTTATAACTAGAATATGTACTTTAAGGGAGTGAACGCCATTAGTCTTTAAGGCTTTACTAACGGAATTAGTAGACTTATGTTAGATTCGGGCTTCATGAGAATTTAGATTTTGGAAAAATTGTGCGTGGACTCGAGAACAGGCGGAATACTAGTTGTCTTGTGGAAATGCCAAATTAAGAACACTTAAATATAAAACTGTTAAAGATTTGATTATCAAATATGGTCGTGTTTATAGTCGTTTCAAAGCTATTAAAAAGTTACAAATAATTATGTCGACTAAGTAAATTAATGAGGCTCGGGTTTTCTTTAATTGTCGGGTCAAATGAGTTTTCTTAAAGGTCAAAGAAGTCAAAATTGAGTCAAGACTTGGAGGGACTATAAAAGCCCTAAGTTCTCCAAAATAAACTTTACTCACAAATTCTCTCTTTTCTCTCCCTCTTGCTGCCGTCCTTTCTTCCCCATTTTTCTTTTAATTTTTGATCATCATCAACATCAAATAATCATCTTCATCTCAATATTTTGTTCAGGTAATTAAAGGGTTTTGATTCTAAATCATTTTCCATGTAAATTGCATATAGTTATATATACATATATTTTCTTTTTGGTTTTTAAATATATATATAATAAGATTTAAATACATACAAATATTATATATATATATATATATACACACGTTATGGCTGTATATTTATGTATATATATAAATCTTTACACAAAAATCCTTAAAAACATGTTCTTATTCTTGATTTCTTCTAAAATTGTTCATGTTTATGTGCAAGGGTTTCGGTCAAAATTGGTCAATCTATTTCCTTCTTCTTGTTCATGTGAAATTAGAATTAGGTTATGCTTCACGTTCTGTAGCAATTTTGGAGAAGTTATAAACTCTTCGGATTAAGTTCTTTGAAAACTAAATTCTTGTTCTTGATTTTCTTTCAGATCGCCCATGACTAGGGTTTTTGATTAAATTCTCTACTTAAGTTCTCTAGTTAAACTCTCTGTTTTAAACTCTATGTTACAAACTCTCTGAGTGTTTGTTGCTATGTAAAGTCGACAAGTTCTCCACCATATAAACTCTCTAAACAAATTCTCTACAATAAGTTCTCTGCCTAAGTTCTTCAAAATAAGTTCTCTGCCTAAGTTTTTCAAAATAAGTTCTCTGCCTAAGTTTTTCCAAAATAAGTTCTCTAACCAAGTTCTTTAAATAAACTCTTCGAACAAGTTCTCTGAATAAGTTCTTTGAAATAAGTTCTCTGAAATTAAGTTCTCTAAATAAGTTCTTTGAAATAAGTTCTCTGAAGATTAAGTTCTCCATATAAATTCTCTAAGCACATTAAACTCTCTGGAAGACTAAATTCTATGAAACTTTAACTTTTTCTATTAAACTCTTTGGATGTTAAACTCTCCGATATATATATATACATATATATGTACAAGTTCTTTGTTTCAGTGGTCAAAGACTAAACTTTAAGTCATTGACATTTCAAAGTGTTTCAAGTACAACTGAGTTACTATATATATAATACGAGATTACACAATACATAATGGCATTTCTTAAGACACTAGTATAGGACTTAGACGGGTACAATTAAGTAAGTACTTACTGGTTGACTTGTGGATAGTGTAGGACTTTTGGACAGATAGTGTACGTGTTTCAGGTGTACTTGACTGTTTTTTTGGGTAAAGGGATACCCCGTTTAAACTTTTATATCAACAACACAAATAACAGTACAATATAAGTAGTGTGGCTGAGTACCATACTAATTACTTGCATGACATGCCATGTAAGTTATATCAAGCAAAAGAGCAATACAACGAAATTAAAACCATCCTAATACAACTTAAAAAGTAGAATTAGGCTAATCAAATCAAAAGAGTCACGCTGTACTAAGCTTCCACATATCAAGCAGCTTCTGCACTTGTGCACCACCTTTAAACTTAATTGTCGCCATTCGTAATCTAACTGTCTTCACAATAAGGTCTTTAAGACTAGCAGGAGATCGAGTATGAGTGGTAAACAGACGATTGTTCCTTTCTTGCCAAATAAAGTACACTGCTGTAGCTAAAACTAACCTTCCAATAACCCCTACCACCGATTTGCCTCTAGAACGTTGAATAAGGCAATCCACAATGTCGTCCCAATCAGAAGAAATATGACCCAAATCCGCCATATTTTTGAGTAGGAACCAGACTTGAGAAGAGAAATTACATTCAAAGAAAAGGTGGGTGTGAGAATCCGGACCTGATTTACACAAAGAACAACAAAGAAGATTAAGGTTAGTTGGCCCCCCCACATCCCATGGTTTCAACCGATCTTGCGTTTTCAGTTTCCGCTTTAGAACAAGCCATAAAAGGAAGGAGTGACGCGGGATACAAGATGAAAACCAAACCAGATTTACCCACTCAATTTCAGCACCCCTATGTCGAAGCGCCTCCCAAACTTGACTAGCCACAAACTCAACTTCTTTACCAGTCTCAGTACGCCAAACCAATTTGTCTTGCTTACCAGGAACAAGAGTAGGAGCCATACAATTTATGAGAACTGGGAAAAGATCATACCAAGCACTAGGCCATTTCCAAACTCTATCCTGGATAATATCTGCAAGAGTGGTCTCCATAGAGAAACCACCACTTTTTATAGCTCTTGGAGTAATGAAGTCGCTAAGTGGACTCACCATATCCCATTTAGCAAACCAGGCTGAAGTCAACCTGCCATCACCAATGGACGACCATACGAAAGGACGAATGACACTCCTAAGTTGTAAAAATTTTAGCCAGCCCCAAGACACACCAGCTCATTGTGGAATATCCGAGAAATTTTGCCCTTTCAGCTTATACGAATGAATCCACATGACCCATAACGATTTCTTATCATTTATCAGCCTCCAAACATGCGACGTCATAAGGGCTTTATTGACATCTGTGATACGTCTGATGCCCAAACCTCCTTCATATTTAGGCACGCATATAGATTTCCAATTCAGCTATAACACGAGCAGGTAGTATAAAGACAGATGCCCAGTAGTTATGTAAGGAAGATAGAACTGACTTAATTAACTGTAAGCGACCAGTAAAAGACAGTGTCTTGTTCCTCCAACTAGTTATCCTTTTTTCCATTCTTTCCACAAGAGGAGCACAATCTTGATACACTAACCTGCTCGAAATCAAAGGGACCCCCAAATAGCGAACCGGAAGTGTACCAACTTCAAATTTCATGATATCCATAATCGCCGTCTTCACTTGGTCCTTAACGTTACAGAAAAATGCCGTACTCTTCTGCAAGCTCGGAACAAGCCCAGACATATCCTTGAAATCGTCCAGAACATCAATAATCATCTTCGCTGAAGTAATATCACCATAAGCAAACAAAAGCAAGTCATCCGCAAAACAAACATTTATTATATTTTCCTTTTCACACCTGGTATGAAACTTAAAATCAGAGTTCCTGGCAGATCTTTGCAACATACGAGACAAAACCTCCATAACAATAGTGAATAAGTATGGAGAAATAGGATCACCCTGTCTTAGACCCCTTTTCCCTTGAAAGAAACCATGTAGCTGCCCATTTACACTAATAGAAAAGGAGGGGGAACTCACACAAGACATAATCCATGCAACAAATTTAGGATGGAACCCAAAACCTAACAAAGTTTTCCGTAAGAACCTCCAATCAACCGTGTCATATGCCTTCTGAATATCCACTTTGAATGCACACCTTGGTGGACCTCTATTAAGGTGATAACCATGCATAAGCTCCTGTGTAAGCAAAATATTATCGGAAATGCTTCTACCAGGAATAAACGCAGATTGGTTAACATTCACTAGATCATCTAACACCTCCAATAATCTGGTAGATAGGATCTTGCTAATGCACTTATATAGCACATTACAACATGATATGGGGCGAAAATCACTAATAAAAGTAGGGTTGAAAACCTTAGGAACCAAATCAATAATAGTGTGATTAAGCTCCTTAAGTAAATTACCATTCCGAAAGAAATCCTTGATAGCAAGACAAACCTCTTTACCAGTCACATCCCATGAGTTTTTAAAAAATGAGGCCGAATAACCATCAGGCCCAGGAGCCTTATTATCACCCATGGAGAACATAGCTGCTCGAATCTCTTCATCCGTAACGTGCCTAATCATATGATTAGCCTTCTGAATATCAATACGGTTAGCAAAGTGAGTATCATCAGGTGACTGAATTGCACATCCCTCGACGCCCAGAAACCCTTCATAATATTTCACAAAAGCAGCCGGAACAGAGCTCCCAAGATGAGCAGTACCATCCATATCCGTTATCACCTCTAAATGACTTCTGTGATTACGACACTTGACCGAATTATGAAAGTAGGCAGTATTAGAATCTCCAACCTGCAGCCAATTAATCTTAGCTTTTTGTTTGAGAAACAACTCCTCATCCAAAGATGCTTCTTTGAAGTCATTTAAACATTTGATTTCCTGTTGTCTCAACTCCAGATTAGAAGGATCTGTATCAATTTCAGCTTGCAACTCATCCAAGTCCTTCCTAAGTTTATTAACGCGATCATGTAGGTTCCCTTGCTTGAAGAGCAGCCGACGCAAAGGAGTTTTCAAAGATTTCAGCTTTTTAACAACCTTAAACATATAATGACCTTCCATTTCGATATTCCAAGCAGCCTCAACCATACCTTTAAATTCAGGTTTATCCACTAGAAAATTTGCAAATTTGAATGGCTTAGCACGTTGTCTAGTAATATTGGGAAGTTTGAGAATGCACGGCGAATGATCAGAGACCCTATAAGGCTGGAAAATAGCATGAGACGCAGGGAATTCAGCCATAAACTTCAAATTACCCATCACTCTATCTATCTTTTTAAGGATGACCATACCTTTTTTTGGTTTTTGGTTCCATGTGTAATGAAGACCTGATGCATTAATATCAATCACTTCAATTTCATCAACACATTCCTTAAATTTCCTCATACCAATATTAACAGAAGACGAGCCAACAAATTTATCAGACAGATTCAAAGATGAATTAAAGTCCCCAAGAATACACCAAGGCTGATTATGTACAAAAGATTTATGCAAACACAAGCTCTGCCATAACTCACGCCTATCCTTATAATGGTTCTTTGCGTACACAAAAGAACAAAACAAGACTTTATTATCTAACTTAAACTTAATTTGAACATGCACAACTTGACTTGTTTGCGACAAAACCATAACATCAACAAGATCTGTGTTCCAACCAATAATAATACGAGTACCTTTGTCACACATATTACCATTAGAAGTCCAATCCCACATGGGGCAGATTTTTTTACACGTATCAAACACCAAAGATGCATCCAAATGCGACTCAATAATAGCACAAATTTGTAAGTGATTATCAGCCACTAACTGATGAACCTCCTTTTGCTTTAGGGACCGGTTCAAGCCCCTTATATTCCAAGCAGCCAAACTACCCATTGGAACCATGGACACCGGGAGTGCTTGCCCCCTCAGAAGTATTTGTAGTTGGTACAGTACCTCCAGCCATAAACGTTCCTGTTTCATCACGAATCTCAATATTTTCATCAATGTCAGCCTCAAAATCATCCTCCACATTAACCGTCTTTGGCTGTTGTTTCTCAGGTTGATTCACCCTTTCCAATACGGGCTCTGGATCATAACCATAATCATTCAAGAGCTCATACTTATTACTAGTAGATATTTTCGAGCTGCTAGGTACATCAGCATTAGATTTAGACACTGGTCATACACAAATTTAGGTTTCTGCTTGTTAACATTAAAATTCTTTTTAGCTTTGTTTTTCACATCCTGAAAACCATCAGAATCAACCGTGGCAGCTTTTTTAGGATTCACCATAACCCTTTTTGGACATAGTTCAGACTTATGCCCAAACACACAAAATGTCGAACATCTCGGTGGTCTCCATTCATATTCAACCTTCATCGTCTCCTTAACATAACCATCACCATCCAACTCTGGAATAGCCATAATTAATTCTTCATTGAAGTCATTATCAGCTGAGATTTCAATCAACGCTCTAGCGTAACTACTACTGCCCCAAGAGTCGGTACACATTCAACTAGTATAAGAATCAAGCAATTTTGGTGTACCAAGTTTAGAAGCAAGTATACTCAACCCATCATCCGTGTAAGCAGCAATGGGAACATTATGGATTTTAATCCATACAGAAAGCTGTTTAATATCATCTTTTTTAAGTTTTGATGTAGGTGTCCATATATTAATAAACAAAGGCATACTGCGAATAAGCCATGGACCACCTTCAAGAACAGCTAACATCCCCTTTGAATCAGCAAACTTAAAGAAAAAGTATCCATCAGAATTCATCCTCACTTTTTGTAGTCCATATTTCCCCCAGTTACTTTTAACATAGTAATCAACAACTGGGTATGCAAGTCTATCACCTAGAAAGTACCCAAAAAGAGTATTTGCGAATTTATCTTGCATAATTCGAACAGAACTTCTAGGTAACACTACATCAACACCATCCTGTGTCTCCATGTTCTCTATTTTCCTGAAATTGACAGTGGCTTTAATTGAACCAGCTTTGAGTTTAGCTGCATAGGATGGCTTTTCCTGATGAACTTGACTATTCGTATCCGTTACAGCAATGTTTACATGATTCTGACCAGCATTATCAACCATAGGAGGTGGCACTTCATCACCAAGATGCTTGTTCTTATCATCCGCAGCAGTATCTTCTGTAGTACCAGAACCATTCACCACATGTGGATTTCCATCATCTTTACTATCAACAGGTTTCGAGGCTGTTTGATCAATAACAACTTTTTCTGCTTCAACATTTTCTTGAGCTTTTCCAACAAAAGAATCATCAAGATCAGCTTCATTTTCAGTTCTAAAAGCAGCAGCAAAGGCCGCTGCTTTAGAATTAAAACCTGTACCAGAAGTTTCATCACCATTTTTTGAACCATCAACAGGAGTTTTAGCAGCATCAGAATGGTTGGCACGCCCTTTATTAGGGCTGCCACCTTTTTTCTTCTTGCCCGACATATCCTTTTGAACACACGAATCTGATCGTAATCGAGTAAAACGCTCCTCTAAAGCTTTGAGATCAAAAGCTGGACAATCTCCCTTCATACAATAATAACCATGCAGCAAGAACCCATTAACCACGAAGTCGACAACAAAACAATCAAAGAAAACCCTAACCCTATAAACTGAAAGAGACGATCAAACCTACCCCATGATCAATTAGTAAACCGAAATAGTCAAAGAATTGGATCGCCAAATCAACAATTCCAACAGTTTCGATCCAATAATTAAGTAGGAATAGGGACGATCGGATCAATCAGTGGCGGCGAACAAAAAATAAAAAACCCTAATACGAAATCAAAAAAGAGCAGCTCTAACACGCACTTCAACCGATCGAAATCAATGAGAGGGAAGTATTAACAAGCTTTTCTAGATCGAAATCAGATTAGAGAAAGAAAGAAAGGGAGGAGTCGCCATCGCCAAGAAGGGTGAGAGAAAAAATGTAAATATTTGGGATGTTACAACTCTCCCAGGTGTACTTGACTGTTCGTGTTCTTGTTCGTTGATTCTAGTGTGCTTGTACTTGTGCTGCTTTCAGGTGAGTTTCGTAGCCCCTCTTTTTACAAGTTTTGGGGTGGAAAGTATACTTATTTTTCAAACAGTTTTGTCGATTTCTATTTTATGTTCAATATTGAGCTTGTGCGTATAGAGTTGCTTGTGCCATTTGACGTGCTTGTTCTTGATTGTATGTGTGTGATTATGTGCTTGATGGTCGTGCTTATTTGACGTGCTTTTTGTGTGTATTGGAGACTTGAGACTTTGGACTAAGGCAGGTACCGTAAGGCCGGACTTTGAGACTTCGACGTACTTGTCATGTGCTAGTACCAAGGCAGGTTGTTTAACCGTAAGGCCACCAAGGCAAGTTGTTTAACTGTAAGGCCACATATCATTACTAAAGGCAGATTGTTGAATCGTAAGGCCACACTTTGAGTACTTTGGACTTTACGTGCTTTGAGACTTGAGTACCTTTACTTATGGCGTAACTCTGCTCGTTATATATTGAACAACCACTTCTTTTGTACTTAAAGAATCGACATAAAAACTTATTTCATTACTGTACTTTTTGACTAAAACCTACGAACTCACCAACCTTTGTGTTGACACATTTTAGCATACTTTTCAGGTACTCAAGCAAATCCGGGATAAAGACTTTTATGCTAGGACTGGACTTTGGAGATTTATGCTCCATTGCTTATTGTCAGACTTAAAGGCTACATGCCTTGGACTATCCCGTTTATGGACTTATCGTATTAAGCTGTTATAGCATCATAATGACTTTGAACTCATGTTTTGGGAATATATTTATTATATTCTATTTCATTCAGCAGTATCTATGTAATTCCATGTCGTGCTGTACTTTTCATGACACCTCATGTTTCCGCCAACGGTGGGGTGCTACACTAACCCAAAAGAATCACATTTGCATGCTGTTAAGCGCATCTTCAGATACCTGAAAGGGTGTCCTAGCCTTGGTATTTGGTATCCCAAAGGCTCAGGGTTAGATATAATGGGTTATTCAGATTCAGATAATGCATGTTGTAAGATAGATAGGAAATCCACCACTGGAGGTTGTCATTTCCTTGGAGGAAAACTGGTGAGTTGGACCAGCAAGAAGTAGATGTCAGTCTCTATGTCCACTGCTGAGGCAAAGTACATTTATGCGGCCAGTTGTTGTGCCCAGATTCTCTGTATCAAGAACCAGTTGTTAGATTACGATCTAAAATACAAAAGAACACCAATCTTTTGTGACAACACCAGTGCAATTGCTATATCTCACAACCCAGTGATGCACTCAAAGACAAAGCATATTGACATCAGGTATCATTTCATTCGTGATCATGTTATGAAAGGAGACATTGAACTACATTTCATCCCCACTGACAAACAGCTCGCTGATGTTTTTACAAAACCTCTTGATGAGAAAACTTTTAAGCATCTCATCAGTGAACTGGGAATGCTAAATCCTTAAAACTGGAGACTTTGTTATGAACGCGTCAGTGACACTGATGAAGTTGTAATAGCCCATAAAATTAAAACACTATAAATAAGATAACATGCAAGACATATATTCATGGGGACACTATTTGTAGTTGAAAAGATAATTGATCCTAAGCTTAATATAATTTAAATTATATCCTAAGCTATATAAATAAAATTTGAAATAAAAGCTAATATAAATTTGCTTTGTAATAAGATGAAGATATGATGTAAAGATATATACATGAATCATGTTAGTTAAATAATAGTACTTCTGGTTAATAATGATGATCGATAGCTAGAAACAATTGTAAGATTCAATTATTATGGTTAATAAGATAAATAATGATATTGATAAAACAAATTAGGAACTTGTACATCGATGGTGTTGAAATAAGCTATCTAACTGATTCATATCAATATCAATACTATCAATTTAATATGAATGGATATTTAAAGAATGGTAAAGGACAATTAAATGTCATTTAACAATGACTCTTGAAATGAAAGGAGTTATAGTATTTACGGTGAAAAGGAATAGATATAAAAATAACAATCCATGTATCTAGACACCAAGAAAACCATTCCCAAAAACAAATATCACAACTCGATGGCTAATATAATAATTATAATGGAAATCTTGGTTTTGGTTAAGAGATTTCTTGGCCAACATATATAAACAAAAGTTATAAATCTTAATACCGTTCGAACAAGACAAACGAAATGCAAAACTCGACTAACGAGAAGAATACGGGTGGTCATAGGATTGCTAGGTGCGAAAAACGTGAATGGTTTGGATTCATTTTGAGATTAACTGAGTCGTTTCGAGATCATCAACGTGTACGTTGCAAACAGCGGAGGTATAATCCGATCAACCTATTTGAATATCGTGTTGGAATAAACATGATTTGATTCGAGTGATAAAACATCTCAGATCGTCCTGTGGAACCTGTAAGAGCATAAAGCATAATTGCTATTGATTTCGGGTTCCCATAACAAGGTGATTGAGTAATAATGGGATGAGTAATTCGGCTGTAACTTGATGCACGAATTTAGAGAGGAGAGACACACGAAAATTAGGGTATTATGTGTGTTGGGATTAACCTTAACTTAGGGTTAATGACTCTCTATTTATAAGGAGAGTATTTACACTTTCAACCCCTTTGGTGTTTAATGTGTGTACCATTAGTCCTCTAAGTTACAATCACCTAATGGGAAACCCTATACTATGTCTTTAAGAGTAAATACGCCCATTATATATTTACTAGACATAGGGATTTCAGCTATCGTCAATTATCATATCAGGAATGATAGATGATCTATGACGGTCACACTAACGTGGTTCCAACATTCTCCCACTTAACCAAGCGATCATTTATCTATGAGTATTCATTAAGTCCGGAATAATACTCATTTTTTTTAAACCGAAATCATAGCCAATAAGTACAGTTTTTTTGGGTAAAGAGTTACCCCGCTAAAACTTTATATCATCACCACAAAGAAAGTACAAAACAAGTAACATGGCTAAAGTACCATGTTAGTTCCTTATATGACATGCCATATAAGGTTAAACACGCACTAACGCTAAACAATTACAAAAGAGAAAAGCTATGCCAAAAATAGGAATAAAAAAAACGGCCTGCTACTATAATAACAAGTAGTAGGCCAAATCACTATTATGCTTGACCTCCATTCTGTAGCAGATTTAAAGGGAGATTCCATTCTTCCAAGATGTTTCGATTCTTCACACTCTTCTTGAAAGAAAATGATGACAATTTGAGGCGAACAGTCTCCTGAATTATAGCTTTTAGAGAGTCCGGAGTGCGACATTTGTTTCCAAACATCCTTGCATTTCGTTCTTGCCATATAAAATAAACTGTAGCTGCTAGGACAAGCCTGCCCACAATGCTCCTTGTCGATTTACCTTTTGACTTAGGGATAAGTGCAGCCGTAATATCACCCAAGAAATGATCCACATTTGCAAGACCAACAATATTTCGAATTGAGTACCAGACTTGCGATGAGTAAGTGCATTCAAAAAAAAGGTGCTCATGTGAATCAAGGTTAAGGTTAACAGCCCCCCCCCCATATCCCAAGGCTTCATCTTATCATGGGTTTTCAGCTTCCGTTTCATAACTAACCATAAGAGAAAAGCATGTCGCGGAATGCATTTAGAGAACCATACCAAGTTAACCCAGTCAACTTCTTCACCACGACTACGAATCCCAAACAGTTGTCACCGAGAAACCCAAGTCTTTCCCATCATCATTACACCATATAAGAGAATCAGTCTTGCCAAGAATGAGATTAGGAACATTACAGTTTATAAGGACTGGAAAGAGGTCCAACCATGCAACCGGCCACTTCCAAGTTTTTTTTTTCAACCAGGAGAGACACAGAATCAGACAATGAGAATCCCGCTTTGGTTATTTCCCTTGGAGAGATGACTTTGCTTAATGGGCATATCGCATCCCATTTATCATGCCACATAGAAGCATCTTTTCCATCTCCTAGTTTTGTCCAAACAAAGGAGCGAATAGAATGCCTAAGTTGAAGAATTTTCCGCCATCCCCAACTAACTCCATTCCTAAGTGGTACGTCCCAGAAATTGCGCCCTTTCAACTTGTAAGAATGTATCCACTTAACCCAGAGAAACTTCCGATTAGAGATGATACTCCAAATATGTTTTGTAATTAGGGCTTTATTCATATCAGAAATATGCCTAATGCCTAACCCACCCTCATATTTAGGAGTACATACCGATTTCCAGGCCACTTTTGATCGTCCTCTAGCCACTTGACCTTGTTGCCAAAGAAAATTCCTCATTTGTTGTTCCAGCTCATGTATAATCTGGTTAGGAAGAATGAAAACAGAAGCCCAATAAGTATGCATGGAAGATAAAACCAATTGAATCAATTGAAGTCTTCCTGCAAAGGAGAGTGTCTTGTTCCGCCAATTATTAATACGGTTCTGCATTCGTTCAACCAGAACTGCACAATCTCCAGACATGTCCTTGAAATAAGTACATCAACTCAGGACCCCCACTAGTCAAACTATGACTCAAATTTAAAACTAATAAGCAATGATCAATTGACTAAGACAAATTTTGTTATATAATGTCTATACACTATTATGAGCTCAAAGTGTAACTAATAGACAAACAAAATCTGAATAAGGAGGAAAATTTTTCATTAATGATAATGACCAATAAGTACAACATGCTATCATAATAGGTCCTTTAGTAAGCCTCATCTTCGATACGTATCCTACGAAGATTTTAGGAGGAAGACCTTCGGTCATTGGATCCACTAGCACATTATGTGTACTTATGTACTCAATACAAAGAACATTTTCCTCAATCCGTTCACAAACAGATACTTTGTATCGAGATACATCTCAGCGCCAGTTGAACTGTTACTGTTCAAAAAAAAGTTACGGTAGCTGAGTCATCACAGTAAAGCTTCAATGGTCTAGTAATAAAGTTGACGACTTTGAGTCCACTGACCAGGTTCTTTAACAACATCCCATGACATGAAATTATGAACGTCCAACCATCATGGTAGACGTTGCAGTCAGTTTCTATTTATGACTCCGTCAAAAGATAGGTTTGCCAACTAATCATAAATATATATTTAGAAGTAGATTTCTTATCGGAATTAGAACATCCTACAACTTCTAAGTTGTCACTTCTTCTATAAGTTAATGTGTAGTCTTTGGTCCTTAGCAGATATCGTAGAACCTTTTTTTAACCGCTTTCCAGTGTGCTAATTCGGGATTAGATAAGTAACTCCCAAGCATACCGGCGATATAAGCGATATCTGGACGAGTACAGACCCGAGCGTACATAATGCTCTTAACTACTTATAAGTAAGGTATCATCCTCATTTGCTCCTATTAGACTTTGGAAACAATCACATACGTCTCCTTTTACTACTAGAGTTATAGTGGGTGTGTAGTGTTGCATGTTATGGCGTTCTAAGATGTATTCAATATAAGTCTTTTGAGAAAGAAACAAAACATCATTACGCCTATCTCGGTGTATTTCGATACCTATGACATAAGAGACATCACCGAGATCTTTTATGTCGACATTATGCAAAAAGTAAACGCTTCGACTCATGTAACATATCCAAGCTCTTATTTGCAAGTATAATATCATCCACGTGCAAAACAAGGATTGTAAATTTACTCCCACTGATCTTGAGATAGGTGCATTAATCCACTTGATTCTTTAGGAAGTCTTTTCCTTTTATGACTTCATTAAACTTAAGGTACCATTTTTAGTGATGCTTGCTTCAACCCGTATATGGACTTATTCAACTTGCAGACCATGTGCCATTTACCTTCTGGAATTATATTTTTTGGGTAAAGGGGATTTTAAACCCCGGTAAGCTTTTATATCACCCAAAAAACAGTTAATACAAGTAGTATGACAGAGTATCACACTAATTCATACATACGACATACCCGTATGTATATTAAAACAAGCTACAAAAAAGCAAAACCAGCAACCTATTACAAATCATACTAGTTAATAACACTATCAACTAAAGTGCTATAACCTCACTATCAACAAATCTATGAACCTTGAAGCTTCCAAAGGTCAAGAATACTTAGCCCTGTAGTCTTCCTCTTGAATTTCATGGTAACAAGTTTGAGCCGCACCGTTTTAACAATAATATCTCTTAATTGAGCTGCAGATCGTTCATTTGAAATGAATAACCTGTTGTTCCTCTCTTGCCATACAATATAAGTTGTAGCAGAATCAAGAAGTTTGCCAATTACTATCCTCGCTAAGTTCTGGTGTCCTTTGGCAAGCAGACAATCAACAATATCGTCCCATTTGCATGAAATGTGTTGCATCATAGCTAGAGGCTTAACCAAATTCCAAACCTGCAACGCATAAACACACTCAAAGAAAATATGTTCATGTGAATCAGGTCCACCTTTGCAAAGTGGACAGCAAATCAAGTTCATGTTAGTCGCGCCACTAACATCCCATTTCCTGAGCTTATCTTGCATCTTCAGTTTCCTTTTCATAATTAACCAAACTAAGAAAGAATGCCTAGGAATGCAATGAGGGAACCACACCATATGAACCCAAGGAATTTTTTGTTGATGAAGTCTAACACAATCCCAAGTTACAGTCGCTGAGTACACCACATCCGCCCCCTTACCATCTTTCCAGAAAATAACGTCTTGTGAATTTGGATGGATTATAGGTGGTTTTATATTAATAAGTACCGGAAACAAATCATACCAAGCTATAGGCCAATTCCAGCTACCATTATTAACCAGCTCACTAACTCGTGTGTCCCTTTGAAATCCAGCTCGTGCAATCTCTCTATTTGAGATGTACTTACTCAATGGGCCAATATGTAACCAAGAATCAAACCAAGCTGAGGTAGATTCCCCATTCCCGATTCGATATTTAATATGAGGTCTAATAGATTCTTGCATCATTAAGAGTTTTCTCCATCCCCAAGCACTACCTGCACGTAACGGTATATCCCAAAAGTTTCGTCCTTTAAGCTTGTTGGAATAAATCCAATTCACCCATAACGAACGTCTTTTGTTGATTATACTCCAAATATGTGACGTCATTAAGGCCTTATTAACATCACAAATACGTCTAATACCCAATCCCCCCTCATATTTTGGAAGACAGCAGTCTTTCCAAGCCACTTTCGCTTTTCCTTTTGCCATGGGGCCTTGGCACCAAAGAAAACCACGCATCTTCTTCTCTAGCTCATTAATAATACTAACCGGAAGAATAAAAACCGACGCCCGATAAATGTGCATCGAACATAAGACAGAGTTGATAAGTTGTAACCTGCCTGCAAACGAAAGCGACTTGTTTTTCCAATCAGTGATCCTATCTTCCATCCTTTCAACCAGAACCTTGCAATCCTTATACAACAAACGTGATGAAATCAATGGAACCCCAAGATACCTTACCGGTAGCGAGCCCTCTTCAAACGGCATCAAGTTGAGGATAGCCTGTTTGACATAATCAGGTACATTACAAAAGAAAGTTGTGCTCTTTGTTAAACTTGGTTTCAAGCCCGAAGCTTTTGTGAATAACTTCAGCCCCTCCATTAATAATTTGGCAGATGCAAGGTCGCCCCTAGCAAAGAGAAAAAGATCATCTGCAAAACAAAGGTTAATAATGCGCTCCTCTTTGCATTGGTTGTGAAATCTGAAATGAGGAGATTCTCTGACCAATTTCTGCAAGATCAATGTTAATACTTCCATGACAAGAGTAAAGAGATACGGTGACATGGGGTCACCCCGTTAATACTTAAAGAAAACGAAGCACTAGTTACACATGTAATAATCCAATGCACCATGGTGTTGTGAAACCCAAAACAAATCAAAATCACCCTCAGAAACTCCCAATCAACTGTATCGTATGCTTTCTGGATATCTACTTTGAAAGCACACCTGGGAGGTCCAATATCTCTGTGATAATTATGCATAAGCTCTTGAGTAAGTAAGATATTGTCAGAAATTCGCCTACCAGGGATAAACGCTGATTGGTTGATATCCACTATATCCTCTAACCCGTCCATGATTCTAGTTGTAATGATTTTACTAATACATTTGTATATAACATTACAGCACGAAATAGGTCTATAATCAGAAACAGAACCAGGTGTGGGTACCTTAGGAATCAGGGCCAAAAATGTATGATTAATTTCATTAAGAATCCGTCCCGTCTTGAAAAAATCATGAACAGCAAGACAAACCTCCTTTCCAACTATATCCCATGTTTTTTTGAAAAACATAGATGAAAAGCCATCAGGGCCTGGTGCTTTATTATCATCAATAGAGAACATGGCTTCTTTTATTTCATCATCAGTGACCATACGAACCATTTTAGTTGCTTTTTGAGTATTAATCTGTTTCAAGAAAATACCATCCGACTCAAATTCCATCTTTGGTCCAGCAACCCCTAGGAAATTAGCATGATGTGTAACAAGAGCATTAGGCACATCACTCCCTTCATATTCACAGCCGTGAATATCAGTAATCTTCTCAATCCTGCTATGATGTTGTTTAGCTTTCAGAGAATTATGAAAATATTTGGAGTTAGCATCACCAACCTCGAGCCATTCAATCTTAGCTTTTTGCTTTAAGAATCTTTCTTCATTAAGAGTTGCTTCTTTGAATTTGTTCAAAATATCAACCTCCTGATTTCTAAGAGCCTCGTCTCCCGGGTCCATATCAATGGCTTTCTGGATTTTGTTAAGCTCCTCTCTAAGTATAGAGACCCGATTATGGAGGTTCCCCTGTTTAAAAAGGAGACTTCTTATAGGATGTTTTAAACTTCTAAGCTTTATGACCACCCTATACATTTTGCATCCATCAACACATTTGTTCCAAGAAGCTTGCACCGTATCCCTGAAATCCTCTTTATGAACTAGGAAGTTAGGAAATTTGAAAGGTTTTGGCCGATCTCTAGAAACATTTGGGATTTTCAGGATACACGGAGAGTGATCAGATATTCTGTAAGGTTGGAAAATCGCATGTGCAGCTAAAAGAGCACGAACAAAATGAATATTACCCATAACTCTGTCAATTTTCTTCAGAATTCCAGTCCCTTTCTTTGGTTTCTGAGTCCAAGTATAATGAAATCCTGAGCAATTAAAATCCATCATCTCAATGTCTTCCACACATTGCTTAAACTCACGCATTCCAATGCTAATATTTGAAGACCCAGAACTGCTATCTTCCAAATTTAAAGCTGAATTAAAGTCTCCAATCAACACCTAAGGGTTATCCCTTACAAACGCTTTATGCATAACTAAGTTACTCTATAACTCACCTCTTCTTTTGTATTGATTATCTGCATAAATAAACGAACAAAAGAAAGATTTTTTGTCAAGTTTATAAATAATCTGGACATGCATCACTTGATCCGTCTGTGTAAGAACCATAACATCTACCACCTCAGCATTCCATCCCAAGATAATCCTAGTGCCCTTATCACAAGAATTCCCATTCGACGTCCAATCCCAGGTTTTAAACACCTTCTTACATACATCAAACAGTTTCAAAACATCTACATGAGACTCCAGAATAGCACACACATTCAAATGATTCTCATTAACCACTTGTCGAACCTCCTTCTGTTTAAGGGGGCGGTTCAACCCCCGTATGTTCCATGATGCTATACTACCCATTAAAACCAGTTTCACCGGGAGTGCTTGCCCCCTCAGACTGATTCTTTTCATGTGTATTCTTTTTCATGTATTCATCAAACTCATTATAGGTCTCCTCTACTTCATCCTCATCAGATTCTTCCTCTATTCCAGCCATATGTTGTTTATTTCCAGCAGAACTGGTTTCTTTATTGGCCTCGTCAATCTCAACAAGCACTGTCTCCTTTTCTGATTCACCATATTCATTAAGATATTGATATCTATTTTCAGTAAGCACTTGGTTCTTGGACGGACCAGTCATACCAGAACTCGATGGTTTAGTAACCGGTCTATATTCAAATTTCTGTTTTTGCTTATTAACAGGCACAACATGTTTAGAAGCTGCCTTCTTTTTCTTGGACACTTCCTGAAACCCTTCAGAATCAACAATAGGAATTTTCTGCACATGCTTCACAGCCTTAGGGCACCCAAGGTTTTCATGTCCAAACACCTTGCAATGATCACAACCGGGGGTGGGGGGGGGTTTCATTCATATTCCACTTTCATAGTTTCCTTGACATACCCATCCCCCTCCATATTTGGAATTGCCATAGTTAAATCATCCTTAAACGCATTATCAGCAGATAGTTCGATCATAGCTCTTGCATAGCTACTCCTGCCCCATGATTCTAGACATATAGTCGACGTGTAAGAATCCAATAATTTAGGCGTTCCTAACTTTGTAGCAAGCAAGCTCAGTCCATCCACCGTATATGCAGCCAAAGGAACATTATGTATCTTCACCCATACTGTTACCTTTTTGATGTCCTCTTTTTTCAAAATAGTTGAAGGAGTCCACATATTGAGAAAAATAGGGACATTACGAACCAGCCAAGGACCTCCTTCAAGCACATTCAGCATCCCCTTTTTTATTGCAAACTTAAAAAAGAAAAAACCATTGGAGTTCATCATCAATCGTTGTAGACCATATTTCGACCACACATTCTTTGCATAATTCTCTACAACCGGGAAAGCTAGTCTTTTACCCAAGAAATACCCACATAAGGTATTAGCAAACCTATCTTGAACCACCTTTACTGATACCCTTGGCAAAACAATGTCAACTTCTTCCATTTTTTCATCAGACTCTAGAGGGCGAAAATTAACAATACGTTTCTTTTGATTAATTTCCTCACTAGAATTAATATCTTGTTTGTTGATCCCTTCTTGAACCTTCATAGCATATGAAACATGACCAGAGGGACCACCGTTAGAACCCTCAGCTCGATCATCCATTGTTTTAGGGGCCTGTGGCATATCAGCATTAGCCATAGCAGGTTCAACATCACTTTTTCCAGAAAAACTAGGGTTTATATCATTAATCGATACACCAGGAGCATTACTATTATCAACCCTAACACTAGATGGTTCAGTTGCAGTCTTTCCTAATGATGGATCTTCAGAAATTTTATTAATGGATGAATCATCCTGCTCATCATCATTATTAATGCTAAATGTAGCAGCAAATGTCACAGCTTTAGATGGGGAAAGAGGGCTTGAGCAACTTCTCGTATCACCAGCAGCATCAACGACTGGCGAAACATCTGATTTGGATTTACTTGAATTAGGTCTTCCACCCTTATTAGGGTTTCCACCCTTTTTCTTCTTACCCGACATGGTGGAACTAGAATTCTCCTGCTGGCCACCACTGGCAGCCTTCAATCTATTTATGCGATCGTGTAAATCTTGATAATTAATAGAACTATCTCTCTTCATACACTAAAAGAAACCATGCACAAACACAAACGAAATACCACAGCTCCAAAGTACCAACGAACAGCAATAAAAAAGAGAAAAAACCCTAACCCTATGAAACCCTAAAACCAGTTCTACCCTCTAAATCCGAATAGCACCCAAGGTTTTCATGTCCAAACACCTTGCAATGATCACAACGACGAGGTTTCCATTCATATTCTACTTTCATAGTTTCCTTTACATACCCATCCCCTTCCATATTTGGAATTGCCATAGTTAAATCATCCTTAAACGCATTATCAGCAGATAGTTCGATCATAGCTCTTGCATAGCTACTCCTGCCCCATGATTCTAGACATATAGTCGACGTGTAAGAATCCAATAATTTAGGCATTCCTAACTTTGTAGCAAGCAAGCTCAGTCCATCCACCGTATATGCAGCCAAAGGAACATTATGTATCTTCACCCATACTGTTACCTTTTTGATGTCCTCTTTTTTCAAAATAGTTGAAGGAGTCCACATATTGAGAAAAATAGGGACATTACGAACCAGCCAAGGACCTCCTTCAAGCACATTCAGCATCCCCTTTTTTATTGCAAACTTAAAAAAGAAAAAACCATTGGAGTTCATCATCAATCGTTGTAGACCATATTTCGACCACACATTCTTTGCATAATTCTCTACAACCGGGAAAGCTAGTCTTTTACCCAAGAAATACCCACATAAGGTATTAGCAAACCTATCTTGAACCACCTTTACTGATACCCTTGGCAAAACAATGTCAACTTCTTCCATTTTTTCATCAGACTCTAGAGGGCGAAAATTAACAATACGTTTCTTTTGATTAATTTCCTCACTAGAATTAATATCTTGTTTGTTGATCCCTTCTTGAACCTTCATAGCATATGAAACATGACCAGAGGGACCACCGTTAGAACCCTCAGCTCGATCATCCATTGTTTTAGGGGCCTGTGGCATATCAGCATTAGCCATAGCAGGTTCAACATCACTTTTTCCAGAAAAACTAGGGTTTATATCATTAATCGATACACCAGGAGCATTACTATTATCAACCCTAACACTAGATGGTTCAGTTGCAGTCTTTCCTAATGATGGATCTTCAGAAATTTTATTAATGGATGAATCATCCTGCTCATCATCATTATTAATGCTAAATGTAGCAGCAAATGTCACAGCTTTAGATGGGGAAAGAGGGCTTGAGCAACTTCTCGTATCACCAGCAGCATCAACGACTGGCGAAACATCTGATTTGGATTTACTTGAATTAGGTCTTCCACCCTTATTAGGGTTTCCACCCTTTTTCTTCTTACCCGACATGGTGGAACTAGAATTCTCCTGCTGGCCACCACTGGCAGCCTTCAATCTATTTATGCGATCGTGTAAATCTTGATAATTAATAGAACTATCTCTCTTCATACACTAAAAGAAACCATGCACAAACACAAACGAAATACCACAGCTCCAAAGTACCAACGAACAGCAATAAAAAAGAGAAAAAACCCTAACCCTATGAAACCCTAAAACCAGTTCTACCCTCTAAATCCGATAGCAGGCATCTAAATCTAGCTGGACTAATCAAGTTAGCCGCGAACAGATAGACTGCTATAAGATCAGAATAATATAAAAAGAAATAGGGTTTAGGCGAAAAAAACAAAGAAACGAATGAAAACCTAATCAAAAAAATCAAGAAGAATCTCAAACATGCACATCAACTGATTCGAGAATCAGTGAGAGGGACACATTTACAAGAAACACTAGATTAGATCGATCAGATTGATATGGGAAAAGAGGTGCGGATCGCCAGCCATAGGAGAGAGAATTAGGGTTTTTTACCTTCTGGAATTATAGGTTCACATGTATATGTCTTATTGCAAGTTTCCATTCAGGAAAGTAGTCTTGACATCCATCTGATGTAACTCTAAATTATAATGAGATACGAATGTCATGACGATCCTTAAGGAATCTTTAAGAGAGACAAGAGATAAGGTCTCTTGATAATCGATTCATTCCTTTTGAGTAAAGCCCTTCGCAACTAGTTTAGCCTTATAGCGTTTAACGTTTTCATTCTGGTCTAATTTGGTTTTGAAGATCCATTTGCATCCTACAGGTTTGGATTCTTCAAGAAATTCAACCAAGTCCCAAACGTCATTATGCTATATGGAATTAAGCTCTTAAATTATGGCTTCATTCCACTACTAAGTGGCCCGATCGCTATTAATGGCTTCTTAATAAAAGATAGGATCAGTAAGCTTTCCAATGTCCTCAACTTCAGTTAAATAAGTTATGAAATCATCAAAGTTATGGCCCAGCGTGACCTAGATGATCTCCTGAGTTGATTTTCAGGTTCAGTAAGGAAGATGTTTTAGCATTAGTAGTAAGATGCTTTGCTTTGGCATTATTAATAAGATGCTATATCATTAGTAGTATCGTGATTAGGAGGATTAGGATTCTGATTTGGAGAAGGTGGATCAGTGATTTTAGGAGCAGCATTGAGTACAAGAGGAGTTATCGGAGGAGTAATAATAACCGACGAGTGGTTCCCCCCGCTTCTTGTACTTATAGCAAATCTTAAGTTATGATTTGTCGTGCTCCCACTGATCTCTTAGTTCTCGAGAAACGTGGCATGATGCGTGTCAATAATGCTAGTAGTGTAGGAAAGACAGTAAAACTAATAACCGATAAAGAAACATGTAAGGGATTTAGGATCCAGTTTCTTTAAGTTAGGGTTATAGACTTATGCTTCAGCAGGACAACCTCATACTTTCATATATTTTATACTCAGATTCCTTTCTGTCTAGGAGTCTTAGGGACAGATTCTAATGGAACTCTTATTGAGTATATGAAAAGCTGTTTTAAGGCCTCAGTCCAAAGGAAAGTTGGTAAGTTAGTGTTGAAAAGGCATACTCTTCACCATGTTCATTAAGGTTCTATTTCTCCTTTTAGCAACATGAAATCGTTGAGGAGAACCTGCATGGTGTATTAGTTTATTATGCCATGTTCCTTTCAAAAGTTATGGAGAGGCCCATGAGCTTCACCAATATCAGTATGTCAACCATAACACTCACCTCCTTTACCTGATCTCACAACTTTTATTTTACGATCAAGTTGGTTTTAAACCAAAGTGTTATCAATAAAATTCTCTAAGAGTTTAGATCATATATAGGTGCATATAATGCGAATAATCATTAATGAATGTAATAAATGATGTATTTCTTGTAATGGATGCGGGATAGGGGCCACTTAATGTCAGAGTGAATTATTTCCAACAAGTTGGAACTTCTAGTGGCTCCTTTCTTAATCCCTTTAGCCATTTCGCCTTTGAGACAGTAAATATATGTTTCAAAATCACTAAAGTCAAGAGAATGTAATATTCCTTCCTTTATGAGTCGTATCATGCGAACTCGTGAGATGTGGCTAAGGTGTGTATGCCACTACATGGAGGAATTCTCTACTTATTTAGGTGATTTTGTCTTTGTTTTAGTTATGTCATCAATATTAGGAGACAAAAAAGACTGTGAGAAATTATGATCTAGTTATAACCTATACAGTAAACCATCCAAGAAGCTAGGACCAACAAATTCATTATTATGAGTAATGGCAATCTCGTCGCAACCATGAATTATTACATAACCTTTCAAGGTCTAGACTAGTTTATATGTAAATCATAAGTCTCCATGGTTTCGACTTATAAGAGATCAACCCTTCCAACTCTAAGGTTTCTTTGGTCATTTGATAGCTTCTGAATTCTATGGAATCCTTGTATGAAGTTGATGACATGAACCATAGAACTAGAATCACTCACACATGTATTAATAGGTACATCAAACATAAAAGAATCAAATATTACAAAAAATAAAGTTACCTTTCTTAGCTAGCTACTTCTTGATTTTAGGGCAATCTGGGCACAATCATAATTTGCAGTTAGGATTGCTCGTCAAGGACTTAATGCTAGAGGCAGCAGCACCATGATTATCCTTTTGAACTTTACTTGCAGTTTTATTACTGTTATTATCTTTCTTCTTAATGGAATTGGCAGTGGTAGTAAAGTGAACAGCTTTAGGTTGGCCCAACATAAGGCGACCATTTTCTTGCACATACATTGCTATTAGTTCACTAATCGACCATTTATCCTTCATAGCGCTATATTTAAATTTGAAGGAGTCGAAATAAGCAAGCAATGAGATCATTATAAAATGCATATGAAAATTGTCAGAGACTTCCATTTTAGGACTCTTAAACTTATGAGTCATGTCAGTCATCTTCATTATGTGTTCACATCTACTGCTATTTCCTTTGTATTTAAGCTACTTGCATACGCCTTATACATTCCCTCAGATACTCCGTACCCCACTTTCTTAAAATTCGCTTTCTGAGCTGCGGAAAAGTTAGCAGTAATAGCAGTGGGTCCATTATGGCTAATGACATAGTCAAGGACTAGCATATTTAAATTTAGAAGTAATTAATCTTTTCATGAAGCAAAGTTTGCATCAGTAAGTGGCTCAATGCCTAAGTTAGGTACTACAGTGGAAATAAAGAGGATATAAATTCATGATACAAGTAATAAAAGATTATAATAGTAATGCCTAAAATAAGTAGGCCTAATAGTAATGAAGTTAAGTGACATGATTAGCTATCTAAGGCAAACTAGGTAATGTCCTTTAATAGTAATGGAACTAGAGTAATGCCTAAAATACGTAAGGGCTAATAATAATGTTCCTAATAATGACATAATTAGATATCTAAGGCAGACTAAGTAATATCTCTAAACATAATGGAACTAAAGTAATGCCAAAAATACATAAAGGCTAATAATAATGCACCTAAAAGTAATGAGACTAAGACCATTATAAAAGTAATGAAGCTAGTGATAGGTAAGCCTATTGTAAACACCAAAAACAATAAGCTAAAATAAGGCTCTACTTAGACTTTACATCACCTTTGGGCAGAAGTAACTAATATCTAAGTACACATGAGCATTAGGGTCATGCAACACAACGCTTATCTTTTGACCTTTGGGCACAAAATCAAGAATCGTGTATATTATGCATGAAGATAGTCCTTTTAGCACACAAAGCATATTAAATCACCTTTGGGCAGAATCAATATACTAAGTGTTCATTATGCCAAAGGAAAAAAAACACACCATGAGAATCACATTTGACCTTTGGGCACAAATGATAAAACCATGTACATTAGTGTGAAGCCCCCAAACATTACGGGGGTCCGGGGGCAGCGCCCCTGGAAGCGGAGTCCAAGGGGCGGCAGCCCCTGGCGGGGTCCAAGGGGCAGAGCCCCTGGCTCGAATAGCTAAGATCATCTTCATTATAACACGAACTTAAATAATAACTCGTGATAAAGTAAGCACGAACTTAAGTAATAATTTGTGATGGTGTAAGCACGAAAACATCTATAAGTCGTGATGACATTGGAACGAAAATATCAGTAAGTCGTGAGGACATAAGCATGAAGATATCATAAAGTCGTCATGATGTCAGCGCAAAGATGTCATACACTCGTGATGACGTAAGCACGAATCGTGATGACGTCAGCACGAATGTGATGACGTCAGCACGAATGTGATGATGTCAGCACGAACTCGTGATGATGTCAGCACGAACTCGTGATGATGTCAGCACGAACTCGTGATGACGTCAGCACGAATCGTGATGATGTCAGCACGAACTCGTGATGACGTCAGCACGAATCATGATGACGTCAGCACGAAGATGACGTCAGCGCGAAGTGGGCTTTAGTCCGTGATGATGTCAGCACGAACTCGTGATGATGTCAGCACGAAGTTCTTATTCTGCAGTTTTTAAATTCGTGAAATTCATCAAATTCGAACCAAATCATGACTGATTGTTCGTAACCTGGCTCTGATACCACATGTTGGAATAAACATGATTCGATTCAAGTGATAAAACATCCCAGATCGTCTTGTGGAGCCTGTAAGAGCATAAAGCATAATTGCTATTGATTTATGGTTCCCATAACAAGGTGATTGAGTAATAATGGGATGAGTAATTCGGCTGTAACTTGATGCACGAATTTAGAGAGGATAGACACACGAAAATTAGGGTATTATGTGTGTTGGGATTAACCTTAACTTAGGGTTAATGACTCTCTATTTATAATGAGAGTATTTACACTTTCAACCCCTTTGGTGTTTAATGTGTGTACCATTAGTCCTCTAAGTTACAATCACCTAATGGGAAACCCTATACTACGTCTTTAAGAGTAAATACGTCCATTATATATTTACTAGACATAGGGATTTCAGTTATCGTCAATTATCATATCAGAAATGATAGATGATCAGTGACGGTCACACTAACGTGGTTCAAACATATCGATCTTATAGCTCATTTTGTCAAGTATATATATATATATACGAGTCATTGTTAATGGATTATAACTCGATCTTAGATCTTATGATGTTGAAATCCAATTTCTTTTCGAATCTTAAAATAAGTATCGATGTCAAGTTTTAAATCGGTATATATCAATGTTATACTCTGGCGAAACGAAGTTTTGAATCGGTATTTTTGTGTTTAATCATATTAAGGCTATACTTCAATGTACGTGGTGATATTTTGCAAACTAATGTCGAGGTTTAGAAACGTGTTTTCGGCCGGCGGCCTATTAGAAACGAAGAAGAAGACTAGATGTTCAAAAGTTGTGTCTTACTAGTTACTACTTTTACAATATTTGCATTCTAAAAAGCGGTCTTACATTATTTATTTTTAACAGAAAATATAGATCCATCATTATTATTTGTATTATAAAACCATTTTAGAAATTATGCACTTTCAGTGTTGTTACTACGTACATGTTGGAATATATTTTAAACTCTCGATATACTAAATTCACTGTATTAGAACTATCATGTAATTACAGTATCTTTCTAAACATGAATTAGTAGTTTTAAAACTCATTACGTGGGGAACTTACATCAAAATTATAAGCACAGTGACAAATCTTTCGAACATTAATATGAGGATATATAGTGGAAAACATATTTAAGTTAATCACACAAAATTCTAAAGATAATTTGATCGTTAATGTAGATTTTGTTTAAGAACCTTGGCGGATATATATCTCGGCTTGCGAAGTTTAGACGCTTATTCAGGTACGGATATTCTAGATGTCATTAGGATCTTTTCGGTACAATCATTCCTCTCAAAACTTTATTTGTTATATATTTATAATTATAATGTACGGATATTCTAGTTGGTCTTAGGATCCTTTCGGTAACATCTTTCCTCTCAAAACTTTATTTGATTAAATGTGTATGAAAATGATGTAAAGTTATTTGTTTGTTAGTCTTTGTATAAGTATTGTGATATTCCTCACGTTTGATGTACTAACGAGGTTGCCTTCATAATTGTTGATTGGGGAATTATAATATTTTATTCTCTATAGTTGTGTCAAAACCGTCTCTTGAAACCCGATTTGAATATAGTCCCGAAAAGATGCGTTTGGGTGTTACATTTGATGCGGTGATTCATACAAGTGTTTCCTCATATATGACACTCAAATATTCGATGGCTAAAAGTTAATACAGTCGCATATTATGAATCATATTCATTGGCCTCGAAAATTAATACAGTCGCAAATTATAAGTCATGATGACCCATTAAGATTTTGTGAAAATTGGGTGGACGGAGATGTGCTTTTAAGTTAATATTTAAAATGTCTTTAATTACTTTATTAGTTCGAAAATTTATTTCAGTCTCTTGGAAATATACTTTTAATTACTTTATTAGTCTCAAAATTCATTTTTGTCTCTTCGAAACATATTAGATATATTTTAGCATATAAGTTGGTCAAAACGGTTTCTTAAGATATGCATATAAGAGTAACCTATCCATAGAGGTCCCATGGGCGCGTTATTGTGACACCGATGACGTGGCACCGGCCGTAGCGGTGTATTTGATTTGATCTACGGCGTCTCCTTTTGATTACCCGGGAGTGGTAATGCGCGCTTTGTTATTATTTTGATAGGAGGCGTATGGATCGGTCCTAGGCATATTTTGTAAGTTTGACGGTGGACGCTTATCGTAGTGTCATACGAGGCGTTTGCACCATAAATGAATGATTAGTGGAGTAGCTACCCTATGATTTCATTCGGCCCTTTTGATAAGTTATTTGTTTTGGCTCTTATGTGCATTATTTTATGAAGCTTGGATTTATAGTATTTTGTTCGGTAAGTATAAGATATTGGTGAAATTATACCTATTTGTATTTGGATTTGAAATAAGTTTGTTTTGAAAATAAGTTTGTCTTTGAAATATGTATTCGTATGTTATTTAAAATTCTTCAGCTTTTGTCATATTCGTTCACTGGGCTTTTTGCTCAGCCGTATTCCTTTTTCTTTCTTATACGGCAGGTAATCAAGCGGGCTTTGGGGATGAGAGAAGAGAGTAATAGAAGTGGACTTAGCACCCTTTGCTTTAGAGTTTTATTTCAAGCTTTAGAAGTAATTATTTTGATTTGTCAGGTTGCCTTTAGTTTGATTTTGATTAAGATTAACGCCTTTTTGATCTTTTTAGTCCTTTGATATCATTTTGTATTGTTTTGAAAATTAGGGGCGTTACAGAAGTTCTCCAGTTGAGGAGGTTCAGATAATCTTTGCTCGCCAGGCTATCGAACGCCTTTGTGATACTATCCTGGCACTAATTGATTTCTGGATCATCATTCTAGGGGGAAAGACTCAAAATATTTTTCTGACTAAAATTGCTTTTGTTCTAAAAATTGCAACTGGAGAGCCCTCCAGTTGAAACTGGCACTGGACTAGTCCTTCAGTGTACATGTTTGGTCCTGTCTTAAAACCGGTGGTCAACCAGATTTCATAACGTTGTAAAATACTTGGTCAATGTTTGTGACACGTGATGGTACTCGAGTGCTTTAACCCACTCACAACCGTCACATGAAGTGTCAAGGTCATTTTTGTAAAGGTAAACACTTTTTATTGGGAATATGAAAAGTTAGTGGGCGAGTGGGAAGTTAAGCCGTCGTAGCTTTTAATGCTGACACGGAGAATTAATTATTTTCAAATTTCAAATTTTCATTTATAATAAATATATCAAATAAACTTGATCTTTGGATATAAAATATTCTTGATATTTCTTTGGGAAACACATTGCCTATAAATATCATTAATTTACTCCGAAACCCATTTACTTTCTTTTCACATTCTCTCATTCAATTTCAATCATCAAAGATTGCTTCTTTTCTCTCTCTGCTCAATAAATCAAAAACCCTAATTCCAAAATTCTCAATTTCAGTTTCATTTCTTGATAAAATGGCACCTAAATCTTCTAGATCTCGAGATGTTAATCTCCTCACTGTCCCATATGCTCCATCTACAGATGTAAAACATGCATCTGGTGCCCCATCAGACCCTAAAGCCATAAATTTAAATCCAAACAATCTAATGGCTAGTTTGATGGGACAACAAGGGGCCGATACACTTATTGGGCGAATCCAAAAGTTCTTAAAAGATTCCCCTATCGGTCCATCCATCTCTGAAAACCCACGCAAGATGTTTCATGACTACTTGTGTGAGATTTGGTACACTGCCAAACTGAATGATAACTGTTCAGCCATCACCTTCACACTCAAAAGTGGAACAGTTAATTGTACCATTACTGCAGAAACCTTGAGGGATGCCCTAAACCTCAACTACTTGAGACCTGGAGAGTCTTAAGTAGTGCTCCCTCAAAATATAAATTTCCGGCAAACACTCCTTCAAATGGGACACACTGAGTGTACGGAAAATGGCGTCCT
>CM067175.1:88684402-88800555 GCA_034093135.1 Erigeron breviscapus | reverse complement strand
TAAATTCTCTACTTAAGTTCTCTAGTTAAACTCTCTGTTTTAAACTCTATGTTACAAACTCTCTGAGTGTTTGTTGCTATGTAAAGTCGACAAGTTCTCCACCATATAAACTCTCTAAACAAATTCTCTACAATAAGTTCTCTGCCTAAGTTCTTCAAAATAAGTTCTCTGCCTAAGTTTTTCCAAAATAAGTTCTCTGCCTAAGTTCTTCAAAATAAGTTCTCTGCCTAAGTTTTTCCAAAATAAGTTCTCTAACCAAGTTCTTTAAATAAGTTCTCTGAAATTAAGTTCTCTAAATAAGTTCTTTGAAATAAGTTCTCTTGAAGATTAAGTTCTCCATATAAATTCTCTAAGCACATTAAACTCTCTGGAAGACTAAATTCTATGAAACTTTAACTTTTTCTATTAAACTCTTTGGAGTTAAACTCTCCGATATATATATATACATATATATGTACAAGTTCTTTGTTTCAGTGGTCAAAGACTAAACTTTAAGTCATCGACATTTCAAAGTGTTTCAAGTACAACTAAGTTACTATATATATAATACGACATTACACAATACATAATGGCATTTCTTAAGACACTAGTATAGGACTTAGACGGGTACAATTAAGTAAGTACTTACTGGTTGACTTGTGGATAGTGTAGGACTTTTGGACAGATAGTGTACGTGTTTCAGGTGTACTTGACTGTTTTTTTGGGTAAAGGGATACCCCGTTTAAACTTTTATATCAACAACACAAATAACAGTACAATATAAGTAGTGTGGCTGAGTACCATACTAATTACTTGCATGACATGCCATGTAAGTTATATCAAGCAAAAGAGCAATACAACGAAATTAAAACCATCCTAATACAACTTAAAAAGTAGAATTAGGCTAATCAAATCAAAAGAGTCACGCTGTACTAAGCTTCCACATATCAAGCAGCTTCTGCACTTGTGCACCACCTTTAAACTTAATTGTCGCCATTCGTAATCTAACTGTCTTCACAATAAGGTCTTTAAGACTAGCAGGAGATCGAGTATGAGTGGTAAACAGACGATTGTTCCTTTCTTGCCAAATAAAGTACACTGCTGTAGCTAAAACTAACCTTCCAATAACCCCTACCACCGATTTGCCTCTAGAACGTTGAATAAGGCAATCCACAATGTCGTCCCAATCAGAAGAAATATGACCCAAATCCGCCATATTTTTGAGTAGGAACCAGACTTGAGAAGAGAATTACATTCAAAGAAAAGGTGGGTGTGAGAATCCGGACCTGATTTACACAAAGAACAACAAAGAAGATTAAGGTTAGTTGGCCCCCCCACATCCCATGGTTTCAACCGATCTTGCGTTTTCAGTTTCCGCTTTAGAACAAGCCATAAAAGGAAGGAGTGACGCGGGATACAAGATGAAAACCAAACCAGATTTACCCACTCAATTTCAGCACCCCTATGTCGAAGCGCCTCCCAAACTTGACTAGCCACAAACTCAACTTCTTTACCAGTCTCAGTACGCCAAACCAATTTGTCTTGCTTACCAGGAACAAGAGTAGGAGCCATACAATTTATGAGAACTGGGAAAAGATCATACCAAGCACTAGGCCATTTCCAAACTCTATCCTGGATAATATCTGCAAGAGTGGTCTCCATAGAGAAACCACCACTTTTTATAGCTCTTGGAGTAATGAAGTCGCTAAGTGGACTCACCATATCCCATTTAGCAAACCAGGCTGAAGTCAACCTGCCATCACCAATGGACGACCATACGAAAGGACGAATGACACTCCTAAGTTGTAAAAATTTTAGCCAGCCCCAAGACACACCAGCTCATTGTGGAATATCCGAGAAATTTTGCCCTTTCAGCTTATACGAATGAATCCACATGACCCATAACGATTTCTTATCATTTATCAGCCTCCAAACATGCGACGTCATAAGGGCTTTATTGACATCTGTGATACGTCTGATGCCCAAACCTCCTTCATATTTAGGCACGCATATAGATTTCCAATTCAGCTATAACACGAGCAGGTAGTATAAAGACAGATGCCCAGTAGTTATGTAAGGAAGATAGAACTGACTTAATTAACTGTAAGCGACCAGCAAAAGACAGTGTCTTGTTCCTCCAACTAGTTATCCTTTTTTCCATTCTTTCCACAAGAGGAGCACAATCTTGATACACTAACCTGCTCGAAATCAAAGGGACCCCCAAATAGCGAACCGGAAGTGTACCAACTTCAAATTTCATGATATCCATAATCGCCGTCTTCACTTGGTCCTTAACGTTACAGAAAAATGCCGTACTCTTCTGCAAGCTCGGAACAAGCCCAGACATATCCTTGAAATCGTCCAGAACATCAATAATCATCTTCGCTGAAGTAATATCACCATAAGCAAACAAAAGCAAGTCATCCGCAAAACAAACATTTATTATATTTTCCTTTTCACACCTGGTATGAAACTTAAAATCAGAGTTCCTAGCAGATCTTTGCAACATACGAGACAAAACCTCCATAACAATAGTGAATAAGTATGGAGAAATAGGATCACCCTGTCTTAGACCCCTTTTCCCTTGAAAGAAACCATGTAGCTGCCCATTTACACTAATAGAAAAGGAGGGGGAACTCACACAAGACATAATCCATGCAACAAATTTAGGATGGAACCCAAAACCTAACAAAGTTTTCCGTAAGAACCTCCAATCAACCGTGTCATATGCCTTCTGAATATCCACTTTGAATGCACACCTTGGTGGACCTCTATTAAGGTGATAACCATGCATAAGCTCCTGTGTAAGCAAAATATTATCGGAAATGCTTCTACCAGGAATAAACGCAGATTGGTTAACATTCACTAGATCATCTAACACCTCCAATAATCTGGTAGATAGGATCTTGCTAATGCACTTATATAGCACATTACAACATGATATGGGGCGAAAATCACTAATAAAAGTAGGGTTGAAAACCTTAGGAACCAAATCAATAATAGTGTGATTAAGCTCCTTAAGTAAATTACCATTCCGAAAGAAATCCTTGATAGCAAGACAAACCTCTTTACCAGTCACATCCCATGAGTTTTTAAAAAATGAGGCCGAATAACCATCAGGCCCAGGAGCCTTATTATCACCCATGGAGAACATAGCTGCTCGAATCTCTTCATCCGTAACGTGCCTAATCATATGATTAGCCTTCTGAATATCAATACGGTTAGCAAAGTGAGTATCATCAGGTGACTGAATTGCACATCCCTCGACGCCCAGAAACCCTTCATAATATTTCACAAAAGCAGCCGGAACAGAGCTCCCAAGATGAGCAGTACCATCCATATCCGTTATCACCTCTAAATGACTTCTGTGATTACGACACTTGACCGAATTATGAAAGTAGGCAGTATTAGAATCTCCAACCTGCAGCCAATTAATCTTAGCTTTTTGTTTGAGAAACAACTCCTCATCCAAAGATGCTTCTTTGAAGTCATTTAAACATTTGATTTCCTGTTGTCTCAACTCCAGATTAGAAGGATCTGTATCAATTTCAGCTTGCAACTCATCCAAGTCCTTCCTAAGTTTATTAACGCGATCATGTAGGTTCCCTTGCTTGAAGAGCAGCCGACGCAAAGGAGTTTTCAAAGATTTCAGCTTTTTAACAACCTTAAACATATAATGACCTTCCATTTCGATATTCCAAGCAGCCTCAACCATACCTTTAAATTCAGGTTTATCCACTAGAAAATTTGCAAATTTGAATGGCTTAGCACGTTGTCTAGTAACATTGGGAAGTTTGAGAATGCACGGCGAATGATCAGAAACCCTATAAGGCTGGAAAATGGCATGAGACGCAGGGAATTCAGCCATAAACTTCAAATTACCCATCACTCTATCTATCTTTTTAAGGATGACCATACCTTTTTTTGGTTTTTGGTTCCATGTGTAATGAAGACCTGATGCATTAATATCAATCACTTCAATTTCATCAACACATTCCTTAAATTTCCTCATACCAATATTAACAGAAGACGAGCCAACAAATTTATCAGACAGATTCAAAGATGAATTAAAGTCCCCAAGAATACACCAAGGCTGATTATGTACAAAAGATTTATGCAAACACAAGCTCTACCATAACTCACGCCTATCCTTATAATGGTTCTTTGCGTACACAAAAGAACAAAACAAGACTTTATTATCTAACTTAAACTTAATTTGAACATGCACAACTTGACTTGTTTGCGACAAAACCATAACATCAACAAGATCTGTGTTCCAACCAATAATAATACGAGTACCTTTGTCACACATATTACCATTAGAAGTCCAATCCCACATGGGGCAGATTTTTTTACACGTATCAAACACCAAAGATGCATCCAAATGCGACTCAATAATAGCACAAATTTGTAAGTGATTATCAGCCACTAACTGATGAACCTCCTTTTGCTTTAGGGACCGGTTCAAGCCCCTTATATTCCAAGCAGCCAAACTACCCATTGGAACCATGGACACCGGGAGTGCTTGCCCCCTCAGAAGTATTTGTAGTTGGTACAGTACCTCCAGCCATAAACGTTCCTGTTTCATCACGAATCTCAATATTTTCATCAATGTCAGCCTCAAAATCATCCTCCACATTAACCGTCTTTGGCTGTTGTTTCTCAGGTTGATTCACCCTTTCCAATACGGGCTCTGGATCATAACCATAATCATTCAAGAGCTCATACTTATTACTAGTAGATATTTTCGAGCTGCTAGGTACATCAGCATTAGATTTAGACACTGGTCATACACAAATTTAGGTTTCTGCTTGTTAACATTAAAATTCTTTTTAGCTTTGTTTTTCACATCCTGAAAACCATCAGAATCAACCGTGGCAGCTTTTTTAGGATTCACCATAACCCTTTTTGGACATAGTTCAGACTTATGCCCAAACACACAAAATGTCGAACATCTCGGTGGTCTCCATTCATATTCAACCTTCATCGTCTCCTTAACATAACCATCACCATCCAACTCTGGAATAGCCATAATTAATTCTTCATTGAAGTCATTATCAGCTGAGATTTCAATCAACGCTCTAGCGTAACTACTACTGCCCCAAGAGTCGGTACACATTCAACTAGTATAAGAATCAAGCAATTTTGGTGTACCAAGTTTAGAAGCAAGTATACTCAACCCATCATCCGTGTAAGCAGCAATGGGAACATTATGGATTTTAATCCATACAGAAAGCTGTTTAATATCATCTTTTTTAAGTTTTGATGTAGGTGTCCATATATTAATAAACAAAGGCATACTGCGAATAAGCCATGGACCACCTTCAAGAACAGCTAACATCCCCTTTGAATCAGCAAACTTAAAGAAAAAGTATCCATCAGAATTCATCCTCACTTTTTGTAGTCCATATTTCCCCCAGTTACTTTTAACATAGTAATCAACAACTGGGTATGCAAGTCTATCACCTAGAAAGTACCCAAAAAGAGTATTTGCGAATTTATCTTGCATAATTCGAACAGAACTTCTAGGTAACACTACATCAACACCATCCTGTGTCTCCATGTTCTCTATTTTCCTGAAATTGACAGTGGCTTTAATTGAACCAGCTTTGAGTTTAGCTGCATAGGATGGCTTTTCCTGATGAACTTGACTATTCGTATCCGTTACAGCAATGTTTACATGATTCTGACCAGCATTATCAACCATAGGAGGTGGCACTTCATCACCAAGATGCTTGTTCTTATCATCCGCAGCAGTATCTTCTGTAGTACCAGAACCATTCACCACATGTGGATTTCCATCATCTTTACTATCAACAGGTTTCGAGGCTGTTTGATCAATAACAACTTTTTCTGCTTCAACATTTTCTTGAGCTTTTCCAACAAAAGAATCATCAAGATCAGCTTCATTTTCAGTTCTAAAAGCAGCAGCAAAGGCCGCTGCTTTAGAATTAAAACCTGTACCAGAAGTTTCATCACCATTTTTTGAACCATCAACAGGAGTTTTAGCAGCATCAGAATGGTTGGCACGCCCTTTATTAGGGCTGCCACCTTTTTTCTTCTTGCCCGACATATCCTTTTGAACACACGAATCTGATCGTAATCGAGTAAAACGCTCCTCTAAAGCTTTGAGATCAAAAGCTGGACAATCTCCCTTCATACAATAATAACCATGCAGCAAGAACCCATTAACCACGAAGTCGACAACAAAACAATCAAAGAAAACCCTAACCCTATAAACTGAAAGAGACGATCAAACCTACCCCATGATCAATTAGTAAACCGAAATAGTCAAAGAATTGGATCGCCAAATCAACAATTCCAACAGTTTCGATCCAATAATTAAGTAGGAATAGGGACGATCGGATCAATCAGTGGCGGCGAACAAAAAATAAAAAACCCTAATACGAAATCAAAAAAGAGCAGCTCTAACACGCACTTCAACCGATCGAAATCAATGAGAGGGAAGTATTAACAAGCTTTTCTAGATCGAAATCAGATTAGAGAAAGAAAGAAAGGGAGGAGTCGCCATCGCCAAGAAGGGTGAGAGAAAAAATGTAAATATTTGGGATGTTACAACTCTCCCAGGTGTACTTGACTGTTCGTGTTCTTGTTCGTTGATTCTAGTGTGCTTGTACTTGTGCTGCTTTCAGGTGAGTTTCGTAGCCCCTCTTTTTACAAGTTTTGGGGTGGAAAGTATACTTATTTTTCAAACAGTTTTGTCGATTTCTATTTTATGTTCAATATTGAGCTTGTGCGTATAGAGTTGCTTGTGCCATTTGACGTGCTTGTTCTTGATTGTATGTGTGTGATTATGTGCTTGATGGTCGTGCTTATTTGACGTGCTTTTTGTGTGTATTGGAGACTTGAGACTTTGGACTAAGGCAGGTACCGTAAGGCCGGACTTTGAGACTTCGACGTACTTGTCATGTGCTAGTACCAAGGCAGGTTGTTTAACCGTAAGGCCACCAAGGCAAGTTGTTTAACTGTAAGGCCACATATCATTACTAAAGGCAGATTGTTGAATCGTAAGGCCACACTTTGAGTACTTTGGACTTTACGTGCTTTGAGACTTGAGTACCTTTACTTATGGCGTAACTCTGCTCGTTATATATTGAACAACCACTTCTTTTGTACTTAAAGAATCGACATAAAAACTTATTTCATTACTGTACTTTTTGACTAAAACCTACGAACTCACCAACCTTTGTGTTGACACATTTTAGCATACTTTTCAGGTACTCAAGCAAATCCGGGATAAAGACTTTTATGCTAGGACTGGACTTTGGAGATTTATGCTCCATTGCTTATTGTCAGACTTAAAGGCTACATGCCTTGGACTATCCCGTTTATGGACTTATCGTATTAAGCTGTTCTAGCATCATAATGACTTTGAACTCATGTTTTGGGAATATATTTATTATATTCTATTTCATTTAGCAGTATCTATGTAATTCCATGTCGTGCTGTACTTTTTCATGACACCTCATGTTTCCGCCAACGGTGGGGTGCTACACTAACCCAAAAGAATCACATTTGCATGCTGTTAAGCGCATCTTCAGATACCTGAAAGGGTGTCCTAGCCTTGGTATTTGGTATCCCAAAGGCTCAGGGTTAGATCTAATGGGTTATTCAGATTCAGATAATGCATGTTGTAAGATAGATAGGAAATCCACCACTGGAGGTTGCCATTTCCTTGGAGGAAAACTGGTGAGTTGGACCAGCAAGAAGTAGATGTCAGTCTCTATGTCCACTGCTGAGGCAAAGTACATTTATGCGGCCAGTTGTTGTGCCCAGATTCTCTGTATCAAGAACCAGTTGTTAGATTACGATCTAAAATACAAAAGAACACCAATCTTTTGTGACAACACCAGTGCAATTGCTATATCTCACAACCCAGTGATGCACTCAAAGACAAAGCATATTGACATCAGGTATCATTTCATTCGTGATCATGTTATGAAAGGAGACATTGAACTACATTTCATCCCCACTGACAAACAGCTCGCTGATGTTTTTACAAAACCTCTTGATGAGAAAACTTTTAAGCGTCTCATCAGTGAACTGGGAATGCTAAATCCTTAAAACTGGAGACTTTGTTATGAACGCGTCAGTGACACTGATGAAGTTGTAATAGCCCATAAAATTAAAACACTATAAATAAGATAACATGCAAGACATATATTCATGGGGACACTATTTGTAGTTGAAAAGATAATTGATCCTAAGCTTAATATAATTTAAATTATATCCTAAGCTATATAAATAAAATTTGAAATAAAAGCTAATATAAATTTGCTTTGTAATAAGATGAAGATATGATGTAAAGATATATACATGAATCATGTTAGTTAAATAATAGTACTTCTGGTTAATAATGATGATCGATAGCTAGAAACAATTGTAAGATTCAATTATTATGGTTAATAAGATAAATAATGATATTGATAAAACAAATTAGGAACTTGTACATCGATGGTGTTGAAATAAGCTATCTAACTGATTCATATCAATATCAATACTATCAATTTAATATGAATGGATATTTAAAGAATGGTAAAGGACAATTAAATGTCATTTAACAATGACTCTTGAAATGAAAGGAGTTATAGTATTTACGGTGAAAAGGAATAGATATAAAAATAACAATCCATGTATCTAGACACCAAGAAAACCATTCCCAAAAACAAATATCACAACTCGATGGCTAATATAATAATTATAATGGAAATCTTGGTTTTGGTTAAGAGATTTCTTGGCCAACATATATAAACAAAAGTTATAAATCTTAATACCGTTCGAACAAGACAAACGAAATGCAAAACTCGACTAACGAGAAGAATACGGGTGGTCATAGGATTGCTAGGTGCGAAAAACGTGAATGGTTTGGATTCATTTTGAGATTAACTGAGTCGTTTCGAGATCATCAACGTGTACGTTGCAAACAGCGGAGGTATAATCCGATCAACCTATTTGAATATCGTGTTGGAATAAACATGATTTGATTCGAGTGATAAAACATCTCAGATCGTCCTGTGGAACCTGTAAGAGCATAAAGCATAATTGCTATTGATTTCGGGTTCCCATAACAAGGTGATTGAGTAATAATGGGATGAGTAATTCGGCTGTAACTTGATGCACGAATTTAGAGAGGAGAGACACACGAAAATTAGGGTATTATGTGTGTTGGGATTAACCTTAACTTAGGGTTAATGACTCTCTATTTATAAGGAGAGTATTTACACTTTCAACCCCTTTGGTGTTTAATGTGTGTACCATTAGTCCTCTAAGTTACAATCACCTAATGGGAAACCCTATACTATGTCTTTAAGAGTAAATACGCCCATTATATATTTACTAGACATAGGGATTTCAGCTATCGTCAATTATCATATCAGGAATGATAGATGATCTGTGACGGTCACACTAACGTGGTTCCAACATTCTCCCACTTGACCAAGCGATCATTTATCTATGAGTATTCATTAAGTCCGGAATAATACTCATTTTTTTTAAACCGAAATCATAGCCAATAAGTACAGTTTTTTTGGGTAAAGAGTTACCCCGCTAAAACTTTATATCATCACCACAAAGAAAGTACAAAACAAGTAACATGGCTAAAGTACCATGTTAGTTCCTTATATGACATGCCATATAAGGTTAAACACGCACTAACGCTAAACAATTACAAAAGAGAAAAGCTATGCCAAAAATAGGAATAAAAAAAACGGCCTGCTACTATAATAACAAGTAGTAGGCCAAATCACTATTATGCTTGACCTCCATTCTGTAGCAGATTTAAAGGGAGATTCCATTCTTCCAAGATGTTTCGATTCTTCACACTCTTCTTGAAAGAAAATGATGACAATTTGAGGCGAACAGTCTCCTGAATTATAGCTTTTAGAGAGTCCGGAGTGCGACATTTGTTTCCAAACATCCTTGCATTTCGTTCTTGCCATATAAAATAAACTGTAGCTGCTAGGACAAGCCTGCCCACAATGCTCCTTGTCGATTTACCTTTTGACTTAGGGATAAGTGCAGCCGTAATATCACCCAAGAAATGATCCACATTTGCAAGACCAACAATATTTCGAATTGAGTACCAGACTTGCGATGAGTAAGTGCATTCAAAAAAAGGTGCTCATGTGAATCAAGGTTAAGGTTAACAGCCCCCCCCCCAAATCCCAAGGCTTCATCTTATCATGGGTTTTCAGCTTCCGTTTCATAACTAACCATAAGAGAAAAGCATGTCGCGGAATGCATTTAGAGAACCATACCAAGTTAACCCAGTCAACTTCTTCACCACGACTACGAATCCCAAACAGTTGTCACCGAGAAACCCAAGTCTTTCCCATCATCATTACACCATATAAGAGAATCAGTCTTGCCAAGAATGAGATTAGGAACATTACAGTTTATAAGGACTGGAAAGAGGTCCAACCATGCAACCGGCCACTTCCAAGTTTTTTTTTTCAACCAGGAGAGACACAGAATCAGACAATGAGAATCCCGCTTTGGTTATTTCCCTTGGAGAGATGACTTTGCTTAATGGGCATATCGCATCCCATTTATCATGCCACATAGAAGCATCTTTTCCATCTCCTAGTTTTGTCCAAACAAAGGAGCGAATAGAATGCCTAAGTTGAAGAATTTTCCGCCATCCCCAACTAACTCCATTCCTAAGTGGTACGTCCCAGAAATTGCGCCCTTTCAACTTGTAAGAATGTATCCACTTAACCCAGAGAAACTTCCGATTAGAGATGATACTCCAAATATGTTTTGTAATTAGGGCTTTATTCATATCAGAAATATGCCTAATGCCTAACCCACCCTCATATTTAGGAGTACATACCGATTTCCAGGCCACTTTTGATCGTCCTCTAGCCACTTGACCTTGTTGCCAAAGAAAATTCCTCATTTGTTGTTCCAGCTCATGTATAATCTGGTTAGGAAGAATGAAAACAGAAGCCCAATAAGTATGCATGGAAGATAAAACCAATTGAATCAATTGAAGTCTTCCTGCAAAGGAGAGTGTCTTGTTCCGCCAATTATTAATACGGTTCTGCATTCGTTCAACCAGAACTGCACAATCTCCAGACATGTCCTTGAAATAAGTACATCAACTCAGGACCCCCACTAGTCAAACTATGACTCAAATTTAAAACTAATAAGCAATGATCAATTGACTAAGACAAATTTTGTTATATAATGTCTATACACTATTATGAGCTCAAAGTGTAACTAATAGACAAACAAAATCTGAATAAGGAGGAAAATTTTTCATTAATGATAATGACCAATAAGTACAACATGCTATCATAATAGGTCCTTTAGTAAGCCTCATCTTCGATACGTATCCTACGAAGATTTTAGGAGGAAGACCTTCGGTCATTGGATCCACTAGCACATTATGTGTACTTATGTACTCAATACAAAGAACATTTTCCTCAATCCGTTCACAAACAGATACTTTGTATCGAGATACATCTCAGCGCCAGTTGAACTGTTACTGTTCAAAAAAAAGTTACGGTAGCTGAGTCATCACAGTAAAGCTTCAATGGTCTAGTAATAAAGTTGACGACTTTGAGTCCACTGACCAGGTTCTTTAACAACATCCCATGACATGAAATTATGAACGTCCAACCATCATGGTAGACGTTGCAGTCAGTTTCTATTTATGACTCCGTCAAAAGATAGGTTTGCCAACTAATCATAAATATATATTTAGAAGTAGATTTCTTATCGGAATTAGAACATCCTACAACTTCTAAGTTGTCACTTCTTCTATAAGTTAATGTGTAGTCTTTGGTCCTTAGCAGATATCGTAGAACCTTTTTTTAACCGCTTTCCAGTGTGCTAATTCGGGATTAGATAAGTAACTCCCAAGCATACCGGCGATATAAGCGATATCTGGACGAGTACAGACCCGAGCGTACATAATGCTCTTAACTACTTATAAGTAAGGTATCATCCTCATTTGCTCCTATTAGACTTTGGAAACAATCACATACGTCTCCTTTTACTACTAGAGTTATAGTGGGTGTGTAGTGTTGCATGTTATGGCGTTCTAAGATGTATTCAATATAAGTCTTTTGAGAAAGAAACAAAACATCATTACGCCTATCTCGGTGTATTTCGATACCTATGACATAAGAGACATCACCGAGATCTTTTATGTCGACATTATGCAAAAAGTAAACGCTTCGACTCATGTAACATATCCAAGCTCTTATTTGCAAGTATAATATCATCCACGTGCAAAACAAGGATTGTAAATTTACTCCCACTGATCTTGAGATAGGTGCATTAATCCACTTGATTCTTTAGGAAGTCTTGTCCTTTTATGACTTCATTAAACTTAAGGTACCATTTTAGTGATGCTTGCTTCAACCCGTATATGGACTTATTCAACTTGCAGACCATGTGCCATTTACCTTCTGGAATTATATTTTTTGGGTAAAGGGGATTTTAAACCCCGGTAAGCTTTTATATCACCCAAAAAACAGTTAATACAAGTAGTATGACAGAGTATCACACTAATTCATACATACGACATACCCGTATGTATATTAAAACAAGCTACAAAAAAGCAAAACCAGCAACCTATTACAAATCATACTAGTTAATAACACTATCAACTAAAGTGCTATAACCTCACTATCAACAAATCTATGAACCTTGAAGCTTCCAAAGGTCAAGAATACTTAGCCCTGTAGTCTTCCTCTTGAATTTCATGGTAACAAGTTTGAGCCGCACCGTTTTAACAATAATATCTCTTAATTGAGCTGCAGATCGTTCATTTGAAATGAATAACCTGTTGTTCCTCTCTTGCCATACAATATAAGTTGTAGCAGAATCAAGAAGTTTGCCAATTACTATCCTCGCTAAGTTCTGGTGTCCTTTGGCAAGCAGACAATCAACAATATCGTCCCATTTGCATGAAATGTGTTGCATCATAGCTAGAGGCTTAACCAAATTCCAAACCTGCAACGCATAAACACACTCAAAGAAAATATGTTCATGTGAATCAGGTCCACCTTTGCAAAGTGGACAGCAAATCAAGTTCATGTTAGTCGCGCCACTAACATCCCATTTCCTGAGCTTATCTTGCATCTTCAGTTTCCTTTTCATAATTAACCAAACTAAGAAAGAATGCCTAGGAATGCAATGAGGGAACCACACCATATGAACCCAAGGAATTTTTTGTTGATGAAGTCTAACACAATCCCAAGTTACAGTCGCTGAGTACACCACATCCGCCCCCTTACCATCTTTCCAGAAAATAACGTCTTGTGAATTTGGATGGATTATAGGTGGTTTTATATTAATAAGTACCGGAAACAAATCATACCAAGCTATAGGCCAATTCCAGCTACCATTATTAACCAGCTCACTAACTCGTGTGTCCCTTTGAAATCCAGCTCGTGCAATCTCTCTATTTGAGATGTACTTACTCAATGGGCCAATATGTAACCAAGAATCAAACCAAGCTGAGGTAGATTCCCCATTCCCGATTCGATATTTAATATGAGGTCTAATAGATTCTTGCATCATTAAGAGTTTTCTCCATCCCCAAGCACTACCTGCACGTAACGGTATATCCCAAAAGTTTCGTCCTTTAAGCTTGTTGGAATAAATCCAATTCACCCATAACGAACGTCTTTTGTTGATTATACTCCAAATATGTGACGTCATTAAGGCCTTATTAACATCACAAATACGTCTAATACCCAATCCCCCCTCATATTTTGGAAGACAGCAGTCTTTCCAAGCCACTTTCGCTTTTCCTTTTGCCATGGGGCCTTGGCACCAAAGAAAACCACGCATCTTCTTCTCTAGCTCATTAATAATACTAACCGGAAGAATAAAAACCGACGCCCAATAAATGTGCATCGAACATAAGACAGAGTTGATAAGTTGTAACCTGCCTGCAAACGAAAGCGACTTGTTTTTCCAATCAGTGATCCTATCTTCCATCCTTTCAACCAGAACCTTGCAATCCTTATACAACAAACGTGATGAAATCAATGGAACCCCAAGATACCTTACCGGTAGCGAGCCCTCTTCAAACGGCATCAAGTTGAGGATAGCCTGTTTGACATAATCAGGTACATTACAAAAGAAAGTTGTGCTCTTTGTTAAACTTGGTTTCAAGCCCGAAGCTTTTGTGAATAACTTCAGCCCCTCCATTAATAATTTGGCAGATGCAAGGTCGCCCCTAGCAAAGAGAAAAAGATCATCTGCAAAACAAAGGTTAATAATGCGCTCCTCTTTGCATTGGTTGTGAAATCTGAAATGAGGAGATTCTCTGACCAATTTCTGCAAGATCAATGTTAATACTTCCATGACAAGAGTAAAGAGATACGGTGACATGGGGTCACCCCGTTAATACTTAAAGAAAACGAAGCACTAGTTACACATGTAATAATCCAATGCACCATGGTGTTGTGAAACCCAAAACAAATCAAAATCACCCTCAGAAACTCCCAATCAACTGTATCGTATGCTTTCTGGATATCTACTTTGAAAGCACACCTGGGAGGTCCAATATCTCTGTGATAATTATGCATAAGCTCTTGAGTAAGTAAGATATTGTCAGAAATTCGCCTACCAGGGATAAACGCTGATTGGTTGATATCCACTATATCCTCTAACCCGTCCATGATTCTAGTTGTAATGATTTTACTAATACATTTGTATATAACATTACAGCACGAAATAGGTCTATAATCAGAAACAGAACCAGGTGTGGGTACCTTAGGAATCAGGGCCAAAAATGTATGATTAATTTCATTAAGAATCCGTCCCGTCTTGAAAAAATCATGAACAGCAAGACAAACCTCCTTTCCAACTATATCCCATGTTTTTTTGAAAAACATAGATGAAAAGCCATCAGGGCCTGGTGCTTTATTATCATCAATAGAGAACATGGCTTCTTTTATTTCATCATCAGTGACCATACGAACCATTTTAGTTGCTTTTTGAGTATTAATCTGTTTCAAGAAAATACCATCCGACTCAAATTCCATCTTTGGTCCAGCAACCCCTAGGAAATTAGCATGATGTGTAACAAGAGCATTAGGCACATCACTCCCTTCATATTCACAGCCGTGAATATCAGTAATCTTCTCAATCCTGCTATGATGTTGTTTAGCTTTCAGAGAATTATGAAAATATTTGGAGTTAGCATCACCAACCTCGAGCCATTCAATCTTAGCTTTTTGCTTTAAGAATCTTTCTTCATTAAGAGTTGCTTCTTTGAATTTGTTCAAAATATCAACCTCCTGATTTCTAAGAGCCTCGTCTCCCGGGTCCATATCAATGGCTTTCTGGATTTTGTTAAGCTCCTCTCTAAGTATAGAGACCCGATTATGGAGGTTCCCCTGTTTAAAAAGGAGACTTCTTATAGGATGTTTTAAACTTCTAAGCTTTATGACCACCCTATACATTTTGCATCCATCAACACATTTGTTCCAAGAAGCTTGCACCGTATCCCTGAAATCCTCTTTATGAACTAGGAAGTTAGGAAATTTGAAAGGTTTTGGCCGATCTCTAGAAACATTTGGGATTTTCAGGATACACGGAGAGTGATCAGATATTCTGTAAGGTTGGAAAATCGCATGTGCAGCTAAAAGAGCACGAACAAAATGAATATTACCCATAACTCTGTCAATTTTCTTCAGAATTCCAGTCCCTTTCTTTGGTTTCTGAGTCCAAGTATAATGAAATCCTGAGCAATTAAAATCCATCATCTCAATGTCTTCCACACATTGCTTAAACTCACGCATTCCAATGCTAATATTTGAAGACCCAGAACTGCTATCTTCCAAATTTAAAGCTGAATTAAAGTCTCCAATCAACACCTAAGGGTTATCCCTTACAAACGCTTTATGCATAACTAAGTTACTCTATAACTCACCTCTTCTTTTGTATTGATTATCTGCATAAATAAACGAACAAAAGAAAGATTTTTTGTCAAGTTTATAAATAATCTGGACATGCATCACTTGATCCGTCTGTGTAAGAACCATAACATCTACCACCTCAGCATTCCATCCCAAGATAATCCTAGTGCCCTTATCACAAGAATTCCCATTCGACGTCCAATCCCAGGTTTTAAACACCTTCTTACATACATCAAACAGTTTCAAAACATCTACATGAGACTCCAGAATAGCACACACATTCAAATGATTCTCATTAACCACTTGTCGAACCTCCTTCTGTTTAAGGGGGCGGTTCAACCCCCGTATGTTCCATGATGCTATACTACCCATTAAAACCAGTTTCACCGGGAGTGCTTGCCCCCTCAGACTGATTCTTTTCATGTGTATTCTTTTTCATGTATTCATCAAACTCATTATAGGTCTCCTCTACTTCATCCTCATCAGATTCTTCCTCTATTCCAGCCATATGTTGTTTATTTCCAGCAGAACTGGTTTCTTTATTGGCCTCGTCAATCTCAACAAGCACTGTCTCCTTTTCTGATTCACCATATTCATTAAGATATTGATATCTATTTTCAGTAAGCACTTGGTTCTTGGACGGACCAGTCATACCAGAACTCGATGGTTTAGTAACCGGTCTATATTCAAATTTCTGTTTTTGCTTATTAACAGGCACAACATGTTTAGAAGCTGCCTTCTTTTTCTTGGACACTTCCTGGAAACCCTTCAGAATCAACAATAGGAATTTTCTGCACATGCTTCACAGCCTTAGGGCACCCAAGGTTTTCATGTCCAAACACCTTGCAATGATCACAACCGAGGGGGTTTCCATTCATATTCCACTTTCATAGTTTCCTTGACATACCCATCCCCCTCCATATTTGGAATTGCCATAGTTAAATCATCCTTAAACGCATTATCAGCAGATAGTTCGATCATAGCTCTTGCATAGCTACTCCTGCCCCATGATTCTAGACATATAGTCGACGTGTAAGAATCCAATAATTTAGGCGTTCCTAACTTTGTAGCAAGCAAGCTCAGTCCATCCACCGTATATGCAGCCAAAGGAACATTATGTATCTTCACCCATACTGTTACCTTTTTGATGTCCTCTTTTTTCAAAATAGTTGAAGGAGTCCACATATTGAGAAAAATAGGGACATTACGAACCAGCCAAGGACCTCCTTCAAGCACATTCAGCATCCCCTTTTTTATTGCAAACTTAAAAAAGAAAAAACCATTGGAGTTCATCATCAATCGTTGTAGACCATATTTCGACCACACATTCTTTGCATAATTCTCTACAACCGGGAAAGCTAGTCTTTTACCCAAGAAATACCCACATAAGGTATTAGCAAACCTATCTTGAACCACCTTTACTGATACCCTTGGCAAAACAATGTCAACTTCTTCCATTTTTTCATCAGACTCTAGAGGGCGAAAATTAACAATACGTTTCTTTTGATTAATTTCCTCACTAGAATTAATATCTTGTTTGTTGATCCCTTCTTGAACCTTCATAGCATATGAAACATGACCAGAGGGACCACCGTTAGAACCCTCAGCTCGATCATCCATTGTTTTAGGGGCCTGTGGCATATCAGCATTAGCCATAGCAGGTTCAACATCACTTTTTCCAGAAAAACTAGGGTTTATATCATTAATCGATACACCAGGAGCATTACTATTATCAACCCTAACACTAGATGGTTCAGTTGCAGTCTTTCCTAATGATGGATCTTCAGAAATTTTATTAATGGATGAATCATCCTGCTCATCATCATTATTAATGCTAAATGTAGCAGCAAATGTCACAGCTTTAGATGGGGAAAGAGGGCTTGAGCAACTTCTCGTATCACCAGCAGCATCAACGACTGGCGAAACATCTGATTTGGATTTACTTGAATTAGGTCTTCCACCCTTATTAGGGTTTCCACCCTTTTTCTTCTTACCCGACATGGTGGAACTAGAATTCTCCTGCTGGCCACCACTGGCAGCCTTCAATCTATTTATGCGATCGTGTAAATCTTGATAATTAATAGAACTATCTCTCTTCATACACTAAAAGAAACCATGCACAAACACAAACGAAATACCACAGCTCCAAAGTACCAACGAACAGCAATAAAAAAGAGAAAAAACCCTAACCCTATGAAACCCTAAAACCAGTTCTACCCTCTAAATCCGATAGCAGGCATCTAAATCTAGCTGGACTAATCAAGTTAGCCGCGAACAGATAGACTGCTATAAGATCAGAATAATATAAAAAGAAATAGGGTTTAGGCGAAAAAAACAAAGAAACGAATGAAAACCTAATCAAAAAAATCAAGAAGAATCTCAAACATGCACATCAACTGATTCGAGAATCAGTGAGAGGGACACATTTACAAGAAACACTAGATTAGATCGATCAGATTGATATGGGAAAAGAGGTGCGGATCGCCAGCCATAGGAGAGAGAATTAGGGTTTTTTACCTTCTGGAATTATAGGTTCACATGTATATGTCTTATTGCAAGTTTCCATTCAGGAAAGTAGTCTTGACATCCATCTGATGTAACTCTAAATTATAAAGAGATACGAATGTCATGACGATCCTTAAGGAATCTTTAAGAGAGACAAGAGATAAGGTCTCTTGATAATCGATTCATTCCTTTTGAGTAAAGCCCTTCGCAACTAGTTTAGCCTTATAGCGTTTAACGTTTTCATTCTGGTCTAATTTGGTTTTGAAGATCCATTTGCATCCTACAGGTTTGGATTCTTCAAGAAATTCAACCAAGTCCCAAACGTCATTATGCTATATGGAATTAAGCTCTTAAATTATGGCTTCATTCCACTACTAAGTGGCCCGATCGCTATTAATGGCTTCTTAATAAAAGATAGGATCAGTAAGCTTTCCAATGTCCTCAACTTCAGTTAAATAAGTTATGAAATCATCAAAGTTATGGCCCAGCGTGACCTAGATGATCTCCTGAGTTGATTTTCAGGTTCAGTAAGGAAGATGTTTTAGCATTAGTAGTAAGATGCTTTGCTTTGGCATTATTAATAAGATGCTATATCATTAGTAGTATCGTGATTAGGAGGATTAGGATTCTGATTTGGAGAAGGTGGATCAGTGATTTTAGGAGCAGCATTGAGTACAAGAGGAGTTATCGGAGGAGTAATAATAACCGACGAGTGGTTCCCCCCGCTTCTTGTACTTATAGCAAATCTTAAGTTATGATTTGTCGTGCTCCCACTGATCTCTTAGTTCTCGAGAAACGTGGCATGATGCGTGTCAATAATGCTAGTAGTGTAGGAAAGACAGTAAAACTAATAACCGATAAAGAAACATGTAAGGGATTTAGGATCCAGTTTCTTTAAGTTAGGGTTATAGACTTATGCTTCAGCAGGACAACCTCATACTTTCATATATTTTATACTCAGATTCCTTTCTGTCTAGGAGTCTTAGGGACAGATTCTAATGGAACTCTTATTGAGTATATGAAAAGCTGTTTTAAGGCCTCAGTCCAAAGGAAAGTTGGTAAGTTAGTGTTGAAAAGGCATACTCTTCACCATGTTCATTAAGGTTCTATTTCTCCTTTTAGCAACATGAAATCGTTGAGGAGAACCTGCATGGTGTATTAGTTTATTATGCCATGTTCCTTTCAAAAGTTATGGAGAGGCCCATGAGCTTCACCAATATCAGTATGTCAACCATAACACTCACCTCCTTTACCTGATCTCACAACTTTTATTTTACGATCAAGTTGGTTTTAAACCAAAGTGTTATCAATAAAATTCTCTAAGAGTTTAGATCATATATAGGTGCATATAATGCGAATAATCATTAATGAATGTAATAAATGATGTATTTCTTGTAATGGATGCGGGATAGGGGCCACTTAATGTCAGAGTGAATTATTTCCAACAAGTTGGAACTTCTAGTGGCTCCTTTCTTAATCCCTTTAGCCATTTCGCCTTTGAGACAGTAAATATATGTTTCAAAATCACTAAAGTCAAGAGAATGTAATATTCCTTCCTTTATGAGTCGTATCATGCGAACTCGTGAGATGTGGCTAAGGTGTGTATGCCACTACATGGAGGAATTCTCTACTTATTTAGGTGATTTTGTCTTTGTTTTAGTTATGTCATCAATATTAGGAGACAAAAAAGACTGTGAGAAATTATGATCTAGTTATAACCTATACAGTAAACCATCCAAGAAGCTAGGACCAACAAATTCATTATTATGAGTAATGGCAATCTCGTCGCAACCATGAATTATTACATAACCTTTCAAGGTCTAGACTAGTTTATATGTAAATCATAAGTCTCCATGGTTTCGACTTATAAGAGATCAACCCTTCCAACTCTAAGGTTTCTTTGGTCATTTGATAGCTTCTGAATTCTATGGAATCCTTGTATGAAGTTGATGACATGAACCATAGAACTAGAATCACTCACACATGTATTAATAGGTACATCAAACATAAAAGAATCAAATATTACAAAAAATAAAGTTACCTTTCTTAGCTAGCTACTTCTTGATTTTAGGGCAATCTGGGCACAATCATAATTTGCAGTTAGGATTGCTCGTCAAGGACTTAATGCTAGAGGCAGCAGCACCATGATTATCCTTTTGAACTTTACTTGCAGTTTTATTACTGTTATTATCTTTCTTCTTAATGGAATTGGCAGTGGTAGTAAAGTGAACAGCTTTAGGTTGGCCCAACATAAGGCGACCATTTTCTTGCACATACATTGCTATTAGTTCACTAATCGACCATTTATCCTTCATAGCGCTATATTTAAATTTGAAGGAGTCGAAATAAGCAAGCAATGAGATCATTATAAAATGCATAAGAAAATTGTCAGAGACTTCCATTTTAGGACTCTTAAACTTATGAGTCATGTCAGTCATCTTCATTATGTGTTCACATCTACTGCTATTTCCTTTGTATTTAAGCTACTTGCATACGCCTTATACATTCCCTCAGATACTCCGTACCCCACTTTCTTAAAATTCGCTTTCTGAGCTGCGGAAAAGTTAGCAGTAATAGCAGTGGGTCCATTATGGCTAATGACATAGTCAAGGACTAGCATATTTAAATTTAGAAGTAATTAATCTTTTCATGAAGCAAAGTTTGCATCAGTAAGTGGCTCAATGCCTAAGTTAGGTACTACAGTGGAAATAAAGAGGATATAAATTCATGATACAAGTAATAAAAGATTATAATAGTAATGCCTAAAATAAGTAGGCCTAATAGTAATGAAGTTATAGTGACATGATTAGCTATCTAAGGCAAACTAGGTAATGTCCTTTAATAGTAATGGAACTAGAGTAATGCCTAAAATACGTAAGGGCTAATAATAATGTTCCTAATAATGACATAATTAGATATCTAAGGCAGACTAAGTAATGTCTCTAAACATAATGGAACTAAAGTAATGCCAAAAATACATAAAGGCTAATAATAATGCACCTAAAAGTAATGAGACTAAGACCATTATAAAAGTAATGAAGCTAGTGATAGGTAAGCCTATTGTAAACACCAAAAACAATAAGCTAAAATAAGGCTCTACTTAGACTTTACATCACCTTTGGGCAGAAGTAACTAATATCTAAGTACACATGAGCATTAGGGTCATGCAACACAACGCTTATCTTTTGACCTTTGGGCACAAAATCAAGAATCGTGTATATTATGCATGAAGATAGTCCTTTTAGCACACAAAGCATATTAAATCACCTTTGGGCAGAATCAATATACTAAGTGTTCATTATGCCAAAGGAAAAAAAACACACCATGAGAATCACATTTGACCTTTGGGCACAAATGATAAAACCATGTACATTAGTGTGAAGCCCCCAAACATTACGGGGGTCCGGGGGCAGCGCCCTTGGAAGCGGAGTCCAAGGGGCGGCAGCCCCTGGCGGGGTCCAAGGGGCAGAGCCCCTGGCTCGAATAGCTAAGATCATCTTCATTATAACACGAACTTAAATAATTTGTGATGGTGTAAGCACGAAAACATCTATAAGTCGTGATGACATTGGAACGAAAATATCAGTAAGTCGTGAGGACATAAGCATGAAGATATCATAAAGTCGTCATGATGTCAGCGCAAAGATGTCATACACTCGTGATGACGTAAGCACGAGTTTGTAGCTAATTCGTGTATAGAGATAAGTTGAAGTTCGTGATGACGTAAGCGCGAAGAGGACATAAGCGCGAAGATGACGTAAGCGCGAATATAAGTAGAAGTCATGATGACGTCAGCACGAAGATGACGTCAGCGCGAAGTGGGCTTTAGTCCGTGATGATGTCAGCACGAACTCGTGATGATGTCAGCACGAAGTTCTTATTCTGCAGTTTTTAAATTCGTGAAATTCATCAAATTCGAACCAAATCATGACTGATTGTTCGTAACCTGGCTCTGATACCACATGTTGGAATAAACATGATTCGATTCAAGTGATAAAACATCCCAGATCGTCCTGTGGAGCCTGTAAGAGCATAAAGCATAATTGCTATTGATTTATGGTTCCCATAACAAGGTGATTGAGTAATAATGGGATGAGTAATTCGGCTGTAACTTGATGCACGAATTTAGAGAGGATAGACACACGAAAATTAGGGTATTATGTGTGTTGGGATTAACCTTAACTTAGGGTTAATGACTCTCTATTTATAATGAGAGTATTTACACTTTCAACCCCTTTGGTGTTTAATGTGTGTACCATTAGTCCTCTAAGTTACAATCACCTAATGGGAAACCCTATACTACGTCTTTAAGAGTAAATACGCCCATTATATATTTACTAGACATAGGGATTTCAGTTATCGTCAATTATCATATCAGAAATGATAGATGATCAGTGACGGTCACACTAACGTGGTTCAAACATATCGATCTTATAGCTCATTTTGTCAAGTATATATATATATATACGAGTCATTGTTAATGGATTATAACTCGATCTTAGATCTTATGATGTTGAAATCCAATTTCTTTTCGAATCTTAAAATAAGTATCGATGTCAAGTTTTAAATCGGTATATATCAATGTTATACTCTGGCGAAACGAAGTTTTGAATCGGTATTTTTGTGTTTAATCATATTAAAGCTATACTTCAATGTACGTGGTGATATTTTGCAAACTAATGTCGAGGTTTAGAAACGTGTTTTCGGCCGGCGGCCTATTAGAAACGAAGAAGAAGACTAGATGTTCAAAAGTTGTGTCTTACTAGTTACTACTTTTACAATATTTGCATTCTAAAAAGCGGTCTTACATTATTTATTTTTAACAGAAAATATAGATCCATCATTATTATTTGTATTATAAAACCATTTTAGAAATTATGCACTTTCAGTGTTGTTACTACGTACATGTTGGAATATATTTTAAACTCTCGATATACTAAATTCACTGTATTAGAACTATCATGTAATTACAGTATCTTTCTAAACATGAATTAGTAGTTTTAGAACTCATTACGTGGGGAACTTACATCAAAATTATAAGCACAGTGACAAATCTTTCGAACATTAATATGAGGATATATAGTGGAAAACATATTTAAGTTAATCACACAAAATTCTAAAGATAATTTGATCGTTAATGTAGATTTTGTTTAAGAACCTTGGCGGATATATATCTCGGCTTGCGAAGTTTAGACGCTTATTCAGGTACGGATATTCTAGATGTCATTAGGATCTTTTCGGTACAATCATTCCTCTCAAAACTTTATTTGTTATATATTTATAATTATAATGTACGGATATTCTAGTTGGTCTTAGGATCCTTTCGGTAACATCTTTCCTCTCAAAACTTTATTTGATTAAATGTGTATGAAAATGATGTAAAGTTATTTGTTTGTTAGTCTTTGTATAAGTATTGTGATATTCCTCACGTTTGATGTACTAACGAGGTTGCCTTCATAATTGTTGATTGGGGAATTATAATATTTTATTCTCTATAGTTGTGTCAAAACCGTCTCTTGAAACCCGATTTGAATATAGTCCCGAAAAGATGCGTTTGGGTGTTACATTTGATGCGGTGATTCATACAAGTGTTTCCTCATATATGACACTCAAATATTCGATGGCTAAAAGTTAATACAGTCGCATATTATGAATCATATTCATTGGCCTCGAAAATTAATACAGTCGCAAATTATAAGTCATGATGACCCATTAAGATTTTGTGAAAATTGGGTGGACGGAGATGTGCTTTTAAGTTAATATTTAAAATGTCTTTAATTACTTTATTAGTTCGAAAATTTATTTCAGTCTCTTGGAAATATACTTTTAATTACTTTATTAGTCTCAAAATTCATTTTTGTCTCTTCGAAACATATTAGATATATTTTAGCATATAAGTTGGTCAAAACGGTTTCTTAAGATATGCATATAAGAGTAACCTATCCATAGAGGTCCCATGGGCGCGTTATTGTGACACCGATGACGTGGCACCGGCCGTAGCGGTGTATTTGATTTGATCTACGGCGTCTCCTTTTGATTACCCGGGAGTGGTAATGCGCGCTTTGTTATTATTTTGATAGGAGGCGTATGGATCGGTCCTAGGCATATTTTGTAAGTTTGACGGTGGACGCTTATCGTAGTGTCATACGAGGCGTTTGCACCATAAATGAATGATTAGTGGAGTAGCTACCCTATGATTTCATTCGGCCCTTTTGATAAGTTATTTGTTTTGGCTCTTATGTGCATTATTTTATGAAGCTTGGATTTATAGTATTTTGTTCGGTAAGTATAAGATATTGGTGAAATTATACCTATTTGTATTTGGATTTGAAATAAGTTTGTTTTGAAAATAAGTTTGTCTTTGAAATATGTATTCGTATGTTATTTAAAATTCTTCAGCTTTTGTCATATTCGTTCACTGGGCTTTTTGCTCAGCCGTATTCCTTTTTCTTTCTTATACGGCAGGTAATCAAGCGGGCTTTGGGGATGAGAGAAGAGAGTAATAGAAGTGGACTTAGCACCCTTTGCTTTAGAGTTTTATTTCAAGCTTTAGAAGTAATTATTTTGATTTGTCAGGTTGCCTTTAGTTTGATTTTGATTAAGATTAACGCCTTTTTGATCTTTTTAGTCCTTTGATATCATTTTGTATTGTTTTGAAAATTAGGGGCGTTACAGAAGTTCTCCAGTTGAGGAGGTTCAGATAATCTTTGCTCGCCAGGCTATCGAACGCCTTTGTGATACTATCCTGGCACTAATTGATTTCTGGATCATCATTCTAGGGGGAAAGACTCAAAATATTTTTCTGACTAAAATTGCTTTTGTTCTAAAAATTGCAACTGGAGAGCCCTCCAGTTGAAACTGGCACTGGACTAGTCCTTCAGTGTACATGTTTGGTCCTGTCTTAAAACCGGTGGTCAACCAGATTTCATAACGTTGTAAAATACTTGGTCAATGTTTGTGACACGTGATGGTACTCGAGTGCTTTAACCCACTCACAACCGTCACATGAAGTGTCAAGGTCATTTTTGTAAAGGTAAACACTTTTTATTGGGAATATGAAAAGTTAGTGGGCGAGTGGGAAGTTAAGCCGTCGTAGCTTTTAATGCTGACACGGAGAATTAATTATTTTCAAATTTCAAATTTTCATTTATAATAAATATATCAAATAAACTTGATCTTTGGATATAAAATATTCTTGATATTTCTTTGGGAAACACATTGCCTATAAATATCATTAATTTACTCCGAAACCCATTTACTTTCTTTTCACATTCTCTCATTCAATTTCAATCATCAAAGATTGCTTCTTTTCTCTCTCTGCTCAATAAATCAAAAACCCTAATTCCAAAATTCTCAATTTCAGTTTCATTTCTTGATAAAATGGCACCTAAATCTTCTAGATCTCGAGATGTTAATCTCCTCACTGTCCCATATGCTCCATCTACAGATGTAAAACATGCATCTGGTGCCCCATCAGACCCTAAAGCCATAAATTTAAATCCAAACAATCTAATGGCTAGTTTGATGGGACAACAAGGGGCCGATACACTTATTGGGCGAATCCAAAAGTTCTTAAAAGATTCCCCTATCGGTCCATCCATCTCTGAAAACCCACGCAAGATGTTTCATGACTACTTGTGTGAGATTTGGTACACTGCCAAACTGAATGATAACTGTTCAGCCATCACCTTCACACTCAAAAGTGGAACAGTTAATTGTACCATTACTGCAGAAACCTTGAGGGATGCCCTAAACCTCAACTACTTGAGACCTGGAGAGTCTTAAGTAGTGCTCCCTCAAAATATAAATTTCCGGCAAACACTCCTTCAAATGGGACACACTGAGTGTACGGAAAATGGCGTCCTAAAGACAAAAGGAGCCATGACAATGAAAGGCCTCACACCTTCATGGAGGTACTTCTTTATACACCTTGTTGAGAGCATTGGTGGGAGTTCTGGTGGTTTGGACCAGATTAACTCCTCACAAGCAGAAATGGCATACTGCTTGTGGAACGGATTCAGAGTGGACTTCGCTGATATACTATTCAGAAGTCTGGTGCAGAAACTGAAGGGCACCAGGGGACTACGTATCCCTTTTTGCAGGTATCTCTCTCTCTGTTTTAAACTTATCTTGGGAAGTGAAGCTTACAAAAATACAAGTTCACCTTTCACTGTCGCAGATTTGTTAAGGAATCTTGACTCTCTTGAATATGAAGCTGGAGAGGTTGAGATTCCTGAAAGAATGCGACTGGCATTCGCAAAAACTGATGCACCAATACCAGGTGAGTCATAAAGGCAACTGGGCGGGCCTCAAAATAATTAGGGACACCACCGGTTCGTCCTCTGACACTATGCAAGTTGTTGGGCCTGAACAACAGCCAAACCCCACCAGTTCCAGTCTGTCAGTTCCTACAGAGGCAATTGGAGGCCTCCAAACAGGTCCTCCAGTTATTCAAAACGCTCCTCGAACCCGTCGTCCTAGAATTCAGTCAGCACGAGCCACTGACATTAGTACCCAAGCCAACCCTTCAGTATCCACCCAACAGGATGCTGAAGATAGTCAAAGGGAAAATTTGCAAGCAATCACTTCCACAATTTCTGTAGGAGGAAGTGGTGAAGAGAATACTGGGCCATACCCAACCCAGAGTAGAGTTAGAGTCTGCACAACATAGTGTCGATGGCCAATATTATAACACTACTAATGCACGAACTGATGAAGTCTCTGGCCAGTCACAACTAGAGACTGAGGTTCCAAACTCTCCGGGCAATGAAATTATGACTGAGGATAGAGTAGTTGTAACTGAGGCAATTCCAGTTACCTCTATTCCTGGAGATGATGTCACCACGACTGAGCCAACAACTGATGTTACTCTTCAGGAAACTGGCCAAGTACATCAGGAGACTGGACATGAAGTTCAACCACCCGAAACATTCATGGATCTGGACATGGATATTGATGAAGGTGAAATCCAGATAGAGCTTTCGGACTTTGAAGGAACAGCTTTAGACAATGAGATTCTTGACTCTTCTTTACAAGATCATGACCCTTCATCTCTTGTCTCACCTCCAGATGCTTCAATTTCAATTTCTTCATCTCTACAAAGAATACCACATACATCTCCACCATCACTATCATCATTATTTGTGTCTAGCAATAGACACATGCCACCACCACCGCCGCCGTTGGACACACCTGAGCATACTCAGCATGTCCAACAACTTGATCTCACTAGACGTCCTTCTTCATTCCCCACTTCTTTTACAATTCCTTCAACTGCTGAGCTGCTGACTAAGGATGTTTCATTCAATGTGCCTCCTTCAGTTGCTCCAGTAGTACATGCTGGTGGTCCAGTGACACCTTCCCATCCGTCACTGGACAGTCAATTTGTCTCATTCCAAGCCAACATCCGAAATCTTATTCAATGGGTGGAGGATGTTCAAAATACAATTGACAAAAACGCCAAGTCCACCTCCTGATACAACAAGGATAATCTTACAAATTCAAAGGTTGTTGATCTGGGGATAAACAAGTTTGCAATTAATGAAGACTTGGTGTTCAACAAGCTCAATGAGTTGGTCACTGGCTGTAACAATTTATCCAGGTCCTAAAGGAAGCCTTTGACCTTACTCAAACAAAAGTCACCACTTCAATCTCCAACTTGCTGGGTAACACTGTTCGAACATCTGAAGTTGATTTGAGGGAGATTGAAAGACAGGTTAAAGAATTGGTTGAAAAACCTGGTCTATGTAACAACCCTCAATTTCCGACTAGGACAACTTACTTATATTTATCTAGCTATCTATCCCTAGAGGTTTAGTAAGAGAATTGACCTTCTAGACATTTAGGGCATGATGATATTAGCCCTCTAGTTCAATAGAATGCCAAAAGATAGCTAGTTGCCTTAGAAATGCCATGAACAATAACTATAATCATTCAAGACAATTTCAAAGTGAACAAATAATAACAATATTATGAATGTAACTTAAACAATCATGAATCTGAGAATCCAACAGCAACTCTTGAACTATGATATACCAAGAATAATCACCCAAAAACAAAACAAGGTTACAATAAAATATCTCAGGATACAATGTGTGACCTCGCATCCTCTAACTTGTTAAATTACAAAACTTCAATTGAGAATATCAAACCACAAGGATGCCCATTTAAATAAACTACTTACGATTAGACTAAGTGTAAAAAAAAAATCACTTATGAATAAAAATGTATACACATGTACATACACGACATATATATATATATATATATATACCTTTACATATTTTATAAAACACATCATTTAACTAATTCATTTAAACTCTTACACACATATATACATATATATGCACATATACACACATATATATATATATATATATATATATATATATATATATATATATATATATATATATATATATATATATATATATATATATATATATATATATATATATATATATATATATATATATATATATACGAGTAATGATATAATATATTAATAATACACACATATATACATATATATGCACATATACACACTTAGAATGTATCTAGACTTAAACATTGTCATATACATCACTATAATTCAAAATCATCACACACATCTCTCCCTAGCCAATCCAAGCCTTTCCACCACTTGAACCCACCAATAAGCAAGCCCCTTACCTCTTTCTTGGACCTCTCTCACGTGATAACCCCCCTTGGGAACTCATCACCTCCTCATTTCTCAAGTAAACACACACATAACCAAAAGATGCTCTCTCTCTCTCTCCCTCTCCTTCTCTTTTCGATTTCCAGCAGAAAAATGGGGTAAAAAGACCCCAAAATCTTAACAATAAATCATCAAACAATAACAATAACCTAATAACATAGTAAGGGATCAAGCTATGGAGGATTAGAGCATGCATGGAGAAGCAAGACAGCCCCAAGGAGCTCTCAAAGTCGTGATTAAGCTGCTGTCCGAACAGCCCTCTTCCTCCTTGATTTCGAGCCACATGCAAGCCAAAATGGAGTCCAAATCTAACCTAATCTATTGTAATAATAATATTTCTTGTTAATCTATCGTCTAGAGTCAAGTATGGAGTCGATTTGGTGGTCTTGAGTCACGAAAATCAGCCCCAATGGAGGGTTTTCGGTTCATCAAAAGGTTGTCAATAAACTCCTTGTTAAACTTGTTTTCTTAAAAACTTCTACTATATTTTCTTCTTACTTTGTTCTTATGAACTTGAGGATGGGTTGCATGTTGATAGAATCTTCCCTTGCATGCATTGCATGTCGAAAATATGGTGAAATGATTCAAGGATTCAACCGAAAATGTGACCCGGAAAGTGTAGTTATTATTCTAGCTTAAAGATAATCAAATGGGTTTCTCAAAAATCGGCTTTTGATGAAGGAAATGAAGCATATTCTCTGTGATTTTAATAAATAAACTCATGTTTATGTTGCATGAAAGATTTGTTAGGAGATTTATTCATAAAATGGCTAGATGATTACATGCATGTAACTTTTAGAATGATTATTGCAAGAACCAAGTTTATTGATTTTGTTGGTTAAAGTTCAATTATAAATAATGATAAATGATTTTGAATTAGCTTAAAATCTGTAAATTTGATGTTAAAATAGTATAAAAGTGAATAACAAACATGTGAGAGGTGATTAAGAGAATAAAATAAGCAAGAGAGACCATTGGTTGATTGCTTGGACCCAAAAAGAATCTGACAGAACCATACTTTTCAATTTAGACGGATAAAAGACGCCTGTGAGGACCGATTCAGGAAAAACGTTCAAAATAAAAGTTTTAGACAAATGAGTTAACTTGAATCTCCAACTGGAATTACTCAAAAATACTGAACCAAACGAAAGATATAATTTTTCTACTAAAACTGGTCAAAACTGCATTTTTGTGTAATATCTATATCAACTTTAGAAAACTGGTCAAAACTGTATTTTTGTGTAATATCTATATCAACTTTGAGAAATTTTATCTTCAAAATTTAGAGGTTCCAGAAGCTTAAACTTGGTAGGAATTAACTTTGATGTGTTCTATGCTTAAAATAAAATCATGGTATTTTTCTAGCAATCAAAACATCAAGAACTTTTATAAAACTTCTTATGTCGCAAACAGTTCCAATTCTGGACAGTTTGTGTTTGAGGAATTTTTAGAGGTAGTAAACATTACTTAAAAATTCACCCAAAATTCGCAAAAATCAGAGACACATATAAGTTGTTGTAGAAAAATCACCAAGATCCAGGTAATTAGATTTAACCCCGAATTAGTGGCCAACATTTCATAAACCTGATGAACAAAAACAGAAAATTTGAAAGGAAACTAACCATGTGTATAATGGGCTAAAAGATGCACTAAAGACCATAATGGACTAGCCCGGCCCAATTAGTGTACCCAATGGACCATAAATCAGTAGGCCCACTTGGCCCAATAAACCATATAGCCCAATAACCAATTTAACCCACTAAGCATATAACCCAACTAAGGTTAAGCCCAATAACTAAACTTAAGCCCAATAACTAAATTAAGCCCAAGTCACTTAAAAGCCCATAACACTTAGGCCCAATTGGTAGTGGCCTATAACACCTAAAAGAAATTCATAAACCCGAGTAATCATAAGACATATCAAGAAATATGTGAGTTAAAAGATAAGTGTAATCAAAGTAACACAAAATATAATTAAGTGAGATGGATATAAGTAATTACGTTAATCAAACTATAAATTGATATCACAAATCCTAATTCGTGCTAAAATCGGTTAAACCTCAAATGATGAATAAGGATAATATAACTTAATACGGCATTTCTATATATGATAACCTAAAATGACAAACGAAACCATGAATGAAGGCAAGTTACCGAAATTCTAACAACTTATACCTACATGTATAATGAAAGTGACCTTTTACACCATCAATCTTTACAACCAAAAAGATGCAAATACTAACAATACACTTGGATCCCATAAATGATGACAACATAATGAAGGTGGCATTTCTAAGTGATGGCATAAGATAGGAACTTACGTATATTAGTCATATCGTAGGGATAGTCTTGGCATTGAAAGGTGATTGAGGACCATAAGGAATAAATGATCAAGGGAGCGATAGATGGGAAGTACCCATTTTGGATAAGTATATATAATGCTCGGCATATCAAGGTGAGTCATAGCCCCCATTCAAACTCTTTTATGTATTTTACTTTCGGGGTGAAAAGCATGATAATTAAAATTGCTTTCTATATATGAAATGATTCTTGAAAGAATGATTATGATATGGGATATATTGTATGTTCAATGTGATATAAGTTATATGATGAGCTTGAGTTCTGTCAAACTGTTTCACTTCGGTACACTACTATTAACTCCGAAAGGGGAGGCCTGTAGTTAGAGGGTTGCGCAACTAGGAGTCGTCCACTCACCCACTAAAATAGGTAACGGTGGAATGTTGGTTGCCTTCGTGACGACCTTCACTTCCAGTCCGACCCGAGCGGTGCTCTAATCTACTTTAAATTTAAATGGTCGTCTCCATGGCACGACCCAATTATGGTTAAAGCACTTGATTGACAGCTTGTGCTATGAAATGAAATATCATGTTGGTTGGGACATGAAATGGTCTTAGTAGTGGCTCAAGCATTTACTCATCAAATTATGCCTTTGGCTAAATGTAAGTGATATTATTTATGGATGGATATTATGGTTTGAACATACGGTTTGGGTATTGTCCCTCATATGGAATTTGAAAGTTGTTGAAATTGACGATATTGAAACCTTGATGACCGAATGGTTTTGATGTGATATATGATTAATCATTTGACATATTTTTCTCTCATGATGATTTTGATAAATGAGAATTTTATAAGTTACCATGGATTTTTCCAAGTCTTGAAATGACATTATGGTATTTAGAAAACTTGATATCTGAGATGAGAATTTTGTCGGTCATATGGTTTGGGTATTTCGAAATGTAACAACAATATGTTTTCTAAGTGTTAAAATGGATATGTACCAAGTTTATATATAAAAACCTATGCACTCACCAACTACGTTTTCGTAGTTGACACTTTTGCTTCATGCTTTTCAGGAAATAAGCTTAAGCTTTGAGGACTTATATGCTTTATGATTATTTGCATTGCACTTTGGAGTCAAAGATTAAACCTTGTGATGGGCAATGGAATCCGCCTTGATCATTGTAGTATACTATTTCATGTGCTTGTTATTTGTTTCGTGAACTTAATATTCAAGTATGGTGGACGCATTTGTACTTGGAAATTGGTTCACATGCTTGTGCATTGTAAAATTCTTTTATCAAATAAAGCTATGGTGAATGTTATTTATAATCCTTTGTTTTGAATGCTCGACTTTTTGTACATCTCATTGTTCCGCCTTAGTTGGGGTGTTACAGAAAATGGCATCAGAGCCTAAGGTTATAGAAAACATTGGAGTTCCTCCGGGAATTTCAAAACTATAGCCGCTTTTCAAAATGATTTTTATAGCCGAGTCGAGCATAAGGTTAAGCGGGTTAGTTTGAGCTTTATATGGTAGGACCATAATTAAACGTAAAGTCATGAATCTACGTTTAATTATGAGAGAACCATGTAAAACTCAAACGGCCACTTGGACTTATGTTTCAAAAGGATTCCGTTTCAAAAGGATCTTTATTAAATCTGTTTTTATGAGCATACATGTTGCATTTAGACATTCACCTAAGTGTATATAATGATTCGAAATTTGCTTTATGTAAGGATTATGCTAGTCTAGTAGGATTCCCCTTATGCACATTAGAGTTCAAATGAACCTAAGATTGAAAGAGATTCGTTGAGGCATACCGTGATATGCTACTTGCGAATTTGAGCACGATTTGATTGCAATATGACTGTTTATAATGTGCAATGTGAAAGCTTGTAATGTCAATGTGAAAGCTTGTAATGTAATGTGAAAGTTTGGAATGTGCAATGTGAAAATTATGTGAGAAATGCATGCACAAAAGCTTTATGATTCATGATGTTGAACTTTAAGTAGCAAATGCACTTTAAAATAATGTGAATACTATGGGACATGAAATCACTTTGGGGCATAACTTGTTTAAACTATAAGACAATAAGATTGATTATTTATGATTGAATTGAAAAGGGATATAGGTATGACAAGTTGGTATAAAGATTTCATGGATAATATAAATATGAAAGGTTTTGCTCCCTAAGATTGAACTATTTAAGAATTTGCGCGCGAATATAGTGATGATTATGTAGTCATGCTTGCTATTGAGATGATTATTTCATCATAAGGATTGAGCTATTTGAGGACTAGCATGTGGATGATTTAATGCTTATATAGTCGTGCCTTGTTATTGAGATAGTTATTATACTCTAAGATTTGACTATTAAGAACTAATATTGGCATGATATGATGCTAATGTGGTTAGTCCTTACTATTAAGATAGATATTGCGTGTTGAGATTTGCCCGCTTGAGAACTAGTGATTGCCCTTGGAAAATTCATTATAAATTAGAAACTTTCTAAGTATGAAAGTTGTCATTAAGTACCCCTCCGATATTCGTTCACTCGTGCCCTTTTGAAACTATTCAGCATCTTATTTCTTATGGCACCGCTATTCATTATTTATATACGACGACGTGAAATCATCAATAAAGTATGTTCTCACGAGCGCTTGACGATATACTCTAAGGGTTATAGTCCCAAGATATGACGCGACCTCAAGGTATCTATGTACAACCTTTGTAATCGATTTGAGATGGCGCAAAACATATGAAATGCCAAACTAAGTTGGAGAATCACAAATGGTGAGCAATACAAAGGCCTTATGACGATACAACGTCACTAGTCGGACACGTACCCATACATACTAGACGACACAATGAGGAATGTTGCCTCGAAATTTTGTGCGATATTTCTGTTCTAACACGTATATGCGAACATCTATCTATTTTATTTAAGTCGGTGCGGCATATATTGACGTCATTGAAAGTTGGAGTCCAATGGGCAACGTAACACATAGAAGTGATTTCATTAACTCGCGCAAGGAGTCTGATTCGAGCCTTAATGAATCTTTTGTTTTATAATTCCTATTTCATTTATTCGAAACCATATTCTATATCTTTGATGTTCTTAATGATTCAAAGTAATGATCACCACCGCTTTTCTTCAAAAGTTAGTAACCTAACAATATACAACTCACTTACGCAACACCCAGAAATGACGAAATCGAGTAAGTAGTACTCCGCTCTCGCTGCGACATCAATGGATGCGAAAGACGTTCAGACAGCAGTTGTCAGTACGTGGAATACTGGGGATGACTATATAGCATAGAAGATGCTATTGGGTCAGGTACATAACATAGGTCGTGGAAGATATGTTGTGTGTCAATTAAAGTACAAGGAAGCAAATTTTCACAAGTGACGTTGAAGCAATCCGTTTAACTCACCTAAGAATATTAATTTGAGTTGCCGTCATATTCTCGCTATGAACTCTTACTCCCCACTTCCACATTGAAACTAGCCAAGTGAATTTCGAAAATCTTGAGGACCAAGCACGATGAAAGCATTGTTCTTCTTTTCCAAAGGTTTACGGTCACCTCGATCCACGGATGACTCGACATAACACATGAAAGTGGTGAGACCAAATAACTAACCCCACCCACTCGCAACGACGTTAAGAGAAGGACCCACTCGATACAAGGAAATTCATGAAACTAGCGAGTCAGGGAAGTATAGTATAGAAGATACTATAGATTAGTATGCCCAATGAAAGCGATGCCTTGGATATGGTCTACATGTGAGCGAGTGTAGGGGCAATTGAACCGAGGCCTCAAATTGATGAAGGAATTGAAGGTCCTTCTATCCATGTAAAAATGTAGCATCGGCGGAAATTAGAAGAAATTCCAAAGTTACCGTTGGAGCGAAGATCCAATTAAGGAGGATAAGAAGTAATATAAGAATTATGTGACCCCCACGATTTGAAGATAAATGAAAAATGATTTGGGACTACTCTAGAGGACAAGAGTAGTTACAAGTAGGATTAGGAAATCTGGTGAATTGAAGGTCGTCAAGAATGATAAGAAGATTTGACGGATTGAAGACTGCCAAAGAACGTAAGAAAGCAAGGTGATTCAAGGAACCTAGTTAAGAAGGTGTCTAACGAGCTTGCTTGGAGGAGAAAGCGAGATGATACAAAAAGCATGAAATCCCTTACATTTTTCTAGAAGAAAAATGTTAAGGGGGTAATCGCAACAAGGAAGATATTCGAACAAGGAGAATGAAGCAAAAGACTATACGTTATCGTTCAAGAAGAGCTATTCACTAGCATCATTGAAGGTGATGTGGAGTAGAAAGTAAAGTAAAGGAAGGCAATCTAACCCAAACGATAAAGCGAAGGTATTGACGTTATCTACGGGATGTAGCTCTGGAGGTATTCATTTTTATCGCACTCCACGCGTTATTCTTTAAGCATTAATTGGAAAACCTCTAACGAAAGACAAGCTATTAGTAGAACATAACAACGAAGCGAAGAGAGAGCGGTATACGCTCAACACCCGAGTTTAGAAGCACAGTTTGTTGTAAAGATTATCCCCTCAAGGTCAACGATCGCAGGGAGGTAAGCTAAAATAAGATGAACCTGAGTGAGAAAGCTTTTGCAACACATGGTAAACCGTCAAAGACCATCGACCCACGAAGTAGTGCGCCCAAGAAAAGTGAAGAAGGAAAACAACATAAAAATCGCTAAGTTAGTAGTGAAAGCAAATAGAAAATACGACGCTAGAATTCAAGGCACATACTGCCGCAACGATCAAGGAAGTTGATCGCTGACCTAAGTCCCAAACAACTACAACTCTGGAAAGAGCTAGTCATGGAACGTTTGAATGAAAGTATGATAATTCGCTTATGTGATAAGCCAGGACTAAAGACGAGTAACCTTGAGATAAACTCCAAGGACTATCGAATGCGCGTGTGTCATCCAAGATGACAATTACTCTAGTAAGAGAGATCCGAGTGGTGAAATGGTAAGGAGTATGGTGATCCATAAGGACACGAAAGAAAAATGGAGAAAACTAAGTGGTTAAGAAAAGGACGAGGTGTGAAGCTTCACCTAGGTTATGATACATCACGATTCCTAACAACAGTATACTAGTGTATTTGAAAAGAAGCTTAGCTTAAAAAGTTAAAAATGGACATGAGGCTTTAGCAAGCAAAGAAATTGAAAGTTTCGTAGATCTAGGTCAAAAGGACCTAAAAGGAGTTTAGTTGGCAATATGTCATAGATGGTAGTACTTTTACCATAAATAGGAAGAAATAAAGATTCCATACAACGATTTGCAAGCCAATACTAGCAAGAGCAAGATAAAAATGAGTAACAATGCGACTTAACGAATAATGAAAAAGGTGACATTAGAAAATAAGGACGAAGGCGAGTATGAGGAGTAAAAGGGAACTATCCCTGGCCGATTACCCTTACACGCCATAAAATGACGAAGACAACACTAGAGACCCTAAAGTAAGGTACTATGAAGATGTATATTCGCAATTTTATTGCAACTCTGCATAATGGGTTAGCATTACTCTTGTTAAGGGGGTAATCCCTTAACAAGTGGTTGGTAACAACGAAGTCAATATTCTCAAGTAGCGGTAAGCGTGTCCAAGGTCAAATCAAAGAAGGATGAAAGTGGGCGAGAAGCCATTTGAACGATTCTTTAATAGGGAAAGAAGACGATAAAGGAAAGTACACAAATTGACAATGGAAATGAGTAGCCACCAACGATCGGTATTCCAACATTTCTTACTATCTTCATTGTAACTCAGTTACAAACCGTTTGTTCATTTTATACCTCCGTATTGATAATCTAATCATCTTCTCATTTATTACTATTGCTCTATGTGAGAATACATACGATTAATCTCTAGCCGTCTCAGGAAGTGAGCGATATTTGTAACGTTTACGAAGTTTCTAATCACAAGGAATTTCAGGGCACCAAAGAAGGATGAAAGTGGGCGAGAAGCCATTTGAACGATTCTTTAATAGGGAAAGAAGACGATAAAGGAAAGTACACAAATTGACAATGGAAATGAGTAGCCACCAACGATCGGTATTCCAACATTTCTTACTATCTTCATTGTAACTCAGTTACAAACCGTTTGTTCATTTTATACCTCCGTATTGATAATCTAATCATCTTCTCATTTATTACTATTGCTCTATGTGAGAATACATACGATTAATCTCTAGCCGTCTCAGGAAGTGAGCGATATTTGTAACGTTTACGAAGTTTCTAATCACAAGGAATTTCAGGGCACCAAAGAAGGGATGCCCCCAACTATGGAGATCAAAAGCTTGTAATTAACTAAGAAGGTCATGATGAAACCTATATGAACTCTTACATTTTGTACGTCTCCGTGAAGCTATCCTTATCGTCAATCTATTAGTTTTATCACTGTGTGAACGAGCGAACTTCGAGGACGAAGTTGTGGTTAAGGGGGTAATGATGTAACAACCCTCAATTTCCGACTAGGACAACTTACTTATATTTATCTAGGTATCTATCCCTAGAGGTTTAGTAAGAGAAATTTACCTTCTAGACATTTAGGGCATGATGATATTAGCTCTCTAGTTCAATAGAATGCCAAAAGATAGCTAGTTGCCTTAGAAATGCCATGAACAATAACTATAATCATTCAAGACAATTTCAAAGTGAACAAATAATAACAATATTATGAATGTAACTTAAACAATCATGAATATGAGAATCCAACAGCAACTCTTGAACTATGATATACCAAGAATAATCACCCAAAAACAAAACAAGGTTACAATAAAATATCTCAGGATACAATGTGTGACCTCGCATCCTCTAACTTGTTAAATTACAAAACTTCAATTGAGAATATCAAACCACAAGGATGCCCATTTAAATAAACTACTTACGATTAGACTAAGTGTAAAAAAAAAATCACTTATGAATAAAAATGTATACACATGTACATACACGACATATATATATATATACCTTTACATATTTTATAAAACACATCATTTAACTAATTCATTTAAACTCTTACACACATATATACATATATATGCACATATACACACTTAGAATGTATCTAGACTTAAACATTGTCACATACATCACTATAATTCAAAATCATCACACACATCTCTCCCTAGCCAATCCAAGCCTTTCCACCACTTGAACCCACCAATAAGCAAGCCCCTTACCTCTTTCTTGGACCTCCCTCACATGATAACCCCCCTTGGGAACTCATCACCTCCTCATTTCTCAAGTAAACACACACATAACCAAAAGATGCTCTCTCTCTCTCTCCCTCTCCTTCTCTTTTCGATTTCCAGCAGAAAAATGGGGTAAAAAGACCCCAAAATCTTAACAATAAATCATCAAACAATAACAATAACCTAATAACATAGTAAGGGATCAAGCTATGGAGGATTAGAGCATGCATGGAGAAGCAAGACAGCCCCAAGGAGCTCTCAAAGTCGTGATTAAGCTGTTGTCCGAACAGCCCTCTTCCTCCTTGATTTCGAGCCACATGCAAGCCAAAATGGAGTCCAAATCTAACCTAATCTATTGTAATAATAATATTTCTTGTTAATCTATCGTCTAGAGTCAAGTATGGAGTCGATTTGGTGGTCTTGAGTCACGAAAATCAGCCCCAATGGAGGGTTTTCGGTTCATCAAAAGGTTGTCAATAAACTCCTTGTTAAACTTGTTTTCTTAAAAACTTCTACTATATTTTCTTCTTACTTTGTTCTTATGAACTTGAGGATGGGTTGCATGTTGATAGAATCTTCCCTTGCATGCATTGCATGTCGAAAATATGGTGAAATGATTCAAGGATTCAACCAAAAATGTGACCCGGAAAGTGTAGTTATTATTCTAGCTTAAAGATAATCAAATGGGTTTCTCAAAAATCGGCTTTTGATGAAGGAAATGAAGCATATTCTCTGTGATTTTAATAAATAAACTCATGTTTATGTTGCATGAAAGATTTGTTAGGAGATTTATTCATAAAATGGCTAGATGATTACATGCATGTAACTTTTAGAATGATTATTGCAAGAACCAAGTTTATTGATTTTGTTGGTTAAAGTTCAATTATAAATAATGATAAATGATTTTGAATTAGCTTAAAATCTGCAAATTTGATGTTAAAATAGTATAAAAGTGAATAACAAACATGTGAGAGGTGATTAAGAGAATAAAATAAGCAAGAGAGACCATTGGTTGATTGCTTGGACCCAAAAAGAATCTGACAGAACCATACTTTTCAATTTAGACGGATAAAAGACGCCTGTGAGGACCGATTCAGGAAAAACGTTCAAAATAAAAGTTTTAGACAAATGAGTTAACTTGAATCTCCAACTGGAATTACTCAAAAATACTGAACCAAACGAAAGATATAATTTTTCTACTAAAACTGGTCAAAACTGCATTTTTGTGTAATATCTATATCAACTTTGAGAAATTTTATCTTCAAAATTTAGAGGTTCCAGAAGCTTAAACTTGGTAGGAATTAACTTTGATGTGTTCTATGCTTAAAATAAAATCATGGTATTTTTCTAGCAATCAAAACATCAAGAACTTTTATAAAACTTCTTATGTCGCAAACAGTTCCAATTCTGGACAGTTTGTGTTTGAGGAATTTTTAGAGGTAGTAAACATTACTTAAAAATTCACCCAAAATTCGCAAAAATCAGAGACACATATAAGTTGTTGTAGAAAAATCACCAAGATCCAGGTAATTAGATTTAACCCCGAATTAGTGGCCAACATTTCATAAACCTGATGAACAAAAACAGAAAAATTGAAAGGAAACTAACCATGTGTATAATGGGCTAAAAGATGCACTAAAGACCATAATGGACTAGCCCGGCCCAATTAGTGTACCCAATGGACCATAAATCAGTAGGCCCACTTGGCCCAATAAACCATATAGCCCAATAACCAATTTAACCCACTAAGCATATAACCCAACTAAGGTTAAGCCCAATAACTAAACTTAAGCCCAATAACTAAATTAAGCCCAAGTCACTTAAAAGCCCATAACACTTAGGCCCAATTGGTAGTGGCCTATAACACCTAAAAGAAATTCATAAACCCGAGTAATCATAAGACATATCAAGAAATATGTGAGTTAAAAGATAAGTGTAATCAAAGTAACACAAAATATAATTAAGTGAGATGGATATAAGTAATTACGTTAATCAAACTATAAATTGATATCACAAATCCTAATTCGTGCTAAAATCGGTTAAACCTCAAATGATGAATAAGGATAATATAACTTAATACGGCATTTCTATATATGATAACCTAAAATGACAAACGAAACCATGAATGAAGGCAAGTTACCGAAATTCTAACAACTTATACCTACATGTATAATGAAAGTGACCTTTTACACCATCAATCTTTACAACCAAAAAGATGCAAATACTAACATTACACTTGGATCCCATAATTGATGACAACATAATGAATGTGGCATTTCTAAGTGATGGCATAAGATAGGAACTTACGTATATTAGTCATATCGTAGGGATAGTCTTGGCATTGAAAGGTGATTGAGGACCATAAGGAATAAATGATCAAGGGAGCGATAGATGGGAAGTACCCATTTTGGATAAGTATATATAATGCTCGGCATATCAAGGTGAGTCATAGCCCCCTTTCAAACTCTTTTATGTATTTTACTTTCGGGGTGAAAAGCATGATAATTAAAATTGCTTTCTATATATGAAATGATTCTTGAAAGAATGATTATGATATGGGATATATTGTATGTTCAATGTGATATAAGTTATATGATGAGCTTGAGTTCTGTCAAACTGTTTCACTTCGGTACACTACTATTAACTCCGAAAGGGGAGGCCTGTAGTTAGAGGGTTGCGCAACTAGGAGTCGTCCACTCACCCACTAAAATAGGTAACGGTGGAATGTTGGTTGCCTTCGTGACGACCTTCACTTCCAGTCCGACCCGAGCGGTGCTCTAATCTACTTTAAATTTAAATGGTCGTCTCCATGGCACGACCCAATTATGGTTAAAGCACTTGATTGACAGCTTGTGCTATGAAATGAAATATCATGTTGGTTGGGACATGAAATGGTCTTAGTAGTGGCTCAAGCATTTACTCATCAAATTATGCCTTTGGCTAAATGTAAGTGATATTATTTATGGATGGATATTATGGTTTGAACATACGGTTTGGGTATTGTCCCTCATATGGAATTTGAAAGTTGTTGAAATTGACGATATTGAAACCTTGATGACCGAATGGTTTTGATGTGATGTATGATTAATCATTTGACATATTTTTCTCTCATGATGATTTTGATAAATGAGAACTTTATAAGTTACCATGGATTTTTCCAAGTCTTGAAATGACATTATGGTATTTAGAAAACTTGATATCTGGAGATGAGAATTTTGTCGGTCATATGGTTTGGGTATTGTCCCTCATATGGAATTTGAAAGTTGTTGAAATTGACGATATTGAAACCTTGATGACCGAATGGTTTTGATGTGATGTATGATTAATCATTTGACATATTTTTCTCTCATGATGATTTTGATAAATGAGAACTTTATAAGTTACCATGGATTTTTCCAAGTCTTGAAATGACATTATGGTATTTAGAAAACTTGATATCTGGAGATGAGAATTTTGTCGGTCATATGGTTTGGGTATTTCGAAATGTAACAACAATATGTTTTCTAAGTGTTAAAATGGATATGTACCAAGTTTATATATAAAAACCTATGCACTCACCAACTACGTTTTCGTAGTTGACACTTTTGCTTCATGCTTTTCAGGAAATAAGCTTAAGCTTTGAGGACTTATATGCTTTATGATTATTTGCATTGCACTTTGGAGTCAAAGATTAAACCTTGTGATGGGCAATGGAATCCGCCTTGATCATTGTAGTATACTATTTCATGTGCTTGTTATTTGTTTCGTGAACTTAATATTCAAGTATGGTGGACGCATTTGTACTTGGAAATTGGTTCACATGCTTGTGCATTGTAAAATTCTTTTATCAAATAAAGCTATGGTGAATGTTATTTATAATCCTTTGTTTTGAATGCTCGACTTTCTGTACATCTCATTGTTCCGCTTAGTTGGGGTGTTACAGTCTAAATGTGACTGAGCTTGGGCAGCAGTTGGCAACTTCAGTAGGTCAGAAAATAGAAGATAATTTGGCTGCTCGTGAAGATGATTTGGTTAAAAGGGTGATGACTGAGATCACCAAGATTCCACCTCCTCAGGTTCATCTGGCCCCACTTACTCTTGAGATCAACTAGTTGAGGGGTGCTATCAATGCATTGAATACCCAAGTATCTGCTCACTGAACGTCTATTGACAAACTGACCACTGACGTTTCAAATCTGAAGGAAAAGGAGGCTGAAAAAGAAAAGGAAAGTGTAACTGCTGGTTTCTATTCTGAAGATGCTCAGTTGTTACAATATCTGAAGACTGGGCAGGCACAAGTTGCTGGTAATGTGCTAACCCAGTCTAGAGAGACCAACCACTTATGGTGATCGTTCAGGATGATGTGCACTATCTTTAAAGAGTGCAAGGACATGCAAACGTGGCAGCCTCTTGACCGATTTCCCAGCAGCAATGCAGACTAGGAAGCAATTAGGGCAGGTCTAGATGCTGCCAAGGGGGAAAGAAGTGCAGTCCTTGCACCAACTACAACTAAAGGTGCTTCATCTGAACAAAGGCAAATAGTGGTAGCTGCTGGTAATGATGCCAGTCAGCATGTTATTGAACAGTTTGATGATGAGGCTGGTGATAGGGGGAATGTTGACAAGGGCAAGGGAAAAGCAACTGATGAAGCTGCCCAGCTGGCCACTGATACACCATTGCTAGAAACTGGTAACATCGATAAGCTTCCTCCAGTGACTGGAAATGAAAGCAAGAGACTGGCTGCTGTTGGCAATACATTTAAAGAAAGAAGAAAACAAAGAAAAGAAGATCAAAGGGTTGCCAGGTCTCGAATCTTAAATTTGGATGTCAATGATGCTGCTTTATTGGGCATCACACTGGAGCAGTACCAAAGAGTGAAACATGATCAAAGGATAATGGGAGCTGTAATGGAAATGTTGGACATTCAGCTTGACCAAGATTATCCAGATGATGAAGCTGCTTTCGATGCCAAGAACACAAATGTATCAGTGGAGAAGGCCAGAGAAATGAGGGCTGGTGGGATTCAAAGACGTATTGAAAATAATCAAAAGATTGTTAAAAGGGTGTTGAATCCACCAAGAAGGTCCCCTCAACCTAGAAGAAAACCATTGCCAAGAGATGCTGATCTTAGAACCTTCATTGAACCAACTGGTGAAGTGTCCAATGATGATATTAAGGCTGCTGTGCATTCTGCATTAACTGGATCTATCAAGAATGCCAATGAATCTGAAGCCATAACTTATTACTCGTCAATCATGTCAAAGAGAAAGCACAATGGCACTATTAATGGTGTCAGTGTGACTGTTAAGCCGGGCACCAAGGTCTTTAGAGTTCAAGTCAATTACACTAGAGGGCCACTAGTGACAACTGAAGATCCATCAGTTTTGCAATATGGGTTCAGTGAATGGGTCGAGATGGTAAACTTTTTGGAAGCTGCCTGGATAAATTTGTTAAAGGGCAAGATTCAGTATAAAGAACAACTAGAAAACAGGCTGCATATTGACCCAGAGGATTCTCAACCTATTGGTTCGTTGAACAAAAGAAGGAGAACTGGCGAAGGGCCATCTGTATAAGTTCTTCTTCAGCTATCTACTTGTAATTTTATTTACTTTCTTGTAACTTGTGTAAATTCCATTTCCTTGTATGAAGTTGCCAGATTGTAACCCACAAGATAGATAACAGATTAAATCTAACAAACTCAAAAGAAAAACCCAAGGCATTTGATGATCTATAAAAATGCCTTGGAAAACTAGATAGATTTAGTCAAACAAGTCCTTCAGTTCATACTTGTATAGATACAAGAACTTGAAATGACTTGGCAATATTTCAGGACAATTAGGGGGAATTTGTTAGGTTCAGTTTACTGATAAACTAGAGCGTCTCCAGTTGCATCTGGAGACCTGAAGAATTGTCCAGAAATATATGAAGTCCAGTTGCAAGTGTACAGTTAATGCAACTGAAGACTTCCTCCAGTTGAGATATGACCATGGCAGCGAAGCCCAGTTGGCATTCTAATCAGATCGAAACTGGAGATTGTTAGTTTAAAGCATTTACAACGCTTTACACTGATTACGAGGAAGACCTTTTTGCTTTATGTGCTTTTATCCGGACAATAGCAATTGTCTATGATTAAAGTACAAAAGTACATAAAGCAGGTTGGATAAAGTGACTTTATGTCATACTTTATCAAGCATTTCGAAGGAAGTCAAATTGCTTCCTTAAATGCTCTCAACCATATTTGTACGACAAAGTTGGAATCCCAATACCAACTTTGTCTATAAATAGAGTTCTTTGCACAACAAGAAAACAACTTTGGCAAAACCTTACTTTGTAGTATTCTTGGTGAACTTGTGCAATATTCTCTCAATCGCAAAAAGGAACATTTCACAACTTTAAGTGTTTCGATTTTAAGAGAATTTTCAAGTATTAGATCATTGTGCTTCATAGGTTGTTAAGATATTTACATATTTGTATTATCTTGGTTCCGCAACAACCTTGTAATTTATTTAAAGATAATAAATAAATTACACTTGAAAAATTACATTTTGATCTCACCAGATTTACTTACTTGTATTTAAATATTGCATTGTTGATTACTTATTTGTTATTGTCACCTTTATAAGTAATCTATCCAGTAACTTGGTATACACTCACTGTAACTGGTCGTCTCTAGTTCAGTGTTTATATTGCAAAGTAATCTCACCATTGACATAGAGGTGTCTTCAGTTAGTACCATCTCTTAAGTTGGGACTTACAGCTGGTGTTACACAAAGCTTGTGAAAAGAATCAACATGTATTTGTCCGCCTGGTTTTTGATACCTTAGGCTCCCAGCACCAGAAGCACTTCGTTTCCTGTCCAGGGTTCAACGGGTTATCCATAGCAACATCTCGACTCCAAGGGGATTTGGTTTTAGTAGATCAGGGTTCGCAATTCAGAAAAGGGTGGCGGCGCACCTTGTTGCGCGCCTACATGCTATTATGATGTAATTTGGAAAAATTGTGAAATGATTGAAAAGATTTAGTTTTGATATACAATAATGACAACTCATAATAACCTAGTACACTTTTTCTTTTCGGGATGATGTTCGAAACCCTTTTTGATGATTGTTATAAGTATTTAAATACACCCGTCGTTTAAAAATAATGATTTTTAAAAATTTTCGCATAACAACGTCAAAACATAGCAGAAGCATTAAATGAAAACATTTACAATTTATACCAGAATGATCATTTATTAATTAAAACATGGTGTTACTAATCCGTATCATGACAACAATAAAAGGAAATCCATAATGGCACCAACATAAATGCCAATCGAGTCAACATAATGACAACGTCTTAACATCTGACATAATAACAAATGTCTACTAACTGAGGTTAATAAGGGTGAACTAAGGCCAACTCCATAATCATCTACCCAAGCCACACATCTCGTCGTATCTACCTGCTCAACCTTGTTGGACCTGAGGGCAACATATTTCAAAAGAGCAAGTGTAAGCTAATTAAAGCTAAGTAACATAACATGTGTTTGACAAAACATTTGTCAGTTTATACATTAAGAAAGATCACCTTAAAATCATTAAGGCACTGGTCATTACATAACATCACGTCACATCATACATCAAAGGATATATAATCATAAATGTAACTATCCACGTTACATATCACATTACACATATCAAGTTATAAGACGCAAGTCATTGCATAGCATCAGATCACATTACATATCATAGGATTCACAATCCTAATTGTGCGTATCATCATTCACTTTCACTTTTAACTTTATCTTTCACTTCCCACTTTACACTTTTGATGACATTCGTCACCTATCACATGGGAAGGTGGAGGTTGTGTAACACCCTAATATTTTTAAGATAGATAAATTAACTCATTTTTGTAGTTTTGACAATAAAATAGTTTCCTAGTATTTTGTTTTTGGATATGGGGTTAATTTAGTTGAAACTTTAGTGGATAGCGGGTATTTTTACCCATATAATTAGAAAAAAGGTGTGGCACTTAGAGAAAGTGCCAGCCATGTTCTACCTTGTGACTCACCATCATACCCCATCTTCTTCTTTTCTTCTTCTTTTACTCCATTTTTTCCCAATTTTAATTCTCTTCAAGTGTGTTTTCTATAATCAATCAAATCCTCTCCCAAACAATAATAATAATCACTACAATTGGCTAATTAGTAAATTGGAGATTTGAGTGTAGGTGTGTGGTGTGTGTTGAACTACACCAAGAAAGAAGAAAGGAAGCTGAAGACGCATGATAACATGAAAAGTTAGGATGTTGGGGGAGCTACTAACCTTAATCTCCTTTGTTGTTCTTTATGTAAAACAGGTCCGGACTCACATGAACACTTATTTTTTGAGTGTTCCTACTCAGCGCATGTATGGGATCTACTGAGAGGCTTGGTTGGTATGCAAGATGTCTCGGCCAAATGGAATGATATTGTTGCTTATTTTCTCCCAAGAGCCAAATCAAAATCTGCCAAGACGATTCTAGGGAAGCTATGTATTGCAGCCACGGCATACTTTATATGGCAAGAAAGGAACAATCTTAATTTCACTAACAAGACTCGATCTGCAGCTCAATTGAAAGATATCATTGTTAACACCATTCGCTACAGGTTGGTCACGTTAAAGTTCAAGAGTAACCCAAGGGTCGCTAGATTATTTGAAGCTTGGGATCTTCCCCAAAATCTCATTGCCCATTGAAGCTGAATTGGCGTATCCTAATGCAACATACGGTGTTGCATTGCTCCATTACCAGATCAAGGCTTAATTTCTAAGTTTTTGTGATGTAATGTACTCGTTTTATTTGTTAGCTTTTTAGCAGGATCACATAACTTACGGCATGTCGTAAGTATGAACAAATATGATACTCAATCATATTACTTGTAATGATTGTTATTATATAAAATCATCGGGATGACGGCCATTACCGGGAAAAAAAAAGAAAGAAAGGATTTTGATTCTAGTTGTTCAATTTCCTTCTAATAGATTACTTCTCCAAGGTAAGAATTCTTCTAACCTAGTTTTGATTATTAGTTCAAGAATTAGGGTTCATGCAACCATTAAATTTGGGGGTTTTGGGTTGGATGATAATTTGGTTATTAAATTCCCCAAATTCTAATTACATTTTGATAAATGATATAGCAATGCATGAATGGGCTGATTTGAGTTGTTGCTGACCATTATGGTCAAAATGAGAATTTGGTAACTTTGAACAATGAGATGAAATGGCCATATGATGGTGGTAAAATGAGATTTTAGTAGAATGATAGATAGTTGAGAATGATGATTATGAAAGATAGAATCTTGTTAATTGAGATTTGGAAATGAGCCAACTCAAAGAAAATGAGTTGTATATGGATAGTTGTTATAACACGATTTTTACTACTGAATTCAATCCATCAATGGCGGTTTGGATAGTGTGTGTTCTTGGTGTTTGTGTGTGTTTTTAGAGAGAACTGTGTGTAAATCTGGTATTAAAGTTATGTGTAATGTTATGATCTCTAAGGTATGAGAGGGCTATTTATAGTCTAATTCTACAATTATGCTAATTGTCACAATTAGCCCCTCAACCTTAGTAATCATTTATCTATGAATTAACAACAAGAAATTCCTCTAATCTAGATTACAATTTATCACTATTTTTGGATTTCTAACATTCTCCCCCTTAGTGATACATTGTAATGAAGTACGTGTTATATTGTCTTGTAGGAATGAATTTGATGAGCCCGGTGGTGAAGACAATTGGTGTGTTGAAACAAGTCTTCAAAGCTTTCTCTTTTGTCTTTGGAGAACTTGATTCAGTCTTGATCTTGGTCTTGAACTTCTTGAAGTTAAATCATGTGAGGATTCTCAATGTTCTTTTAGAACAGAGAATAATGAATGCGTGTGAGTCTTGAATGAAGAGAATAATGAAGTTGAACAAATGTGTGTGACTTGAATCTTCGAGAATTGTTGAATCATGAATCAGAGTTGTCTTTTGAAATGCGGAAGGTATAAATCTTGGTTTCGAATGTTTCAATCTTCGATTCTTGAGTGAAATTTAACTTTTCAATTCTTCAGTTTTAATTCTTGAATGAATTTCATCTTCTTGGAATAAAGTTTCATGAATATGAACTCTCCCCCTTGATGTATGCATTGGAGTTTCTTGAACAAAATGTTGTTGTATGACTTGAAGATCTTTGAATGAAGTGTGTTTGATGAAGACTCTGTTAAAGCTTTTACTTCTTTGACTTGAATCTTCTAACCAGTCTCTGATCCTTTTTGAAGCTTTGATCTTTGTCATATCAATTCGAACACTTTGGAGAGTAAGCAATTGAATGAGATTTGGATGAAATTCTTACGAAGTAATCATGCTCCCCCTCAATCCATGATTATAAACATTTTGGAGCATCTTTGAACTTTTGAAGCATCTTGAGTGAAAATCTTTTCATCTTTGGTTTCATTCTTATCTTTGACGTCAATTCAGATTCCCCCTTTTTAAAATCAAAATTTCAATCACCTAAAGTCTAGTGAAAATCTGAAACTATTGTCACATCATGAATAATTTTCTCCCCCTATACACAAACTTTGATAAGCCTAGAACTTTGATAAGCCTAAACCCAATTGAAACAACCAAACACAAACTTTTCTCCTTGTTTCCTTATCAATTAGTGAATCAATCATAATATTTTCTCCCCCTCATAATGACATCATTGGGAACCAATGTCATTATGTACACATTTGATTGATTAAATGTCAAAAGAAACCATAAAGAAATTGCAACCATCAAAACATCAACCCAAACCATTAGCCCAACCCAAGAAATCCTAGGAGTGACTAAAATGTAAGATCGAAGTTGTTGGTACAAACGTTATATCATGGTGTTGGTGTTTTCTGTGTTTGTGTGATGAGAAATGAAACCGGATAAGAATGATCCGTTAGCATGTTCAAAAATCGAAAGGATTAAAGAAATGACCGATTGAAATGTATAACATTTTTCGGATTTCCTATGTATCATTGAGATATGCACAAAACAATTCTCTAACATAGTTCAGTCTGCGGCTTTGCAACCACGAGATTGCTTCAAAGAATATAAATCATGGTTAACACTACCGAAGCATTTGATAACCACAATTTTATCCTTAAAGACTTTTTAGGGAAAACCGAGGTCACTTAGACTTCTTGTTAACTCAATAATCACATAAATGTAATCATGAGACCTACGTTCAACGTTGGAAAAGATGTTAGCATTGGTAGGATTTCCATTCGATCATCGTGGAATATCAATTGAGATATCACTACGAATGTTCCGGCTATATCACAAAGATAAGCAATTATATCACAAAGATATGACTCGAATGTGTTCTAATACAAATGAATGATGATCAAATTAATGACCAAACAAGAAAGCTCTAGACACATCGTGATCAAAATGAAGTCGGGGACTGGAGCAGAATGTCGCCCTTTTTTCAATATCAACATCTTCCAAATGAAGAGTCAATAGAAATGTGGAAATCTCCGTGAGAAATGAAACAAGTATTTGTTAAGAAACACTTGAGTGGTTAGGTAAAGATGTGCATTGCTTCACTGGGTCCATGAAGACTTTTTCAATATCAACATCTTCCAAATGAAGAGTCAATAGAAATGTGGAAATCTCCGTGAGAAATGAAACAAGTATTTGTTAAGAAACACTTGAGTGGTTAGGTAAAGATGTGCATTGCTTCACTGGGTCCATGAAGACTTTTTCAATATCGAAATTTCAACAAATGAAATCCGATAGGAACGTGTTTACCCGGCTTTTTGAGAATTTTGGGGAGGGCTTTTGTTTCTTTTAGCCCTTTCTCACATCATATCACCTTAACCTCTCACTTTTCGACTTTACTCCCTCCATCCTATTTGCACAAAAACAACATCACTCAAAATACCCTCACTATCTAATGAAAGAAGTAAATACTCCGGGGTTAGAATTCATCGGCGATGATGAAATTCATGGAGTAAATTTTGAGAATTACTTATCACTCATGTGCAAACTAATCACCGAACTCCATTTGATTAAAAATCATTGGAAAAACATCAAATGTGTGAAAAAAATTTGGCACACATTTGAGGTTTTGAAAGTGTTTGAAATCACAAACTCCTCCTTAATCTATGCAAGAATAGATCAAAAAGTTTTCCATAGAAAGGTGGAGCAAAAATTGGTTTTGTGAGATCAAAAGTAGTAAAATCTTTGTTGTGATATTTTTGAAAAAAAACTTTGAGAGTCTAAAGTGAACAAGATTTTGATTTGAAAAACATAAAGTTTTGCTTCAACAACAATGTTGATAGTAAGACAGCTAGGGAGTACACAAAGGCGTTCGATCCTTTGCGTCTTACAACAACAAGTTGGAGGCAATTAAAACATTTAAGCAAATGAAAATCCAATCAATTGTTCAAGATGAGACAACAAGGGAGTACACAAAGGCGTTCGATCCTTTGCGTCTCATATCAACAATTGAGAGTTTTGAAAACTTTATTTGAACAACTTGATTGCTATCACACATACATATTCATATAAGAACACTTGGAAGTACACAAAGGCGTTCGATTCCTTGTTATCTTATATCAATTTGTATGTATAATAACAAAAGCTTAGAATGTAAAAACACTTTACAAATAAATATATCATTTAAGAACGGGTTGCATACATAGTATATGCAAGCCACCGAAAATAAAAATCTTTTTGTTTATTTTGAAAATTTGTAATTTTGTATTTGATTTTTCTTTTCAAATTTTGTATTTTGATTTTCTGGAATGTGTCAAGAATTCCTTCAAATGGAAAAAGAGTTTAAGGTTTAAGATTTAACATACCAAGCTTGGAGATGAGAAAGTTAAACCTCTTTTCATCCAATGGTTTTGTGAACAAATCTGCAAGTTGAAAATCAGTACCCACAAAGTAGAGCTCGATGTCACCTTTCTCAATATGATCTTTGAGAAAATGATATCTAACATCAATATGCTTAGAGCGAGAGTGGTTTACTGAGTTGACTACAATGGCAATGGCACTCTGAGAATCACAATAGATAGGAATATGATCATATTTCAGACCATAATCAGTTAGTTGTGTCTTCATCCATAAAACTTGAGCACAACAACTAGCCGCAGCAACATATTCAGCTTCAGCCGTTGATAGTGACACACAATTCTGTTTCTTGGAAGACCAACTCACAATTTTATCACCTAAAAATTGTAGAGTACCGGAAGTGCTCTTGCGATCAAGTTTACAACCAGCATGATCTGCATCTGAATATGCAGTTAAATTGAATCCAGTATCCCTTGGATACCAGAGACCTAAATCGGGTGTACCCTTCAGATAACGAAAGATTCGTTTCACAGCTTGATAATGTAAATCAGTTGGAGCAGCTTGATATCTAGCACACATACATGTTGCAAACATTATATCTGGGCGAGATGCTGTTAGGTACAACAACGAACCAATCATACTTCGATATCTCTTTTGGTCAAATGGTTTCCCATTTGTGTCAGCATTTATGTTTGTTCGAGCAGCCATTAGGGTAGATATTGAAGAACATGAAGTCATATCAAACTTTTTCAACATGTCATTTATGTATTTACCTTGTGATATAAAAATACCAGTTGGTAACTGTTTGATTTGAAGACCCAAAAAGTAATTCATTTCCCCAATCATACTCATTTCAAAATGATTAACCATAAGAGATGAAAAGTTTCGGCAAAATGTTTGACTGGTCGACCCAAAGATAATGTCATCAACATATATTTGAACAAGTAGAACGTGCTTACCTTGTTTGCGAATGAACAAGGTAGGGTCAATTGTGCCTTTGGTAAAGCCACCTCTTAGTAAGAAAGTAGTTAAAGAATCATACCATGCTCGGGGTGCTTGCTTAAGACCGTAGAGAGCCTTGTCTAACCTGTAGACATGGTTTGGCCTTTGAGGATCAACAAAACCTTCTGGTTGATCAACGTAAACTTCTTCTTTGAGGTCACCATTCAAGAAAGCAGTTTTCACATCCATTTGAAACACAGTAAAGTTTCTGAATGCGGCATAAGCTAAGAATATCCGAATGGCCTCCATTCTTGCTACTGGAGCAAAAGTTTCGTCGAAGTCAACACCAGGTTGTTGGCAATAACCCTTTGCAACAAGTCGAGCTTTATTCCTTACTACCACTCCATTCTCATCCTTTTTGTTTTTGAATATCCACTTTGTTCCTATTGGATCATCTTTTCTAGGATTTGGAACTAATCTCCATACCTTCAGTCTTTCAAATTGCGCGAGTTCATCTTGCATTGCCTTAACCCACTCTGGATCACGAAGAGCTTCAGATACGGTTTTGGGTTCGATGTTGCTAAGAGAAAGTGCAACAAGACACTCATTTACTGAGGTACGAGTAGTTACTCCTGCTTGTGGATCTCCAATTATTTGATCAGTAGGATGGTCTTTCTGCATACGTGTCCACTTGTGAGCATGAGGAAGAGGATCATGTTGTTGAAGATCAACATCACCATCATTAAAACTTGAGTTTTGTTGAGAGATGGAGTCATAACTTGGTATAACTCTTTCCCCATAAGCTGGATGATCAAAATCAAGTGGTACATACACATTTGGAGTGTCCAATGGATTTGTTGTCTGAGTTAATCAAGAAGGTTGTTCTTGAACATTCACTTGAGAAGCATTATCAGGAGAGGATGGTGGAGAAGTATCAGTAGAAGAGAATTCTTGCTCTGAAGAACTTGATGAAGATTCATGAATGTTGTCAGGAACTGGATCGTTGTTATGAAGAGGTTCATTGTTTTGAATTGGTTCAACGATGACCTGAGGTTTTTGATCATGAATCGGTTTTGAATTATAGAATTCTTCAAAAAGAATATCTAATTCATCACTTGTTGGAGTTGGAAACTTCTTGAATTTTGAAGCTAAGGTAGAATTCCTTGTAGAAGTACTTGAAGCACTTGGATCATTACTTGTTGGTAGCAAACTTTCTTGCTCTGAAGAACTTGATGAAGATTCATGAATGTTGTCAGGAACTGGATCGTTGTTATGAAGAGGTTCATTGTTTTGAATTGGTTCAACGATGACCTGAGGTTTTTGATCATGAATCGGTTTTGAATTATAGAATTCTTCAAAAAGAATATCTAATTCATCACTTGTTGGAGTTGGAAACTTCTTGAATTTTGAAGCTAAGGTAGAATTCCTTGTAGAAGTACTTGAAGCACTTGGATCATTACTTGTTGGTAGCAAACTTTCTTGCTCAAAAATCATGCCTGACATCTCATCAAACCAAACATTCATTGTTTCTTGAATTATGTTGGTTCGACGATTATAGATTCGATAGGCAATTGATGTTTTGGAATAACCAACAAAATATCCTTCATCACCTTTCTTCTCGAACTTTCCAAGATTCTCCCGATCATTCAAAGTATAACAAACACACCCAAATATATGAAAGTAGTTGATGTTGGGTTTGCGTTTGTTAATAACCTCATAAGGAGTCTTTTCGAAACGCTGATTGATAATGGACCGATTCTGAGTGTGACATGCAGTGTCAACAGCTTCAGCCCACATATTGGATGGCAATTTGGAATAAGCAAGCATTGTCCTTGCTGCTTCCACCAGCGATCGATTTCTCCTTTCAACAACACCGTTTTGTTGTGGGGTGCGAACTGCTGAGAATTGATGAGTGATACCTTTGGATTTGCAAAATTCATCAAAAACAGCATTCTTGAACTCAGTTCCGTTATCCGAACGGATGTAACGAACTGGAAGTTGAAGATTTACTTGAGTATTAGTGATGAAATCTATCAACATCTGAGTTGTTTCATCTTTGGATGCAAGGAACTTGACCCAAGTATATCTTGAATAATCATCAACAATAACCAAGATGTATTTCTTCCCATTTCGGCTTTGTACTTTCATCGGCCCACAAAGATCCATGTGAAGCAAATGAAGAGGTGCTAAAGAATTTGGAGATTTCTTCGGTTTATGAGAAGCTCTCTTAATCTTCCCAACAGCACAAGAAGGACAAACATGCTCACTTTCATACTTATAGTCAGGTAAGCCTTTAACAAGATGCTTGTTGACCAAAATATTGATGGTTTGAAAATTCAGATGCGACAGCCTTCTATGCCATAACCAAGAATTCTTTGAAGTAGCCTTTGAAATGAGACAAATATTATCGGTTGGTTGGTTATCATCGAGATTGACGGTAAAAAGATTATCATCACGGTCACCACAAAGAATATCAACTCCATCTAGAGTTTGGACTTTGCAAAGAGATTTTCAAAACAGAACTTGAAGATTGTTATCACAGAATTGTCCAACACTGAACAAGTTGTGACTTAATCCTTCAACATTGAACTTTCTTTTTTTTTTTTTTTTTTTGGGTAAAGGGGAATTTAAACCCCGGTAAGCTTTTATAAATCACCCAAAGAGAAGGTTATACAAGTAGCTTGGCAAAGAACCAAGACTAATTCATACATATGACATGCCATATGTATGTGAAACAATAACGTCACAAGCGACCTTGCTGAACAATACATAAAAAGGCTAAAAACATCAAAAGCATTAATAATACACCTCCTAATATGTAAGTAACCAATATCAAACATCAACCTCTATCATTCTACCAAATCGAAACTAAATCTCAAACATGCACATCACAGTGAAGAGCTCAAAATGGCTAACCAAATGGAGACTCCTACCCTTAGATAAATCCAAAGGCCTGTCAGAGGGACACATTTAGAAGACTGGTTGAAATCTTAATGGCAAACAATAAAAGTGATGTTTAATATAAGTTTACGTGGTATCCAACTTCCATTCTTCTAGGATGCTTCTTCCTTGAATCTTTTTCTTGAACTTCATAGTGGCTAACTTCATCCGAACGGTAGACACAATAACATCACGCAATTGAGCAACCGATCTTTCTTTAGGAGAAAATAATCTGGAGTTTCTCTCTTGCCATAAGTAATAGGCCGAAGCAGCAATCAAGAGCTTAGCAATAACCGTCTTAGCAAGATTAGGCTTTGATGTCAACAATAGCATTGAAGTGATATCAGTCCATCGGTTTGGAACCGCTTGAAATCCCATTAAGGGGCGAACCAAATTCCAAATCTGCAATGAGTAATTACATTCAAAAAATAAATGTTGATGCGAATCAGGTCCACGCTTGCAGAGGGAACAGCAAAGTAGATTTAAGTTAGTAGAACCACTAACATCCCATTGCTTCATCTTATCATGAGTCTTTAGTTTTTCTCTCATAATAAGCCAGACATGAAATGAGTGCCTCGGAATACTGTGTGCAAACCAAACAAGATCAACCCAAGGAACAACTGGTCTTCTAACTCGGATGGTTTCCCATGTGGAGGAGGCTGAAAAATCAGTTTCCTTCCCATTATTATCATACCAAGTAATTACATCAGAAACAGCAGGACGAAGAACAGGAGGAGTAACATTTATAAGCACTGGAAATAGATCAAACCAGGCAATTGGCCATTTCCAGCGTCCATTAGTTAGAACATCATTAACAGTTGCATCAAGACGAAATCCCGCTCTAGTCATCTCTCTATATGTAATAAACTTACATAAAGGGCCAATAGAAGCCCAATTATCAAACCAAGCTGAAGTAGTACACCCATCCCCTATCAGATACTTAATATGTGGTCGGATTACTTCTCGCAATTGAAGAAGCTTACGCCATCCCCATGTTGAGCCAGCTTTCAAAGGGACGTCCCAGAAATTTCTTCCCTTGAGTTTATGCACATTAATCCACTGTACCCAAAGAGACTTACGATTATTCAAGATACTCCATACATGAGAAGTCATAAGAGCTTTGTTAACATCACAAATTCTTTTAATTCCAATTCCTCCCTCGTACTTAGGAAGGCAACAATCCTTCCATGCCACCTTAGCTTTACCTTTGCTCATGGGACCTTGAGTCCATAAAAAAGCCCGCATCTTCTTTTCCAAATCAGAAATGATACTAGCAGGGAGAATGAAAACTGAAGCCCAATAAATATGCATGGAAGAGAGAACTGAATTAATTAATTGTAACCTGCCAGCAAACGAAAGAGACTTGTTCTTCCAATCACTTATTCTAGCCTCCATCCTTTCAACCAAAATTGTGCAATCTTTGTGTAAAAGTCTAGATGAAATAAGTGGAACACCAAGATAACGAACCGGAAGAGAGCCTTCTTCAAATGGGAGGATCTCTAAAATAGCCCTCTTAATACGATCAGGAACATTACAAAAGAAAGCCGTGCTTTTAGCTAGACTAGGCATAAGTCCTGAGGCATTAGAAAACTCCATAAGCCCGTCCATAATAGCTTTGGCTGAAGTAAGATCACCTCGGCCAAAGAGAAAGAGATCATCTGCAAAACAAATGTTAATAATTCGTTGTTCTCCACACAAGTTATGAAACCTGAAGCCCGGAGAATGTTGCACAGATTTGTGTAACATCAGGGTTAACACCTCCATAACCATAGTAAAGAGATATGGGGACATGGGATCACCCTGTCTAAGGCCACGTCTTCCTTGGAAATGACCATGAATATTACCATGCAGGCTGATAGAGAAAGAAACACTGGTAACACAAGACATGATCCAATGTACCATAGTCGGATTGAATCCAAAACCAATTAATGTTGCTCTTAAGAAGCTCCAATTAACAGTATCATATGCTTTCTGAATGTCAACCTTAGCAGCACATCGTGGGGGGCCAATCTTACGATGATAATTATGCATTAATTCTTGAGTTAGAAGAATATTATCCGATATAAGCCTACCAGGAATGAATGCGGATTGATTAATATCCACAATATCGTCCAACCCATCCTTAATGCGATTAGTAATAATTTTACTAATGCATTTATATATTGTATTGCAGCAAGAAATTGGGCGATAATCTGTAACTCTATTAGGAGTGGACACTTTCGGAATCAATGCTAAGAAGGTATGGTTGATTTCTTTCAAAATTTTGCCAGTCTTAAAGAAATCATGAATGGCAAGACATACCTCCTTTCCCGTAATATCCCAAGTCTTCATAAAGAAGAGCGAGGTATACCCATCAGGACCCGGGGCTTTATTTTCATTAATTGAGAACATAGCTTCTTTAATTTCAGCATCAGTGATCGCTCGAACCATATAATCCGCTTTTTGCCTACTAATAGTTCTTCTGAAAATTCCATTAGGATTAAAACAAGATGGAGGCCCTTCAGTTCCCAGGAAGTCTTCATAATGTTTTACAAGCGCAGTCGCCACACCACCCCCTTCATGATCAACTCCATTAACGTCTTGGATCTTCTCTATCCGGCTCCTGTGAGTTCTTGCTTTAACAGAGTTGTGAAAGTACAAAGTATTAGAGTCACCCACCTCTAACCATTCAATCTTGGCTTTTTGTTTTAAGAAGCGTTCCTCATCAAGAACCGCCTCTTTAAAATCATAAAGTGCAGCAATCTCCTGGTTTCTTAATTCTTTATCAGAGGGATCAGCATCGATAGCTATTTGGAGGCTATCAAGCTCAAGACGAAGCTTCTTAACCTTATTATGCAGATTTCCTTGCCTAAAGAGCATACTTCGGATCGGATGTTTCAAAAGTCTTAGCTTTTTCACTAATCTGTACATCTTGCATCCAGTAAAAGGAGTATCCCAATGAGTTTTAACCATTTCAGCAAAAGCCTTCTTATGAACTAGGAAGTTAGCAAATTTGAATGGTTTGGGTCTTTGCCTAGTAACATTAGGAAGTTTCAAGACACATGGGGTATGATCCGAGATTCTATAGGGTTGGAAGATGGCATGAGCGGCTTGAAATTCATCACAAAACTGAACGTTTCCCATGATTCTATCAATTTTCTTCAATGTTCCCGTTCCATGCTTGGGTTTTTGAGTCCATGTAAAATGGAATCCGGAAGAGTTAATATCCATTACATCAATTTGTTGTATACACTCCTTAAAATCACGCATACCAACATCAATTTTGGAAGAACTAGAGAAGCTATCCTCCAAATTAAGCGCTGAGTTAAAGTCTCCCAACAACACCCACGGTTTTCCTTGTATAAAATGCTGATGTGTACAAAGATTATCCCATAATAATCTTCTATGAACATAATAGTTGTCCGCATATACAAATGAACAATAGAAAGCCTTTCGATCTAACTTGTATATAATCTGAATATGTATGACTTGATCCGTATGTGACAAAACCATAACATCCACAACCTCAGAATTCCACCCCAGAATAATCCTCGTACCCTTACTACAGGACGAAGCATTAGAAGACCAATCCCAGGTTTTAAACACCCTTTTGCACACATCCATAAGACTAGAAATATGTACATGGGATTCCAAGATAGCACAAACATTAAGATTATTTTCACTTACCACCTGCCGAACCTCTTTCTGTTTGAGGGGTCGGTTCAAACCCCTAATATTCCATGCAGCTATACTACCCATTAAAACCGTGCATACCGGGAGTGCTTGCCCCCTCAGAAGTGGAATTAGGCTTCGTATGTGCCGCCATAAAATCATCAGATTCATCATAGATATTTTCCACATAATCATCATCGACTTCATCATTATCAGAATCAGCAGAAGAAGCCGCATCCATCGTTGCCTTTAATTTCGCAGCCTTTTCAGCCCTTTCATTTTCTGTGGCTTCCCGAAGTACAGGTACACTTTGTTTAGTCCCATAATCAGATAACAGGTCATCTCCTTTTTGTCCATCTTCATCTACCAAGACTCCAAACGAATTATTGGTTGGAATCTGCCCTTTAGAGGTGCTTGCTTGATCAGTACTCATTTTTGGTTTCACCACGGGCCGATATACGAACTTATTCTTCTGATTTTGGACCGGAAATCCTTGCCTTGAACCATTTTTTTTGCCAACTAGCTGGAAACCATCACTGTGCACCTCTGGTGTAACCTTTTTAGGAATTGGTATGACCTTTTTAGGCATTTTTGGGCATTGGTCGCTTGCATGATTAAACACCTTGCAAGTCGAACAATGAGGAGGTTTCCATTGGTACTCAATGTTAATAGCGTGTTTAGAAAAACCATCACTAACCATATTAGGAATTCCAACAGTCAACTCAGATTTTAGCTCATTATCTGCATCCAATTCAATAAGAGCCTGAGCATAACTACTACGACCCCATGCATTAATGCACATGGAATTCGTATAATCATCCAGAGCAACTGGTGTTCCAAGCTTGGTCGCAAGCATGCTTAGACCATCTTCATTAAATATAACCAAAGGTACATTATGCATCTTTACCCAAACCGGGACCTTCTTAATGTCGGACATACTAAAATCAGGAGTCCAAATATTAAGGAAAAGAGGAACTGAGCGAATTAACCATGGTCCTTGTTCTAACACTTTCTCCATACCAGATTTCTCCTCAAATTTGAAGAAAAAGAAACCGGATGCATTCATCATAAGACGCTGAAACCCATATTTAGCCCAAGCATTCTTCACGTAGTTTTCAACAACGGGGAAAGCAAGTCTTTTTCCAAGAAAATATCCAACCAAAGTATTAGCATATTTGCTATTTGCTGACATAATAGCTTCTTTAGGAATAATCAAATCAATGCCTTCAACACTAACTTCCACACTCAAAGAACGGAAATTAACTTTTGGTTTATTATTCACATCAGATCGCACCGCCTTTGCATACGAACAAGGGATATTAACTACCGGAGGATCAGACTGGTTCCCCTTTTCAGGCTGCACCTCCTTTGCAACTGGTGGTACAGATTGATGAATCCCATCACCAACACCATCGCCATTCACGGAAAAACTAGGAGTTTCATTGGTAGTAATAGAACCACCACCTAAATTCCCATCATTCACATGCTGTTTAACAAATTCAGAGTTATCATCCATGCTACCTTCCACTTCCCCATCTTCACCACGTTCCACATTCTCAGTATTAGAACTGGTAGAATTGTTTTTTGGACCCTCAGCCTTCCCCTCCGCCCCATACAAAGGGTTACCACATTCTTCATCTACTGTCGGAGTCGGCTGATGATGATTCGACTTTTTCTGACCCAAATTAGTGTTTTCGGGAGGATTATGTTTCCCATCATCATTATCCGTCGACAACAAGTTTCCTTTCTGATTTACATCATCTCCAAGCAAATTTGGCAAAGGAGATGTCCTTCTTATATTTTGGTTCCCATCTCCACCAGACGAAGAACCTGAAATTTTATTAGGAGAGGGAGATCCATTCTTTTTCTTTTTACTCTTTCCCATATCACCAGAACTCAAAAAAGAAGATTTTAGAACATCCAATTTAGCACGAAAACTTAGAATATCGGGCAAATCAGACGAAATATTCATACACCTAAACCAAGCGAAGATAGCTTAAGTTCATTAAGTTCGAAAAACATCAAACGAAACTAAGCTGAAAATCTATCTTCGTTTAGCTACGAGAACGAAGATAAACTTCGTTTAGCTAAGAGAACGAAGATAAACTTCGTTAGCTAAGTTCTTCAACTAAGTTCGTTCAGTTAAGTTCGTTCAGCTAAGTTCGTTCAGCTAAATTCGTTCAGCTAAATTCGTTCAGCTAAGATCGTTCAGCTAAATTCGTTCAGCTAAATTCGTTCAGCTAAGTTCGTTCAGCTAAGTTCGTTTTCGTTTACTATCTTCGTTTATGAAATGTTAACTTCGTTCGCTAACTTCGTTCGCCATAAAAATTTTCCATGAATCGCCTCCTAGAGAGAAAATCTACAATGGTGTCCAACACTGAACAAGTTGTGACTTAATCCTTCAACATAGTGAACTTTCTTGATGATAATTCCATTTCTTTCAATGTCTCCATAACCTAAGATAGGAGCGAAATTGTTGTTTCCAAAGCGAACTGTTCCCATGAATCTTTCAACAAAATTCTTGAGCAAAGATTTATTTCCAGTCATGTGCTTCGAACACCCGGAATCGAGTATCCAAACACAGATGGTTATTTCCTGCAATTAAAGAAATTTAACCGTTTTTAGGTACCCACTTGAAGACGGGTCCTTTATGGTTAGTTAAAACAGGCAGGGTATATAACTTAGGAATCGCATTCAAACATGTTTTTGAATCAACATAAGCATTGACAAGCACATTATCAACAAACACATTTGAATAAAAGTACGAACATTCACATGAGAATTAAAAGTAACATGTCTACAAGCATTAACATCAGTAGATATACAAGTACGAGAATTAAAATTGTTTACAAGCTCACAAGGTCTTGCCTTGGTATTTTCAACATTATTTGACACAGAAAAATTGTTTTGATTAACATGAACACCCTTCCTCCTATTAACATTCTTTCTCCTCTTTCTTTTCTTCTTTTTCTCAACATCCTTTTGGTTACTAGTGAACTTAGGTACTAAAGTATTAGCAACCCATCTAGCACCACTAGTTATGCTCTTTCCACCTGTTGAATTGAATTTAAGAAGATTAGAACTAGAAGTTTTAAACACTTTCATCTTTTTGAAATCTTTTGGAGGTGAGAAAACTTCTTGCTTCTTTGGTTTATCATGAGAGAACCATCCATATCTATCTCTATATCTAGTTGTACCATTTGATGCATCCTTAGTTAGCGAAACTGTGCTAGACTTAGACACCTTAGGTATAGAACTAGATTGAGAGCTAGATTGAGAAGCATTAGGATAGTCTTTCGGAAGTTTCACTTTGGTGTACTTTGTCCTGTGTGGGGTCTCAGCTTTTTCCTTTTTGACATGTTTCACAGGGGTAGCAATAAAGGTTTCTACCTTAATGGTCTTTGGTTCAGTCTTGACGAGTTTGGTCTTAACTCGTTTCTTTGAGTAATATGAAGTTGGAGCTTTGGACAATGGTTTTTGAGATTCCACTTTTGTTTTCATTTTGATTTTGGTAGATTCAATCTTTTTCTCAGTTTCGGAATCAAAAACATATTCTCCCTCCATGAATTTATCAAAATCATCTTTCGTGAAATCTTTTGAAAAAGAAAATTTCAATGGAGATTGATTAATTTCAGATTTAGTTGAAAATTTTGAAAAATCAGGAATCTTGGTGTCCAACTTCACATCATGGTTAGTCTCGGAAATTAGGTCAACTTGAACTGACACATCTTTGGTTTCACAAAAAAATTGAGTAGAAGTATCAACACCTATACTAGCACTAGGCTTAGGGTGAACAACTAACTCATCAACATTGTTGCATGTGAAAAACCTATAGAAGTACCATATCAAAACTAAACTATGTGCAAGTTCTTCATTAGAAAAATCAGATTGCACATAATCCTCAGCTATAAATGTAGCAGTATTTTGACAAGTACATCCAAGAAAATCAGTCAAGGTCTGGGTAGAGGTATTGGTAGATGAATCACAAGAAGTTTGGGTAGAATTGTCTACTAAAGCACTTTGGTTAGTTTGAGTAGAAACATTCTCACAAACTTTCTTAGTATTAACAACAATACATTTATCCTCTGAATTCGGACTTTGAGACTTGAGATGATCAATAACTTTTTGTTTTTGTTGGCTAAAGAATTGATATGAGTTGTTAAATCTGATAAAGCTAATCTACATGACTCTTTGTCCTTAATCAAAGAAAAAGTAGAGTCGAGATTTACCTCATCATCTGGGTATTCATCATCAGTGCTTTCTTCTTTAAAGTCTTTGTTCTTGGCCAACCTTGCATATAGCAAACATTAGCAGAGAGATCTTGATCTTCATCATCTGTGAGTAACATCCATTTGTCTTGCATTTGCCCGAAGCCATTCATTGGTCTTTTGAATTTCAAGATCTTGATTGGCCTTTTCAAGATCATGAATGGTCTTTTCAAGATTTTGACATTTTTGTAATAACTTAGAATCAGGAGAGACATTCAACTCACATTCTTAACCAACATCTTATCTTTGTAAGCTTGAAAATCTTGTTTAATAGCATCATGTTCAAAAAGTAATTTTGAATGTTCTTCAATAAGTTTTGAAAATTCACTTTTAGAAAATGAAATGCTATTTTTCAACTTTTTGTTTGTTTTTCCAAAAATGTGGTTGGAAAATATATTTTAGTTGGTTTAGGTGGAGTACAGACAGATTCTTGGTTTTGAAAATTTGATTCAATTTCTTCCAATTTGAAAATTGAAGATTCTTTTGTTTTGTATGAATCATTTATTGCATCATAATTAACCAAAAATTCTTGTTTTGGTATTCTCTCAACTTCATCAGTCTCAAATTCGTCATCCAATGGACGAATAAATTGTTGTATCATACCAAGTCGTAGGAATTTTTCATCATACAAGGGTTCAATTTCCTTTTTGGCTTTTTGCAATGGTGTGATATTCTCAAATCCCAACCCTAGAAGAAATTCTGTTTTGTCAATTTTTGACTTGTTGAAATAGGCAGTGAAATTCAAGAGAGGATTTTGTTCAATTTTTGACTTGTTGAAATAGGCAGTGAAATTCAAGAGAGGATTTTGTTCAACTTTATATAACTTTTCTTGATAGAAAAGTATATTCTTTTTAAATTCCTCAATTTGTTTTTCAAGATTCTCAATCTCAATGCTTTTTAGAAAACAATTATGATTTAAATCAGAAATCTTCCTTTCGAATTCAACATTGTTTGGTTTAGCTTCTTGGAGCTTTTTATTAAGAATATCAACATCCATTTGTCATCTTCAGCTAGCAATGCATGTCCTGCTTCGACTTGTTTGGCTAACAGCATCTTCTGCTTGTAATACTCATAGTTCCGCTTTCGAGGTTGTTTGCAATCAACAGCAAAATGTCCAGGAATACCACAATTGTAGCACTTTTTGTCTGATGCCTTACCTTTCTCAACAACTTGTTTCTCATAAATTTCCTTCTTTTCACCATACCTTGATCCATTAGCTTCACCTTGCTCATTACTCCTTGGATGATAGTGTTCCTTCTTGGGAAATGCACTTGTAGAAGAAGTGCGGAGATTGTTGTTTGTTGGCCTCGCTTTGTAAAATTTCCTCTTGAAATGCTTTGTTACCGCGGCAAGAGCTTGATATAGTTCATCTGAAACACCATCTCTTGTAGCCATCAGATCATCTCCCTCTTCATCAGACGAAGAAACAACTACCATTTGCCTGTTAAGAGCTTCAGAAATCTTCTTCTCAACTATCAATGCCAAAGGATCAGAAGATACAACTTCTGGCATTTTGTTTGATGAAGCTTTGTTTAGGACTTGGTTTTCATTGAGTTTGAAAGATTCATAAAGAGTATGAATGGTGAACTTGGTCAGATTTTGATGTTGCTTGATCTGTGTTCCAAAATCTTCCCATTCTGGACCAAGAGCTTGATATAGTTCATCTGAAACACCATCTCTTGTAGCCATCAGATCATCTCCCTCTTCATCAGACGAAGAAACAACTACCATTTGCCTGTTAAGAGCTTCAGAAATCTTCTTCTCAACTATCAATGCCAAAGGATCAGAAGATACAACTTCTGGCATTTTGTTTGATGAAGCTTTGTTTAGGACTTGGTTTTCATTGAGTTTGAAAGATTCATAAAGAGTATGAATGGTGAACTTGGTCAGATTTTGATGTTGCTTGATCTGTGTTCCAAAATCTTCCCATTCTGGACCAAGAGCTTGATATAGTTCATCTGAAACACCATCTCTTGTAGCCATCAGATCATCTCCCTCTTCATCAGACGAAGAAACAACTACCATTTGCCTGTTAAGAGCTTCAGAAATCTTCTTCTCAACTATCAATGCCAAAGGATCAGAAGATACAACTTCTGGCATTTTGTTTGATGAAGCTTTGTTTAGGACTTGGTTTTCATTGAGTTTGAAAGATTCATAAAGAGTATGAATGGTGAACTTGGTCAGATTTTGATGTTGCTTGATCTGTGTTCCAAAATCTTCCCATTCTGGACAAGAGCTTGATATAGTTCATCTGAAACACCATCTCTTGTAGCCATCAGATCATCTCCCTCTTCATCAGACGAAGAAACAACTACCATTTGCCTGTTAAGAGCTTCAGAAATCTTCTTCTCAACTATCAATGCCAAAGGATCAGAAGATACAACTTCTGGCATTTTGTTTGATGAAGCTTTGTTTAGGACTTGGTTTTCATTGAGTTTGAAAGATTCATAAAGAGTATGAATGGTGAACTTGGTCAGATTTTGATGTTGCTTGATCTGTGTTCCAAAATCTTCCCATTCTGGACCAAGAGCTTGATATAGTTCATCTGAAACACCATCTCTTGTAGCCATCAGATCATCTCCCTCTTCATCAGACGAAGAAACAACTACCATTTGCCTGTTAAGAGCTTCAGAAATCTTCTTCTCAACTATCAATGCCAAAGGATCAGAAGATACAACTTCTGGCATTTTGTTTGATGAAGCTTTGTTTAGGACTTGGTTTTCATTGAGTTTGAAAGATTCATAAAGAGTATGAATGGTGAACTTGGTCAGATTTTGATGTTGCTTGATCTGTGTTCCAAAATCTTCCCATTCTGGACCAAGAGCTTGATATAGTTCATCTGAAACACCATCTCTTGTAGCCATCAGATCATCTCCCTCTTCATCAGACGAAGAAACAACTACCATTTGCCTGTTAAGAGCTTCAGAAATCTTCTTCTCAACTATCAATGCCAAAGGATCAGAAGATACAACTTCTGGCATTTTGTTTGATGAAGCTTTGTTTAGGACTTGGTTTTCATTGAGTTTGAAAGATTCATAAAGAGTATGAATGGTGAACTTGGTCAGATTTTGATGTTGCTTGATCTGTGTTCCAAAATCTTCCCATTCTGGACCAAGAGCTTGATATAGTTCATCTGAAACACCATCTCTTGTAGCCATCAGATCATCTCCCTCTTCATCAGACGAAGAAACAACTACCATTTGCCTGTTAAGAGCTTCAGAAATCTTCTTCTCAACTATCAATGCCAAAGGATCAGAAGATACAACTTCTGGCATTTTGTTTGATGAAGCTTTGTTTAGGACTTGGTTTTCATTGAGTTTGAAAGATTCATAAAGAGTATGAATGGTGAACTTGGTCAGATTTTGATGTTGCTTGATCTGTGTTCCAAAATCTTCCCATTCTGGACCAAGAGCTTGATATAGTTCATCTGAAACACCATCTCTTGTAGCCATCAGATCATCTCCCTCTTCATCAGACGAAGAAACAACTACCATTTGCCTGTTAAGAGCTTCAGAAATCTTCTTCTCAACTATCAATGCCAAAGGATCAGAAGATACAACTTCTGGCATTTTGTTTGATGAAGCTTTGTTTAGGACTTGGTTTTCATTGAGTTTGAAAGATTCATAAAGAGTATGAATGGTGAACTTGGTCAGATTTTGATGTTGCTTGATCTGTGTTCCAAAATCTTCCCATTCTGGACCAAGAGCTTTGATGAATTTGATGTTTAGCTCAATCTCTGTTTTCTTGACATTGTTCTTCCTCAGCTCATTTATGACATTGCAGAATCTGTAGTAGACAGCTTCAAGAGTTTCATTAGGCAATTTCGCGAAGTTGTCAAACTCAGTCAAAATATTGGTCAATCTTATCGTCGAAGTCACGTCAGCTCCTTCCATCTGTCTAGCCACCTCATCCCATATCTCCTTGGCCGTATCATAAGAATCAAAAGAGCCATAGATTTCATCCGGTAGAGCTTTGTATAAGCATGACCTAGCTCTGTTATCTGCAGCTGTTCGATCTTTTTGTTCAGCATTCAAAAGATCAGGAGTTAGAATTATTGCATCAGTTGTGGGATGGCGATGAACGGCAAGTCCATTAACGGATGGAATCTTTCATCATATGACCATTTGTTTGACTTTCCACATAGTCCATAAATCTTTTCTTCCATAGTCCATAGGAACCACGGTAGAGAACTGGAGGTCTTGTATCTGAACCCAATGCCAATGCTTCACGAGAAGTCATTTTGAAATTGATTTGATTTGAAAAATTGAATTGTATTAAGAACAGAAAATGAAACGATCTTGAGAAGAACAAGAAATTAAACGATCTTTGAGAATAACAGAAAATGAAACGATCTTGGAGAAGATCGTCTTAGGTTCAGAGATGAAACGATCTTGGTGAAGATCGTCTTAGGATTTTGATGAAATTTGGTTAAGTCTTGAAATTGAAACGATCTTGAAATGAAACGGTCTTGAAAATGAAACGGTCTTGAAATGAAAATGATCTTGAAATGAAATGATCTTGAAATGAAACGGTCTTGAAAATGAAACGGTCTTGAAATGAAAATGATCTTGAAATGAAATGATCTTGAAAATGAAACGGTCTTGAAATGAAATGATCTTGGTGAAGATCGTCTTAGGTTTCAGAGGAAATGGGACGATCTTGGTGAAGATCGTCTTGGGTTTCGAAGGTAATAAACGATCTTGGTGAAGATCGTCTTAGGTTTCAAAGAGATGAAACGATCTTGGTGAAGATCGTCTTAGGTTTCTAGGAAATGAGACGATCTTGGTTGAAGATTGTCTTGTTTTCTTTCTCAAAAACTTATAAGTATTTGAATTGACCAAACCAATCCTTTCGGATTAATTAGCCACAACAAACACTTCACCACAAACTTATCAGAACGATCTTGTGAGGATCGTCCTACAAGCTACCAAGTACAAGAATAAAAATTGGAAGTTCAAAGACTAAGACGATCTTGGGAAGATCGTCCTAGTGCAGATCGTCCTAGTGTCATCTTCTTCATCAGAACATCAGTTTTATACAAAAACTCCATTAACGACTTCTTAAAGCTTCAATAACTTTCGAATTACTAGGAGTTAGAACTTGAAATCACTTGCAAACTGATTGAATTCATGTCCGCAACAAGTTTATGAACAAAATTCAACACAAAACACAACAGATTCAAATCCCTCAAAATTCGCGCCAAAAACTCAAAATTCAATCTCGAGATTTAGATTGAATTGGAACTTGAAACTTGACAGGATTAAGTTATCAATAACCACGAATCTATTGGTGAACAAATAACTGTGATTTTATGTGATTTGAAGTGTGAATTTTGATGAACCAGACGGTGAAAAATACGAACAGAATTTGTAAATAAATTTGATTTTTGGTGAATTTGTGATTGAATTCAGTTATGGATCGTCATCAGATCGATGTTATGCTCTGATACCACTTGTTATAACACGATTTTTACTACTGAATTCAATCCATCAATGGCGGTTTGGATAGTGTGTGTTCTTGGTGTTTGTGTGTGTTTTTAGAGAGAACTGTGTGTAAATCTGGTATTAAAGTTATGTGTATGTTATGATCTCTAAGGTATGAGAGGGCTATTTATAGTCTAATTCTACAATTATGCTAATTGTCACAATTTGCCCCTCAACCTTAGTAATCATTTATCTATGAATTAACAACAAGAAATTCCTCTAATCTAGATTACAATTTATCACTATTTTTGGATTTCTAACAATAGGAATGCTAGTGAATCGATAGTATGGCTAAGTGAGTTAGCCAAGATTGTGAATAAAGTCTTATATGTATATTGTGTTGATTTGCTAGGTTGAAAGCTTTGCAATTGTTGTGGCTATATTTGATTGTTGGTTGTCGCGAAGGAGGTGAGTAAATTTGCATACTCTTATATGTGTGTTGGGTCGATTACCATATGATGGTGGATTCCGTGTGTGGTAATGATTTGGCATTAGGGCCTAATTTGAGGCCGGGGCCTAAGAACCCCATAGTTGAATTGAGATGAGGCCTAAGAACCTCTTGTTGTATTAAGATGAGGCCTAAGAACCTCTTTGTATTGAGATGAGACCTAAGAACCTCTTTGATTATTGTTTAGCGTATATGGATCCATGTATGTGTTTGTTAGCGCAAAAGTGAGTATGCAAGTGATGGTATGACGGTACCATTGGCTACATGCGAGAGTCTTTTGTATTTTTGCCTTCCTTCGTATATATATTTGTGTGCAAGTTTATTCACTAAGCATTCGCTTACTTTTCAGTTGTTCACCCTTATTATATAGGTGGTTCCGGTAGAGGGAACTAGTACATGTTGACTTGAAGTTGTTGATTGGAAGAGCTAGTGATTGTGAAGGTATTTTGGACCATTCGCGAAGGAATGGCGTCTTTAGTAGAGACCTAGTCATTTCACCTCTTATGGCTCTTGATACAAATATGGTATTTTGTAAATTTTACAATGTGGTGTTGTAACTAGTCTTGATAAATTTGGAAGTCAAATGAATGTTTTGGTTGGTGTAACAAGATGGTTAATGTGTCCAAATTATGTTAGAAATGTACCTTTTAGTTAATGGAAGCTTTTGAAAGGTTTGGTTCTTTGATTTTGCCTTGTTTAGGCCTGCAAGCTTGATTTTGTATGTTTACAAATGAGTTTTGGGTACTTTAAGACTATTACCCTGGGTAAGTAGTCTCTTTTTGACGGTTGTCTACTTTAAGACTATTACCCTATGTAAGTAGTCTCTTTTTGTCGGTTGTCTACTTTAAGACTATTACCCTATGTAAGTTGTCTCTTTTTGTCTAATTTCATTTCTTGTCATAATTATGGGCTGAGTCCTTTCAAGTGGTATCAGAGTCGAGGTTTAAGGGATTTAGGTATTCCCTTGTTGAGCGAATATGCCACCCGCCCATGTATAACGGTGACACCAACCCCATTGTTTGTACACGATGGGTATCCGAGATCGAGGGGACTTTCCGTACTAGCCAATGCCCCCAAGATCTTAAGGTGGTGTATGCGGTTAGCATGCTTCGGGATGTAGCTAAGAGGTGGTGGGGAAGTCTATTAACTGTGAAAGGTGAAGGAACGATGTCCGTGGTGGAATGGCCCGAGTTTAAGACTATGTTCTTTAAAAGTTTAGGTCGCAGGCGGTGGTGACTAAGTTGAGAGGTGAATTCCTTAACGATTGCAAGGAAGTTTGAGTTTGAATGATTTTCGTTCTCAGTTTTTAGACAAAGCTCAACTTTGTCCAGAATTCCTTGAGAATGACACAATGTTGAAGGAACAATTCTACCGAAAGTTAAGGAAAAGTTTGAGAGAGAGGATTAGCTTGCGTCAAATGGAGTCTTTTTCTATGTTAGTTGATGTGGCTCGAGATCACAAAATCGAGCAAACACGAGTGGATGAGGATACCACGAGAAGAAAGATTGAGGATAGTAATTCACCAAACAAGAGACTTAAGCAAGTTGGAAGTTCAAGTGGAGGGTTTGCAAGGAACGACATTCCTTTTTTGCCATCAATGCAAAAGGAACCATTCGGGTTTGTCCAAGGCGTCGATGATGGGTTGTTATAATTGTGGACAACCAGGGCATATGAGTCGGGATTGCAAAACGGAGCCGGAGAAGCCTATCATGTGCTTTAATTGTTTTCAAGGTGGACACATGAGGAGTTCTTGTCCAATGTTAACCGAAGAAGAAAGGAGAAAGGAAGTGGAAAGAAGGAATGTGCGTGCTCATGGAAACCAACAAGGTAGGTCTTTCCAACTCACCGTAGAACAAGCTAAGGATACTAATAATGTAGTCACAGGTACCTTTCTTGTGTATGATTTCTATACGAATTCTTTTGATTTTCGGAACCAATAAATCGTTTGTTGCTTCTAGATTGGTTCATATTATTCCCATATCGAAGTCGCTTTTAGGTGTCACGTTACAAGTCGAAGTTGGGAGTGGTAAAACGAAATTAGTGAAGGATGAGTATAATAAATGTCACAACAAAATCTCTCAATCTAACTTGATTGCTCAAAATTCTGCTTTTAAGAAGGAAAATGACTCATATTTTGCTAAAAATTATGGGTTTATTAAACAAGAAAGTCTTTATAATGATAAAATTCGAGCTTCAGATAAAGATATTCTTACGTTAAGTATCTTGGGGTTCCTTTGGTTTCGTCAAGGATGGTGCTTCAGGATTGTAAACCTTTGATTGAAAAGGTTCAAAAACGGGTTAATGATTGGCGAAACAAATTCTTGTCTTTTGCTGGTAGAGTACAACTTATTAATTCTGTTCTAGCGGCTATTCATGTGTACTGGTCCTCAGTTTTTATTCTACCTATGAGTATTATCATGGATATAGAACATATCATGCGTAGTTTTCTTTGGTGTAAAGGTGATGTATGCAAGGGAAAGGCTAAGGTTGCTTGGGATGATGTTTGTCTTCCAAAAGAGGAGGGAGGGCTAGGAATTCGCAAACTACACCAGTTCAATATTGCTTTATTTTCTATCCATATATGGAATATTGTGACTTCCAAAGAATCGCTATGGGTCAAATGGGTTCATACTCATAAACTTCGTGGCACCTCTTTTTGGAATGTTCCTTATAGGGGTAATTTAGCTTGGAGCTGGAGGAATATGCTGCAAATTCGACCTCTTATTCGGCAATTTATTTGGGCTCAGATTGGTAATGGCCGTAATACCTTTGCTTGGCATGATAATTGGAACTCCTTTAGTCCTCTTTATGACAAGCTTACTCCTCGTGAAATAACATCGGCTGGTTTCACTATTGATTCTAAAGTTACTGATCTTTTCTCAAATGGGGGATGGGATTGGCCGATTGAATGGCATAGCAGATTTCCAAGTGCTTCACTACCGGTTTTCAATCCTCAAGTTCAAGACAAATTTGTTTGGAAGGACAGGGATGGGATCATTCGGGAGTTTTCAGTTAATTCTGTTTGGAATGAGTTACGATCAAGACATACTACTGTTGATTGGTATGAACTTGTTTGGTTTAATTATTGCATTCCGAGACATGCATTCATTCTATGGTTGTGTTCAGGAAACGACTCAAGACGCAAGATGTTCTAATGTAATGGGACATAAATCCAAATGTTGATTTGCGATGCCCATTTTGTAAACGTCAGCCTGACTCTCATTCCCATCTTTTCTTTGAATGTACCTATTCTATGCAGGTGTGGAATTGTGTCTTCATGAAAGCTGGTTTCCAACAACGACCAGCGAATTGGAACCTGATTATTGATCGATTGATTCCAAGAGCTAAAAAGAAGTCGATGCAAAATGTTATTGATAAGTTATTACTTGCAGCTTCAGTATACTTCCTATGGCAAGAGAGAAATGCTCGATTATTTACAAAGACATCAAGAACAGCTGAAGTGTTGGCTGAAATCATTCTCTCTACGGTTCGACTCAAGCTTTTAACCTTCAGATACAAAAGAACTGCAAATGTTGAGAGACTGCTGGCGGCTTGGGACCTTCCGGTTTTATTAGTTCAGTCTATGTAATCTCTCTTCTAGTCGAGTTTCATGTTTAGATTTGAGTAGGTATGTGGACGTTTTATATTTTGGTCTTGTATTGCACGATGTGCATGGATGTTTTGTAAGTCAACTAGCATTATGCTATGTTGTCTGTTCTTCATTTTAATAAAATTTCGAACCAGGGGTGACGGCCTTTTACCGAAAACTTAGAGAGTCAGTCCTAATGGAAAAGGTGGGTAATGAACAATATGCTAAACTAACTGAAGATTTTTCAAAAAAGGAAAAAGAGTTAGTTGATGCTAAGCTAGATTTTGTAAAGCTAAATACCAGGCTTGAACAAATTAGAGGGTCTGAACTTATTAGGTCCATGCAGTTACAAACACCTGTTCCGCGTGATCCTAAAGATAAAGGTGATTAGGGGTAGATTATAAAGAAGTTAGAGGTCCGTTTAATGGAAATTATAGTGAATCTCTAGAAAACTTAACTGAGAAAGAAGAGATCTTTATTGGTCAACCTTCTCCTTCTCAGTTAGAGGAATCAAATCAGACTCCTAAATCATCTGAAAGTTCAGCGAAAAAGACAAAACCAGTAAAGAAGAAAGTTGGAACTGTAAATTCTTTCATTAGACCGTCAGATCCAAAAAATGTTGTTTATAATGCAAATGTACTTGTGGGATCTACTTTTAAAAATTATGTGAATCAGTATGTCATGATGAAAAAGTTATAAAATGTTTTACAATGAAGGGATGTGATACTGTTTTTACATCTTCTGAAATTGATTTTGAGAAAATAGATCATGACAAGATTGATAAAGTTTGGAATAAGGGTGAATCTACATCTAGTGGAATTACCTTGACGCCTTTCTCCACTCAACCAAGGATTCAGAAGAAAGTACAGTTTTCTAATAATAAAAATGAGTCAAAAGGTTTGTCAAAAGAAGAGTCAGCCACAATTCAATTAAAAGAGTGTTTAGGCGTGACTACTGAGGAATCTGATAGTAAAGCTAAGAAGCTCAGGGCTAGTAGATCATGTTTTTATTGCTATGAGCAAGGTCATGTATACAGTTGTTGTCCAAATAGGAAGAGACGTTGTCCTGATAATAGTAACTCTCCTCCTAAGACTAGTGCTCATGATCCTGAGGCTTCTTGTGATCGATCTAAAACCCCTAAAAGACAGGGACAATCACGAAATGCTACATCTAGTAGTCATGTAAGTGGAAGTCCAAGTCGATCTCATACACCTCTAAGGAGTAATTCACCTAGGAATAAACATGTCCAACAGAATCGATCACCCCCGCGTAGAAATGAAAATGTTACAAAGTTTTTTGATCGGTTAGAAACTCAGCCTAGGTTTGGTCCACATTCACCTAAGAATTCTACTCCTACAGCTCGTTTCATTTCACCAAATAAGAGAACAATGGTGACACCTCAGTCATCCAAGGCTCCATCAAAGAGCAATGGATATTGGACCGAATTAATTTTGAAAGATGAGTTTGGTAAACCTAAACCTCAAAAGGTTTGGGTGCCCTATGGAAACTAACTTAATTTTTGTCTATTGTGCAGGGAGAACCAAGGAAGCCTATCAGTCTTTGGTATGTTGACAGTGGATGCTCTCGGCACATGACAGGGGACAAGAAGCTCTTGTCCAACTATGTTGATATTATTGGTTCTTATGTTAGTTTCGCTGGTCCCAAGGGCGGCAACATCTCAGGTCAAGGTGATGTTGTTCAATGGGAAAATTACATTGGAGAAAGTCAATTATGTGGAGCAGCTATCTCATAATCTTATGAGTGTTTCTCAGATTTGTGACAAGGGTAATCATGTCCATTTCACTGAAAAAGAAGCACTTATTTTGAAGCCGGGATATGTTATTCCTGAAGACTGGATCCTGTTGAAAGCTCCTAGGAAGAAAGACATCTATGGTCTTATGTTAGGTGTTGATTGTAACACCCGTTGTTTAAAAACCTGGATTTTCAAAAACTTTCGCCTAACGGCGTTTAATAATAGCGGAAAAGGATCTCATATAAATCTGCCCATCTGTAACCGGATGAAACATTTGAAAACATTTGGTGTTACTAATTGCATCATCGAAATAATAAAAGAAAATCCAAGTCTTGGCACCAACATAAATGCCAAGCATTATTACATGATCTTACATCATAATATCGTAAATAAAGTAGCCAAACATAAAGCTAAGGGTAGTCTAAGCATTAAGAACATAAATGCTATCGTCTTTAATGTCTCTACCCATCCTCACCAAGCTATCCTTTCTTTAGCTCCAAACACACCTAATCTGATGGAACAACATTTTCAAAAAACAAGTGTTAGCTAATAAATTAGCTAAGTAAGAATAACATATTTGAAAACATTGCCGATTAGTCATATATTAACAAATTCAAATGATCGTTATATGTTAATATCACATGAGCATCACAATCATCATACATAAGAAACATCATGAACATCATAAACATCATATAGCATAACACATTAGGAACATCATAATCCTAAGTGTGCCTAACTTTTCTTACGTAACTTTCTTTACTTTGTATCTTTTCTTTGTTTCTTTGCCTAGACGTAGGCTAAGTGACTTATGCCACTTTCATAGGGATGTGGGGTTGTGTGTAGGCGGTCATAGACCATACATGGAGTCCTCACACCCGACATGATGGGTAACCATAAAAGGGGTCCATCGGCGTCGTTAAGGAAAGACAAAGTCATTTCCAACTGAATAAACCGTTAATGCCTTTACGCATTGGTGGTTAGTTACTCCACCCGGAATAAACAAACATAACTATGCCACAAGGAGCAACTCAAGTGACCACGTACGCACTAGCTTTACAACTAGCACGGGTTAAGCTTAACACAACTTTAAATATGCTCGAGACTTCATTATTACGTTAGTTTAGGCTACACTTTCACCTAAGTTAACCACATAACATCATTTCTTTAATTTAGGGCCCTTAACGTGCACGTGAACATGGCAATCCTAATCAAAGGACTAGTGACTAAGTGATCAAGCCACACATGTAATCATATCATAAGCATCATATAGCATAACACATTAGGAACATCATAATCCTAAGTGTGCCTAACTTTTCTTACGTAACTTTCTTTACTTTGTATCTTTTCTTTGTTTCTTTGCCTAGACGTAGGCTAAGTGACTTATGCCACTTTCATAGGGATGTGGGGTTGTGTGTAGGCGGTCATAGACCATACATGGAGTCCTCACACCCGACATGATGGGTAACCATAAAAGGGGTCCATCGGCGTCGTTAAGGAAAGACAAAGTCATTTCCAACTGAATAAACCGTTAATGCCTTTACGCATTGGTGGTTAGTTACTCCACCCGGAATAAACAAACATAACTATGCCACAAGGAGCAACTCAAGTGACCACGTACGCACTAGCTTTACAACTAGCACGGGTTAAGCTTAACACAACTTTAAATATGCTCGAGACTTCATTATTACGTTAGTTTAGGCTACACTTTCACCTAAGTTAACCACATAACATCATTTCTTTAATTTAGGGCCCTTAACGTGCACATGAACATGGCAATCCTAATCAAAGGACTAGTGACTAAGTGATCAAGCCACACATGTAATCATATCATAAACATGTCACCATTTCGTGTTCACATATCAGAAGCATAATATCATATCATGATCAATTAGCTTAAACATAACATCGTATCACGATCACATAACATAAACATGGCATCATATCATATTCACACTTCATAAGCATATCATCATTCCATAATATGGGAACTTACCTTATGCCTTTGCAACCTGCAAATACATGTCATTCATCATAGAAAGGTAAGCATCATATCCCATATCAACCTCCCATAATCCCCTTTACTTTACTTTTAATCATACATAAACGTTTGGAAGGTTTTACTTATGAAAGCGCGTTTTGTTGTACCACCAGGTGACAAAAGATGTTATCTTACCTTGGTACAGCTTATGAACCTGTTATGAACTGATTATAGTGCTTGCTAAGTGCTCCCGACTACCTATAATGAGTATAAGATCGATCTATAAGCTTAACGAAACTTAAGTACCAAACTGGACCACTCTGTGCACCGCACAAATCAACCAAATTCGTCACAGAAACTTTTCAATTTTTCGAGGAAAACACCTATGCGCCGCACAAAAGGCAGTTCGACCAAAAACCTAACTTTTAATCTTTAAATCGAATTCCATACGAACACCTATCCTTAATTCGACCTGGGAACTTAAAATTAACCCTTTTAATTGCACTTTCATCAACTATAATCATCCTATTAATCCTTTAATCCTTTACATCATGAATCAATCATTAAAACACCCGAATAACATGAATTCGATAAACGTTTGATCAAATAACCCAACCCAAACCCCATGGCCTGGATTGAATACTCATCTATGACTCATAAGATCAGATTTCAAAGAGAATATTACCTATATTACCTGTAGATGACTTAGGGGATTCAAGATCTTGGCAAAACTTGATCAAAACGATACAAAACGATTGAATCTTGAAAGAGACTTTGCTTTGGAGAGGGAAGGGATCGGCTGGAGGGTTTCACACACGTAAGATCTGATTTTGTGACAATTAGGGATACCTAATTGCACCTAAAACCCTGGCCATCAACTCCTAATGTTACACTTAGGACCCCTCAACTTCATAACTTAACTTTCTTAGCTTAATTCTCTTACCGGGAGACTTAACGATCTACAAGCACTTAACTTTCATGAATTTACTTTAATTACTTTCATTATACATCATATTAATCGTTTCACATATCATAAGCATAATATCATATCATGATCAATTAGCTTAAACATAACATCGTATCACGATCACATAACATAAACATGGCATCATATCATATTCACACTTCATAAGCATATCATCATTCCATAATATGGGAACTTACCTTATGCCTTTGCAACCTGCAAATACATGTCATTCATCATAGAAAGGTAAGCATCATATCCCATATCAACCTCCCATAATCCCCTTTACTTTACTTTTAATCATACATAAACGTTTGGAAGGTTTTACTTATGAAAGCGCGTTTTGTTGTACCACCAGGTGACAAAAGATGTTATCTTACCTTGGTACAGCTTATGAACCTGTTATGAACTGATTATAGTGCTTGCTAAGTGCTCCCGACTACCTATAATGAGTATAAGATCGATCTATAAGCTTAACGAAACTTAAGTACCAAACTGGACCACTCTGTGCACCGCACAGAAATCCTGTGCGCCGCACAAGGCACAAATTGGCCATTTGTGCGCCGCATAAAATGGTTGTGCACCGCACAAATCAACCAAATTCGTCACAGAAACTTTTCAATTTTTCGAGGAAAACACCCATGCGCCGCACAAATACTTTGTGCGCCGCATATCGGGCCTTTAACTGGGAACCACTATTCAAAATTTGCATCTGTGCGCCGCACAAAAGGCAGTTCGACTAAAAACCTAACTTTTAATCTTTAAATCAAATTCCATACGAACACCTATCCTTAATTCGACCTGGGAACTTAAAATTAACCCTTTTAATTGCACTTTCATCAACTATAATCATATTAATCGTTTCACATATCATACATAAGCATTTATCACATAATCCCATAAAGGGCACATAACTTAACGAACCTAACGTTGACTAACGGTCAAGTCAATAAGTCAAACTCGAAAAGTTTGGGATGTTACAATTACCTCCCCCTTAAGAGGATTCTGTCCTCAGAATCATTTCGCCACTCATATATGAGTAACTTATCAGTATCTTTAGCTTTATTATATCATTTCAGGATTTCCTTGGGTCGTTCTTTAACTTAGCATAGCCAAACTCATTTAGCTCCTTACATAGTCTTTTCTACTTTTACTTTCTTAGCACCAAGGCTCCCATCTTCCAACGAAGTCACATTGTTTTCATTATAAAATGGACTTCAAATCAGCATACACCTTTGTACCACGTGGATGAATACCATATCAGAACCTATGGTCTTTCCAACTTACATTTCACTTGCTTCATCATTTCTTTGATTCAATCTTTAAATCAAATCAGGTAATCACCTCCTTTCTTTAACCTTCATAATTAGTACACACATTACATTTGGCGAAGGCTATTCATTTGGACAAAGGGTCGACTCGCCATAACTTTCAATGCATAACATATCCCTTCATAGGGTCTTATGGTTAAACTGTTATACTCACTTGCTCAATGTAAGCTTTCTGTGCTCACCACAAAACCTTCAGTCAATTTTGAGCTAATCAAAACACTCGTTCAACAATCATAACTTTATGAGCCGCTATTTCATGTCATTTGACGCTACAACTTTCCTTTCAATAACAAGTCATAACATGAAAATAACACATCGTAATATCGTTTCATCATCATATCATCATAACATTATACTATCACATCGTCAATGCACTATAACATCATATCTTTATATCATCATAGCATCACATCGTGTTAACATCGTATCATCTTATCTTACATCATATACATTTGATCTTATCACATACTTTATTCCATGATATCCTCATTTCATAACATAAACGTATTATCATTCCATCATAGCATGCATAAGCTTGTCATTCATCATCAATGGTATGTGAAAAATCTCAATGCACTTTCGTATGATCATATGACTTTTCCAAGTTTCTAAATCTTCATTTCTCTTTCCCATCAATCTAAGGTGATAGGCATCACTCGAGTTCTCCATTTCCTTCATGCTTTGACTTTTATCTTTAAGCATTAATTACCTTACGGCCGTCTCGATTCGAAACATTCAATAATTAACTTTCACACTTTAAGAGCACTTCTTTAATATCCATCTTTCCTTTCATGTCCAATGAAACGGTGTAATATCTCACCAAGAAATAAATATTCTTGGGCAACCTCTTGATGCGGAGATGTCCAGATTCACTAAACTGGAGAAATCCAGTGAACTGAAGAAGCTAACTGAACTGGAGGAAACCGAACTGATCATGCCATCTGAACAGGCCATGTTAATTCTGCCAGCAGTGGCCCATTTCAGACAAGTCTTTTCTGAACCAGTCCAGTCACCAGTCGTAACATTTCTCCAGTGGAAAGCTCCAGATGACTGCTCCAGTGACCACTTCTGAAGGTCCTCCAGATGAATGCTCCAGTGACCACTACTGAAGGTCCTCCAGATGAATGCTCCAGTGACCACTACTGAAGGTCCTCCAGATGACGTGCTCCAGTTTTTGTCTCCAGTAGTAGTCCAGATTTACGTTTCCAGTTGCCAACTAATAAAGTCTCCACTGACGTCGTTTGTGGGCCCATAATAAAGAAGAATGACAGCCGTTAAGGAAGGCGCGTGACAAGACGTTTCTAACAATATTATGGGACCACTTGCAGGGGAATGTTTCTAGAAGCTCACGTGTCCATATTTTATTGGTCCAAGTTAATTAGTGGTTGCACATGACAGCTTTTATGTATTATTTTATTATTTCATCGTTAATTCCTAGGTAGGGCATGTGGCTATAAATAGAGGTTTATCTCTCATTTGTAAGTTAGTTGATGTTGAATGAAAATTAATAGAGCAGCCTCTATTTCTTACAAAAATCTTCTTTTACCTTTATAGATCTTTTGATCTTGGTGGTTAGGAGTGACCCCTTTATCAATATTTGTAGTGACTTGTTCTTTATCAAATATTGTGGTGAGGTCTTTTAAATCTTCGGTTTCCTTTATCTATAATCGTGGTGGCTAGACCTTTACGATCTTGGTGGGGATTCCTTTATCTATAATCATGGTGGCTAGACCTTTATCGATTGTAGTGGTGGGGCGGAGTGTTTCCTTTATCCTTGATTCCGGTGGCTTAGCCTTTACGAGTCTTGGTGGTGGATTCTTTTATCTATCATTTTACTTTATCGTCTCGTTTAGTTGTTTATTTCATATAAAATCCAGAAAATACCAAAAATAGTCTTCCGCTGCCGTTTGTCGCGTGATTTACGCATCATGTCTACTAATAGCTCATATCATTACCTTTAGCTTCCACGCAGCCTTGTCTCTTAGTCCATGATAACATGACTTCACGCTTCCGTTAAAAGGTTCTTAAATACTTTATTTGGCTACAAAACTTTCGGTGCCTGGTCTTGGATTTTAACCCTTATCACACGTCATCATATAAGACTTACTACACCGCGTATCATAATAGGTCGTATCACATTTCAGGCGACATCCACATAAGCATGTCACCACGGTTCATAAGCCTCCTCAAATACAACTTTTGGGTCATAAGATGACCGAACGAGACAAAACTCAGTTCTTAACAAATGTAGCAGACTCAAAGACCTTTACAAAAATGCAAGGTTCGACTCTTGAAGAGATCTAATGAATAAGATATGACATTTGCAATACAAGTCTGCAGAATTCGACCTTAACCGGACCACTTCTGAAGATCGACATTTTTCGTATATTCCTGGGCAAAATCACCGGAAACTTTGTTCATATCGAATTTAGGGGACACATAGAGGTTTTCAGAAAAGTAAGATTCATCTTCTAAGTCGTTCATATAAGGAAGATATGATTTTTGCAATAGGACTGAATTTTCAGACCAATAAACTCTTCATTTTACAAACAATTTCCACCATCAAACTTCCATGTCAAGCCAACACGGCCTCTACAGTTCATACACTTCCAATAAGGACTTAATTATCAATTTGAAACCTTCGTTTGATTCATAGATTCATTATACTCATTTTCATTCGGTTTGACACCCGAATGACTCGAAATCGACTCGCAAACGCAATCGAATCCACATCACACCTCAAGACCAGATGTTAAATCTATATTGATTCCATTTGAACATTAAAATGACTCTTGAAACAACTTCATACCTGTAGGGAATTTCAAGATACACATTGATTGCAATAGCAATCGCCGAATGACCCGAAATCGCTAATTTAACAACAAAACGTTTCTTATCAATCATTACTCACCAAGTCCAGGTATGGGAGAAATTCATGGATGGATATGACTTATTTTCTGCAAAGATTTCGTTCTATACCTTGAAGGATGATAAACGGATCGTTTACGTGCACCGATTGATCTTTAATCCACCCGAAAATGCAAGAAATCGTACGAGGATCATTCCAGAAAAGAAAGGAGATTTAGGGTTCTTAGGAGGAAGGAATAATCTGAATTAGGGGATAATAATCTGACCTAATTATTCCTAATCATGTTTTGAAGTTCCAGTAATGGCAAGAATGGCCGCTAGACTTCCATACGTCACATAAATAGCTTAAATCGTCCACCGGGAATTCTATCGACATATTAAACACATCTTGACATATTTAAACACATAAACGTATATATTTTTTTTAAGACATTAAAGCCTCTCACATAAAGCATATTAAACTCACGTAAGCATTAACTCGTTAAGAGACTTATTGGTAGCAAGGTGTTGACTGAACGACTCAAGTCAACCGTTACACCAAAAATTTGGGGATGTTGCGGTTACCTCCCCCTTAAGATGCTCGTCCGAATCGTCACATATCGTCCCGTAGCGAAATCAAAACTAAAACGAGTCATAAATCCAAAACATACCAGAATAGGCGCCGCATGGATGGTGCATGCGCCGCATATGGGGCTTCCATCAGAAGACTCCTTCTCTGAGCTGGGCACATATGCGCCGCATATGGGGCTTCCATCAGAAGACTCCTTCTCTGAGCTGGGCACATATGCGCCGCATATGGGGCTTCCATCAGAAGACTCCTTCTCTGAGCTGGGCACGCATGCGCCGCATATGGGGCTTCCATCAGAAGACTCCTTCTCTGAGCTGGGCACATATGCGCCGCATAAATCTTTTGTGCGCCGCATATACTCTATGTTCAGGAAGATACTTCCAAATGTAACCTAAACGTTTTCCTTACACTAAGGCACAACTTTAACACTTCACAGCTCAAATGCAGCTTCATATCATAACATGGTGTTCATAGAGTGGAAGAGCTTCATAATTAAAGGGTTCATTCAACCTTGGTGTCAACTTCTTTACTTATTTCAGCTTCATCATTCTTTGTTTCATTCATACGTGTCTACTCTTCGCGTGACCAAATGTGATACCATTCCGTGATTCCATCATTCTCATCTTTACTTCATTCGGATCAACACAGACACAGTCTCACAAACACACACATGTCGTGATACATTTACAATTACGTTCGCGACCGCAATTGTAACCGTCGACTTCAGATCTACGTCCTTTAAGCCGGTAGGCTCAACAACATTGACTACCAGTCACTTCACTTCTCACCTACCATTAAACTTCATTTAACTTTATATACATCTTAATCATCATCAACATCTTACCGGCTATAACTTTTCACCGATCTTTACGCACATCCACTCACTCAATCCTGAAAATTTCATGAGGAGGAATTGCCATTTTACCTCCACGAATCATGTATCATAGCAGATGAAGATATAGCAACGGGATAAGCAAGAATTAGAGGAATTAAAGCTACTTGAAATAATCATGAAACACATAATAAGCCTTAATTCTACTCTCTCAGTCAACCCAAACCCGTCCTAAAGCATTTCATTTCAATGGCTAAGCATACCTACTTAAGCCCTATCATTCCTCATACGGTTTAAGTCCAAAATCCTAAGGTCTTGGTCGAATTTTGGTTCACTTAAACCATTTCTCTGATACCAACTTGTAACACCCGTTGTTTAAAAACCTGGATTTTCAAAACTTTCGCCTAACGGCGTTTAATAATAGCGGAAAAGGATCTCATATAAATCTGCCCATCCGTAACCGGATGAAACATTTGAAAACATTTGGTGTTACTAATTGCATCATCGAAATAATAAAAGAAAATCCAAGTCTTGGCACCAACATAAATGCCAAGCATTATTACATGATCTTACATCATAATATCGTAAATAAAGTAGCCAAACATAAAGCTAAGGGTAGTCTAAGCATTAAGAACATAAATGCTATCGTCTTTAATGTCTCTACCCATCCTCACCAAGCTATCCTTTCTTTAGCTCCAAACACACCTAATCTGATGGCACAACATTTTCAAAGAACAAGTGTTAGCTAATAAATTAGCTAAGTAAGAATAACATATTTGAAAACATTTGCCGATTAGATATATTAACAAAATCAAATCATCGTTATATGTTAATATCACATGAGCATCACAATAATCATACATAAGAAACATCATGAACATCATATGGCATAACACATTAGGAACATCATAATCCTAAGTGTGCCTAACTTTTCTTACGTAACTTTCTTTACTTTGTATCTTTTCTTTGTTTCTTTGCCTAGACGTAGGCTAAGTGACTTATGCCACTTACATAGGGATGTGGGGTTGTGTGTAGGCGGTCATAAACCATACATGGAGTCCTCACACCCGACATGATGGGTAACCATAAAAGGGGTCCATCGGCGTCGTTAAGGAAAGACAAAGTCATTTCCAACTGAATAAACCGTTTATGCCTTTACGCATTGGTGGTTAGTTACTCCACCCGGAATAAACAAACATAACTATGCCACAAGGAGCAACTCAAGTGACCACGTACGCACTAGCTTTACAACTAGCACGGGTTAAGCTTAACACAACTTTAAATATGCTCGAGACTTCATTATTACGTTAGTTTAGGCTACACTTTCACCTATACTAACCGCTTTTATCTTTCTTTACTTTATCTTAGATTAGGCTACACTTTCACCTAAGCTAAGCACATGTTTCATTTTTACTTTATTTCAACTTAGGCTACACTTTCACCTAAGTTAACCACATAACATCATTTCTTTAATTTAGGGCCCTTAACGTGCACGTGAACATGGCAATCCTAATCAAAGGACTAGTGACTAAGTGATCAAGCCACACATGTAATCATATCATAATCATGTCACCATTTCGTGTTCACATATCAGAAGCATAATATCATATCATGATCAATTAGCTTAAACATAACATCGTATCACGATCACATAACATAAACATGGCATCATATCATATTCACACTTCATAAGCATATCATCATTCCATAATATGGGAACTTACCTTATGCCTTTGCAACCTGCAAATACATGTCATTCATCATAGAAAGGTAAGCATCATATCCCATATCAACCTCCCATAATCCCCTTTACTTTACTTTTAATCATACATAAACGTTTGGAAGGTTTTACTTATGAAAGCGCGTTTTGTTGTACCACCAGGTGACAAAAGATGTTATCTTACCTTGGTACAGCTTATGAACCTGTTATGAACTGATTATAGTGCTTGCTAAGTGCTCCCGACTACCTATAATGAGTATAAGATCGATCTATAAGCTTAACGAAACTTAAGTACCAAACTGGACCACTCTGTGCACCGCACAGAAATCCTGTGCGCCGCACAAGGCACAAATTGGCCATTTGTGCGCCGCATAAAATGGTTGTGCACCGCACAAATCAACCAAATTCGTCACAGAAACTTTTCAATTTTTCGAGGAAAACACCCATGCGCCGCACAAATACTTTGTGCGCCGCATATCGGGCCTTTAAGGGAACCACTATTCAAAACTTGCATCCGTGCGCCGCACAGATGTCTTGTGCGCCGCACAAAAGGCAGTTCGACCAAAAACCTAACTTTTAATCTTTAAATCGAATTCCATACGAACACCTATCCTTAATTCGACCTGGGAACTTAAAATTAACCCTTTTAATTACACTTTCATCAACTATAATCATCATATTAATCCTTTAATCCTTTACATCATGAATCAATCATTAAAACACCCGAATAACATGAATTCGATAAACGTTTGATCAAATAACCCAACCCAAACCCCATGGCCTGGATTGAATACTCATCTATGACTCATAAGATCAGATTTCAAAGAGAATATTACCTATATTACCTGTAGATGACTTAGGGGATTCAAGATCTTAGCAAAACTTGATCAAAACGATACAAAACGATTGAATCTTGAAAGAGACTTTGCTTTGGAGAGGGAAGGGATCGGCTGGAGGGTTTCACACACGTAAGATCTGATTTTGTGACAATTAGGGATACCTAATTGCACCTAAAACCCTGGCCATCAACTCCTAATGTTACACTTAGGACCCCTCAACTTCATAACTTAACTTTCTTAGCTTAATTCTCTTACCGGGAGACTTAACGATCTACAAGCACTTAACTTTCATGAATTTACTTTAATTACTTTCATTATACATCATATTAATCGTTTCACATATCATACATAAGCATTTATCACATAATCCCATAAAGGGCACATAACTTAACGAACCTAACGTTGACTAACGGTCAAGTCAATAAGTCAAACTCGAAAAGTTTGGGATGTTACATTGATAATTCGAAGGAGTCAGTTTGCTTATTAAGTAAAGCAAATGAATCTGAATCGCTGTTATGGCATAGAAGAATGGGACATATTCATTTCCGAAAGATGAATCATATTGTGAAACATGGTTTGGTTGAAGGTGTTCCGATGAAAAGGTTTGAAATGGAAGATAAATGTGTACCTTGTCTGAAAGGTAAACAACAAAAGTCTTCTCATAAACCTAAGCAAGAAAATTCTATTGCCAACCCATTTGAGTTACTTCACATGGATCTTTTTGGCCCTGTGAATGTAAGAAGTATAGGTGGGATGTATTACTGTTTAGTGGTTACTGATGCTTACTCAAGATTCTCATGGGTATTCTTTCTACAATCTAAAGATGAAACTCCACAGATTTTGATAAATTTCTTTGTTGAAACTGAAAATGTTTATGGAGTTCGTGTAAAGAGAATCAGGAGTGACAACGGAACTGAATTCAAGAATAAAACATTGGAAGTCTTTTGTTTATCCAAAGGAATCCAACATCAATTCAGTGCACCGTATGAGCCACAACAAAATGGAGTTGCTGAAAGAAAGAATAGGACTCTAATCGAAACAGCCAGAACAATGCTTGTTGATTCAGGGCTCCCTACTATGTTTTGGGGGGAGGCAGTGAATACAGCATGTCACATTTTAAATCGGGTTTTGATCGTTAAGCATCTTAATAAGACATGTTATGAGCTTCTACATAAGAAGAAACCCAATTTGCAGAATGTTGAACCCTTTGGTGTACCGTGTACTTTCTTGAAATATCTTCCTCAGTCAAAGTTTGATCCAAAAGTTGAAGAGGGATTTTTCATGGGTTATAAACCGGGTACTTCAATTCGTCGGGTTTATAATAAACAGACAGGCAAAGGTTGACTTGGGTACTAATGTTAAGATTGTGAGTCATAAGCATGCTATCCATTCTGGTACTGGTACAAATTTCGATTATGACAGTGTGTTTCGTTCGTTGCACGGTCCTGCTTCTTATTCAGGTCCTGACACAGTTGATGATGTGATCATATTAAGAGATCATATGGATTATACTCCTACATCTTCTCCTACTCACGCTGTTGATACTACTCCAACCATAGTTCAGTCCACTACTGTTGTTGGTGAAAGTAGTAAGAACAATGATAAGAATTTAGATTCAGAAGTTACTGAACCCGAGAACACTACTCTGTCTACTCCTTGAAGGATTCCATTACCAGATGATGATCCTATTTCTGATGAGTCGGAAGATGATTTTGGCTCTCCTGAATTACAGATTCAATCGAATTTAGGGGATAATCTAAATGTTGATTCGGCTCCTCAATATAGAATAAATAAGGCTCATCCTATTGAGAATATTCTTGGAGATGCTTCCGAGCCTGTTCGAACTAGTTTATTTTGTGAATTGAAGGATTCTGGACTTATTACTGAATGTTTGTATTCATGTTTTATTTCACAAGAAGAACCTAAGAATGTTCAGATAGCGCTTAAGGATCCTTTTTGGGTTGCAGCTATGCAAGAGGAATTAGCTTAATTCGAGAAACTTGGAGTATGGGAGTTAGTAGATGTGCCTAGAGGTAAACAGCCGATTGGAACTCGTTGGGTATTCAAGTGCAAACGAGATGACAAAGGGGTTGTTACAAGGAATAAGGCACGTTTGGTTGTTCAGGAGTTTGCACAACAAGAAGGATATGACTATAACGAAACTTTTGCGCCAGTTGCCCGGATTGAAGCTATTAGGTTGTTCTTGGCATATCTAAGCTTCAAGGGTATAAAGGTGTACCAGTTGGATGTTAAGAGCGCCTTCTTGTATGGTGAAGTTAAGGAAGAAGTTTATGTGTTTCAACCACCTGGGTTTGAAGATCCTAATTATCCAAGACGAGCATATCGACTTGATAAGGCTCTTTATGGATTACATCAGGCACCCAGAGTTTGGTATGAGAAGTTGTCAACACATTTGTTGACAAATGGTTTTAGTCGAGGATCGATAGACAGCACATTGTTTATCAAATGGCGGAAGCGAGATTATTTAATTGTACAAGTTTATGTAGATGATATCATTTTTGGATCATCTAATGAAAAGATGTGCAAAGAATTTGAAATGAGCATGAAAAAGCAGTTTGAAATGAGTGCTATGGGAGAACTTCAATTCTTCTTAGGTTTGCAGGTTGATCAGAGAAAGATGGATTTTTCATTCACCAGTCTAAGTATGTCGATGATGTCTTAGAGAGGTTTCAAATGTTAGATTCCAAGACTTATGGTATTCCTATTCAGCAGAATCATGGATTAGGAGTTAGTAATCCTAAAGATTTTCCTGTTGATGCTACTTATTATCGTGCTATCATTAGCTCATTGATGTATCTGACTGCTTCACGTCCAGATATTATGTTCGCTGTTTGTCTTTGCGCTAGATTTCAAGCTAGTCCGAAAGAGTCGCATTTAGTTGCAGCAAAACGTATCCTATGATATTTAAGAGGAAACCAAGGGCTTGGTCTATGGTATCCTCTCGGTGGTACGTTTGATTTTGTTGCCTATACTGATTCGGACTTTGAAGGTTGTAACAACGACAGGAAGTCTACTACTAGAGGATGTCAGTTCTTAGGGGGGAGATTAGTATGGTGGCAGTGTAAGAAGCAGACATCTGTTGCTCGGTCTTCTTGTGAGGCAGAGTACATGGCTGCATGTAGCTGTTGTTCTCAGGTACTTTGGATTCAGCAGCAATTGCGAGACTAGATTTTCTTGATACTCCTATTAGAATAGACAATAAGTCAGCTATAGACATTACAAATAACCCTGTCATGCATAAAGTCACCAAGCATATTGATATTAGACATCATTTCTTACGTGACTGTGCCCAAAAGAAGCTAATTCATTTGGAAAAGGTTATAACTGATGATAATCTAGCTGATCTGTATACTAAAAGCATTTGATAAGACTCGCTTTGATAAGCTGATTCTTCTCAATGGTATGAAGAATGCTGATTCAGATTAAATCTCTCAAAGAACTATTTTTGTATATTTATTTGTGTCTTATTTAAGTTTGTAAATAGCTAGAGTCATAAAAATACAAAAAGAGTGTCTAGTTTAAGTTGTATATAGTTAGTGTCACAAAAATAAAAAAAATTGAAAAATAAGAAAATAAAATAAATAGATGATATTAATTCAAATAGTATGAAGTCGAATGAGGCTCTGCATGGGAAGAAGAAAGAGCAAGCTGGTTCATATGCTTCTGCCTTGAAGAATAATAATGCAGCTAAAAAGGTGAATTTTTGTTTGATTGATGTGGATTCTTCAACTGAGGGTGTTGATTTATTGATCCCGCTTGCTTCTGTTATTGAAGTTAATAGTCGATTCTTAAATTCTCTTTATAGGTATTTTCTGGGTGATAGATTGGCCTTTCCCGTTGTTGAAATGTATGTTAAAAATGCTTGGGCAAAATTTGGTTTAAAGATGGTCATGATGAATACGGCTGGTTTCTTTTTCTTTCAATTTGAGTCAAAAGAGGGTATGCTTCAAGTATTAGAAAAAGGACCTTGGATGATACGGTCTATACCTATTTTCTTAAGCGAATGGAACCCTAATGTTTCATTGGCTAAAGTGGATATGACTCATGTTCCTGTGTGGGTCAAACTATATGATGTACCTTTGGCTGCTTATACGGAGGATGGTCTTAGCATGTTAGCATCAAAGTTGGGTAAACCAATTCTACTAGACTCTTATACTAGTCATATGTGTGTAAATTCTTGGGGTAGGCACTCGTATGCAAGAGCTTTGATTGAGATAGATGCTACACGTGGTTTTAAAGACAGTTTAGTAATTGGAATTCCTAATGTTAATGGTGAGGGTTTCACTAAGGAAAATGTGTCTATTGAATATGAATGGCGACCAGCTCATTGCACTCATTGTAATGTTTTTGGTCATAATGATAAAAACTGTCCTATGCAAGTGAAAGTAGTTCCTGAAAAGCAAAAGGAGGATGGATTCACTACGGTTAATAGAAAGAAGGATAAAAACAAAGGTAAGCAGGTTGAGGGCATTAAATTTTCAAAACCTAAACCTCATTTTGTATATCGTCAGAAGCAACCTGGGCAACCGGCTAAAAGAGAGTCGAATTTACAAAAACAATCAGATCCTGCTAAACAATCGACGTCTTCTAAAAAGCCATTGGATAGTGGAATTAGTACGAGCAACTCCTTTTCGGCGTTGGATAGGGAGTGTGTAGATGGGGAACCATCAATGGGTGGTCCAGAAGTGAAAGAACCACACAGAATGGCAAAACAATCAGGTAATTTCATGGATATGGATAGTGATGATGATGATTGTGAAACTATTTTTGAAGAGTTGAATTACCAAAACTTGAATGCAGAGGGCACTACAGGGGCAAGCACTCCTGATTTAACGGTGCCCAATGTATAATATTGCAGCTTGGAATATACGGGGGATGAACCAACCCCCGAAACAAAAAGAGGTTCGACAAGTACTCATGGACAATCACTTGTCTGTGTGTGCTATCTTGGAATCACATGTTTCATCTCATAACTTGGAAAGGTTATGTGTTAAGGTGTTTACGAGCTGGAATTGGACTTCTAATAGTCTAATGTGTAACAAAGGGCCTCGTATAATTCTTGGTTGGAATCCGAATGAAGTGGACCTTATGGTTATTTCACAGAGTGATCAGGTGATACACACGCTTCTTGTGTTTAAATCAGATAAAAAAATGTTAATTTGCTCATTTGTATATGCTCGTAATAATTATATTCAGAGGAGAGACCTGTGGGATTCTCTTCTAATGCATAAACAATGGGTAAATGGTAGGGCTTGGTGTTTATTGGGTGATTTCAATGCTACCCTAAGTTTGGATGATCAAGCGAGTGGTAGTTCCCATATGGATATTTCTATGCGCGAGTTTAATGAATGTGTAAAGAATATTGAGGTGACTGATGTGAATAGAGTGGGTTTACAATTTACTTGGAATCAAAAGCCTCAAGGTAGTCATGGGTTATTGAAAAAGCTTGATCGTATTATGGCAAATTCTGAATTTGATAGCAACTTCAATGGGGCAATTGCCATGTTCCAACCGTATCGGATTTCTGATCATTCGCCTGCAGTATTAAGGCTTCCTAGTACAGGTAAATTTCGGCCAAAACCTTTTAAATTCTCTAATGTACTGATTCATCATGAAGGTTTTAAAGCTGAGGTTAGGAATGCTTGGGCACAAGAAATTGAAGGACGTCCTATGTATTGTTTGACTCAACGTCTGAAATATCTCAAGAAGCCTCTCTGTAAACTTTTGCGTGAGAAGGGTAATTTTCATGAAAATGTTAATAAGTCGAGAGCTGCTTTGGATGATGCTCAATTAGCTTTAGACCGTGACCCTTTTAACCAGGATTTGCGAGCTGAAGCTACTAAGTGTTTACAAGCTTTCAATAGTGCTGTTTTAGATGAAGAAAGATTTCTTCAACAAAAAGCAAAGGTGGAATGGTTACGTGTAGGTGATTCTAACTCAGCTTATTTCCATAAAGTCGTTAAAGCAAGAGCAACTCGTAAGAGAATTGACATGATTATGGACTCTAATGGAACTTTGGTTGATGGAGATCAAGTCAGCTCTACTTTTTTAACGCACTATCTTCAATTTCTTGGTCAGGATGACTCGGTTAGTCCCCTTGATTCTTCTGATTTATTTGCCAATGTTTTATCTCCTGATCAAGCTTTGGAGATGATCCGTCCGATTACTGGTGAAGAAGTGAAGCAAGCGATATTTACTATGGGTGATGATAAATCACCTGGACCTGATGGGTATTCTGCCTGTTTTTATAAGAATACATGGGATATTATTGGTGCTGATGTGATTTGTGCTGTTCAGGAGTTCTTCAATAGTGGCAAACTTTTGAAGCAAATTAATCATACAGTCATAGCTCTTTTACCAAAGAATTCTACTCCTTCTAGAGTCACTGACTTCAGACCGATTTCTCTTTGTAATGTAATATTTAAATGTATTACAAAAATCATATCTGACAGGATTAAAGGATGTCTTTCTAAGCTCATCAGTCTCAACCAAGCAGCTTTTGTTCCTGGAAGAAGTATCTCTGATAATATCCTATTGACTCAAGAACTCATGCATAATTACCATTTGGATAGAGGTCCACCCAGATGTGCTCTAAAGGTGGACATCCAGAAAGCGTATGACACAGTTAATTGGGAATTTCTGAGGACTATTCTTAGTGGTTTTGGGTTTCATGACCGGATGATCGCCTGGATTATGGAATGTGTATCTACTCCTTCTTTTTCCATTAGTATTAATGGTGATCTCCATGGTTTTTTTAATGGAAGACGGGGACTTCGTCAAGGTGATCCACTTTCTCCTTATCTTTTTACTTTGGTTATGGAGATTTTGACTCTTATCCTCCAACGTAAAGTTCGGGACTCTCAAGAATTCTCTTTTCATCATCAATGCCTTGAACATGAGGTTATTAATTTATGCTTTGCCGATGACCTTTTTATTTTTATGAGGGGTGATGTTGAATCTGCACGAGTTGTAATGGATGCATTGGAAGAATTTAAGCATGTATCTGGCTTGGCACCTAGCTTGCCCAAAAGTATGGCTTACTTTTGTAATGTTTTAAACCATGTGAAGCTTAGCATCCTTAATGTACTGCCGTTTGAAAAGGTATACTTCCGGTTAAATATCTTCTAGACTTATGATTCGGGATTGTAAAGTTCTGGTTGAACGAGTTAAAAAAAGAGTGGATGATTACAAAAACAGGTTCTTATCTTTTGCGGGAAGATTGCAACTAATCTCCTCTGTTATTTCATCTTTACATGTCTATTGGTCCTCGGTTTTCTTATTACCTTCTAGTACTTTGTTTGATATTGAGCAGATTATTAGAGGGTTCTTATGGTGTCAAGGGGAAATGCAAAAAGGAAAAGCGAAGGTTGCATGGGAGGTAGTATGTTTACCGAAAGATGAAGGTGGGCTGGGATTGCGTCGTCTGGATCAGTTTAATATAGCTCTTCTATCTTCACATATACGTAATCTGCTCACTCGAAAGGAATCCTTGTGGGTTAAATGGATTCATACTCATCGGTTGCGAGGAAAAAGTTTTTGGGAAGTTTCTTCTCAAGGTAATATGTCATGGAGTTGGCGTAAGCTGCTCTCTTTGAGGCCGATTCTTCAAAAATATATTTGGTTCCAGATTGGAAATGGGAAGACTGCTTCGGTATGGTATGACAATTGGAGCACATGTGGTGCTTTAAAGGAACATGTTACCCCACGCATGATCACAAGTGCAGGGTTTCAGCTTTCTAATAAAGTATGTGATGTGGTCGATAATAACTCATGGAGATGGCCAAGTTCATGGCCTCATATGCTTCAGAATTTGCAAGTTCCAATTCTCCAGGAAGAAGTACCGGATAAACTTATTTGGAAAGATGGAAATGGGGTTTCTAGTGAGATTTTGGTTACTCAGGTATGGGAGACTATTCGATCTTCAGCTGTCAAGGTGACATGGTTTCACTTAGTCTGGTATCCTTTTCAAATACCAAAGCACTCATTTATATTGTGGTTAGCATTTAAAAGGAAGCTGAAGACTCAAGATGTCCTTAGTGTATGGGATGTTCATGCGCAGTCTAATACACCTCACACTTGTTCATTATGTGAATCCACTCCGGACTCACATAATCATTTGTTCTTTCAATGTCCATTTTCCTTACAGGTTTGGTAGACTGCAAGCAGTAAAGCGGGGCTTTCTAATACCAATGGAGTTTGGGAAGATATCATCAATGAAATGCTTCCGTGTGCAAAGAGGATTTCCATGCAAAATGTGGCTGCAAAACTTCTATTAGCTGCATCAGTTTATTTTCTATGGCAAGAGAGGAATTCGCGACTGTTCAAGAAAAAGAAACGCTCGGTGGACAAAATAGTCGATATGATTATCTCAACGGTTCGACTCAAACTGTTAACTTGCAGATACAAGAAGACGCGACGAGTTGAGCAGTTTCTGACATCATGGGATCTTCCCGTTTCATTAGTTATTAATGTGTAATCTTTTATTGCTTTCATTACTAGATTACTAGTTCTTGTTTCGTTGGAGTGATTTGTCACTCTTTTTTGGACGTTGCACTTTCGTGCATGGGTTGTAAGTCAGTCTAGTACTCAACTAGATTGCCTGTTCTTCATATTTATAAAATTTCGAACCAGGGGTGACGGCCTTTTACCGAAAAAAAAATAAATAGATGATACAGATTTAAACTTTTAAGTCTGCTTAATCGTAATATAACTGCTTAGTTCAGTGATTACAATTTAGGATGTATCGGTAGGCACAAAGTACCAAGGTTTCCCTGAATTAATAATCTTTCAAAAATGTTCTTGTGGGAAACATATTCAGATATATGGCTGAGAATGCTTGCTTTTCAGAAATGATTAGATCTGTCCTTAAATTCTGTGAAAGATCTAGCATTATTATAGGATTTATTCAATATGTATGCAAAAACCTCTACAAATCATGAGCATGAAAGTTAAATTTAGCTATAATGTGATATTGTTATTCTGTTAATGCAAATGAAATGAATGTAATTAAGGGGCTAATGTGGTCTTTGAGATTCGGACAAGTATGTCCTTGGGGTGTCTTTGTATACCTAGCCTACCTAAAGCTTCCAACTTGGGATAGGTTGTCAGAAAGTTCGCTACACGGGTCTCATCGAAAATCACGGGTTCCCAATATAAAGAAATGCAAAAGCAAATAAAAATTAAATCGCAAGATACTAAATTCACTTAATTGTATAAATCTTAAAAAGTGTCTCATGGTTTGTTCAAGGAAGTTTTTGAATATATATTGAATATTTGTTATTCTAGTGCTTGTGTCGATTACGGGAGTATATCTGGGTGTGGGTCACATAAGTTCGCAAATAATAATGTGGCATGAGTAACTTACTAGGTTACATGGTGACTGTCCTGGGCTCAAGTAATACGAAAGTGTCACACCTAAAGGAAGCTGGAAGTACCGAGTGTTTAAGAGGACAAACATACCGGTAATCGTTGTTGGGTCACTGTTCATAACTAATAATAAGGGGATCAATTCCTCACCCGCGGGCTTATGTAATTGCTAATCTGATCTAATCAGCAGAAACTTAGAATTTCTTGTACATAAATAATGTAGTTTAGATTTAAATTTAATTTTTATTTTTTAGTTTTTATTCTTATTTTTGTACTATAATTTTCTTTTAGTTAGTATTTTTACATTGTGTGTCAGTTTGTAGTGTCAAACTAGTTCTTATTGCACGAGAGATTTGATAAGCATCTAATGATTCTATTGATGAGTATATGGTCCTTTATTGGATTATATGAGTCTTGTTGCTTAGAGTATATGTGTTTAAAAAATGGATTTTCTAATATGGACATTAATTTGTTTAAGTTTAGAAAATGATTTTGTTTTGGTTATTGAAAAGTCAAGATATGTTTTTGAATAAGTTTTAATATATTTTTGAGATTTCAATTGGTTTAGATTGAGATAAAATTTGAATTATTATATATAAATGTTTGTGATAAATTGATGAATCAATGGAGAAATGGTCATTTTTATGTCAAGATGTAATGTAAGATTCTATTTTACATTATTTTGGTGACATGTTTGTACGGATGATTTTTGGTAAGATTACATTTACGAGCAGATACAAGGTTCAGGTAACAAGTATCTACAGGTTTATGTTTTCTGGAAATTTGTAATTTTTCTTTATTAATTTTTCTGGAAAAATTTACAAATTTTTAAGTGTGCAGATCATGTGATTTTATTCGAGTTCGTCCGTGCTGACGTCAGCATGCCTCGCGCTGACGTGAGCAAGAAGCCCACGAAGTTTTCTTCGGCCCGGCCCACGACGATTCGAATATATATGGGTTTTATCTTTATTTTTTACTTTTATCCAAAAATTAACCCTAAAAATTGACCACACGAACTCCTCTCTTCGTGCACTATTCATCAGACCCCCATTCAATCGACTTTTTCATCTAGATTGTGTTTTTCATCCCGATTTGTTGGTATATACTCGATCTATGATAGATTATTGATGTTTTAACTTCAAAAATCATCGATTCCAAATCGTTATAATGCCCGATTTTCGAATTTTCTTCGCGTGAACAGTAACTTGACCAAATTGGACTTTTAGATCTCCAATTATTGATGATTTCGACTAAAATTGAACTTAAAATTGGATTAAGACATGTATATTAAACTTAAATCTGAACATAGATTGAATTTACATGTGTCTAATCAAGATTAATTGAAGAAATTGCTTCGCGGCTACTGTTCACAAGATGAACTTCGTGCTTACGTTAGCACGAAGTCTAACTTCGAAAAGGATTTATGGGTTTCAAATTCATAAAACAAGTTCAAGTTTGATATCAAAATAGGGTTTTGATCCGTTTGATATTGATATGAAGATGTTTTTCTGGGTTTCGATGGGCAGCTCGTGCTGACGTCACCACGAAGCAGACTTAAAAATTTTTATTTTTTAATTTTCGTTTTTCGTTTTTGTTTTTGTTTTGTGCATGTATGGCAGGACAAGGTGCTGGTGCTCGTATCTTTGCCTTAACATAATGCTGCTATTGATATTAGCATTACTCAGCATGGATGTACGGAAGAGTTTCATGGTGTTCTACATTATCTTGCACGTTCGCGTATTCAATTTGCTCTTACCAAGAACTCTCCTTTGATTCGAAGCTATATTACTCAGTTCTGGAACTCAGCTAGACAGATGCCAGTGGGTGATCACTCTGTCATTCGCACTGTTGTTCAGGGACGTAATATCGAGTTTTCTGCAGGAGAGTTGAGGACGATCTTAGACTTGGGAAGTATCGAGATAGAGCAAGGTCCTACAGAGTATGAGGAAAGATTTGTGGATGGTGCTCTTAGACGTATGGGATACTTTGATGTAATTAAGCATCCTTATCCTAAAGCTAATATTAGAGGCAAATGGAGGTTACTTGCTTACTACTTGTTGAGATCCATTAGCCATCGTCGTTCTGGGTTTGATCAAATGAATATGCAGACTGCTTCTCAGCTTGTTGCTCTTGTATTGAACAAGCCTTACAGCTTCTCTCAGTACATTTTTGATAGCTTTTGTGAGCAATTGAAAGGTTATGGAGGGAACAAGAAGTTCTTTCTTTTTCCGAGATTTGTCATGATTATTATTCGGCATAAGGCAGCTGATTTACCTTTTGATGGTGATACGTTTAATTTGGGTCATCTTACTCATCGAGTGTTTAGAGATATGATGACACATCCCGATGGTGATGACATTCCTGCTCATGTCAATAATCCACCATTGTTTGGACACTTCATTAATCCAAACTTTGAGGCTCCGAGAGAAGGATGGGAAGATGAAGAGCCTGTTGCTACTGCTGCTAATGATGCTCAAGATCAAGCTGATCCTCAGGAAGAGCAAGCTGATCAGTTTCAGGGACTTAATGATGTTCCTTTATATACTGATGATCTAGAGAATGATCCGGAGATGGATGCTCTTGTGGAGGATATTGATGATCCGGCAAATCTTGTGCCACCTACTACTGGAGTTTCTACTTCTACTTCTGCTCCAGTAGATGTTGTTGGTCCTTCTGAACCGAATGTTGATGATAATGATGATGATTCGGGTTCAGATTCTGATGCAGATAGACCACCAAAGAGAAGGAAGAGACAAGGAAAAGGGATTGATGCTGTTGAGAAGATTCCAGCTCTTCAGCGACCTCAGTCTGAAGTTAATAGAGAGTGTACGGAATATCAAGCTGCGATGGAGAGGTCTCATGCACCTACTTCAGGTGATACTCCATCAGTTGTTGCTTTAAGAGCTTCAGTTTCTGATGTTCCAGTTTCGGTGTCTACTACTTCTGTTGGTACTTCTGTTGGTGAGAAGAGGCCGAGAACCAAGTTTGTGATTAAAGGAAGTGGTTCTCAAGCTAGAGTTGTCACTGATGCTATGACTGTTACGACCACTAGAGCTTCAGAGTCTACAGTTCGTCAAGAGCAAGAGCCGATAGTTCCTGCTCCTAGGCCTCGTTCTACTCCTGTTCAGGCGTTAGTTCCAGTTGCTACAGTGATGGAGCGTATGATGTTACCTTTACAAAGGCCTCAGATACCTCCTCCAGGAACTTTTAATGCTCGTATGCCTTCTTTTGAGACTACGATGCCACCGCCTGCAACTACTTCTAATGTTGCTTCTTCTTCTGGTTCAGCGCTTCCTTTACAAGTTCAGCTGAGTCGTGTCATTTCTGAGAAAAAGATGTTAGAAGTTCGTATGTCAGCCATGGAAAACAGTTGAAGATTCAGGCTGAATCACATCAGAAAGAGATGGACAAAATGACTGCACTTGTTCATTCTCTTAGTGATAAACTTGATCGATTCTTGTCTCAAGGGGGAGATAAAGATAGTCTTGGTTGCAAGGATGATGAGTTAGCGAGAAAGAGAAGAGATGATGATCATGAAGATCAAGATCCAACTCAAGATCAACCCAGAGATGTTGTTATTGAGCCAGAGAATCGAGATCAAGATGTTGATGTTGCTGAGATAATTGCTTCAGAGACTGCAGAGATTCAGGGGGAGTCGCCAAGACAAAGAGAGTCAGAGATTGCTGGTACAGCTGGTGCTAGTACTTCTGAGACTCAGAAAGGGAAAGCAGTTATGGTTGCTCCTGATGCAGATCCTGATGATCCTGAAGATTCATCAGATGAGGAAGATTCCAATTCAGGTAATTCTAGTTCAAGTCTTAGTGCTGATTATCATAATCCGCAAAGTGTAAGAGATGAACAGGAAAGAATGGAAAGGGAATTGGAAGAAAATTTGAAAATGATCCTCATCATAGGGCTGATGCAGAGTTTTATTTATGGGGAAATCTTAACACAGAGGTTGATCGTGCTAATATTGACCTTGATAGTGATCAATGGTCAGATTCAGATCGTCAGAAGAAAGAAAGAAGACGACAAAAGATTTTGACTCGTTTGCCGTCTAACTTTGATTCTAGTTCTGATGATACTGAAGATTCAGATTATCAACCTGGGCGTTAATGATTTTTGTACTTGAAATGAATAATAATTATAAGATAAATATTAATGTTTTAAGTAGTTACATTATATTTATGATATAATATTATTTTATTTTGTGTATTTATACTTGTTTTATTTTTGTTTGTTTGTCTATATACTTTTTTTTTGGGTAAAGGGGAATTTAAACCCCGGTAAGCTTTTATAAATCACCCAAAGAGAAGGTTATACAAGTAGCTTGGCAAAGAACCAAGACTAATTCATACATATGACATGCCATATGTATGTGAAACAATAACGTCACAAGCGACCTTGCTGAACAATACATAAAAAAGGCTAAAAACATCAAAAGCATTAATAATACACCTCCTAATATGTAAGTAACCAATATCAAACATCAACCTCTATCATTCTACCAAATCGAAACCAAATCTCAAACATGCACATCACAGTGAAGAGCTCAAAATGGCTAACCAAATGGAGACTCCTACCCTTAGATAAATCCAAAGGCCTGTCAGAGGGACACATTTAGAAGACTGGTTGAAATCTTAATGGCAAACAATAAAAGTGATGTTTAATATAAGTTTACGTGGTATCCAACTTCCATTCTTCTAGGATGCTTCTTCCTTGAATCTTTTTCTTGAACTTCATAGTGGCTAACTTCATCCGAACGGTAGACACAATAACATCACGCAATTGAGCAACCGATCTTTCTTTAGGAGAAAATAATCTGGAGTTTCTCTCTTGCCATAAGTAATAGGCCGAAGCAGCAATCAAGAGCTTAGCAATAACCGTCTTAGCAAGATTAGGCTTTGATGTCAACAATAGCATTGAAGTGATATCAGTCCATCGGTTTGGAACCGCTTGAAATCCCATTAAGGGGCGAACCAAATTCCAAATCTGCAATGAGTAATTACATTCAAAAAATAAATGTTGATGCGAATCAGGTCCACGCTTGCAGAGGGAACAACAAAGTAGATTTAAGTTAGTAGAACCACTAACATCCCATTGCTTCATCTTATCATGAGTCTTTAGTTTTTCTCTCATAATAAGCCAGACATGAAATGAGTGCCTCGGAATACTGTGTGCAAACCAAACAAGATCAACCCAAGGAACAACTGGTCTTCTAACTCGGATGGTTTCCCATGTGGAGGAGGCTGAAAAATCAGTTTCCTTCCCATTATTATCATACCAAGTATACTTTATGTTCTTTATCTTGTATGTTTGAAATATAAATTGCAGATAAGCTTCAAAAGATAGGTGCTTTGGATGGTATTGATGATACTGATGATTCTGACAGTATTACTCAAGAAGACTTGGAAGAAGGAGAACTTGTTCCTAATCCAGCTTGGACTGAATTGCTGGAGAAACCTTATGGTTTTGATGAAGTGTTTGATGGCATTCCAACAGAACCAAGAGGAGAACAAGATTTTTATCGACTTAATCCAAACGTCAGAGATATTCCAGATGAACCTGTAAATGCTGCAAAGTTAAATTTCAAAGTTTTTGCAAAGATAATTGATGATGGACATGAAAGTATAGTTGATTTTGGATGGGAAATTGATGCTACGCGTAGATTTAATATAAGAGAGTATAATCTACCTCCAGCGGAGCAAGATCCTAACTTTTGCATAGATCGTTGGGTCCCACCATATCGAAACCGTCATGACATACCTATGGGTGGATATCTAAAGCCTTCAATATTTTGGGAAAGTATCTCAGATGTTGATGCATCTACTTATGTCTCAGTGATACAAAGCTGGTTTTATGATCAAAGACTTGGGTTGTTTGTTATCAAGAGAAAAGAGGGTTGTCAATACATGTCGGTTAGATTAAAACATCTCAAGAGCTTGAGCGAATCAGATTTGATAGAGTTGGGAAGAAGATGGTTCGTGAATCTACAAAATGATGGAAATGCAGATTATTTCTGGCAGAAATTTCAGAGAGAAAGAAGATGGCATTTCAGTGATAGAGGGTTGAAGCCTGATGATAGGTTGATTAAACCCATACCGAAGAAGAAAATCACGAAACCAGATGGCACAATTGATTATATTCAGAGACCAGACAAATGTGTTAAAAGAGTTCCTGCTATCAAATGGGAGCTAGATGTGCTGAGAACGATGACTTATTGGCAGATCTCAAGTCAGGTGAAGTGCAAATGTTTGTTGATAATTCAAAGAACAAGATGTTGCTTCGCATGTATGATCCAATGCAAGTTATCAATTTGTCAAGAGGTGATCAAAGAAGACTAATTGAGACACCTTGTTCAGCAGCTGTATTCTAGAGAACAGAAGAAGAACGCTATCGCAAGATTCTTGGAGTTTGTTTAGCTCAGAGAATTCATGCAAATAGCCGAAGATTGCTTTTTGATGATCAAGCTTGAAGTTCGTTGTTAAAGAAATCTAGCGGCTAATGTCAAGGGGGAGTCTGTAGATGCAGATTTGTGTGACAATAGCAACGTAGATTTGGTTAACTATTTTGTTCTTAGGAATTTATATGTAATCGTTGAATAATAAGTCGTTAGGACATACGTTTGTGTTTAATGATTACGTTTGAACTTCAATATGAGATGTGTTTATGTTTATTGTTATGTTTGTGTGTTATATTTATTTCTGAATGGTGTTCTCAAAGAGGAGGTGTATGTTAAGCAACCAGAGGGCTTTGTAGATCCTAAACGCCCAGATTATGTTTACAGGTTAGACAAGGCGTTTAGATGGTCTCAAACAAGCTCCTCGTGCATGGTATGATGCTCTAACTGCCTATCTTTTGAAGTCTGGATTTAGTAAAGGTTCCATTGACACTACTTTGTTTATTAAACGACAAGGTAGTGACATCATTTTGATCCAGATTTATGTAGATGACATAATTTTCGGATCAACTAATCCTAAGCACTGCAAACCTTTCTACATTAATGGTCAAGAATTTTGAAATGAGCATGATGGGTGAATTAAACTTTTTCCTTGGTTTACAAGTCAAACAATTGTCAAATGGTATCTTTATTTGTCAAAATAAGTACATTATGACATGTTGAAAAAGTTTGAGATGACTAATTGTCAACCTATTGGTACACCCATGGAAGCTTGAACAAAAATTAATGCTGATCTTAATGGAAAACCTTTTAATCAGAAACAATATCGCAGTATGATAGGTTCTCTCATGTATTTGACTGCTAGTCGCCCGGATATTATGTTTGCTACATGCATGTGTGCTAGGTACCAGGCCAATCCTAAGGAAAGTGATTTCCAGCCCGTCAAACGGATTTTCCGTTACCTAAAAGGCACAGTGAACCTTGGTCTCTGGTATCCAAGGGATACCAGGTTTCAGTTGATTGCATATTCTGATGCTGACCATGCAGGTTGTAAGCTTGATCGAAAGAGTACTTCTGGAAGTGTACAGTTTTTAGGGGATAGATTGGTTAGCTGGTCCTCGAAGAAGCAAAACTGTGTGTCCACATCTACTGCAGAAGCAGAATATGTTGCTGTAGCTAGTTGTTGTTCACAAGTTCTTTGGATGAAGACTCAGTTGACTGATTATGGATTTCAGTTCAACAGGATTCCCATTTACTGTGACTCCAAGAGTGCTATTGCTATCTCCTGTAATCCAGTTCAGCACACCAAGACCAAGCACATCTGATGTTCGGTATCATTTTCTTAAGGATCATGTCGAGAAAGGTAACATCGAACTTTATTTTGTCCCAACAGACTACCAACTTGCAGACCTTTTCAAAAAACCTTTGGATGAACAGAGGTTTAATTTTCTGAAAACCAAGTTGGGTATGCTTGATTTACAAACTTAATTGCTTAATTGTCATGTATTCTATGTTTATTTTCTTGTTTCAAACATTGATGTGTTTTACATGTTATTGCATGCAATGTTTGAGGGGGAGAAAAAGGGTAGAATGCATGATTTAGGGGGAGTTTGTAAATTTCTTGATTCTTGAATGCTTATGTTGAAGGGGAGCTTGTAAATATCCATGTATTTATATGTGTTTTCTTACTTTATGTGTTTTATTTGTTTAAATTGTTTTTGTGTTTATTGCATGTTTGTTGAAATTGAAAAACCAAAGACAAAATTAGAAAATTTAAAAAGACAAAAAGATTTTTTTTATTTTTTATTTTATTATTTTTATTTCTTTTTAGTTTTATTGTTATTTCGTTTTAATTGTTAAAAGCCCAATTGAAAATACAAAAAGAATTTGAGCCCAAAAGCCCAGTTGTTGTGTTTTGATCAGATTGGACACGCACCTGCGACCCGAGTTTGAATATATAAAGGAAAATGGGCGAGTTATCACCACATTTATTTCAATTCAAATTCAAATACTCTCTTTTCTCTCAAAATAATAACCGTATTCAAATCATATTCAATCAATCAAAATAAAGCCTAATTTGTAATAATAAAACAGTGGGTATTGCTTTGATCCTGTTTGTGATTCTTATTCTTTACTCTATTTCATTCAGATCATTGTTTCAAAGGTAAATTTCTTGAATTTTATTTTGCACACCATGTGTTTGATGAAATGCTTGAATGAATTGCCATGTGATTGTTGATTGATTTGATGCAACGTGATGTGTTTTGAATGTCTTAGATGAATGATTAGGATTGATTTATGATGATTACCTGATTGTTTTACCCATTTTTGATGTCATTGATGATTTCTGGATTTGATTTGATGATCATGGCCTGGGTAACTTGAAGATTTGATGATTTTGGCCATTTGCCGAAGATTTTGTTCGGCAAATACAACCTTTTGTTCTTGACTACTTCAAATCTTCAACCAATGTTCATAACATGTTCTTATTTTTCCTCAACAAAATTTTGGATCAAAAGTGCCATTTGCCGAAGTTTTTGTTCCGCAAATGCGTGTTTTCACAAAATCATGTCCAAACCATTTTGTTCTTCAAATTGCTGAAATCAAATGTTTCCAAGTGTTTTAGTCATCTGCAGAAGTTTTTGTTCTGCAAATGCATGTTTTTCTTCATAAACCATTTAATAAGCCAATTTGTTCGTTAAAGTGAAAATTTAAATTTTTGTAAGTGTTGGGGTGGGGTGTTGAAGAAACTAGATAGAATTATGGCTAATCATGTGTTTTTGTCGGATTTTGTGGGAGCTCATGCTTTATTCCAACCTTATCGAATATCTGATCATGCTCCAGCCATTTTATGTTTCCCATTGGAGACAAAGTTTAAGCCAAAACCTTTTATGTTCTCTAATGTACTAGTTCATCATGACAAGTTTAAGCAGGTTGTGTTGAATTCTTGGAATACACTGATCGATGGTTACCCTATGTACAAATTGGTCAAGAAGCTTAAATTATTGAAGATTCCTTTGCGCAAGCTTTTGTATGATAAAGGAAATTTGCATGATAGGGTGGAAAAACTAAGATTTGAGTTGGATGCTGCTCAGAACGGCTTATTACTTATGGCAAGAGAGAAACTCCAGATTATTTTCTCCTAAAGAAAGATCGGTTGCTCAATTGCGTGATGTTATTGTGTCTACTGTCCGGATGAAGTTAGCCACTATGAAGTTCAAGAAAAAGATTCAAGGAAGAAGCATCCTAGAAGAATGGAAGTTGGATATCACGTAAACATTTATTAAACTTCACTTTTATTGTTTTGCCATTGAGAAGGCAACCGGTCTTGTAAATGTATCCCTCTGACAGGCCTTTGGATTTATCTAAGGGTAGGAGTCTCTATTTGGTCCGCCATTTGAGCTCTTCACTGTGATGTGCATGTTTGAGATTTGGTTTCGATTTGGTAGAATGATAGAGGTTGAAGTTTGATATTGGTTACTTACATATTAGAGGTGTATTATTAATGCTTATTGAAGTTATTAGCCTTTTTATGTTTTGTTCAGCTAGGTCGTTTGTGATGTTATAGTTTCACATACATATGGCATGTCATATGTATGAACTAGTTTGGTACTTTGCCAAACTACTTGTAATAATCTTCTTTTGGGTGATTTATAAAAGCTTACCGGGGTTTAAATTCCCCTTTACCCAAAAAAAAGAGAGGCTATTGTTACTGATCCATCCAATTTAGATCTTAGAGATGAGGAAGCAGCTTATTTACAAGCCTATAATGATGCTGTTATAGATGAAGAACGTTTTTTAAGGCAAAAAGCTAAAGTTAATTGGCTTCGAGTTGGTGACTCAAATTCTGCATATTTTCATAAGGTAGTTAAAGCTAGGCAAGCAAGACACAAAATTGATTCAGTGATTGATGCATCTGGAGTTCGAGTCACTGGAGAGGGTGTTGGAGCTGCATTTGTTGCTCATTATAAAGCTTTTTTGGGTACTCCTGGGCTGATCTCTGAGCTAAATACTCAAGGTTTGTTTACAAAAAAGTTGTCTGATGATAAGGCAAATGCTATGATTACCGGTGTCGATTGAAGAAGTGAAGCAAGCTATATTTGACATGGGAGATGACAAAGCACCTGGTCCGGATGGTTTCTCGGCTGCTTTTTTCAAGCATGCTTGGGATATTGTTGGACCAGATGTAACTTCAGCCGTACAAGATTTCTTTCGAAGTGGCAGTCTTTTAAAGGAGGTTAATCACACTGTTATATCTCTACTGCCCAAAGTTAAGTCTCCCTCTAGTATTACTGATTTTAGACCTATCTCTCTTTGCAACGTTGTTTTTAAGTGCATTACGAAAATTATTGCAAATAGGATAAAGGATTGTTTGGGGGATATTGTATGTGATAATCAATCTGCTTTTCTTCCTGGTAGAAGCATTTCAGATAATATACTTTTAACTCAGGAGTTAATGCATAATTATCACTTGGATAGAGGAGTTCCACGGTGTGCTTTTAAGGTTGATATTCAAAAGGCTTATGATACAGTTGATTGGCGTTTCTTGAAGAAAATTCTGCTTGAATTTGGATTTCATCCTTGCATGGTACATTGGATAATTACATGCGTGGCTACTTCTTCTTTTTCGATTAGCATGAATGGTTCTCTTCATGGTTTTTTTCATGGAAAAAGGGGTTTGAGACAGGGTGATCCGCTTTCTCCTTACTTGTTTACTCTTGTAATGGAGATTCTTACTTTAATTCTGAAACGAAGGGTCCGTGAAGCGGATAATTTTATTTTTCATCCCAAGTGTGCTGAGCTTGAGATTATCAATTTATGTTTTGCTGATGATCTTATTATTTTCTTACATGGTGATGTTAATTCAGCAAGGGTAATTATGGAGGCTTTGGAAGAGTTCAAAGGGGTTTCAGGTTTGGCGCCAAGCATACCAAAAAGTACAGCTTATTTTTGTAATATATTGAATCATGTTAAACGTGATATTCTAGCTGTTTTACCTTTTGAGGAAGGATCGTTGCCTGTTAAATATTTAGGTGTGCCTTTGGTTTCTACACGATTGATCTATAATGATTGTCGTGAGCTTATTGAAAGGGTAAAGAACAGAATTTTGGACTGGAAGAATAAATTCTTATCGTTTGCTGGCAGGCTTCAATTAATACAGTCAGTTCTCTCTTCGATGCATGTTTATTGGAGTACAATGTTTATGCTTCCTTCGGCCGTTATTAATGAAATAGAACAGGTTATGAGGGGTTTTCTCTGGTCTCGAGGTCATCTCCAGAAAGGGAAGGCTAAGGTTGCTTGGGAGGTTGTATGTCTGCCTAAGTCAGAAGGTGGATTGGGTGTTCGAAGACTAAAGGATTTTAATGTGGCGCTGTTATCTGTGCATGTTTGGAATCTTTTATCTAGAAAAGAGTCTCTATGGGTGCGGTGGATTCATATGTACAAAATAAAAGACAGAAACTTTTGGGAGATTCCTTATCGTGGTAATATGTCTTGGAGTTGGAGGAAAATCCTTCAAATCAGACCTACTATAAGGCGTCTTTTCTGGCACCGAATTGGGAATGGTGGATCCGTGTCGGCATAGTTCGATAACTGGTGTGACATTGGCCCATTATCTAACATTTTTTCATCTCGTGATATTTTTTTTGCAGGTCTTAACATTAAATCAAAGGTGTCGGATATTGTGGTTGATGGAAGTTGGGTGGCGCCCATTAGAGATCAGCTTTTGCATACTGCACCTCCTCTTCTTGTGGAGGACAATTGTGATAAGATTTGCTTGAGGTATGACAATGTTGATCACGAATTTTCAGTTGCTAATGTATGGGACGCTATATGCCCTAGAGATCTTGAAGTTCCATGGTTTAAGGTTGTTTGGTTTACTCATTGTATTCCAAAACATGCTTTTCATCTATGGTTGGTTATTAAACTGATGCGTAAATCACGCGACAAACGACAGCGGAAGACTATTTTTGGTATTTTCTGGATTCTATATGAAATAAACAACTAAACGAGACAATAAAGTAAAATGATAGATAAAAGAATCCACCACCAAGACTCGTAAAGGCCAAGCCACCAGAATCAAGGATAAAGGAAACACTCCGCCCACCACTACAATCGATAAAGGTCTAGCCACCACAACTATAGATAAAGGAAACCGAAGATTTAAAAGACCTCACCACAATATTTGATAAAGAATAAATCACCACAAATATTGATAAAGGGGTCACTCCTAACCACCAAGATCAAAAGATCTATAAAGGTAAAAGAAGATTTTTGTAAGAAATAGAGGTTGCTCTATTAATTTTCATTCAACATCAACTTTTTTTTACAATGAGAAATAAAGGCCTTATTTATAGCCACATACTCTTACCTAGGAATCAATGACAAAATAATAAAATAATACAAAAGCTGTCATGTGCAAGCCACTAATTAATTTGGACCAATAGGAAATAGACACATAAGGCTTCTAGAAACAATCCTCTTCAAGTGGCCCACAATACCGTTAGGAATATTAATGCTTTTGCACGCTCCTCCTTGATCCACTAAAAAGCTGCCACGCGTCCATACCCACGTCCTTATTGACCCCACACAACCTTCAGTTAAAAACAAACTTTATTATAGACAACTGGAGCATTCATCTGGAGTACTTCATTGGTGGCCTTCAGTATTCACTACTGGAGCCCTTCAGATTTCACTGGAGCTCGTCAGATGCCACTGGTGATAATTCCCACTGGAGCAAGGTCACTACTGGAGACTGAGTTGTTTCAGAAAATAGATGGTTAAAATGTGATACAGCTGGCAATATTAACATTGCTTGTTCAGACTGCATGGTTCGCTCAGATTCCTTCTTCAGTTTAGTCAACTGCTTTTCTCCAGATTCCTCCAGCTCAGCTTCAGTCAAACTTGGTTCGTTGAATCTGGACATTCCCGTATCATTCTCCCCCTCTAAAAAGAGACTTGTCCTCAAGTCTTCGAGATACTCATCCTCCAGGTAGGGCATCAGATCACCAACATTGAATGTACTAGAGACTGACATATCTCCAGGAAGTTCAACTTTGTAAGCATTTTCTCCATATCTCTCCAGGATCTTGAATGGACCTTCAGCTCTGGGCATCAGTTTGCTTTTTCTCTTGGCTGGAAATCTTTCCTTTCTGAGATGCACCCAAACAAGATCACCTGGTGAAAAACTGGGCTGCTTCCTGTTCTTGTTTGCCTTGGCCTTGTAACTGGCGTTTGCTTCCTCAATTCTGGACTTTACTTCTTGATGAATCTTTTTTATTTCTTTGGCTCTGGCTTCAGCATCAATACTTGCTTTTGGTTCAATCGAAAATGGAATTAAATCAATGGGAGTTAGTGGATTGATACCATAACAGACTTCAAAAGGTGATTTACTGGTCGAATAATTAGGAGCTCTGTTGAAAGCAAACTCAGCATGAGCAAGCTTCAGATCCCAATCCTTCAGCGTCTTCTTCACCAGTGTTCTTAACAACATACCAATGTTCTGTTCGTGACTTCAGTCTGTCCATCAGTCTGAGGATGGTGAGACGTACTGAACAACAATCTGGTACCCATCAACCTCCATAGAGTCTTCCAGAAGTAACTCAGAAACTTTACATCTCTATCTGACACAATTGATTTGGGAATCCCATGCAATCTAACAATCTCCTTGAAGAACAAACTCGCCACAGCTGAAGCATCATTGGTTGTATTGCAAGCAACAAAATGAGCCATTTTTGAGAATCTATCAATAACCACCATAATTGAGTCTTTTCCCCTTTGGGTCCTGGGCAGTGCAACGATAAAATCCATGCTAAGATCTTCCCAAGGTTGGTTTGGAACTGGAAGAGGAGTGTACAGTCCTTTGTGAAAAGTTGCCTTCGCCTGGTGACAAGTTGGACAACGACTGATGAGATTCTGGACATCCTTCAGTAGACTTGGCCAGTAGAAGTGTTCAGTGAGAATCTCTCCAGTTTTGTTTATTCCGAAATGACCAGCTAAACCTCCTCCATGGGCTTCTCTTATTAGTAAATCTCTAATCGAACCTCTGGGAATGCACAACTTTCCATTCTTGAATAAGAATCCATCTTGAACAGTGAATGGTCCTTTCAGATTAGCTTCAGTAGTTTTCTCAGAAAAATCTGGATCAACAGCATATAACTCCTTTATGAAAGAAAATCTAAGTACTCTTGCTTCCAGAATTGACAACAATGAATATCTTCTAGAAAGTGCATCAGCAACAACATTGGCTATTCCAGCCTTATGTTTAGAAACAAATGAATAAGATTGCAAAAATTCCACCCATTTTGCATGCCTGGCATTAAGCTTATGCTGACCATTAATGAACTTCAGTGCTTCATGATCAGAAAACAATACGAACTGTTTTGGCTTCAGATAATGTGACCAGTGAGTGATAGCACGAATTATTGCATAAAATTCTTTATCATAAGTGCTATACTTTAATTTTGATCCGTTTAGTTTCTCACTGAAATAAGCAACTGGACGCCCACTCTGCACCAGTACTGCACCAATACCAACTCCACTAGCATCACATTCAAGTTCAAATAGCATATCAAAATCTGGTAAGGATAGAACTGAACTGGAGCTGAACTGAGCTTCCCCTTCAGTGCTTCGAACGCCAGTTGAGCTGAACTTGGCCAGTTGAACACCTTTCTTCAGACAATCAGTGATAGGAGCCACAACTGTAGAAAAGTTCTTTTATGAACCTTCGATAGAATGATGCCAGTCCATGAAAACTTCTAACTTCAGTGATGGTTGTAGGAACTGGCCACGATCTGATGGCTTCTACCTTCGATGGATCCATTGAAATCCCATTTTTCGACACAACATACCCCAGAAATATCACACTATCCACCATAAAATCACATTTCTCCATTTTTCCATACAACTGGTGCCTTCTTAGCAGTTCAAATACTTTCTTCAGATGACCAACATGTTCAGCTTCAGATTTAGAGTACACCAGAATATCATCAAAGTAAACAACAACAAACTGACCTATAAGTGGCCTCAAACTTCATTCATTAGCCTCATGAAAGTACTGGGGCATTTGATAAGCCGAAAGGCATCACTAACCATTCATAACCTCCCTTGATTTTGAAAGCAGTTTTCCACTCATCTCCATCTTCATTCTTATCTGGTGATAACCACTTCTGAGATCAATCTTTGAAAACACTCTGGAGCCATGTAATTCATCAAGCATATCATCCAATCTGGGAATAGGATATCTATACTTAATAGTTATATTGTTGATGGCTCTGCTGTCAACACACATTCTCATCGTTCCATCTTTCTTTTGGGACCAGTAGAGCAGGAACTGAACAAGGACTCATGCTTGCTCTGACATAACCCTTCTCGACCAGTTCATCTACTTGTCTTTGCAATTCTTTGGCTTCATTAGGAGAACAACGATAAGCAGCTTTGTTTGGAAGAACTGAGCTGGAACCAAGTCAATCTGGTGCTCAATACCTCTAACTGGAGGTAAACCTTCAGGTAGATCTTCAGGAAAAACATCTCTGAACTCTTCAGTAATGACTTCAGTAAACTGGGGACTTCAGTGGACTTCTTCTCTTCAGACTTTTCAACGACCAGTAGCATTAGAACTGGAGAGCCTTCAGATAACTCTTCTTCAACTTCAGATTGAGATAAAAACAAAGGCTTACTGGACTGATCCTTCTTGACTTTCATCAGTTCGGTGGGCTTCAAAGAAGTCAGTGTGACCTTCTTTCCACTTATATTCAGAGAATATGAATTCAATACGACCATCATGATGAACATAAATATCAAATAACCATGGTCGACCCAACAAAATGTGACAGGCATCCATGGGAACAACATCACATATAATTTTATCTTGGTAAACTGACCCAATTGAAAAGGGAATAGTGACTTGTCGATTTACCTTTACTTTAGAACCTTCGCTTAACCATTGCAACTTGTAAGGTCTGGGATGCTTCACTGTTGGTAGTTCCAGTTTCTCTACCATGTAAGTTGAAGCAGCATTTGCACAACTGCCACCATCGATGATCAGATCACATACCTTTCCTTTCACTGTGCATCTGGAGTGGAAAATATTCTCTCTCTGAGCAGTATCAGCTGTAACTTCATCAGTATGCATCACTCTCCTGACAACCAACATCTCTCCCACATCTGCACCAACATATGATTCTTCATCTTCTTCTTCATCGTACATTGGCTCACCTTCTTCAGTGTCGACATCTGGCAAACATTCAATTTCTCTTGCAGTCAATGCTCTTTGATTAGGACACTGGGCCTGGAAGTGACCAAAGCCATGACACTTGAAACATTTTCTTCCAACTGGTTCTTTAGAAGCTCCAATTTCTTTTTCTTTCCCTCTGGAGGATTTCTGAGCAGCTTCAGTAAATCTGGCAACTGGTTGACTGGCAACTGGTTGACTTGCACTGGCAGGAACCTTACTGAATGACTTGTACGGAACCTTCTTCTTCAGTTGTCTTTCAATCTGGATAGCCATCTTGCATGCACCTTCGTATGTCCAGATAGGCTGCAATTCAATCTTCTCAGTAATGGCAGCGTTCAGACCACCAAGAAATCTGGCTATAGTGTGCTCTTCAGTTTCATTCACACCAGTTCTGGTCTTCAGATGCTCAAACTCTCTAATGTATTCTACAACCTCCTTAACTCCTTGCTTCAGATTGTTCATCAGTAAGTACTGGTCTTGCTTGTACGACTGGGGAACAAATCTCTTTTGCATAACTTCCTTCAGTTTGGACCAGGTCTTGATTTTGCTTTTGCCTTTATATTCCTTTTCAGACTTCATGTTATCATACCAGGATGAAGCATATTTCTTCAGTTTAATAATGGCAACTTTGAAGCTTTTCTATCATCATAACCTTTTATCTCCATAATCCTGTCCATCACCTGGACCCATTCAAATACTCTTCTGGGTTAGAAGACCCATTAAAATCTGGTGGATCTATCTTAATATCCCTAGTATCATCACCCTTATGCCTCCTACGCCTTTCTCTAGGATGTGGTTCATCAGAATCACTAGAGTGTCTATGGATTACTATCAGATCTTTCACTAGGACCTTGAGATTCAGAATCTCTTTCACTGGCAACAACATTTTCTCGATTAAATCTTAAACCACCATCTTCTAACATATGAACAACTCTACCAAGAGCTTCTTGTAGATCTTCTATCTGTTTATCTCTCCTAGCATTATTAGCTTCATCTAAAGTCATATTCCTTCTAAAAGCCATTTATAACCAGCAAACAACTCACAATCAATAGATCTAAACAAACAAACAACACCCAACGGACAAAAAGATTAAGAAACCTTTTTCAAACCTGGCTCTGATACCAAATTTGATGCGTAAATCACGCGACAAACGATAGCGGAAGACTATTTTTGGTATTTTCTGGATTATATGAATAAACAACTAAACGAGACAATAAAGTAAAATGATAGATAAAAGAATCCACCACCAAGACTCGTAAAGGCTAAGCCACCGGAATCAAGGATAAAGGAAACACTCCGCCCCACCACTACAATCGATAAAGGTCTAGCCACCACGACTATAGATAAAGGGAAACCGAAGATTTAAAAGACCTCACCACAATATTTGATAAAGAATAAATCACCACAAATATTGATAAAGGGGTCACTCCTAACCACCAAGATCAAAGATCTATAAAGGTAAAAGAAGATTTTTGTAAGAAATAGAGGCTGCTCTATTAATTTTCATTCAACATCAACTTTTTTTTACAATGAGAAATAAAGGCCTTATTTATAGCCACATACTCTTACCTAGGAATCAACGACAAAATAATAAAATAATACAAAAGCTGTCATGTGCAAGCCACTAATTAATTTGGACCAATAGGAAATAGACACATAAGGCTTCTAGAAACAATCCTCTTCAAGTGGCCCACAATACCGTTAGGAATATTAATGCTTTTGCACGCTCCTCCTTGATCCACTAAAAAGCTGCCACGCGTCCATACCCACGTCCTTATTGACCCCACACAACCTTCAGTTAAAAACAAACTTTATTATAGACAACTGGAGCATTCATCTGGAGTACTTCACTGGTGGCCTTCAGTATTCACTACTGGAGCCCTTCAGATTTCACTGGAGCTCGTCAGATGCCACTGGTGATAATTCCCACTGGAGCAAGGTCACTACTGGAGACTGAGTTGTTTCAGAAAATAGATGGTTAAAATGTGATACAGCTGGCAATATTAACATTGCTTGTTCAGACTGCATGGTTCGCTCAGATTCCTTCTTCAGTTTAGTCAACTGCTTTTCTCCAGATTCCTCCAGCTCAGTTTCAGTCAAACTTGGTTCGTTGAATCTGGACATTCCCGCATCAAAACGCAAGTTGAAGACTCAAGATATGTTAAGATCATGGGACGTACATGTGAGTTCGTCGACTTCACATTTGTGTTCTTTATGTGGTCTTGTACCGGATTCTCACGATCATCTTTTCTTTGAATGTCAATTTGCTTGGAAGTTTGGAAAGGTATTTGTACAAGTGTTGGGCTGGACTTCTTTTTATCTCATTGGAATATTGTTTTGGCAAATGTTTCTCAGTTTGCTAAAAGTGGGAAAGCAGAGTTTATTATTGCTAAGTTGGTGCTCGCAGCAACTACGTATTTTGTGTGGCAAGAAAGGAATAACAGGTTATTTCAACAAACTAAGAGATCTCCACAACAGTTGATTGAAGTGATTAGATCTACAGTGCGTTTGAAGCTTCTTTCTTTCAAATTCAAGAAGAAGACTAGCATGGATAGTATTTTAAGTACTTGGAAGTTACCCAAGTCGATTTGTGTAGATTCACTTTGATTTCTTGTTTTCGATTAGCTTTTGTGTCTAGTTTCTATGCTTAGATTTAGTGGTTGCTCATTAAAGTGGTATGTTACTGGTTCATGAGCTAGTTTAGTAGTTTTTACTTGATCTTGTAATAAGTCGTATTGGCATTCAGTCAGTACGCCTGCTACTCATTTTTATTATTTATAAAGCTAACCAGGGGTGACGGCCTTTTACCGAAAAAAATAAATTTTTGTAAGTGTTTTGGCCATTTGCAGAGATTTTTGCTCGGCAAATCAATGATTTTTGAATTGAAAATTTTTCTAAGGCAGGAAAAGGCCATTTGCAGAGCTTTTTGCTCGGCAAATCAACATTTTGGTTGGAAATTTTTCTAAGTCATCAAGATTGATAATCAATGATCATATTTCAAATCATCTTGTTTTGCAAATCAATTATTATGCTTAAATTGCTTGTTTATCGAACTGAATGATTTGTGTTCTTAAGAAAAATTTTGAAATGGCCATTTGCAGAACATTCTGTTCGGCAAATCATGTTTTTCATGATAATTTTTCTAAGTCCTTGTAAACAAAAAATTTCAAATCCAAAGTGCCATTTGCAGAAGTATTTCTTCGGCAAATGCACATTTTCCATTAGGGAAGTGATAAATCTACAACAATTATTAGTCATCTACAACAAATGTACATGTTTTACTGCACAGTGTACAACTGTATAAAGCAGACATTGTTGTAGATGGCTAAAACTTGTTGTAGTTTTATCATTTCCCTTTCCATTAAATGTTCCTTCAACCAGTTTCTCAAATCAAAAGTGTCATTTGCAGAAGTTTTACTTCGGCAAATGCACATTTTTCCATTGAATGATCCTTATATTCCATGTGAACATTCTTGTTCGACAAACAAAGGATTTTTCATACATCTATTGAAGTGTGATTCGAATTGCTCATTTGCCGAAGTATTTTCGCTCTACTAACAAACCCGTCTAGTAACAAAAACGACTTGTTCTGGCCCTGACACAAACCACCCAACCTGCCAATTTTTTCACCACCAACAATCATGCAATCATCCACCATCATATGTTATGCAAAAAACCTGAAGCTATAAGTAACTTAACAAAAAAAGAAAATGATAAATCTTCAGTCCATTTAACAAAAAAGATACGGAGAGAAAAAACTATCCATCCTTCCATTACGCGCTCTACAGCAGCTTTCGAAACCATTAAATCTCCCTCGGTTAATGAAAAACTGCACAAGGTACTTCTATTTTATCTTCATATAACTCATAGGATCGCCATTTTCAAAATGATTGTAGTAATCTAATGAATATTTAGTATTTCTGGACAAATGCACAACCTGTTACTAACTGCTACTAAAATTATGCAAGTGTAGATTTATGTCTAGATTACTCATATATGATATAACACATGCAGATCCTACACATGCTCCAAAGGGTTTACCCTGAAGCCTCGGCTATTTCGAAGAAATATTAGAACCTGTGGAAATACGTGACCAACGGAAACTACACGTATGAGGAGGGGCATAGAAAAAGAAGTCAAATACTATCAGAAGATGCCGTTATTAATTTCCCTTATAAGGCTATCTCCAGTATTAGTGCAGACCACACAAGAAGAAAGGCGTCCCATTCCATATAAGGTTTCATGATAGAAATTGACACCATGCATGTTTCTACTTTTCCATGTTTACAAACATGATGAATGCTTATGGAATAGCACATTACAGAGAAGTATGCTAATAAAGATGGGGGAATAGTGAATATAAAGAAAGACAAAATGTCTTTTTCACATATGTAGAAAAATATATGTAAATATAGATAAATAGACACTCATCTAGGCAGCAGGTTAAAGAACAAACTGGAAGTAGATTAAATCAAGTGATTATTACAGAACATAAGCA
>CM067175.1:88637682-88683402 GCA_034093135.1 Erigeron breviscapus | reverse complement strand
TTCCTAATGTTGTTTGGCTGCAGAAAGGGCTCACTGCGGCGCAGTGGGAGGTGCCAGATCCCACTACGGCGCAGTGAAAAGCTGCTGGACCGATAACTCTTCGTCAACTTCAAACGCTTATAACTTTTGATCCGTAAGTGAGATTTGCTCATTTGTATATGCTCGTAATAATTATATTCAGAGGAGAGACCTGTGGGATTCTCTTCTAATGCATAAACAATGGGTAAATGGTAGGGCTTGGTGTTTATTGGGTGATTTCAATGCTACCCTAAGTTTGGATGATCAAGCGAGTGGTAGTTCCCATATGGATATTTCTATGCGCGAGTTTAATGAATGTGTAAAGAATATTGAGGTGACTGATGTGAATAGAGTGGGTTTACAATTTACTTGGAATCAAAAGCCTCAAGGTAGTCATGGGTTATTGAAAAAGCTTGATCGTATTATGGCAAATTCTGAATTTGATAGCAACTTTAATGGGGCAATTGCCATGTTCCAACCGTATCGGATTTCAGATCATTCGCCTGCAGTATTAAGGCTTCCTAGTACAGGTAAATTTCAGCCAAAACCTTTTAAATTCTCTAATGTACTGATTCATCATGAAGGTTTTAAAGCTGAGGTTAGGAATGCTTGGCACAAGAAATTGAAGGACGTCCTATGTATTGTTTGACTCAACGACTGAAATATCTCAAGAAGCCTCTTCGTAAACTTTTGCGTGAGAAGGGTAATTTTCATGAAAATGTTAATAAGTCGAGAGTTGCTTTGGATGATGCTCAAATAGCTTTAGACCGTGACCCTTTTAACCTGGAGTTGCGGGCTGAGGCTACTAAGTGTTTACAAGCTTTTAATAGTGCTGTTTTAGATGAAGAAAGATTTCTTCAACAAAAAGCAAAGGTGGAATGGTTACGTGTAGGTGATTCTAATTCAGCTTATTTCCATAAAGTCGTTAAAGCAAGAGCAACTCGTAAGAGAATTGACATGATTATGGACTCTAATGGAACTTTGGTTGATGGAGATCAAGTCAGCTCTACTTTTTTAACGCACTATCTTCAATTTCTTGGTCAGGATGACTCGGTTAGTCCCCTTGATTCTTCTGATTTATTTGCCAATGTTTTATCTCCTGATCAAGCTTTGGAGATGATCCGTCCGATTACTGGTGAAGAAGTGAAGCAAGCGATATTTACTATGGGTGATGATAAATCACCTGGACCTGATGGGTATTCTGCCTGTTTTTATAAGAATACATGGGATATTATTGGTGCTGATGTGATTTGTGCTGTTCAGGAGTTCTTCAATTGTGGCAAACTTTTGAAGCAAATTAATCATACAGTCATAGCTCTTTTACCAAAGAATTCTACTCCTTCTAGAGTCACTGACTTCAGACCGATTTCTCTTTGTAATGTAATATTTAAATGTATTACAAAAATCATATCTGACAGGATTAAAGGATGTCTTTCTAAGCTCATCAGTCTCAACCAAGCAGCTTTTGTTCCTGGAAGAAGTATCTCTGATAATATCCTATTGACTCAAGAACTCATGCATAATTACCATTTGGATAGAGGCCCACCCAGGTGTGCTCTAAAGGTGGACATCCAGAAAGCGTATGACACAGTTAATTGGGAATTTCTGAGGACTATTCTTAGTGGTTTTGGGTTTCATGACAGGATGATCACCTGGATTATGGAATGTGTTTCCACTCCTTCTTTTTCCATTAGTCTTAATGGTGATCTCCATGGTTTTTTTAATGGAAGACGGGAACTTCGTCAAGGTGATCCACTTTCTCCTTATCTTTTTACTTTGGTTATGGAGATTTTGACTCTTATCCTCCAACGTAAAGTTCGGGACTCTCAAGAATTCTCTTTTCATCATCAATGCCTTGAACATGAGGTTATTAATTTATGCTTTGTGATGACCTTTTTCATTTTTATGGGGGTGATGTTGAATCTGCACGAGTTGTAATGGATGCATTGGAAGAATTTAAGCATGTATCTGGCTTGGCACCTAGCTTGCCCAAAAGTATGGCTTACTTTTGTAATGTTTTAAATCATGTGAAGCTTGGCATCCTTAATGTACTGCCGTTTGAAAAGGTATACTTCCGGTTAAATATCTTCTAGACTTATGATTCGGGATTGTAAAGTTCTGGTTGAACGAGTTAAAAAAATAGTGGATGATTACAAAAACAGGTTCTTATCTTTTGCGGAAAGATTGCAACTAATTTCTTATGTTATTTCATCCTTACATGTCTATTGGTCCTCTGTTTTCTTATTACCTTCTAGTACTTTGTTTGATATTGAGCAGATTATTAGAGGGTTCTTATGGTGTCAAGGGGAAATGCAAAAAGGAAAAGCGAAGGTTGCATGGGAGGTAGTATGTTTACCGAAAGATGAAGGTGGGCTGGGATTGCGTCGTCTGGATCAGTTTAATATAGCTCTTCTCTCTTCACATGTTCGTAATCTGCTCACTCAAAAGGAATCCTTGTGGGTTAAATGGATTCATACTCATCGGTTGCGAGGAAAAAGTTTTTGGGAAGTCTTTCTCAAGGTAATATGTCATGGAGTTGGCGTAAGCTGCTCTCTTTGAGGCCGATTCTTCAAAAATATATTTGGTTCCAGATTGGAAATGGGAAGACTGCTTCGGTATGGTATGACGATTGGAGCAAATGTGGTGCTTTAAAGGAACATGTTACCCCACGTATGATCACAAGTGCAGAGCTTTCTGATAAAGTATGTGATGTGGTCGATAACAACTCATGGAGATGGCCAAGTTCATGGCCTCATATGCTTCAGAATTTGCAAGTTCCAATTCTCCAGGAAGAAGTACCGGATAAACTTATTTGGAAAGATGGAAATGGGGTTTCTAGTGAGATTTTGCTACTCAAGTATGGGAGACTATTCGATCTTCAGCTGTCAAGGTGACATGGTTTCACTTAGTCTGGTATCCTTTTCAAATACCAAAGCACTCATTTATACTGTGGTTAGCATTTAAAAGGAAGCTGAAGACTCAAGATGTCCTTAGTGTATGGGATGTTCATGCGCAGTCTAATACACCTCACACTTGTTCATTATGTGAATCCACTCCGGACTCACATAATCATTTGTTCTTTCAATGTCCATTTTCCTTACAGGTTTGGTTGACTGCAAGCAGTAAAGCGGGGCTTTCTAATACAAATGGAGTTTGGGAAGATATCATCAATGAAATGCTTCCGTGTGCAAAGAGGATTTCCATGCAAAATGTGGCTGCAAAACTTCTATTGGCTGCATCAGTTTACTTTCTATGGCAAGAGAGGAACTCGCGACTGTTCAAGAAAAAGAAACGCTCGGTGGACAAAATAGTCGATTTGATTATATCAACGGTTCGACTCAAACTGTTAACTTGCAGATACAAGAAGACGCGACGAGTTGAGCAGTTTCTAACATCATGGGATCTTCCCGTTTCATTAGTTATTAATGTGTAATCTTTCATTGCTTTCATTACTAGATTACTAGTTCTTGTTTCGTTGGAGTGATTTGTCACTCTTTTTTGGACGTTGCACTTTCGTGCATGGGTTGTAAAGTCAATCTAGTACTCAACTAGATTGACTGTTCTTCATATTTATAAAATTTCGAACCAGGGGTGACGGCCTTTTACCGAAAAAAAAATAAATAGATGATACAGATTTAAACTTTTAAGTCTGCTTAATCGTAATATAACTGCTTAGTTCAGTGATTACAATTTAGGATGTATCGGTAGGCACAAAGTACCAAGGTTTCCCTGAATTAATAATCTTTCAACGAAAATGTTCTTGTGGGAAACATATTCAGATATATGGCTGAGAATGCTTGCTTTTCAGAAATGATTAGATCTGTCCTTAAATTCTGTGAAAGATCTAGCATTATTATAGGATTTATTCAATATGTATGCAAAAACCTCTACAAATCATGAGCATGAAAGTTAAATTTAGCTATAATGTGATATTGTTATTCTGTTTATGCAAATGAAATGAATGTAATTAAGGGCTAATGTGGTCTTTGAGATTCGGACAAGTATGTCCTTGGGGTGTCTTTGTATACCTAGCCTACCTAAAGCTTCCAACTTGGGATAGGTTGTCAGAAAGTTCGCTACACGGGTCTCATCGAAAATCACGGGTTCCCAGTATAAAGAAATGCAAAAGCAAATAAAAATTAAATCGCAAGATACTAAATTCACTTAATTGTATAAATCTTAAAAAGTGTCTCATGGTTTGTTCAAGGAAGTTTTTGAATATATATTGAATATTTGTTATTCTAGTGCTTGTGTCGATTACGGGAGTATATCTGGGTGTGGGTCACATAAGTTCGCAAATAATAATGTGGCATGAGTAACTTACTAGGTTACATGGTGACTGTCCTTGGCTCAAGTAATACGAAAGTGTCACACCTAAAGGAAGCTGGAAGTACCGAGTGTTTAAGAGGACAAACATACCGGTAATCGTTGTTGGGTCACTGTTCATAACTAATAATAAGGGGATCAATTCCTCACCCGCAGGCTTATGTAATTGCTAATCTGATCTAATCAGCAGAAACTTAGAATTTCTTGTACATAAATAATGTAGTTCTAGAATTAAAGTTTTTATTTTTTAGTTTTTATCTTTATTTATGTTCTATCATTTCTTTTAGTTAGTATTTACATTGTGTGTCAGTTTGTTGTGTCAAACTAGTTCTTATTGCACGGGAGATTTGATAAGCATCTAATGATTCTATTGAGTATGGTCCTTCATTGGATTATATGAGTCTTGTTGCTTATAGTATATGTGTTTAAAAGATGGATTTTCTAATATGGACATTAATTTGTTTAAGTTTAGAAAATGATTTTTGTTTTGGTTATTGAAAAGTCAAAATATATTTTTGAATAAGTTTTAATATATTTTTGAGATTTCAATTGGTTTAGATTGAGATAAAATTTGAATTATTATATATAAATGTTTGTGATAAATTGATGAATCAATGGAGAAATGGTCATTTTTATGTCAAGATTTAATGTAAGATTATATTTTACATTATTTTGGTGACATGTTTGTACGGATGATTTATGGTAAGATTACATTTACGAGCAGATACAAGGTTCAGGTAACAAGTATCTACAGGTTTATGTTTTCTGGAAATTTGTAATTTTTCTTTATTAATTTTCTGGAAAAATTTACAAATTTTTAAGTGTGCAGATCGTGTGTTAAATTCTTCGTCCGTGCTGACGTCAGCATGCCTCGCGCTGACGTGAGCAAGAAGCCCACGAAGTTTTCTTCGGCCCGGCCCACGACGATTCGAATATATATGGGTTTTATCTTTATTTTTTACTTTTATCCAAAAATTAACCCTAAAAATTGACCACACGAACTCCTCTCTTCGTGCACTATTCATCAGACCCCCATTCAATCGACTTTTTCATCTAGATTTGTTGGTATATACTGATCTAGATAGATTATTGATGTTTTAACTTCAAAAATCATCGATTCCAAATCGTTATAATGCCCGATTTTCGAATTTTCTTCGCGTGAACAGTAACTTGACCAAATTGGACTTTTAGATCTCCAATTATTGATGATTTCGACTAAAATTGAACTTAAAATTGGATTAAGACATGTATATTAAACTTAAATCTGAACATAGATTGAATTTACATGTGTCTAATCAAGATTAATTGAAGAAATTGCTTGGCGGCTACTGTTCACAAGATGAACTTCGTGCTTACGTTAGCACGAAGTCTAACTTCGAAAAGGATTTATGGGTTTCAAATTCATAAAACAAGTTCAAGTTTGATATCAAAATAGGGTTTTGATCCGTTTGATATTGATATGAAGATGTTTTTCTGGGTTTCGATGGGCAGCTCGTGCTGACGTCACCACGAAGCAGACTTAAAAATTTTTATTTTTTAATTTTTTTTTCTTTTTGTTTTTGTTTTTGTGCATGTATGGCAGGACAAGGTGCTGGTGCTCGTATCTTTGCCTTAACATAATGCTGCTATTGATATTAGCATTACTCAGCATGGATGTACGGAAGAGTTTCATGGTGTTCTACATTATCTTGCACGTTCGCGTATTCAATTTGCTCTTACCAAGAACTCTCCTTTGATTCGAAGCTATATTACTCAGTTCTGGAACTCAGCTAGACAGATGCCAGTGGGTGATCACTCTGTCATTCGCACTGTTGTTCAGGGACGTAATATCGAGTTTTCTGCAGGAGAGTTGAGGACGATCTTAGACTTGGGAAGTATCGAGATAGAGCAAGGTCCTACAGAGTATGAGGAAAGATTTGTGGATGGTGCTCTTAGACGTATGGGATACTTTGATGTAATTAAGCATCCTTATCCTAAAGCTAATATTAGAGGCAAATGGAGGTTACTTGCTTACTACTTGTTGAGATCCATTAGCCATCGTCGTTCTGGGTTTGATCAAATGAATATGCAGACTGCTTCTCAGCTTGTTGCTCTTGTATTGAACAAGCCTTACAGCTTCTCTCAGTACATTTTTGATAGCTTTTGTGAGCAATTGAGAGGTTATGGAGGGAACAAGAAGTTCTTTCTTTTTCCGAGATTTGTCATGATTATTATTCGGCATAAGGCAGCTGATTTACCTTTTGATGGTGATACGTTTAATTTGGGTCATCTTACTCATCGAGTGTTTAGAGATATGATGACACATCCCGATGGTGATGACATTCCTGCTCATGTCAATAATCCACCATTGTTTGGACACTTCATTAATCCAAACTTTGAGGCTCCGAGAGAAGGATGGGAAGATGAAGAGCCTGTTGCTACTGCTGCTAATGATGCTCAAGATCAAGCTGATCCTCAGGAAGAGCAAATTGATCAGTTTTAGGGACTTAATGATGTTCCTTTATATACTAATGATCTAGAGATGATCCAGAGATGGATGCTCTTGTGGAGGATATTGATGATCCAGCAAATCTTGTGCCACCTACTACTGGAGTTTCTACTTCTACTTCTGCTCCAGTAGATGTTGTTGGTCCTTCTGAACTGAATGTTGATGATAATGATGATGATTCGGGTTCAGATTCTGATACAGATAGACCACCAAAGAGAAGGAAGAGACAAGGAAAAGGGATTGATGCTGTTGAGAAGATTCAAGCTCTTCAGCGACCTCAGTCTGAAGTTGATAGAGAGTTTACGGAATATCAAGCTGCGATGGAGAGGTCTCATGCACCTACTTCAGGTGATACTCCATCAGTTGTTGCTTTAAGAGCTTCAGTTTCTGATGTTCCAGTTTCGGTGTCTACTACTTCTGTTGGTACTTCTGTTGGTGAGAAGAGGCCGAGAACCAAGTTTGTGATTAAAGGAAGTGGTTCTCAAGCTAGAGTTGTCACTGAGGCTATGACTGTTACGACTACTAGAGCTCCAGAGTCGTCAGTTCGTCAGGAGCCAGAGCCGATAGTTCCTGCTCCTAGGCCTCGTTCTACTCCTGTTCAGGCGTTAGTTCCATGTTGCTACAGTGATGGAGCGTATGATGTTACCTTTACAAAGGCCTCAGATACCTCCTCCAGGAACTTTTAATGCTCGTATGCCTTCTTTTGAGACTACGATGCCACCTGCCTACAACTACTTCTAATGTTGCTTCTTCTGGTTTAGCACTTCCTTTACAAGTTCAGTTGAGTCGTGTCATTTCTGAGAAAAAGATGTTGGAAGTTCGTATGTCAGCCATGGAGAAACAGTTGAAGATTCAGGCTGAATCACATCAGAAAGAGATGGACAAAATTACTGCACTTGTTCATTCTCTTAGTGATAAACTTGATCGATTCTTGTCTCAAGGGGGAGATAAAGATAGTCTTGGTTGCAAGGATGATGAGTTAGCGAGAAAGAGAAGAGATGATGATCATGAAGATCAAGATCTAACTCAAGATCAACCCAGAGATGCTGTTATTGAGCCAGAGAATCGAGATCAAGATGCTGATGTTGCTGAGATAATTGCTTCAGAGACTGCAGAGATTCAGGGGGAGTCGCCAAGACAAAGAGAGTCAGAGATTGCTGGTACAGCTGGTGCTAGTACTTCTGAGACTCAGAAAGGGAAAGCAGTTATGGTTGCTCCTGATGCAGATCCTGATGATCCTGAAGATTCATCAGATGAGGAAGATTCCAATTCAGGTAATTCTAGTTCAAGTCTTAGTGCTGATTATCATAATCCGCAAAGTGTAAGAGAATGAACAGGAAAGAATGTAAAGGGAATTGGAAGAGAAATTTGAAAATGATCCTCATCATAGGGCTGATGCAGAGTTTTATTTATGGGGAAATCTTAACACAGAGGTTGATCGTGCTAATATTGACCTTGATAGTGATCAATGGTCAGATTCAGATCGTCAGAAGAAAGAAAGAAGACGACAAAAGATTTTGACTCGTTTGCCGTCTAACTTTGATTCTAGTTCTGATGATACTGAAGATTCAGATTATCAACCTGGGCGTTAATGATTTTTGTATTTGAAATGATAATAATTATAAGATAAATATTAATGTTTTAAGTAGTTACATTATATTTATGATATAATATTATTTTATTTTGTGTATTTATACTTGTTTTATTTGTTTGTTTTTATATTTTTTTTTGGGTAAAGGGGAATTTAAACCCCGGTAAGCTTTTATAAATCACCCAAAGAGAAGATTATACAAGTAGCTTGGCAAAGAACCAAGCTAATTCATACATATGACATGCCATATGTATGTGAAACAATAACGTCACAAGCGACCTTGCTGAACAATACATAAAAAAGGCTAAAAACATCAAAAGCATTAATAATACACCTCCTAATATGTAAGTAACCAATATCAAACATCAACCTCTATCATTCTACCAAATCGAAACCAAATCTCAAACATGCACATCACAGTGAAGAGCTCAAAATGGCTAACCAAATGGAGACTCCTACCCTTAGATAAATCCAAAGGCCTGTCAGAGGGACACATTTAGAAGACTGGTTGAAATCTTAATGGCAAACAATAAAAGTGATGTTTAATATAAGTTTACGTGGTATCCAACTTCCATTCTTCTAGGATGCTTCTTCCTTGAATCTTTTTCTTGAACTTCATAGTGGCTAACTTCATCCGAACGGTAGACACAATAACATCACGCAATTGAGCAACCGATCTTTCTTTAGGAGAAAATAATCTGGAGTTTCTCTCTTGCCATAAGTAATAGCCGAAGCAGCAATCAAGAGCTTAGCAATAACCGTCTTAGCAAGATTAGGCTTTGATGTCAACAATAGCATTGAAGTGATATCAGTCCATCGGTTTGGAACCGCTTGAAATCCCATTAAGGGGCGAACCAAATTCCAAATCTGCAATGAGTAATTACATTCAAAAAATAAATGTTGATGCGAATCAGGTCCACGCTTGCAGAGGGAACAACAAAGTAGATTTAAGTTAGTAGAACCACTAACATCCCATTGCTTCATCTTATCATGAGTCTTTAGTTTTTCTCTCATAATAAGCCAGACATGAAATGAGTGCCTCGGAATACTGTGTGCAAACCAAACAAGATCAACCCAAGGAACAACTGGTCTTCTAACTCGGATGGTTTCCCATGTGGAGGAGGCTGAAAAATCAGTTTCCTTCCCATTATGATCATACCAAGTATACTTTATGTTCTTTATCTTGTATGTTTGAAATATAAATTGCAGATAAGCTTCAAAAGATAGGTGCTTTGGATGGTATTGATGATACTGATGATTCTGACAGTATTACTCAAGAAGACTTGGAAGAAGGAGAACTTGTTCCTAATCCAGCATGGACTGAATTGCTGGAGAAGCCGTATGGTTTTGATGATATGTTTGGTGATATTCCAACAGAACCAAGAGGAGAACAAGATTTTTATCGACTTAATCCAAACGTGAGAGACATTCCAGATGAACCTGTAAATGCTGCTAAGTTAAATTTCAAAGTTTTTGCAAAGATAATTGATGATGGACATGAAAGTATAGTTGATTTTGGATGGGAAATTGATGCTACGCGTAGATTTAATATAAGAGAGTATAATCTACCTCCAGCGGAGCAAGATCCTAACTTTTTCATAGATCGTTGGGTCCCACCATATCGAAGCCGTCATGACATACCTATGGGTGGATATCTAAAGCCTTCAATATTTTGGGAAAGTATCTCAGATGTTGATGCATCTACTTATGTCTCAGTGATACAAAGCTGGTTTTATGATCAAAGACTTGGGTTGTTTGTTATCAAGAGAAAAGAGGGTTGTCAATACATGTCGGTTAGATTAAAACATCTCAAGAGCTTGAGCGAATCAGATTTGATAGAGTTGGGAAGAAGATGGTTCGTGAATCTACAAAATGATGGAAATGCAGATTATTTCTGGCAGAAATTTCAGAGACAAAGAAGATTGGCATTTCAGTGATAGAGGGTTGAAGCCTGATGATAGGTTGATTAAACCCAGACCGAAGAAGAAGATCACGAAACCAGATGGCACAATTGATTATATTCAGAGACCAATCAAATGTGTTAAAAGAGTTCCTGCTATCAAATGGGAGCTAGATGTGCTGAGAACGATGACTTATTGGCAGATCTCAAGTCAGGTGAAGTGCAAATGTTTGTTGATAATTCAAAGAACAAGATGTTGCTTCGCATGTATGATCCAATGCAAGTTATCAATTTGTCAAGAGGTGATCAAAGAAGACTAATTGAGACACCTTGTCCAGCATCTGTATTCTAGAGAACAGAAGAAGAACGCTATCTTAAGATTCTTGGAGTTTGTTTAGCTCAGAGAATTCATTCAAATAGCAGAAGATTGCTTTTTGATGATCAAGCTTGAAGTTCGTTGTTAAAGAAATCTAGTCGCTAATGTCAAGGGGGAGTCTGTAGATGCAGATTTGTGTGACAATAGCAACGTAGATTTGGTTAACTATTTTGTTCTTAGGAATTTATATGTAATCGTTGAATAATAAGTCGTTAGGACATACGTTTGTGTTTAATGATTACGTTTGAACTTCAATATGAGATGTGTTTATGTTTATTGTTATGTTTGTGTGTTATATTTATTTCTGAATGGTGTTCTCAAAGAGGAGGTGTATGTTAAGCAACCAGAGGGCTTTGTAGATCCTAAACGCCCAGATTATGTTTACAGGTTAGACAAGGCGTTTAGATGGTCTCAAACAAGCTCCTCGTGCATGGTATGATGCTCTAACTGCCTATCTTTTGAAGTCTGGATTTAGTAAAGGTTCCATTGACACTACTTTGTTTATTAAACGACAAGGTAGTGACATCATTTTGATCCAGATTTATGTAGATGACATAATTTTCGGATCAACTAATCCTAAGTACTGCAAAAACTTTTCTGCATTAATGGTCAAGAATTTTGAAATGAGCATGATGGGTGAATTAAACTTTTTCCTTGGTTTACAAGTCAAACAATTGTCAAATGGTATCTTTATTTGTCAAAATAAGTACATTATGACATGTTGAAAAAGTTTGAGATGACTAATTGTCAACCTATTGGTACACCCATGGAAGCTTGAACAAAAATTAATGCTGATCTTAATGGAAAACCTTTTAATCAGAAACAATATCGCAGTATGATAGGTTCTCTCATGTATTTGACTGCTAGTCGCCCGGATATTATGTTTGCTACATGCATGTGTGCTAGGTACCAGGCCAATCCTAAGGAAAGTCATTTCCAGGCCGTCAAACGGATTTTCCGTTACCTAAAAGGCACTGTGAACCTTGGTCTCTGGTATCCAAGGGATACCAGGTTTCAGTTATTGCATATTCGGATGCTGACCATGCAGGTTGTAAGCTTGATCGAAAGAGTACTTCTGGAAGTGTACAGTTTTTAGGGGATAGATTGGTTAGCTGGTCCTCGAAGAAGCAAAACTGTGTGTCCACATCTACTGCAGAAGCAGAATATGTTGCTGTAGCTAGTTGTTGTTCACAAGTCCTTTAGATGAAGACTCAGTTGACTGATTATGGATTCCAGTACAACAGGATTCCCATTTACTGTGACTCCAAGAGTGTTATTGCTATCTTATGTAATCCAGTTCAGCACACCAAGACCAAGCACATAGATGTTCGGTATCATTTTCTTAAAGATCATGTCGAGAAAGGTAACATCGAACTTTATTTTGTCCCAACAGACTACCAACTTGCTGACCTTTTCACCAAACCTTTGATGACAGAGGTTTAATTTTCTGAAAACCAAGTTGGGTATGCTTGATTTACAAACTTAATTGCTTAATTGTCATGTATTTTATGTTTATTTTCTTGTTTAAACATTGATGTGTTTTACATGTTATTGCATGCAATGTTTGAGGGGGAGAAAAAGGGTAGAATGCATGATTTAGGGGGAGTTTGTAAATTTCTTGATTCTGATTGCTTATGTTGAAGGGGAGCTTGTAAATATTCGTGTATTTATATTTTTTCTTTAGTACTTTGTGTGAATTTTATGTGAATTTTTTGTGTTTTAATTGCATGTTTGTTGAAATTGAAAAACCAAAGACAAAATTAGAAAATTTAAAAAGACAAAAATATTTTATTTTACTTTTTTATTATTATTATTTTATATTTCTTTTTAGTTTTATTGTTATTTCGTTTTAATTGTTAAAAGCCCAATTGAAAATACAAAAAGAATTTGAGCCCAAAAGCCCAGTTGTTGTGTTTTGATCAGATTGGACACGCACCTGCGACCCGAGTTTGAATATATAAAGGAAAATGGGCGAGTTATCACCACATTTATTTCAATTCAAATTCAAATACTCTCTTTTCTCTCAAAATAATAACCGTATTCAAATCATATTCAATCAATCAAAATAAAGCCTAATTTGTAATAATAAAACAGTGGGTATTGCTTTGATCCTGTTTGTGATTCTTATTCTTTACTCTATTTCATTCAGATCATTGTTTCAAAGGTAAATTTCTTGAATTTTATTTTGCACACCATGTGTTTGATGAAATGCTTGAATGAATTGCCATGTGATTGTTGATTGATTTGATGCAACGTGATGTGTTTTGAATGTCTTAGATGAATGATTAGGATTGATTTATGATGATTACCTGATTGTTTTACCCATTTTTGATGTCATTGATGATTTCTGGATTTGATTTGATGATCATGGCCTGGGTAACTTGAAGATTTGATGATTTTGGCCATTTGCCGAAGATTTTGTTCGGCAAATACAACCTTTTGTTCTTGACTACTTCAAATCTTCAACCAATGTTCATAACATGTTCTTATTTTTCCTCAACAAAATTTTGGATCAAAAGTGCCATTTGCCGAAGTTTTTGTTCCGCAAATGCGTGTTTTCACAAAATCATGTCCAAACCATTTTGTTCTTCAAATTGCTGAAATCAAATGTTTCCAAGTGTTTTAGTCATCTGCAGAAGTTTTTGTTCTGCAAATGCATGTTTTTCTTCATAAACCATTTAATAAGCCAATTTGTTCGTTAAAGTGAAAATTTAAATTTTTGTAAGTGTTGGGGTGGGGTGTTGAAGAAACTAGATAGAATTATGGCTAATCATGTGTTTTTGTCGGATTTTGTGGGAGCTCATGCTTTATTCCAACCTTATCGAATATCTGATCATGCTCCAGCCATTTTATGTTTCCCATTGGAGACAAAGTTTAAGCCAAAACCTTTTATGTTCTCTAATGTACTAGTTCATCATGACAAGTTTAAGCAGGTTGTGTTGAATTCTTGGAATACACTGATCGATGGTTACCCTATGTACAAATTGGTCAAGAAGCTTAAATTATTGAAGATTCCTTTGCGCAAGCTTTTGTATGATAAAGGAAATTTGCATGATAGGGTGGAAAAACTAAGATTTGAGTTGGATGCTGCTCAGAAGGCTTATTACTTATGGCAAGAGAGAAACTCCAGATTATTTTCTCCTAAAGAAAGATCGGTTGCTCAATTGCGTGATGTTATTGTGTCTACTGTCCGGATGAAGTTAGCCACTATGAAGTTCAAGAAAAAGATTAAGGAAGAAGCATCCTAGAAGAATGGAAGTTGGATATCACGTAAACATTTATTAAACTTCACTTTTATTGTTTGCCATTGAGAAGGCAACCGGTCTTGTAAATGTATCCCTCTGACAGGCCTTTGGATTTATCTAAGGGTAGGAGTCTCCATTTGGTTCGCCATTTTGAGCTCTTCACTGTGATGTGCATGTTTGAGATTTGGTTTCGATTTGGTAGAATGATAGAGGTTGAAGTTTGATATTGGTTACTTACATATTAGAGGTGTATTATTAATGCTTATTGAAGTTATTAGCCTTTTTATGTTTTGTTCAGCTAGGTCGTTTGTGATGTTATAGTTTCACATACATATGGCATGTCATATGTATGAACTAGTTTGGTACTTTGCCAAACTACTTGTAATAATCTTCTTTTGGGTGATTTATAAAAGCTTACCGGGGTTTAAATTCCCCTTTACCCAAAAAAAAGAGAGGCTATTGTTACTGATCCATCCAATTTAGATCTTAGAGATGAGGAAGCAGCTTATTTACAAGCCTATAATGATGCTGTTATAGATGAAGAACGTTTTTTAAGGCAAAAAGCTAAAGTTAATTGGCTTCGAGTTGGTGCTCAAATTCTGCATACTTTCATAAGGTAGTTAAAGCTAGGCAAGCAAGGCACAAAATTGATTCAGTGATTGATGCATCTGGAGTTCGAGTTACTGGAGAGGGTGTTGGAGCTACATTTGTTGCTCATTATAAAGCTTTTTTGGGTACTCCATGGCTGATATCTGAGCTAATACTCAAGGTTTGTTTACAAAAAAGTTATCTGATGTTAAGGCAAATGCTATGATATTACCGGTGTCGATTGAAGAAGTGAAGCAGGCTATATTTGACATGGGAGATGACAAAGCACCTGGTCCGGATGGTTTCTCGGCTGCTTTTTTCAAGCATGCTTGGGATATTGTTGGACCAGATGTAACTTCAGCCGTACAAGATTTCTTTCGAAGTGGCAGTCTTTTAAAGGAGGTTAATCACACTGTTATATCTTTACTGCCCAAAGTTAAGTCTCCTTCTAGTATTACTGATTTTAGACCTATATCTCTTTGCAATGTTGTTTTTAAGTGTATTACAAAAATTATTGCAAATAGGATAAAGGATTGTTTGGGGGATATTGTATGTGATAATCAATCTGCTTTTCTTCCTGGTAGAAGCATTTCAGATAATATACTTTTAACTCAGGAGTTAATGCATAATTATCACTTGGATAGAGGTGTCCACGGTGTGCTTTTAAGGTTGATATTCAAAAGGCTTATGATACAGTTGATTGGCGTTTCTTGAAGAAAATTCTGCTTGAATTTGGATTTCATCCTTGCATGGTACATTGGATAATTACATGCGTGGCTACTTCTTCTTTTTCGATTAGCATGAATGGTTCTCTTCATGGTTTTTTTCATGGAAAAAGGGGTCTGAGACAGGGTGATCCGCTTTCTCCTTACTTGTTTACTCTTGTAATGGAGATTCTTACTTTAATTCTGAAACGAAGGGTCCGTGAAGCGGATAATTTTATTTTTCATCCCAAGTGTGCTGAGCTTGAGATTATCAATTTATGTTTTGCTGATGATCTTATTATTTTCTTACATGGTGATGTTAATTCAGCAAGGGTAATTATGGAGGCTTTGGAAGAGTTCAAAGGGGTTTCAGGTTTGGCGCCAAGCATACCAAAAAGTACAGCTTATTTTTGTAATATATTGAATCATGTTAAACGTGATATTCTAGCTGTATTACCTTTTGAGGAAGGATCGCTGCCTGTTAAATATTTAGGTGTGCCTTTGGTTTCTACACGATTGATTATAATGATTGTCGTGAGCTTATTGAAAGGGTAAAGAACAGAATTTTGGACTGGAAGAATAAATTCTTATCGTTTGCTGGCAGGCTTCAATTAATACAGTCAGTTCTCTCTTCGATGCATGTTTATTGGAGTACAATGTTTATGCTACCTTCAGTCGTTATTAATGAAATAGAACAGGTTATGAGGGGTTTTCTCTGGTCTCAAGGTCATCTCCAGAAAGGGAAGGCTAAGGTTGCTTGGGAGGTTGTATGTCTGCCTAAGTCAGAAGGTGGATTGGGTGTTCGAAGACTAAAGGATTTTAATGTGGCGCTGTTATCTGTGCATGTTTGGAATCTTTTATCTAGAAAAGAGTCTCTATGGGTGCGGTGGATTCATATGTACAAAATAAAAGACAGAAACTTTTGGGAGATTCCTTATCGTGGTAATATGTCTTGGAGTTGGAGGAAAATCCTTCAAATCAGACCTACTATACGGCGTCTTTTCTGGCACCAAATTGGGAATGGTGGATCCGTGTCGGCATAGTTCGATAACTGGTGTGACATTGGCCCATTATCTAACATTTTTTCATCTCGTGATATTTTTTTTGCAGGTCTTAACATTAAATCAAAGGTGTCGGATATTGTGGTTGATGGAAGTTGGGTGGCGCCCATTAGAGATCAGCTTTTGCATACTGCACCTCCTCTTCTTGTTGAGGACAATTGTGATAAGATTTGGTTGAGGTATGACAATGTTGATCACGAATTTTCAGTTGCTAATGTACGGGACGCTATTCGCCCTAGAGATCTTGAAGTTCCATGGTTTAAGGTTGTTTGGTTTACTCATTGTATTCCAAAACATGCTTTTCATCTATGGTTGGTTATTAAACGTGATGCGTAAATCACGCGACAAACGACAGCGGAAGACTATTTTTGGTATTTTCTGGATTCTATATGAAATAAACAACTAAACGAGACAATAAAGTAAAATGATAGATAAAAGAATCCACCACCAAGACTCGTAAAGGCCAAGCCACCAGAATCAAGGATAAAGGAAACACTCCGCCCACCACTACAATCGATAAAGGTCTAGCCACCACGACTATAGATAAAGGGAAACCGAAGATTTAAAAGACCTCACCACAATATTTGATAAAGAATAAATCACCACAAATATTGATAAAGGGGTCACTCCTAACCACCAAGATCAAAAGATCTATAAAGGTAAAAGAAGATTTTTGTAAGAAATAGAGGCTGCTCTATTAATTTTCATTCAACATCAACTTTTTTTTACAATGAGAAATAAAGGCCTTATTTATAGCCACATACTCTTACCTAGGAATCAATGACAAAATAATAAAATAATACAAAAGCTGTCATGTGCAAGCCACTAATTAATTTGGACCAATAGGAAATAGACACATAAGGCTTCTAGAAACAATCCTCTTCAAGTGGCCCACAATACCGTTAGGAATATTAATGCTTTTGCACGCTCCTCCTTGATCCACTAAAAAGCTGCCACGCGTCCATACCCACGTCCTTATTGACCCCACACAACCTTCAGTTAAAAACAAACTTTATTATAGACAACTGGAGCATTCATCTGGAGTACTTCATTGGTGGCCTTCAGTATTCACTACTGGAGCCCTTCAGATTTCACTGGAGCTCGTCAGATGCCACTGGTGATAATTCCCACTGGAGCAAGGTCACTACTGGAGACTGAGTTGTTTCAGAAAATAGATGGTTAAAATGTGATACAGCTGGCAATATTAACATTGCTTGTTCAGACTGCATGGTTCGCTCAGACCCCTTCTTCAGTTTAGTCAACTGCTTTTCTCCAGATTCCTCCAGCTCAGTTTCAGTCAAACTTGGTTCGTTGAATCTGGACATTCCCGTATCATTCTCCCCCTCTAAAAAGAGACTTGTCCTCAAGTCTTCGAGATACTCATCCTCCAGGTAGGGCATCAGATCACCAACATTGAATGTACTAGAGACTGACATATCTCCAGGAAGTTCAACTTTGTAAGCATTTTCTCCATATCTCTCCAGGATCTTGAATGGACCTTCAGCTCTGGGCATCAGTTTGCTTTTTCTCTTGGCTGGAAATCTTTCCTTTCTGAGATGCACCCAAACAAGATCACCTGGTGAAAAACTGGGCTGCTTCCTGTTCTTGTTTGCCTTGGCCTTGTAACTGGCGTTTGCTTCCTCAATTCTGGACTTTACTTCTTGATGAATCTTTTTTATTTCTTTGGCTCTGGCTTCAGCATCAATACTTGCTTTTGGTTCAATCGAAAATGGAATTAAATCAATGGGAGTTAGTGGATTGATACCATAACAGACTTCAAAAGGTGATTTACTGGTCGAATAATTAGGAGCTCTGTTGAAAGCAAATTCAGCATGAGCAAGCTTCAGATCCCAATCCTTCAGCGTCTTCTTCACCAGTGTTCTTAACAACATACCAACTGTTCTGTTCGTGACTTCAGTCTGTCCATCAGTCTGAGGATGGTGAGACGTACTGAACAACAATCTGGTACCCATCAACCTCCATAGAGTCTTCCAGAAGTAACTCAGAAACTTTACATCTCTATCTGACACAATTGATTTGGGAATCCCATGCAATCTAACAATCTCCTTGAAGAACAAACTCGCCACAGCTGAAGCATCATTGGTTGTATTGCAAGCAACAAAATGAGCCATTTTTGAGAATCTATCAATAACCACCATAATTGAGTCTTTTCCCCTTTGGGTCCTGGGCAGTGCAACGATAAAATCCATGCTAAGATCTTCCCAAGGTTGGTTTGGAACTGGAAGAGGAGTGTACAGTCCTTTGTGAAAAGTTGCCTTCGCCTGGTGACAAGTTGGACAACGACTGATGAGATTCTGGACATCCTTCAGTAGACTTGGCCAGTAGAAGTGTTCAGTGAGAATCTCTCCAGTTTGTTTATTCCGAAATGACCAGCTAAACCTCCTCCATGGGCTTCTCTTATCAGTAAATCTCTAATCGAACCTCTGGGAATGCACAACTTTCCATTCTTGAATAAGAAACCATCTTGAACAGTGAATGGTCCTTTCAGATTAGCTTCAGTAGTTTTCTCAGAAAAATCTGGATCAACAGCATATAACTCCTTTATGAAAGAAAATCTAAGTACTCTTGCTTCCAGAATTGACAACAATGAATATCTTCTAGAAAGTGCATCAGCAACAACATTGGCTATTCCAGCCTTATGTTTAGAAACAAATGAATAAGATTGCAAAAATTCCACCCATTTTGCATGCCTGACATTAAGCTTATGCTGACCATTAATGAACTTCAGTGCTTCATGATCAGAAAACAATACGAACTGTTTTGGCTTCAGATAATGTGACCAGTGAGTGATAGCACGAATTATTGCATAAAATTCTTTATCATAAGTGCTATACTTTAATTTTGATCCGTTTAGTTTCTCACTGAAATAAGCAACTGGACGCCCACTCTGCACCAGTACTGCACCAATACCAACTCCACTAGCATCACATTCAAGTTCAAATAGCATATCAAAATCTGGTAAGGATAGAACTGGAGCTGAACTGAGCTTCCCCTTCAGTGCTTCAAACGCCAGTTGAGCTGAACTTGGCCAGTTGAACACACCCTTCTTCAGACAATCAGTGATAGGAGCCACAACTGTAGAAAAGTTCTTTATGAACCTTCGATAGAATGATGCCAGTCCATGAAAACTTCTAACTTCAGTGATGGTTGTAGGAACTGGCCACGATCTGATGGCTTCTACCTTCGATGGATCCATTGAAATCCCATTTTTCGACACAACATACCCCAGAAATATCACACTATCCACCATAAAATCACATTTCTCCATTTTTCCATACAACTGGTGTCTTCTTAGCAGTTCAAATACTTTCTTCAGATGACCAACATGTTCAGCTTCAGATTTAGAGTACACCAGAATATCATCAAAGTAAACAACAACAAACTGACCTATAAGTGGCCTCAAAACTTCATTCATTAGCCTCATGAAAGTACTTGGGGCATTTGATAAGCCAAAAGGCATCACTAACCATTCATACAAACCTCCCTTGATTTTGAAAGCAGTTTTCCATTCATCTCCATCCTTCATTCTTATCTGGTGATAACCACTTCTGAGATCAATCTTTGAAAACACTCTGGAGCCATGTAACTCATCAAGCATATCATCCAATCTGGGAATAGGATATCTATACTTAATAGTTATATTGTTGATGGCTCTGCTGTCAACACACATTCTCATCGTTCCATCTTTCTTTGGGACCAGTAGAGCAGGAACTGAACAAGGACTCATGCTTGCTCTGACATAACCCTTCTCGACCAGTTCATCTACTTGTCTTTGCAATTCTTTGGCTTCATTAGGAGTACAACGATAAGCAGCTTTGTTTGGAAGAACTGAGCCTGGAACCAAGTCAATCTGGTGCTCAATACCTCTAACTGCAGGTAAACCTTCAGGTAGATCTTCAGGAAAAACATCTCTGAACTCCTTCAGTAATGACTTCAGTAAACTGGGGACTTCAGTGGACTTCTTCTCTTCAGACTTTTCAACGACCAGTAGCATTAGAACTGGAGAGCCTTCAGATAACTCTTCTTCAACTTCAGATTGAGATAAAAACAAAGGCTTACTGGACTGATCCTTCTTGACTTTCATCAGTTCGGTGGGCTTCAAAGAAGTCAGGGTGACCTTCTTTCCACTTATATTCAGAGAATATGAGTTCATACGACCATCATGATGAACATAATTATCAAATAACCATGGTCGACCCAACAAAATGTGACAGGCATCCATGGGAACAACATCACATATAATTTTATCTTGGTAAACTGACCCAATTGAAAAGGGAATAGTGACTTGTCGATTTACCTTTACTTTAGAACCTTCGCTTAACCATTGCAACTTGTAAGGTCTGGGATGCTTTACTGTTGGTAGTTCCAGTTTCTCTACCATGTAAGTTGAAGCAGCATTTGTACAACTGCCACCATCGATGATCAGATCACATACCTTGCCTTTCACTGTGCATCTGGAGTGGAAAATATTCTCTCTCTGAGCAGTATCAGCTGTAACTTCATCAGTATGCATCACTCTCCTGACAACCAACATCTCTCCCACATCTGCACCAACATATGATTCTTCATCTTCTTCTTCATCGTACATTGGCTCACCTTCTTCAGTGTCGACATCTGGCAAACATTCAATTTCTCTTGCAGTCAATGCTCTTTGATTAGGACACTGGGCCTGGAAGTGACCAAAGCCATGACACTTGAAACATTTTCTTCCAACTGGTTCTTTAGAAGCTCCAGTTTCTTTTCTTTCCCTCTGGAGGATTTCTGAGCAGCTTCAGTAAATCTGGCAACTGGTTGACTGGCAACTGGTTGACTTGCACTGGCAGGAACCTTACTGAATGACTTGTACGGAACCTTCTTCTTCAGTTGTCTTTCAATCTGGATAGCCAGTTTACATGCACCTTCGTATGTCCAGATAGGCTGCAATTCAATCTTCTCAGTAATGGCAGCGTTCAGACCACCAAGAAATCTGGCTATAGTGTGCTCTTCAGTTTCATTCACACCAGTTCTGGTCTTCAGATGCTCAAACTCTCTAATGTATTCTACAACCTCCTTAACTCCTTGCTTCAGATTGTTCATCAGTAAGTACTGGTCTTGCTTGTACGACTGGGGAACAAATCTCTTTTGCATAACTTCCTTCAGTTTGGACCAGGTCTTGATTTTGCTTTTGCCTTTATATTCCCTTTCAGACTTCATGTTATCATACCAGGATGAAGCATATTTCTTCAGTTTAATAATGGCAACTTTGAAGCTTTTTCTATCATCATAACCTTTTATCTCCATAATCCTGTCCATCACCTGGACCCATTCAAAATACTCTTCTGGGTTAGAAGACCCATTAAAATCTGGTGGATCTATCTTAATATCCCTAGTATCATCACCCTTATGCCTCCTACGCCTTTCTCTAGGATGTGGTTCATCAGAATCACTAGAGTGTCTAGGATTACTATCAGATCTTTCACTAGGACCTTGAGATTCAGAATCTCTTTCACTTGGAACAACATTTTCTCGATTAAATCTTAAACCACCATCTTCTAACATATGAACAACTCTACCAAGAGCTTCTTGTAGATCTTCTATCTGTTTATCTCTCCTAGCATTATTAGCTTCATCTAAAGTCATATTCCTTCTAAAAGCCATTTATAACCAACAAATAACTCACAATTAATAGATCTAAGCAAAACCTCAACAGATCTAAAACAATACCCCAACGGACAAAAAGATTAAGAAACCTTTTTCAAACCTGGCTTTGATACCAATTTGATGCGTAAATCACGCGACAAACGACAGCGGAAGACTATTTTTGGTATTTTCTGGATTCTATATGAAATAAACAACTAAACGAGACAATAAAGTAAAATGATAGATAAAAGAATCCACCACCAAGACTCGTAAAGGCCAAGCCACCAGAATCAAGGATAAAGGAAACACTCCGCCCCACCACTACAATCGATAAAGGTCTAGCCACCACGACTATAGATAAAGGGAAACCGAAGATTTAAAAGACCTCACCACAATATTTGATAAAGAATAAATCACCACAAATATTGATAAAGGGGTCACTCCTAACCACCAAGATCAAAAGATCTATAAAGGTAAAAGAAGATTTTTGTAAGAAATAGAGGCTGCTCTATTAATTTTCATTCAACATCAACTTTTTTTTACAATGAGAAATAAAGGCCTTATTTATAGCCACATACTCTTACCTAGGAATCAACGACAAAATAATAAAATAATACAAAAGCTGTCATGTGCAAGCCACTAATTAATTTGGACCAATAGGAAATAGACACATAAGGCTTCTAGAAACAATCCTCTTCAAGTGGCCCACAATACCGTTAGGAATATTAATGCTTTTGCACGCTCCTCCTTGATCCACTAAAAAGCTGCCACGCATCCATACCCACGTCCTTATTGACCCCACACAACCTTCAGTTAAAAACAAACTTTATTATAGACAACTGGAGCATTCATCTGGAGTACTTCATTGGTGGCCTTCAGTATTCACTACTGGAGCCCTTCAGATTTCACTGGAGCTCGTCAGATGCCACTGGTGATAATTCCCACTGGAGCAAGGTCACTACTGGAGACTGAGTTGTTTCAGAAAATAGATGGTTAAAATGTGATACAGCTGGCAATATTAACATTGCTTGTTCAGACTGCATGGTTCGCTCAGACCCCTTCTTCAGTTTAGTCAACTGCTTTTCTCCAGATTCCTCCAGCTCAGTTTCAGTCAAACTTGGTTCGTTGAATCTGGACATTCCCGCATCAAAACGCAAGTTGAAAACTCAAGATATGTTAAGATCATGGGACGTACATGTGAGTTCGTCGACTTCACATTTATGTTCTTTATGTGGTCTTGTACCGGATTCTCACGATCATCTTTTCTTTGAATGTCAATTTGCTTGGTAAGTTTGGAAAGGTATTTGTACAAGTGTTGGGCTGGACTTCTTTTTATCTCATTGGAATATTGTTTTGGCAAATGTTTCTCAGTTTGCTAAAAGTGGGAAAGCAGAGTTTATTATTGCTAAGTTGGTGCTCGCAGCAACTACGTATTTTGTGTGGCAAGAAAGGAATAACAGGTTATTTCAACAAACTAAGAGATCTCCACAACAGTTGATTGAAGTGATTAGATCTACTGTGCGTCTGAAGCTTCTTTTTTTCAAATTCAAGAAGAAGACTAGCATGGATAGTATTTTAAGTACTTGGAAGTTACCCAAGTCGATTTGTGTAGATTCACTTTGATTTCTTGTTTTCGATTAGCTTTTGTGTCTAGTTTCTATGCTTAGATTTAGTGGTTGCTCATTAAAGTGGTATGTTACTGGTTCATGAGCTAGTTTAGTAGTTTTTACTTGATCTTGTAATAAGTCGTATTGGCATTCAGTCAGTACGCCTGCTACTCATTTTGATTATTTATAAAGCTAACCAGGGGTGACGGCCTTTTACCGAAAAAAATAAATTTTTGTAAGTGTTTTGGCCATTTGCAGAGATTTTTGCTCGGCAAATCAATGGTTTTTGGCTTGAAAATTTTTTCGAAGGCATGAAAAGGCCATTTGCAGAGCTTTTTGCTCGGCAAATCAACATTTTGGTTGGAAATTTTTCTAAGTCATCAAGATTGATAATCAATGATCATATTTCAAATCATCTTGTTTTGCAAATCAATTATTATGCTTAAATTGCTTGTTTATCGAACTGAATGATTTGTGTTCTTAAGAAAAATTTTGAAATGGCCATTTGCAGAACATTCTGTTCGGCAAATCATGTTTTTCATGATAATTTTTCTAAGTCCTTGTAAACAAAAAATTTCAAATCCAAAGTGCCATTTGCAGAAGTATTTCTTCGGCAAATGCACATTTTCCATTAGGGAAGTGATAAATCTACAACAATTATTAGTCATCTACAACAAATGTACATGTTTTACTGCACAGTGTACAACTGTATAAAGCAGACATTGTTGTAGATGGCTAAAACTTGTTGTAGTTTTATCATTTCCCTTTCCATTAAATGTTCCTTCAACCAGTTTCTCAAATCAAAAGTGTCATTTGCAGAAGTTTTACTTCGGCAAATGCACATTTTTCCATTGAATGATCCTTATATTCCATGTGAACATTCTTGTTCGACAAACAAAGGATTTTTCATACATCTATTGAAGTGTGATTCGAATTGCTCATTTGCCGAAGTATTCGCTCGGCATCATCGATATATTCACTTCAACACTGGTCACCTTGACAACATCTGACCTTCAATTCTCGTGTTTGCCGAGCTTTTTGTTCGGCAAATCACACTTTTTAATCAAATTTTTGTCAAAATCAATTTTCATTCCTTAACATTTTGTGTGTCAACTTTTTGTGAAATAAGCCATTTGCCGAGGTTTTTGTTCGGCAAATGGGTGTTTTTACTTAGAAATTTTTTCTAAGTATTGAATATTTCTCTAAGTGTTTGAAATTTTTTCTAAGTCTTTTATTTTGGTTAAATCTTTCAAAATTTGTCTATGTACTGTCTAAATGATTGTATGTTTTATGTGTTATAGTTTTTCATAAGCATTAGGGTAAGAAGCAAGGTATCGAATGCCTTTGTGTACTACCTTCGTTATCTTATCTTTTAATACTTATGCAATTCTATATCAATTTTGTTCACCTTTACTATGGGTTGATGATGTATTTATCATAATATCTTTTGGTATCTTGGTACATTGTTAAGATCTATATAATTGTGCTACATGTAGTTCTACAATAGTTACAGAATGGCAGGCATCAAACGAGTGAACAAGCCCGGCCGTGCATCGCACGGGCCTTCACTCTAGTATAATTAAAAAAAAGTAGTGTTATATCTTTATTAGCATCTATTAAGTAAATCATTCCATGCTAATGACACAGAAAAGTCTTCAAACCTTCCAGCAGTAGAACGCCATTTGAGAATATCTCGAGAAGTTGACAAAACAGGAACCGTAAAAGAAGAGCACGCCCAAGATGATGGCACTCTCCAATTTCCATTATTAACGATATCACCAACTCTTGAATCCAAGTCAAAACCTCACCCCAACCTCACACTTAACCACGTATATTAGAATATGTTTTTTAATATGAAAAATGAAAATAACATTTTCTAGTTTTGAACGCATTTTCAAAATTTTCATTTATTTTTTAGAGATCGAAAACTCTTTCCATTTTTTAGAAAATTAGAAATAAAAAAGTACAAAATATTTTCCATAACTAAACGCGTCTGACATTTTCTAGAAAATTAAAAATGAAAAACTAGAAAACATTTTTCATAACTAAACGCGACCTCAAAGATTTCTCTGGTACTTTGATGAGCCGATGGACAAAAGCTTTGTCATTTCTCCGCAAGGTCATAGTGCAATATAGTTGGTTAAATCTTTATGGTTTTGGGAATCATGACTCATTTAAGTTAAAACCCATAACCTTTGAAATGAAGTTAACAAAAGAAAAGAGAGTCAAACATACAAAAAGAATAAGCACATTAATTGAATCGAAACTAAGTCCAACAATGGGCATTCATAGGGAAACCCATAAAACTACCACATATGCATTACATTTCTATATCTAAGTTACCCATCTTCCTTCTTTCATCCTCCTAACACATATACTTCTTGCCAAATGACATCATAGGTGAGGCCTTTAACACTTTGTGTTGTTGATATAGTGATATATTGAATAACCAAAAAAAAGAAGTTAACTTTGATTTGAACAGGATACAATTGTACCCCGGTTAGTATATAAATCACCCAAAAAAACAATAAAGATCAGGCAACATGACTGGGTATCATGTTGACTATTTACAAGTACATGCTAAAGCAGTAACAACCAACAAACTAACGTGGGACAAAATAACTTTCCCACACATCTATCTAGGAATAAGAAATTACAATATAATTGAGTAACACACTAGATAGATGGTCACATCCTGTAACTAAGGTGGAACGAGTAACATTGATGGCAACTTCCATCGAACCAGGAGATCTTCCACTCGAGTATTCTTCTTGAAGTGAAATGTCATTAATTTTAACCGAATTGTAGACAAAATGACTTCAACAATCTGACTCTCCCCCCGCTTCTTTTGCTGAAACAACCTAATATTTCTTTCTTGCCATATATGATACACGGTTGTAGCCAACACAAGCTTAGACACCACACTCTTGCACGAGCTCTTCTTTGCAATAGGAATAATACCTCTTATAACATCCTCCCAGACCACCGAGACCTGAGTGAATCCAGCCGCTAAATTAACTTCATGCCAAACTTTCGACGAATAAGGACACTCAAAGAATAAGTGAGGATGAGAGTCTGCAACAGTATTACACAGCGGACACTCCAGCATAAGCACGGGACTATGTAGAACATCCCAAGGTCGAAGCATATCTTGTGTCTTCAGTTTTCTTTTAACAACGAGCCAAAGTAAGAATGAATCTTTAGGCATGCATTGTTTATACCATACAACATGATACCAATCTACGATAGGTGCTCTTGTATGCAGATCTGACCATGCTTTAGACACCTAAAAACTGTCCAAACCTCCTGCATTATCACGCCATTTCAGCCTATCTAGAGCAGCTTCAGATAGATTTTTTTTTGGGTAAAGGTTACCCCGATGATTTTCATATAACAACAAAAAACAGTTCATACAAGTAATGTGGCATAGTACCACATTAGTTCATATATATGACATGCCATATATATGTTAATTACGCTATTCAAGCTAACAAAAAGAAATAACAAAGACTACATAATGATTACAAAGAAAGACAATTTTGCTCGATCATCATGTATCTTGTATGCAGCAAATTACGGTCTTCTAGCAGCTTCAGATAGATGCGGCACATTAGAACCCAAAACACGTGGTTCCCAAGTAGAATCCACGACCCATTAACAATAATTTCTGCAACTTTAGTATTTAGATCAAAACCAGCTCCTTTAATCATTCGAGGAGTATTAAACGAGGCCAAAGGGCAACAATCCATCCAATTATCATACCATGCCGAAACAGAAAGACCATTGCCAAGTACGTACCAAAAATGCTCTCTAATAAGCGGACGTAACGCAATTTACGCCAACTCCATGTCAAATTACCCCTCAAAGGAACCTCCCAGAAGCTTCTACCACGAAGCCTATAAGCATGGATCCATTTGACCCACAGAGATTCTTTGAATGTTAAGAGGTTCCGAATATGCGTAGCCATAAGAATGCTCGTATCCAACCGCCTAATCCCAAGACCACCCTCTTGCTTTGGTAGACAAACAACTTCCCAAGCTACCTTTGCTTGCCCCTCTTTCAAACCCCTTGACCAAACAAAACCTCGTAAAATTTGTTCAATTTCAGCAATGACACTTGAGGGAAGCATAAAAATAGAAGACCAATAGACATGCATAGTAGATAGAACCGACTGAACAAGCTGAAGCCGCCCCGCAAAAGATAAAAATTTGCATTTCCATCATTAACCCTGTTCCTTATTCTTTCCAATTCACGACAATCTATACACCAATCTAGTAGAAACTAACGGAACACCAAGATATTTAACCGGAAGAGATCCCTCCTCAAAAGGCAGCACATTCAAAATATCGAGCTTAGTATGATTAAGAACATTATAGAAAAAAGTTGTACTTTTAGGAAGACTTGGGGCTAAACCTAAAACACCCTTGAACTCCTCCAAAGCATTCCATACAACCCTTGCTGATTGGGAATCACCTCTTAAGAAGATAAAAAGATCATCAGCAAAACACAAATTCGTGATTTGTAGCTCTTCACAACGGTGATGATATTGAAACAAAGAATCTTCATGAATCTTCCGCTGCAAAATTAAAGACAAGACTTCCATAACAAGAGTAAATAAATATGGAGATAAAGGATCACCCTGACGAAGACCCCTCTTGCCTTTAAAGAAACCATAAAGCGCTCCATTAATACATACTGAAAATGAAGTAGTAGAAATGCATTTCATAATCCACTCGATCATTCGTTGATGGAAGCCAAAATTAATCAAAATAACCTTTAAGAACTTCCAATCAACTGTATCATAGGCCTTCTGAATGTCCACTTTTAAAGCACAACGAGGTACCCCTCTATCCGTGATAACTATGCATTAACTCTTGAGTAGTAACAGGATATTATCAGTGATCCTCCTACCAGGAACAAAAGCAGATTGATTGATGCTAACTAACTCAACCAAATAATCTTTTATGCGGTTAGCAATAATCTTTATAATACACTTAAACACCACATTACATAAAGAAATAGGGCGAAAATCAGATACACGAGTGGGCGATTTAACCTTAGGCAGTAAAGAAATAATTTTGTGATTGACCTCTTTAAGGAGCTTGCCACTAACAAAGAAATTCTTAACCGCAAGAGTAACATCCATTCCCACAACAGACCATGAATTCTTAAAGAAAGCAACCGAGAAACCATCCGGACCAGGTGCTTTATCATCTCCCATGTCAAAAATAGCGCTTCACTTTCCTCCTCATCCGTAACTTCTCTAATCATATTCAGGCCTTGTTCATTGGACAGCTTTTTAGTAAATAAACCTTGGATATTAAGCGATTGAGTATTTCCAGCTTTACCCAAAAAATTAACAAAATGATCGACAAAAACATTAGGAACATTGTTACCATCAATTCTATTACGTGCTCCATCCAAGATAGAATCAATCCTATTCCTTGTAGCTCGACTTTTAACCACTTTATGGAAGTATGCAGAATTTGAATCCCCTACCTTCAGCCAGTTTACTTTACTTTTTGTTTGAAAATCTTCTCCTCGTCTAGCATAGCATCATTATAAGCTTTTAAGTAGGCTGCAACTTCCTCCCTAAGCACCGCATTAGATGGATCACTATCCAAAGCTTTCTGAACAACATCTAATTCAAAAGGAAGCTTAGATACTTTATCATGAAGATTCCCTTACCTATGAAGCAGTTTTCTCAATGGTTTCTTTAGGCTTTTGAGCTTCTTTACCAGCTTATACATAGAGACTCCATCAACATTCATTTTCCAAGACATATCCACGACCTGCAAAAAGTTCTCATGATAGACCAATAAATTGGAAAACTTAAATGGTTTCCGTTTAGAAGTCGATATCATTGGAATTCGAAGAATAGCCGGAACATGATCAGAAGTGCGATAAGGCTGAAATAAAGCATTAGCACCAATGAATAAATCCGAAAAATCAATGTTAGACATAATCTTATCTATCCTTTTTAGAATCCCATCCTTTCCTTTAGGCTTTTGAGTCCACGTATAATGAAGACCAGATTTATTCACATCAAAAACTTCAATAGAATCAAAACACTCCTTAAAATCATGCATAGCCACATCCATTGAAGAAGAACTGGCAGTTTTATCATCTAAATTTAGAGCTACATTCAAATCCTCAAGGAGCCAAGGTTTATTTCTCGCAAATATTTTATGCATACCAAGATCATGCCATAATAAACGTCTTTGAGTATATTTATTATAAGCATAAACAAACGAGCACAACACCATCTTGTTATCATTTAAAAGTTACTTGGGTATGCATGACCTGATCAGTTTGCGAAAGAACCATTAAATCCACAAAATCAGTATCCCACCCAATAATTATTCTCGTACCCTTAGAACACACAGCAACATTCGAAGTCCAAGACCACCGAGGAAAAATACGAGAGCAAAGATCATTCAATTTCAGCAAATTTACATGGGACTCCAAAATAGCACAAACACATAAACAATTATCACTAATTACCTGACGAACCTCTTGTTGTTTGGGGTATTGGTTCAAATCCCTTACATTCCAAGATGCTATATTATACATGGGCACCATTTTCACCGGGAGTGTTTGCCCCCTCAGAATTTGGCTTTGCCATGTATGCAACTGTCTCATTATCTTCGACGATAATTTCCTCCACATCACTGTCCTCATCCTCCTAATTTAAAGACCCCTCTTTGTCATCATGTGCATTAGGATCCACTGTTTGAAGTAGCGGTTCTTCATGTGTTCCATAGTCATTCAACAAAGAATAAGGGTTGTTTAAAGGTATATCAGATGATGTCGATGCAACATTTGAACCAACAGTAGGTGACTTTTCAGTAGATACCTTCTGCTTCGGCCTATAAACAAATTGAGGCTTTGCTTTAGACAATCGAATCCCCTTAACCTGTTTTGCTTGTTGCTCTTGTTTTCCTTTCCCTTTTTACGTCCCACTTTTATAAATCCATCATCCTTTGATTCGTCCTGCTTTTTCTCTTGTATTTCAATCACACGCTTTGGACACTGATCATTAGAATGGCTAAACACTTTACACTCCTTGCACCTTGGTGGCATCCATTTGTATTCAACTCTAACAGTCTCCATTGAGTAACCATCTTCATTTAATGAAGGAATGGCAACAACAATATCTTTACGTAACTCATTTGCTGCATCCACCTGTATAAGAGCTCTAGCATAGTTGTGCCTACCCCACGACTCTATACACATGGAACTAGTGTATGAATCAAGCATAATCGGTTTACCAACCTTAGTAGCAACCATGCTCAACCCATCCTCTGTAAATGCTGCCAATGGAACATCATGCAAATTTACCCATAATGGAACCTTAGAATTTCCTTCTTCACAAGTCTAGTATTCGGATTCCAAATATCAAGTAGGATCGGAACAGACCGAATCATCCATGGCCCCTGTTCCATGACCTGATCCATACCAGCTTTAGATTCAAACTCAAAGAAGAAAAAACCCAAAGCATTCATCGTGACTCTGCGCAACCCAAATTTTCCCCATGTGTTTTTGACATAGTTTTCCACAATAGGGAAAGCAAGACGATTCCCCAGGAAATACCCATAAAGTGTGTTAGCGAATCTGCTATCAACTTCTTCAACCGAAATCCTTGGAATAACAACGTCTGCTCCTTCTACTGAATTTTCCATTGAGAGTTCTCTAAAATTTACCTTTCGTACCTTATTGTCATTGTTCACAGCAGATGCATACGATATTGGCTTCTTTTGGATATTATTGACTCCAATATCCTTCGCAGTTATATCAGCCTCATTAGTATTAACAGGGATCGGATCCTTCACTACATCAACTGGGGCAGAATTAGATACCCCATCAGGGCTTGAATTGGGGGCAACATCAGTCTCAAACAACCCATCAGTAGTAGATTTATTCTTTGGAGAATTAGTGTTCCATCATATTTCTTCAAAATCCTTATAGGTTTCACACCAGATTGCATGTTTCTAATTCTATCAAATCTAAGACGTAAACTATCAAAATCAAGACCACCCACAGCTCTCTTCATTCGTCATTAAAGCAGCAAACATTCATGCAAACAGGAACCAAGCAATAAAAGCACAAAGACACAAAAACCCAAACTCTAGAACCTTAGAAAAACAAATGCAACCCCTTGATCAATTAAACAACAGAATTAATCTAGGAATGTAGTCGACCAAACTAACAATCCGATAGATTCCACCTATTAATCAACTAGGAAAGAAGCAAAACGGAATCTAGGGCTGACACGAAAAGAAAGACACGAAAAAACCCTAAAAACGAAAATGTGAGTGTAGTTTTGTTATGATTGATTGTAAATGTACGTTACATACAACAGAAGTAACACACACACTAAAAACACTTCACACAGAGATTTTAAAATAGCAATAATTAGGGTAAGTACATTTAAAGAGATAACAGAAGTATTGAAAGCAAAAAGTAATATATAAATAGGAGGGTTTACCCCTATTAATCGTCGTGCCTTCGGGCGGATTAGTAGGGGGTTTTCCCCATCGGGTATTTGAAATAGGCATTTCTACTTCGAGGGAGCTCTCTAGCGCGGACCTGGTTAAGACAACGTATGCTAGACCTCTCGTTGTCGAATCACGACACGAAGTTTCAAGCGAAATTCACCTTTTAAAAAAATATATATAAAAAAGGAAGTATACAACAATAAAATATGCAGTAGTAGAGGGAAGTGTATAGAAGATAACACACCTTGCAACCGATGAAAATGTGATCTAAAAAAACCAAAGTTGCAATGCCCTGACTTGGGAAACAAACTTAAATAATTAATCTAAAAAAGTTCATGATACAATGTAAAATACATCATTTGTCTATTGATCTAATGCGCCACCATCCACGTTAAAAAAGATATACCAATTCAACCTCACTACACCTATGATAGAGTAATATCATCAGTGTATTATGTTCTTCATATTTAATGTATTAATGCAACAAAAATATAACAAAACGTGGAGATCATAAGTTATTTATATCTATTCCACCGTTATCCTTTTTTTGAAAACTGAAATAAATATTTCCATTTAAGTATGGTGGTTCAGTGGTTGCTAATAATTTAAAAATTAAAATTGAATAAACACAATAGTCAATTAGTGTTGCATAAGCACATGACCACCTGTCACCAGTGTAATCCTTGAAAGTATTTAGTATGCTGTTCCACTTTTTATTGATTAAAATGATTTAATAATGTCAGGTTACTATTGATATTGGGGGAAAAAAGGTTTTACATATTGAAACATTTGTTTTCATAAATGCTACTAAGATAATGAAAAGTAAGGATCAGAACTTAAATATAGTGGATTCTCAAAAGAAAAATCGCATTCAAGTTCCCAAAACTAAGAAACCCTTTTTCTTTTACATGAATCTCGTCAAGGTACACACACATATATAATAATTTTGTGAAAACTAAAAAACTGGCCAAAACACACTGTGATCTGAATATAACACAATGTGTTTTAATTGTGTTTTTTAAAAACATAATGTGTTTTTATTGTGTAATCTAAAAACACATTGTGTTAAATTTTAAATCACAGTGTGTTTTTGATAGCGCGTGAAAATCAGAAAATTGTTCAAACACACTGTGATATGAACTTAACACAATGTGTTTTCTAAAAAAAGTTAAAAACACATTGTGTTAAATTCAGATCACAGTGTGTTTTGGCCAGTTTTTTAGTTTTCACGAATTTTTTAGTTTTCAAATGATCACAACCCTATATATATATATAAGGTAAGGTTCATGTGAGAACTATTTACGTATGAACATAGATAATATATTATGAAGGTGGGAAGTACATTTCAAGTTGGCACAGAGTGACGATAACATCATGTTGCAAAGTATCCAACACTTCAGGATCAATCACTTTTGAATGGATCGAGTTAAAGAACAAACATAGTTTAGTTATTGTATAACGGATGTGTTCCGGAAGTATTCCGCGAATTGCAATAGGAATCATTTGTGTCATCAAAACATGGCAGTCGTGGGACTTCATACCAATCAACTTATTGTCTTTCATCGAAACCAACCTTTTAACGTTCGAAGAATATCCTGATGGAACCTTAACACCATTTAAGCATTTGCAAAAAGAAGTTTTTTCCGCTTTGGACAAAGTATAACAGGCCGCTGGCAGATATGTTCGCTTCCCATCACTATTCTCTTGTGGAGCAAGCTCCGGTCGTATTTTCATATCGACCATGTCCTTTCGAACATTAACTCCGTCTTTGGTTTTCCCTGGAATATTCAATAGTAACCCGATCAAACTATCACAAACATTTTTTTCGATATGCATAACATCAATACAATGTCGGACCTGTAAATTCTTCCAGTATGGTAAATCCCAAAAAATAGATTTTTTTTTCCAGATTTCATCCGATTTCCCACGCTTTCTTTTTTTGCCGAACTCATTTTGGAAGTTTTCAACCTGGGAAAATACAGTTTCTCCATCTGATGGTGGGGGTAGACTTCCGTACTCACTATAACCATCAAACAGATTATCCATGTTACGATATGGGTGATCAGGTGGAAGTGATCTTCTATGGCCCATGTACACCGTTTTCTTGCAGTATTTCAACCATCTTGAACATGTGTTATCTTGGCAAATGGGACACGCCTTAGACCCTTTTGTACCATAACCCGACAAGTTCCCATAGGCCGGGAAATCACTGATAGTGCAAAAAATCATGGCCCGTAATCGAAAATTTTCATTCATATACCCATCATGAACTACAACTCCCGGACTCCATAATGTTTTCAAGTCGTCAATTAAAGGAGACAAATACACATCAATCTCATTACCAGGTTGTTTCGGACCCTGAATTAATAAAGACATCATGATATATTTTCGTTTCATGCATAACCAAGGTGGAAGATTGTAAATGCATAAAAGAACCGGCCAAGTGCTGTGACTGCTGCTCATGTTTCCAAACGGATTTATTCCATCTGAACTAAGTCCGAATCTTAAATTTCTAATCTCATCTCCAAATTCTTCAAATGTATTATCTATATTCCTCCATTGAGGGGAATCAGCCACATGTCTAATTAATCCATCTTTTTTACGTTCTTCATCATGCCAACGCAACAATTTTGCATCTCTAGGGTTCGCAAATAATCGTCTTAATCTTGGTATGATGGGAAAATACCACAAAACTTTAGCTGGGGGGGGATTCTTCTTCACATCATCGCCGACTTTTGTTTTTTTTTTGCGCTCATACCTAGACGCACCACATTTGAGACATTCATGGAGGTCGCTGTGCTCATTTCTGTATAACATACAATCATTTGGACATGCTGCTATTCTTTCAACTTCCATTCCCATTGGACACAACATTTTCTTTGCTTCATATAACGAAACAGGCAACACGTTATCTTCTGGGAGCATGTCATGCACAACTTCTAAAAGTCTTTTGAAGCTTGCATCACTCCAACTATAGTCTGCTTTTAAAGTGAACAAATTCAATACCGCAGAAAGTTTTGAGTACTTTTTACAACCATTGTACAAATCTTCTCTTGAGTCGGCAAACACTTGTTGAAATTCATCGTTTTCAGCTGCATCATCATTATCATCTACATCATCTCTACCACTTTCATTATCATTATCATTTTCATCAGCTTTTTCTCTCAATACATTTAACATTTCAGTAAAATTATCATGATCGAGGTTGTGGTATGAATGGTCATTGTTTGCACCATTTTCATTTATGTCGTCTACACCACTATCAACCAATAACTCCCCATGATATGACCAACAAGTATACCCAGGCACAAAACCCTTTACTACTAAATGTCTATATATTTCTCTCGCTTCATCGTATTTTACACAATTTTTGCAATCTGCACAAGGACATGATATTCTAGAATTTCCTTGCAAAACCCGATCAGCCTCCGCTACTTTCATAAAATCAGCCAAGTTTTTCTGGTATTCATCTGTATGATGACCTAGCTCGTACATCCATTCACTCCGTTTCATCTAGATATATACAAAAATAATAAGAATAATTATATATGTTAAACTTAATTAACCTGTGAAGGATTCAATCATGTATCATATATTTTTTTTATTTTTTTATTTTTTTATATTTAGACGCATGTTTTTATCATATATAATACCATGTGCAGAATGTATATAACTAGATGGGTTCAATTGCTTGTATGATGTAAAAGTATGTATTTAAGGATATGCCTATAAGTGTAATCTGTTACAATATGATGAAGTTAATAGAAACCATAATATAGATATTACTAAAACATACGGTATGATGTTTATTAATATCTTGATTCAAACCAACTACATCATAATCAATGAAAAAAATAATAATTTTAAGCATCCTAATTTTTCCAAATCAATGTTATATGCACGATCAATTTCATGTATCATTGTACCTTTTTCATATAATTGCTAGCTAATACCCATGCATAGTCAATTTAAAATTAAAACCAACAGAATTAGTTAAAATTAAAGGTAAGAAATATTGACAATTTATGGCAAACATATATATATAAAAAAAACTCAATAAATAAGAACACGTACATAAAGTAATTTGTTTATTTACATACCTTTTTCTCCAAAAGATGAAACTTTATAATGAATTGCTTTGAGAAATTTGATGGTACTATATCTGTAATATTTTTTATGTGTTCAAATACTGGTGATTGAATTGAGATAGAGAGATAACTAAATTTTACATCGTATATATCCCTTTAATTTGATAATATATCCGTTGTTCAACAACTTTAGTCCACTACGTAGCCGAAACAAAAGGGAAATACATTTTAAAAGTGTTTTTTCATAACGGGTTTTTATTTCATGAGTATAGAGAAGTGTTTTCTTAAAACCGGTCTCTATTTGATAAGTTTAAAGAAGTGTTATTAACAAAAACCGGTCTTTATGAAAAGAGATCGTTTATTGCTCTAAAACCGGTGTCCATTTGTACTTAAAGAGACCTGTTTTTTACTTTAAACTCCTTTTTATACATAGAAACCACTTTTTTATTTAAAACGGGTCTCCTTAGTTTTTAAGAAACCAGTTTTATCAAAAAAATTTAAAACACGTTTCTATAAGGGGTGTCTATTTGGATTTTTGTAGTAGTGATATAAGTATAATCTAATCTGTTCATATGTGAACGAATTTATTCACATATACATTCATATATGAACATCAAGTTATAATTTAAAGGTTCTCATGGTTCTTCTAATTCAAATGGTTCTCACTTGAACATTTTCCTATATATATATAGTAAAATGATAAAATGAGAACCAAAAAAAAGTCAAGAACCATGAGAACTAATATCACACTAATATGTATAGGGATAATTTGGTAATCTAATAAATATAATTTAAATAATTATCATTGGAAATGAAATTTCCCCATGAATAGCTCCATTAGTTATAGCGGTTACAAAATAATAGTCATATTATAATTACCATTTTGGGTAAGAGGGTAACAATTGTACCCCGGTTAGTATATATATACCCAAAAACAATAAGAGTTCAGGCGACATGACTGAATGTCACATCGACTTATACACATACATGCTTAAACAGCAACAGCCAAATACCTAGTTGGGATTATAATTACTCCCATACAAGCCTATCTAGTAAACAGAAAATAAAACGAAACTAGACAGGCTTTAAAAAAAACAAGCTAAGGTGGCTTCAGTAACGACGAAGGTAACTTCCACCGCACCAGCAGCTCTTCCACTTTACTTGTCCTCTTGAAACGAAATGTCATTAGTTTAAGTCGAATAGTAGACATAATTACCCCAATCAATTGATTTTCAGGTCGTTTCTTTTGTTTAAACAGTCTTGCATTTCTTTGCCACAAATGGTAAACCGAAGCTGCTAAGATGAGTTTAGAAACAACACTAACGCATGAGTTTTTCTTAGCAACAGGCAGAATGTCACGCACAACAGATTGCCAATCTACCATAACTCGATTAATACCAGCCGCCTTATTAACTTCAACCCAAACTCTCATACAGAAATTACACTCGAAAAACAAGTGAGCTTGTGAATCGGCCTGAGAATTACAAAAAGGACATACCAAACTCAAAGAAGCATTGTGTTGAATATCCCATGTACATAACATGTCTTGAGTCTTGAGCTTTCCATGCATAACAATCCAAAGAAGAAACGAATATTTTGGAACACATTGTTTATACCATACGAGGTGAAACCAATCAACCTTAGCAACTCTATTACGTATATCATTCCATGCTAATGACACAGAAAAGTCTTCAAACCTTCCAGCAGTAGAACGCCATTTGAGAATATCTCGAGAAGTTGACAAAACAGGAACCGTAAAAGAAGAGCACGCCCAAGATGATGGCACTCTCCAATTGCCATTATTAACGATATCACCAACTCTTGAATCCAAGTCAAAACCCGCATCTTTTATCATTCTAGGAGTAACATAGTTAATAAGTCGACAAAAATCAGCCCAATTATCAAACCAAGCCGATGCAGAATATCCATTACCAAGAGAATACCAAAAGTGTTTTCTAACCAAAGGACGAATTTGTAACAATTTTCTCCAGCCCCATGACACATTACCCCGTAATGGAATCTCCCAAAAACACTTACCTCGAAGCATGTGTGTATGGATCCACTTAAACCATAACGACTCTTTTGAAATTAGGATATTCCAAATATGAGCAGTCATTAAAACAAAGTTACAAAGATCCAACCGTCGATTGCCCAACCCACCCTCCTGTTTTGGGAGGCAAACCACATCCCACGCAATCTTCGCCTGCCCTTTTTTTAATGCTCCTTGACTCCAAAGAAAGCCACGAAGTATTTGTTCAATTTCAGAAGTAACTCTAGTAGGCAAGATAAAAACGAAGTAACCCTTAACCAGTTTACCTTCGCCTTTTGTTTTAAAAATCTTTCTTCATCCAAAACCGCATTATTATAAGCTTGTAAATACGCAGCTGCTTCCTCACGTAGATAAACATTACTTGGATCACCATCAAGGGCTTTCTGAACCTCATCTAACTCGCCTCTTAAATTAGTAACCTTGGCATGGATGTTACCTTTATCAAATAGGAGTTTTCGCAAAGGTTTTTTCAAGTTCTTAAGCCTCTTGACGAGGCAATACATAGACACTCCAGAAACCTGTAATCGCCAAGCAGAATCAACAACAGATAAGAAATGTTCATGATGAACCAGTAGATTTGCAAACTTGAAAAGTCGATGTTTAGAAGTCGATGTCATGGGAATCCTTAACATAGCTGGAGCATGATCAGAAGTACGGTAAGGCTGAAAAATGGCATTGGCACCTATAAAAAGATCAAAAAATTCAACATTAGCCATAATTCTATCGATCTTTTTGAGAACTCCATCCAAAACTTACGGCTTTTGAGTCCAAGTAAAATGAAGACCGAATTTATTAACATCCGACACCCCAATGGATTCAATGCACTCCTTAAAATCACGCATAGCAACATCCAACATGGAAGAACCTGTGGCTATATCATCCAAATACAGCATTAAAATCTCCAAGAAGACACCGAGGTCTACCTCGTACAAAGACATTATGACGACCCAAATCATGCCATAAAGCACGCCTTTGAATGTAGTTATTATGAGCATAAATAAATGAACACATCACCATTTTATTATCATCTTTAAACAGAATTTGCGAGTGTACCACTTGATCAGATTTTGCTACCACCATTAAATCCACAACGTCTGGATTCAACCCAACAATGATTCTGGTACCCTTCGAACAATGAGAAACATTTGAAGTCCATAACCAATTTGAGAAGACTTTTGAACAAATATTTTCAAGCTTAGAAGATGACACATGCGATTCTAAAATAGCACAAACACATAAACGATTATCAAGAATAACCTGTCGTACCTCTTGTTGTTTGGGAGCAAGGTTCATGCCCCTTATATTCCATGACGCTAAATTATACATGAGGACCATCAATACCGGGAGTGCTTGCCCCCTCAGAGTTAGCTATCGCCATGTAGTTGGAAGTTTCATTATCAACAATTTCAATTTCCTCCACGTCACTTTCCTCATTGTCCCCCTCTTTTGTCGAAAACTCCTTTGCCATATTAGAATTAGGATCAACTTCTTGTAATACAAGTTCATCAAGTGTACCATAGTCATTCAGCAAGTTGTAGGAGTTTCTCAATGGAATTTTAGTGCTGGTGTTAGAAGACGAAAAAACATTCGAAGCAAGAACAGGTTTGTCCGGAACAGATTTTTGTTTGGGTCTATATACCATTTGAGGCTTAGGTTTAGTCAAACGAATACCCTCCACTTGCCTAGCAGTTTGATGTTTGCCTCTTCCTTTTTTCCTACCCACGACAGTAAAACCATCATCAGTTTCCTCTTACAGATTATTCTCCTTGATAACAATAACACGCTTCGGACATTGCTCATGTACATGGCCAAACACTTTGCAATCCTTACATCTCGGTGGTGTCCATTCATACTCAATTTTAACAGTCTCCAGTACATATCCATCCTCATTTAAACTAGGAATTGCTACAACAACCTCTTTACATAACTCCTTAGCCGCATCAACCTCAATAAGAGCTCTTGCATATCTGTGCCTTCCCCATGAATCCATACACATATTGCTGGTGTATGAATCCAACATAACAGGCGTCCCTAATTTTGTAGCCAACATACTCAGACCATCCTCAGTAAACGCAACCAAAGGTACACCATGAATTATAACCAAAATAGATACCTTGGTAATTTCTTTTTTGGTCAAACTTGAATTCGGTGTCCATACATTAAGAAGGATCGAAACTCATCTTATGAGCCACGGACCGCGCTCCATTACTCCATACCTTCCTTCGTGTCAAACTTAAAAAAGAAAAAGCCCATAGTATTCATCATTACATTGCGCAATCCAAATTTTGCCCACGTGTTCTTGACATAATTTTCAACAATTGGAAAAGCAAGACGATTAAAATGTTTTAAAAACATTCCCAGCATCAGATGGGGAAGTGATCTCTCTCTAGGAGGCGAATCATGGAAAACGAAGATAGCAAACGAAGATAGCAAAACGAAGATAGTTTTCGTTTTGAATCTTCATCAAACGAATATAGCTTACGAACTTAAGCTATCTTCGTTCAGATCCTCACCTTACGAACTTAGAGCTATCTTCGTTTTCGTGGGGCTACATGGTGTTTTTGTTTTCATGGTGTTTAATTGTTCATGAAGAGAGAGTGTTTGTTTAATATTAACGAGGTTGCTGATAGAATTAATCGGTTAAAATCAGGTGGTACTCATCACCAACCTGTTAGGACAATGTCGGGGAAGAAGAACAATGGAGGTAAACCTAAAAGAGGCACACCGGTGAAGAAACAATCACCTGCTAAGCAGTCTCCTGCTACGGCTGCATCTTCACCTGTTGGTGGGGCTAAGAATTTGAACAAAGATAAAGATAGTGGGTGTACTGCTGATTGTAAGAATGGTAACGTGGATGGCAATTATGATCATGTTAACCAGCCTTCTGGGTATCCGGTTAAAAGTGGTGAGGTGAAGGAAGGTAATGATACGGGGTCTATTATTCAAGATAACGAAGATGGTGTTCCATCTTCTACAGAAAACCCTAGGGTGATAATGGAAGAGAAGACTGACCCAGATTTTTCCACTCTTCCTGATAGGCCATCTCCACCTTCTTTTTATGATGGGAGTTCAAAGGCTGTTGATAATGATCTGGAAAAGATACATGAGAATAATAAGAATATCAAGTTAGCTAATAATCCAGAGTTCTCTTTTGCCCCAATCCAGCCTGATCCAATTGTTGAAGAATTATTCTTAAATTCACAAAATAATGGAACAACAAGTTTAGCTGCTGATGTGAAAAAGACGAATAATGTTGATGGAGCTGATGAGGTTGCTAAGGAATATGCATCCTATGCTGCTAAATTAAAATCGGGATCAATCAAAACACCTATTAATTTCAGAAAAATTGATAATTTATCAAACAACAAGGAGTTGATGTGGTCTTACCGAAAAGCTCAGTCCGTATTGTCCAAGACAAGTTTGCCAATACATTGTTTGGCTACTTTCTAGGAGAAAGGCTTGCCTACCCAGTGGTTGAATACTTTGCTAAAAATAATTGGACGAAAATGGGATTACGTAAGGTTACGATGAATGCAAATGGTTTTTTCTTTTTCCAGTTTGTTGATAAGCCTAGTATGCTTAAAGTTCTTGAAGGTGGACCTTGGACTATTAGAAATATTCCTATATTTCTAATATTTGGTCGCCTACTGCAAAGCTTAAAAAGGAGGATATTAAAGAGATTTCGGTTTGGGTTAAGATTCATGATGTTCCAATTGCAGCCTACACTGATGAAGGGCTAAGCATGTTAGCATCTACTTTAGGTACTCCTAAAATGCTTGATTCCTATACTACCTCGATGTGTGAACAAGTTTGGGGAAGGAGCAGTTTTGCTAGAGCTCTTGTGGATATTTCAGCGTAATGAGTTTAAAAAAGAATTGACTATTGCTGTCCCAAATCTGGACAATGACTCTTATGTGAAGGAAAAGATGCGAGTTGAATATGAATGGATGCCGCCAAGATGTGCAACCTGTTGTGTTTTTGGTCATGAGGGTCCTCAATGTCCTAAATATGTTAAACCGATTCCCAAAGCCAAAAAACAGGTTGATATGGATGGATATGAAGAGGTGGCAAGGAAGAAAAAGTCTAATTGGAATAAGGGGTTTCATGTTAGTAAGCAACAGCCTATATTTGAATATAGGCCTGTTAAAAACAAGAATAATAATGAGGCATCTAAGAACATAGCTAAGGAACCAATTCATTCAGCGATTCCCACCTCGAACAGATTTCGCTTCCCTGAGGAGCATGATAATGAAACTGGTCAGCCAAATAATATGAGTAAAGCTAGCTATTCGGGACTAAAAAGGGATGGAATTGGATCAGTTGAAGTTGAGGATGATGATTATGTGGAAAATATCTATGATGAATCTGATGATTTTATGGCTGCACATACGAAGCCTAAATACACTTCTGAGGGGGCAAGCACTCCTGGTATGCACGGTTTTAATGGGTAGTATAGCAGCATGGAATATTAGGGGTTTGAACCGACCCCTCAAACAGAAAGAGGTTCGGCAGGTGGTTAGTGAAAATAATCTTAATGTTTGTGCTATCTTGGAATCCCATGTACATATCTCTAGTCTTATGGATGTGTGCAAAAAGGTGTTTAAAACCTGGGATTGGTCTTCTAATGCTTCGTCATGTAGTAAGGGTACGAGGATTATTCTGGGGTGGAATTCTGAGGTTGTGGATGTTATGGTAATGTCACACACGGATCAAGTCATACATACTCAGATTATATACAAGTTAGATCGAAAGGCATTCTATTGTTCGTTTGTATATGCGGACAACTATTATGTTCATAGAAGATTATTATGGGTTAATCTTTGTAAGCATCAGCATTTTGTACAAGGAAAACCGTGGGTGCTGTTGGGAGACTTTAACTCAGCGCTTAATCTGGAGGATAGCTTCTCTAGTTCTTTCAAAATTGATGCTGGTATGCGTGATTTTAAGGAGTGTATACAACAAATTGAAGCAATGGATATTAATTCTTCCGGGTTCCATTTTACATGGACTCAAAAACCCAAGCATGGAACGGGAACATTGAAGAAAATTGATAGAATCATGGGTAACGTTCAGTTTTGTGATGAGTTTCAATCCGCTCATGCCATCTTTCAACCCTATAGAATCTCGGATCATACCCCTTGTGTCTTGAAACTTCCTAATGTTACTAGGCAAAGACCCAAACCATTCAAATTTTCTAACTTCCTAGTTCATAAGAAGGATTTTGCTGAAATGGTTAAAACTCATTGGGATACTCCTTTTATTGGATGCAAAATGTACAGATTAGTGAAAAAGCTAAGACTTTTGAAACATCCGATCCGAAGTATGCTTTTTAGACAAGGAAATCTGCATAATAAGGTTAAGGAGCTACGTCTTGAGCTTGATAGCCTCCAAATAGCTATCGATGCTGATCCCTCTGATAAAGAATTGAGAAACCAGGAGATTACTGCACTTTATGATTTTAAAGAGGCGGTTCTTGATGAGAAACGCTTCTTAAAACAGAAAGCCAAGATTGAATGGTTAGAGGTGGGTGACTCTAATACTTCGTACTTTCACAACTCTGTTAAAGCAAGATCTCACAGGAACCGGATAGAGAAAATTCAAGACGTTAATGGAGTAGATCATGAAGGGGGTGGTGTGGTTACTGCGCTTGTAAAACATTATGAAGACTTTCTGGGTACTGAAGGACCTCCTTCTTGTTTTAATCCTAATGATATTTTCAGAAGAACTCTTAGTAGGCAAAAAGCGGATTATATGGTTCGAGCGATCACTGATGCTGAAATTAAAGAAGCTATGTTCTCTATTGATGAAAATAAAGCTCCGGGCCCAGATGGATATACCTCGCTCTTCTTTATGAAAACTTGGGATATAACGGGAAAGGAGGTATGTCTTGCCATTCAGGATTTCTTTAGGACTGGCAAAATTTTGAAAGAAATCAATCATACTTTCTTAGCATTGATTCCGAAAGTGTCCACTCCTAGTAGAGTTACAGATTATCGCCCAATTTCTTGCTGCAATACAATATATAAATGCATTAGTAAAATTATTACTAATCGCATTAAGGATGGGTTGGACGATATTGTGGATATTAATCAATCCGCATTTATTCCTGGTAGGCTTATATCGGATAATATTCTTCTAACTTAAGAATTAATGCATAATTATCATCGTAAGATTAGCCCCCCAAGATGTGCTTTTAAGGTTGACATTCAAAAAGCATATGATACTGTTAATTGGAGCTTCTTAAGAGCAACATTAATTGGTTTTGGATTCAATCCGACTATGGTTCATTGGATCATGTCTTGTGTTACCAGTGTTTCTTTCTCTATCAGCTTGCATGGTAATATTCATGGTCTTTTCCAAGGAAGACGAGGTCTTAGACAGGGTGACCCCATATCCCCATATCTCTTTACTATGGTTATGGAGGGGTTAACTTTGATGTTACACAGATCTGTGCAACATTCTCCGGGCTTCAGGTTTCACAACTTGTGTGGAAAACAACGAATTATTAACATTTGTTTTGCAGATGATCTCTTTCTCTTTGCCCGAGGTGATCTTGTTTCAGTCAAAGCTATTATGGACGGGCTTACGGATTTTTCTAATGCCTCAGGACTTATGCCTAGTCAAGCTAAAAGCACGGCTTTCTTTTGTAATGTTCCTGATCGCATTAAGAGGGCTATTTTGGAGATCCTCCCACTTGAAGAAGGCTCTCTTCCGGTACGATATCTTGGTGTTCCACTTTTTTCATCTAGACTTTTACACAAAGATTGCACAATTCTGGTTGAAAGGATGGAGGCTAGAATAAGTGATTGGAAGAACAAGTCTCTTTCGTTTGCTGGCAGGTTACAATTAATAAATTCTGTTCTCTCTTCCATGCATATCTATTGGGCTTCAGTTTTCATTCTCCCTGCTAGTATTATTTCTGAATTGGAAAAGAAGATGCGGGCGTTTTTATGGTCTCAAGGCCCCATGAGCAAAGGTAAAGCTAAGGTGGCATGGAAGGATTGTTGCCTTCCTAAGTATGAGGGTGGCCTCGGAATTAGAAGAATTCGTGATGTTAACAAAGCGCTTATGACTTCTCATGTATGGAGTATCTTGAATAATCGAAAGTCTCTTTGGGTTAAGTGGATTAATGTGCATAAACTTAAGGGTAGAAATTTCTGGGATGTCTCTTTGAAAGCAGGCTCAACATGGGGATGGCGTAAGCTTCTTCAATTGCGAGAAGTAATCCGACCACATATTAAGTATCTGATAGGGGATGGGTGTACTACTTCAGCTTGGTTTGATAATTGGGCTTCTATTGGCCCCTTATGTAAGTTTATTACATATAGAGATATTACTAGAGCGGGATTTCGTCTTAATGCAACTATTAATGATGTTCTAGCTAATGGACGCTGGAAATGGCCAATTGCCTGGTTTGATCTATTTCCAGTACTTATAAATGTTACTCCGCCTGTTCTCCGTCCTTCTGTTCCTGATGTAATTACTTGGCATGATAATAATGGGAAGGATTCGGGTTTTTCAGCCTCTTCCACTTGGAAAC
>CM067175.1:88461827-88625690 GCA_034093135.1 Erigeron breviscapus | reverse complement strand
TCAATGGTCAAGTTTTGTAGTTCATAGGGAGGACAAAACTTCGCCTTCACCTTGTTCTTGAAATCGATCCATTCCAAGTTATAAGTCCGCCCCAAAGTTATCTCTTGGTTCCACCAACTCAAGGCGTCATTTTTAAACATGCCGGATGCATAAGAAATCCGGTCGTCATATGTGCAATGACTTCTTTCAATCACTGCCTCGATCTCCTCAAACCACCTTATACACTCTGTGGGACCGCCTCTTCCATCAAACTCCGGTGCCCCACAGCTTTTGAAGTCTTTAAATATACACCCCTGTCGGTATCCTCCATGTTGATTATACATGGGCATACGGTTATCAACTCCCACTGGTTCCTCTTCTTCCTCCTCCACAGCATGAGGTTGAACATTTTCGTTATTCATATTAACTGGGGCTTCATTGTTTTGAGGCCCATTGTTTGGAGCCGCATTGTTTCCCCCAAGACTTGCCGTGACTTGAGCAATAATGGTCGGCATGATATTGGTGACCGTTTGAGCGATCACCTCAGCCAAGTCTGGCTCGGGAGCTTCACCACGACCCCTTCCTTGGCCTCTACCACGACCTCTACCACGGCCCCTACCACGGCCCCTACCTCTACCTCCTTGTACCTCCGGTTGAGCTTCCGGTTAAGGTTCTTCCGGTTCAGCCCTATAGTTCGTTCCGACTCTCCTCGGTCTCACCATTTCTATAAAATAAGTGACACGTTGACCCGAGAGTTAGTCTCAAATGCTCACATGTTAGTCACACAAGTATTCAATGCTCTCATACCGATACCACATGCTCATCTCATATCATCATGCTAAGGCAAGAGTGCTAGAATCCTGTGGGATTGTTACTTAGCATATCATCATGTCAAATTCATTACAATTGTCTATCATTAACTCAAGTAATCATGCTCAATACATCATGCATTTAAACAACTAACACGAATGACTCAAGTATAATTCGAATTCGATATGCTCTCTAGTTATTGACCGGGTATGTATACAAGGTGTACCAATGGCTAACCCTCCACCTAATCAACTTCCATTAAGCATATCGGTTCCTTATTATACTATAAGCCACACGTGCGCAATCCACGATGTCATTAACTTGTTATAATGTTGGGTAACCATAAAAGAGTTGATCGGGTTCTTTTAGGGTTTGCCACAATATTATACTAAGTTAATAACATAACTTCATTTTGCTCTAAATCATCAAATTAGCTTCAACTAATAACAACAATAAACCATATTACCCGCATTCCACATTCATCACATTGAATTCAAGCTATCACACAAGTGGTCTTAACTACGAACTCACACGGGGATTCACATAATTCACATTGCACACGAATTTCCTAACTGTAAAGTCCCTCACACGATGGTTTAACCCACGAGTGTAAAATAACAAGACAAGTATGAACTAGAATCGGACTAGTATTACTTCAATATAAATATGCAAGAATATAAACAAAGTAATAAATGACTTAAGCAATATTTAAACAAGTAAATAAATGGTGGAACACAAATGTAGTTTTCAAGTGTATTTTCTTTATTGATGTATAAACAAAATACAAGATCGTTGCGGAACCTAGATATTACACGTATGTAAGTATCTAAACAATCTTTGAATTACAAGTGATCTATACTTGCTAAATAAACTCCTTTGATCGATATACTTAGAGTTGTGAAGTATAACTATTTAGATCGAGAGTATTTAAGCAAGTTCACCAATTTGCTAAAAAGTGATTTTCTCAAAGAAATGACTTTGTATTTATAGGCAACAAAATTCACCAGTGAATTTTGTGCCGTACAAATATGGTTGCATGCATTTAATGAACCGACAAGAACATTAAATGCATTGGTTAAAGGTACAAGGATAAAGTCACATCAATATGACTTTATTCTTTTAACCAACCACCTTTACACACGTATATTCTTTGGTAAAGAACAAGTGGATTGTTCTTTGGAAAGTGTGTAAAGGCTAAAGTCAAATCCTCGATATCAGTGTTCAGACTTGTAAGGTCTAGAACACTGATAATCCTCCAGTGTGCAGATCTTGTAAGACTTCTAGTGGACTCCGCCATTTGTAAGTCTTCTTTATTCTGACTTCAGTCTTTGACTTCTGTAAGAACGTCTTCAGTAGAGTAGATCTGGACTGGGGTGAAGTCCAGTGAGCTAATCTGGAGAATACTCCAGATTTCCTATACAAGTATTTGCTCACTGGTCTTCCATTATTTTTGGACAAATCTTCAGAGGGACTCCAGATTCCAAGTCTGGAGTAGGTCCAGTAAAACGTATTTCTGGACAGATCTTCAGTAATGCTCCAGTCGTCGAGTCTGGAGCGAGTCCAGTAAATCTGGACCTAACACTAACCATAAATGTTATATGAAGAGTTTTAACTTAAGTCGTAGTCTAGGTCAAACTGCCTAATTCTCTACGACCACGCATAGGCCACCATTCTGTAACACCCCAAGCCCAGGCTCGAAATATTACGGAAATCATATAGCACAAGGTGGAATTACAATAGAACAAGAACTAAATGCAAATAAAGATTCAGTGAATCCATACAATACGAATAACAAGTATCAAAATACATAAAGAGCAAGACACCATCAAAGTTACAAAAGGACATCAAAAGATGGCTATCGATCCTAAGTATAATGCAAAAAGAAGGCCAATGAATCCTTGATCCATAAAGTCCAAAGCCCGGGTTTTTACAGCAAGCAACAATCAAACTCCACGTCCTGGATTAACCTGATTACCTGAAAAGTGTACTAAGCATAGTCAACACAAGGTTGGTGAGTTCGTAGTAATGGTCCATAAGGAGCCATCGTCAAAAATCACAATATACGAGTAGAAGCTAGACATGACTTACAACGAGCCTCTAAGTAACACAATAACGTCCAACAACAAGATTACACAAAGCAAGTAAGCGTGTAATAGGAGTGCACAGATGATATAAGTATCAATGTAAGTGTTAAATGCACAATAAGTCATAATGCATGTCGTATGTGTGAGCTTCAAGTCACTTATGCAACGATACCCGCCTGTCATCGTAATGAACAAGGTTGTATCTCAAAATCATCGAGATATATATGTCTATATACTCGGAGTCATGTCACCAACATCTAACAGATTAAGTGTATACATCTATACACTTGGATGTTTGAGTCCTCAACCGAGGGGTTATGTAACTACGTATGCATGCTTACAATCAATCGTATATGCATCAATCACAAATCGTCTGTCATAAACCAACAATCAATATTCGTCAATCATAAACCAATAATCACAATTCAAACCAAACTATACGTACATACATTTAGGAGGATTCTACTTTCTACAAATCCTAGATGCTTATATATAGGGTCACCCGCAGCCTTCCCACCACATCTAAAACCCATTGAAGGCATAACCGACTTCCACGTATGTACGTCTATCCTAATAATAAAATACTTAACAAGACATAAACCAACAATCAATATTCGTCAATCATAAACCAATAATCACAATTCAAACCAAACTATACGTACATACATTTAGGAGGATTCTACTTTCTACAAATCCTAGATGCTTATATATAGGGTCACCCGCAGCCTTCCCACCACATCTAAAACCCATTGAAGGCATAACCGACTTCCACGTATGTACGTCTATCCTAATAATAAAATACTTAACAAGACATAAACCAACAATCAATATTCGTCAATCATAAACCAATAATCACAATTCAAACCAAACTATACGTACATACATTTAGGAGGATTCTACTTTCTACAAATCCTAGATGCTTATATATAGGGTCACCCGCAGCCTTCCCACCACATCTAAAACCCATTGAAGGCATAACCGACTTCCACGTATGTACGTCTATCCTAATAATAAAATACTTAACAAGACATAAACCAACAATCAATATTCGTCAATCATAAACCAATAATCACAATTCAAACCAAACTATACGTACATACATTTAGGAGGATTCTACTTTCTACAAATCCTAGATGCTTATATATAGGGTCACCCGCAGCCTTCCCACCACATCTAAAACCCATTGAAGGCATAACCGACTTCCACGTATGTACGTCTATCCTAATAATAAAATACTTAACAAGACATAAACCAACAATCAATATTCGTCAATCATAAACCAATAATCACAATTCAAACCAAACTATACGTACATACATTTAGGAGGATTCTACTTTCTACAAATCCTAGATGCTTATATATAGGGTCACCCGCAGCCTTCCCACCACATCTAAAACCCATTGAAGGCATAACCGACTTCCACGTATGTACGTCTATCCTAATAATAAAATACTTAACAAGACATAAACCAAGTCAATCAAACGTTATAAACCGTCTCATCAATCCAACATTTAAACCAAATCAATCAATCAACAAAACCCTAATTAGGTTCCCAAAGTGGTTCTCGACATTAGGTGACTTCTAGAACTCTTAATCAATGTTAAATAAGTTAAGAAGTGATTTAGATCGAAGCTAGGAAACGAAAACGAGCATCAGGGCCTGAACTGCGCCGCAGTCAGGATGCAGTCCATTGACTGCGCCGCAGTCAGATGCAAAAGCTTCGTTCCAGAGGTTTTCCACTGCGCCGCAGTCAAGACCATGTCTTGCCACTGCGCCGCAGTCAAGGCCAGGGCTGCACCAGCAGCAGCAGCAGTTTGTGCAGGAAAAATGCAACCCAAAACCTAATTCCTTCAAAACCTACGACCCTAAATCGACCCATAAGGCTATGGACTAGTTTTTGAAGCAATATTTGACATTCCAAAGCCTAAATACACTTACCCAAACCAAGATTTCATTCCAAAACATCATCAAATCTTCCAAATCAATCAACCCTAACCAAAACCCTAATTTGACCCAAATTCCATTTTGAGTCGATTTAGAACCTGTGAATGTACGAAATGACTAGAAACGAGTAAACCAACATAAATAGATGTAAATGGGATGAATTTGACTTACCAAAACTTCCTTCCCGAGCTAGAACCCGAATTATGGCAAAATGGGCAAAAAGGCTTGAACTAAGAAACTAAATCCTTTGCTAGACGATAATGAGATGAAGACGATGATGATTCTCGAGTTAAACCAAATCCAAAACACCAAATGATGCTAGAGAAAAGAAGAACTAGAGATGGATAGTCTTGCTTTTTACTTAGAGAGAAAAGAGAAGAGAGAAATGAAATGTGTGGTGAATGAATGAGATAAGGGGAGGGAAATGGGTCAAGAGGGCTGGTGGGTCGTGGATCACCCACGGGTCGACCCGTTTCTCTCCTCAAGCCAAAATACAATCGTTATACATTTAAACATGTTTAAATCATACTATCGACCCGACTAACATACCACATTGTCATTTAATCACAAAACGACCCAAATATTTCATTAACTTAAATTGTTAGTCAAATTACACATAAAGTCAACGGGTCAAAACTCACGGATGTTACAGTATCCAAATGAACCTTACCCTATATATATATATATACAAGAAAAAGTTATACTAGGAACCCAAAAATTCGCAACCTTTTTTAGATTAGAATCATTTATTGTATAATTGCTTACAGATGTTCATATGACTATATAATTGATTACAAATGTTCATATAACCATCTATATACATTTGATCATCACCAATCTCATAAAAATATTATTTTACAAAATACTTGCATACATGTGATCATAGCACTTTTCGTGCATGTCTCCAAAAATTGTATAATGGATGAGAATCTATGTTTCTACATAATTATAAAATCCAAAATTGCACCTAAATAACTTAAAAACAATCAAAAAACAATCACCATGGGTGAAATTTCAAGTGTCAATATCCTGAAGGTCCAAGATCTTGACACTGCGCCGCAGTCAAGACATGTCTTGCCACTGCGCCGCAGTCAAGACCATGTCTTGCCACTGCGCCGCAGTCAAGACCATGTCTTGCCACTGCGCCGCAGTCAAGATACCTGAAGGTTCTTGCCACTGCGCCGCAGTCAAGACCATGTCTTGCCACTGCGCCGCAGTCAAGATACCTGAAGGTTCTTGCCACTGCGCCGCAGTCAAGACCATGTCTTGCCACTGCGCCGCAGTCAAGATACCTGAAGGTTCTTGCCACTGCGCCGCAGTCAAGACCATGTCTTGCCACTGCGCCGCAGTCAAGATACCTGAAGGTTCTTGCCACTGCGCCGCAGTCAAGACCATGTCTTGCCACTGCGCCGCAGTCAAGATACCTGAAGGTTCATTGCCACTGCGCCGCAGTCAAGACCATGTCTTGCCACTGCGCCGCAGTCAAGATACCTGAAGGTTCATTGCCACTGCGCCGCAGTCAAGACCATGTCTTGCCACTGCGCCGCAGTCAAGATACTGAAGGTTCATTGCCACTGCGCCGCAGTCAAGACCATGTCTTGCCACTGCGCCGCAGTCAAGATACTGAAGGTTCATTCCAGCCACTGCGCCGCAGTCAAGACCATGTCTTGCCACTGCGCCGCAGTCAAGATACTGAAGGTTCATTCCAGCCACTGCGCCGCAGTCAAGACCATGTTTTCCACTGCGCCGCAGTCAAGACCATGTCTTGCCACTGCGCCGCAGTCAAGGCCAGGGCTGCACCAGCAGCAGCAGCAGTTTGTGCAGGAAAAATGCAACCCAAAACCTAATTCCTTCAAAACCTACGACCCTAAATCGACCCATAAGGCTATGGACTAGTTTTTGAAGCAATATTTGACATTCCAAAGCCTAAATACACTTACCCAAACCAAGATTTCATTCCAAAACATCATCAAATCTTCCAAATCAATCAACCCTAACCAAAACCCTAATTTGACCCAAATTCCATTTTGAGTCGATTTAGAACCTGTGAATGTACGAAATGACTAGAAACGAGTAAACCAACATAAATAGATGTAAATGGGATGAATTTGACTTACCAAAACTTCCTTCCCGAGCTAGAACCCGAATTATGGCAAAATGGGCAAAAAGGCTTGAACTAAGAAACTAAATCCTTTGCTAGACGATAATGAGATGAAGACGATGATGATTCTCGAGTTAAACCAAATCCAAAACACCAAATGATGCTAGAGAAAAGAAGAACTAGAGATGGATAGTCTTGCTTTTTACTTAGAGAGAAAAGAGAAGAGAGAAATGAAATGTGTGGTGAATGAATGAGATAAGGGGAGGGAAATGGGTCAAGAGGGCTGGTGGGTCGTGGATCACCCACGGGTCGACCCGTTTCTCTCCTCAAGCCAAAATACAATCGTTATACATTTAAACATGTTTAAATCATACTATCGACCCGACTAACATACCACATTGTCATTTAATCACAAAACGACCCAAATATTTCATTAACTTAAATTGTTAGTCAAATTACACATAAAGTCAACGGGTCAAAACTCACGGATGTTACAGTATCCAAATGAACCTTACCCTATATATATATATATACAAGAAAAAGTTATACTAGGAACCCAAAAATTCGCAACCTTTTTATAGATTAGATTATATATATTATAATTGTTATGGGTGAAATTTCAAGTGTCAATATCCTGAAGGTCCAAGATCTTGACGTCCCAGGATCCTGACTTAGTAGAATATTCTGATTACATATTAATACTTTGCTAACGATATGTTTCAAGTATTATTGTTATTTCCACATGAGATAAATATGCAGGTTATGGAATATTCGATATACAGCTAAGAAGAATACCTCTAACGGTAAAAAGAGAATTCACACATGGGATAAAACTTATACACGCAAAGAAGACTTGGTCTGCCAAGATATTCGGAGTTCAAGTCAATTTCTACACGAGGAGAAAGACTATAACGGTCACTTGACTGAGCAAGATCCTCCACAACGTTCAACTATCGAAGACCCGGAAGATCCCTACAACTTCGGATAGTTAGTTAGATCTTAGGTCTAGAAATACTGAATGAGGCTGATCGATCTAGGCAATTCATTCTCACTTAACTCACTGCTCACTCTACACTTGTATACACACACACTACTCTTATTTTCATTATCACTTAGATACATCGATCAACCGAATTCCACCCTTTGTAAACATTTTACGATCATTAATAAAAGAACAAGGCAGGGACGATTGCTTCCTCCCGGGGTTTTTATGCCAGCGATCCTCAAAGGATTAAGGGCTTTTCCTCGTTAACAAATCTCGGTGTTCTTGTTCCCTACTCTTTATTTTAATCGCATTACTTATAAGTTCTTTACTTTGATTTGCATTATTTATCATCATTATTACTTGTCACTCTGATCTTAATTATCTAATATCTTTATTCTTTGTTCAGTCGACATAATCGTTCTTTATATTCTTTTCATTAAACGCATCTTTGAATCTAAAAGCTATTTTATAAGCCCTTAACCTCACGAACGAAAGTTTGGTTACATAATTGATCTAAGTTTTTCACGTAAATTGTCTTGATTAATTTTTGACCAAAACAATTTGGCGCCCACCGTGGGGCAAAAGGTGCTTTCAATCGATTAAAAACTCTTTTGATTTTTATAAAAACTGATTTTCCGAAATTAATTCCGATAATGTCGACTCAACCAACTAATTCTTCACAAAACACTCCTGCTATTTCTTCTTCTATGATGCCTCCTCCTCCAGGAAATAATTCGTATCGAAGAAGTAAGAATAATGTTGCTCGAAATCAAAGCAAAGACAAGGGACCAGCTGATCAAAGTAACGAATTCAATATCGCTGACGATATGCCGGCAAGAAATTCGTCTCAAACTTATGGTGGATCTGGATCAGCGAGAGGATCGGACTTTTTCAACAGTCAAAGCCATGATCCCTATAATATCGGATCCAAGGAAGCTGCTCAAAACGTCAACGATGAAGAAGTCCCTAATCTACTTTCTATTTTGTAGAAATTGACTAACACTGTTGCAGCGAATCAAGAATTCAATCAAGCTCAATTTAGAATTTTGGAGTCCAGAATTACCGAAAACGGACCTCCAATTACACCAAGAAATTTATTTTCAACTCCAGGAGCATCCGCAGCCCCTGGATCTGCGCCGTATAACACGTCATTCCCAACTGCAACTCAGAATTTTGGGAGCCATATTCCACAAAATACTCATGCTGCAGGAACGTCTGCCACTATGGGTGCAGGTTTGCATAATTCTCATAATTATAATGGATCATTTGCATTTGCTAACTCATCGCAGGGACAAGGATCGAACGAATATATTGCAAGAGAATTCCAGAGACTCAAAGACATGATCTCTAGCGTTCCCGGATTTTGTAATCCAATTCCAGAAGTCAATCCTGCATCCTACCTTATCAATAGATATGGTGACAGGATTGCAAATGTGGAGATCCCAAAGAAGTTCCAGGTTCCAAATATGAAGCCATATGATGGAACTACTGACCCTCAAGAGCATATCGCGCTGTATTTGGAAAAGATGGAGACTGTGCCTATTCCATACAATCTGAAGGAAGCTTGATTATGTAGAAGTTTTGGATATACACTTTCAGGATCAGCCTTAAAATGGCTGCAGAGTTTGCCTCCTTTATCTATTAACTCCTTTGCTGATTAAACTAATTTATTTTATAGTCAATTCTCATGTAGTAGAACCTTCGAAAAATTGACTGATGATCTTTATAAGATTATACAAAAACCACATGAATCACTTAGGGATTTTATGACTAGATTTACAAAAGAATCTCTCAATATTCCTAAATTAGATATGTTAACAGCTATTCAAGCTTTGCAGAGAGGTCTCCACAAAGGATCTAAATTTCAGGAAGATCTTATAATGACGCCATGCAGAAATCTGGACAAAGCTAAAGCAAGGGCTGCAAGATTTATAAGACTTGAAGAAAATGAGTTGACGTCTTCAAAACTGGAAGCTTTATCATATGATCGTCCAAATAGGAAAGCAGAAACTCCAGTATTTAAGCCAAGAAATAAACCCTACACAAGACATGTTGATAATCAAGTGAATGCAGTTGAAGAAGATGATGGGGTTGAGTATCCTGCCCTTTCAACATACTGCTTCTCAGTGTCAACGCCTGGCATTATAATGGAGCTCAGAGATCTTGGAGACAAAGTAAGGTGGCCACAAAAGAAGAATGATTCTTACTTCAAAAAGAAGGATCCTAGCCAGTGGTGCGCGTATCACGAAGACTTTGGTCATCTTACTGAAGATTGCAAGATGTTGAGAAGGGAGATTTCTACTCTTCTGGCCAAAGGATATCTTAAGGAACTCCTTGGAAGGAAGAAGGCTAAGGATCTTGAAGGCGTAGAATTTGCAAGGCCAAATTCGACTCAAAAAGCAAATTCTCCACCTCCAGACGCAAGAGTAATTAATACTATTTCTGGTGGATCAGAAGTATGTGGGACAACATACTCAGCAACCAAGAGATTTGCGAAGCAAAGCAAAGCAGATAAAGGAGAGAAAGGTGTAAAGAAAGCTTCAATTTCTGATTCTGATATTGTCTCTTTTGAAGACGATGACTTCGATGACATAATGGAACCTCATCATGACGGTTTGGTTGTTACTCTTTTTATTGCTAACCATTATGTTCGCAGGATTTTAATAGATAACGGAAGCTCGGTGAATATTATCAAGCTAGAGACCCTGAGAAGAATGGATATTTCTGAAGATAATATTATTGGCAAGGCGTCGCCATTAATTGGATTTAGTGGCGAGACCAAATATACTGTTGGTGAAATAAAACTGCCAGTATATGTTGGAGGGGTTAATTCCATGCAGAAATTTTGTGTGGTCGATACTCTTCCAGGCTGCAATATAATTCTGGGAAGACCATGGATTCACGAAATGAAAGCGGTACCATCAACATATCACCAATGTGTTAAAATGCCAACACCTTGGGGAGTGATCACTGTTAAAGGGGATCAACAAGAAGGCCAAAGAACCGGTTCCAAAAAAACCGAGAATATATATATATATATATATATATATATATATATATATATATATATATATATATATATATATATATATATATATATATATATATATATATATATATATATATATATATATATATATATATATATATATATATATATATATATATATATATATATATATATATATATATATATATATATATATATATATATATATATATATATATATATATATATATATATATATATATATATATATATATATATATATATATATATATATATATATATATATATATATATATATATATATATATATATATATATATATATATATATATATATATATATATATATATATATATATATATATATATATATATATATATATATATATATATATATATATATATATATATATATATATATATATATATATATATATATATATATATATATATATATATATATATATATATATATATATATATATATATATATATATATATATATATATATATATATATATATATATATATATATATATATATATATATATATATATATATATATATATATATATATATATATATATATATATATATATATATATATATATATATATATATATATATATATATATATATATATATATATATATATATATATATATATATATATATATATATATATATATATATATATATATATATATATATATATATATATATATATATATATATATATATATATATATATATATATATATATATATATATATATATATATATATATATATATATATATATATATATATATATATATATATATATATATATATATATATATATATATATATATATATATATATATATATATATATATATATATATATATATATATATATATATATATATATATATATATATATATATATATATATATATATATATATATATATATATATATATATATATATATATATATATATATATATATATATATATATATATATATATATATATATATATATATATATATATATATATATATATATATATATATATATATATATATATATATATATATATATATATATATATATATATATATATATATATATATATATATATATATATATATATATATATATATATATATATATATATATATATATATATATATATATATATATATATATATATATATATATATATATATATATATATATATATATATATATATATATATATATATATATATATATATATATATATATATATATATATATATATATATATATATATATATAAGATAGTTTGGAGGTTATGAAAAGGATATAAACTTTTCCATAACGGCAAAAAGTGAGTTTAATGCGAATTTTGAAAGATTGTATAAGGTTTATGAAGCTAGATATGGCTCAAGTTCTTCTACTACTCCTTCTCCCTTTGTTTCTACCAAAAAAAGCAAGGATTCCAAGATAAACCTATACAATTATGTTATCCAAACAACCACCAAACGTCAAAGAAATGAGGCTTCAACTTCCAACAAGAACACCGAGTATCATAGGTATATCGGAACAAACTTTTTGGCTAGCCTTGGAGTTGATGCTTTCATGAATGTGGATGTATTGAATTGGTGGAAGGAAAGGGAAGATCAATTTCCCATTCTATCTATCATGGCACGTGATTTACTAAGCGCTCAAGCTTCAACGGTTGCTAGTGAATCCGCATTTTCACAAAGTGGAAGAGTTTTGTCCATAAGAAGAACAAAACTTACACCGGCATCATTGGAGATGTGTATTTGTTATAAAGACCACTTGGACGCCATGGTCCGTAAACAACACTTATCAAGCCTTGAAGATACTTTGGACCTTGAAGAACATATTCACCATGAAGAAGTTGAAGAAGGTACATCCTTATCACTTTCCGATGAAGAGATTGCACTTGATGAAGCTCAAGCTCAACCAATCCCACTTGATGAAGATTGAAGATGAAGACCATTTGAAGACTATGTATTTGTTTCAAGACCAATAAAAGTATGCATTTTCGACGAAAAAAGAATGAATTATAGTGAATTATTAGTGAGTTTTTAATTATTTCAAGTGTTTTTTGTGAAATAACTTGGAGTTTTTTGTGTTAATTCACTAGATATTATCATTATGAAGGTATTTAAGGTCTTATGGCTCGGTGTATTAACAATCAAGTGCCCCAAAATCGAATTACGATGAAAAAAAGTGGCCTTAACGGCCGTTAAATGAATTATAGTGAATTATAGTGAATTATTAGTGAGTTTTTAATTTTTTTCAAGTGTTTTTTGTGAAATAACTTGGAGTTTTTTGTGTTAATTCACTAGATATTATCATTATGAAGGTATTTAAGGTCTTATGGCTCGGTGTATTAACAATCAAGTGCCCCAAAATCGAATTACGATGAAAAAAAGTGGCCTTAACGGCCGTTAAATGAATTATAGTGAATTATTAGTGAGTTTTTAATTTTTTTCAAGTGTTTTTTTTTTAAATAACTTGGAGTTCTTTGTGTTAATTCACTAGATATTATCATTATGAAGGTATTTAAGGTCTTATGGCTCGGTGTATTAACAATCAAGTGCCCCAAAATCGAATTACGATAAAAAAAAGTGGCCTTAACGGCCGTTAAATGAATTATAGTGAATTATAGTGAATTATTAGTGAGTTTTTAATTTTTTTCAAGTGTTTTTTGTGAAATAACTTGGAGTTTTTTGTGTTAATTCACTAGATATTATCATTATGAAGGTATTTAAGGTCTTATGGCTCGGTGTATTAACAATCAAGTGCCCCAAAATCGAATTACGATGAAAAAAAGTGGCCTTAACGGCCGTTAAATGAATTATAGTGAATTATTAGTGAGTTTTTAATTTTTTTCAAGTGTTTTTTGTGAAATAACTTGGAGTTTTTTGTGTTAATTCACTAGATATTATCATTATGAAGGTATTTAAGGTCTTATGGCTCGGTGTATTAACAATCAAGTGCCCCAAAATCGAATTACGATGAAAAAAAGTGGCCTTAACGGCCGTTAAATGAATTATAGTGAATTATTAGTGAGTTTTTAATTTTTTTCAAGTGTTTTTTGTGAAATAACTTGGAGTTTTTTGTGTTAATTCACTAGATATTATCATTATGAAGGTATTTTAGGTCTTAAGGCTCTATGTATTAACAATCAAGTGGCCCAAAATCGATTTACGATGAAAAAAATACCTCTAACGGCCGTTAAGTTCTGGAAGAAAAAAAAAAAAAAAAAAAAAAAAGTGGCCTTAACGGCCGTTAAATGAATTATAGTGAATTATTAGTGAGTTTTTAATTTTTTTCAAGTGTTTTTTGTGAAATAACTTGGAGTTTTTTGTGTTAATTCACTAGATATTATCATTATGAAGGTATTTAAGGTCTTATGGCTCGGTGTATTAACAATCAAGTGCCCCAAAATCGAATTACGATGAAAAAAAGTGGCCTGAAGAACCGGTTCCAGTCAACGTTGACCAAGAACCGGTTCCTCAAGAACCGGTTCCTGAGGAACCGGTTCGGTTCCTATGCCCACGTCTAGTGATCACTGTTAAAGGGGGTCAACAAGAAGCTAGGGAATGCTATACATCCACCATGAAGTCAGCAGCAAGGTCGACATCGCAATAGCAATTACAGAAGAGGATCTTCGACGTAGATGAACCAGAAGAGCAAGATGTTAAAGAAGTGGTTCTGGTCCCTGAAGATCCTAACATCAAAGTGTTATTGGGCAAAAAGATTTCGAAAGACTTGGAAGTTGAACTTATGAGTTTTTTGAAAGCTAGAATGAAGACTTTTGCTTGGAAGCAAGAAGATATGACTGGAATATCTAAAGAGGTGATTACACATAAGCTTGGAATTGACAAGAGTTTCAAGCCAATTCAACAAAAAAGAAGAAAGTTTGCTCCAGAAAGAAATGTAATTATCCAAGAAGATGTGGAGAGATTATTAAAGGCAAAAATGATTAGGGAAGTAAAATTTCCTGAATGGTTGGCAAACATGGTGGTGGTACAGAAGAAGAACGGGAAATGGAGAGTTTGTGTAGATTTCACTGATCTTAATAAAGCCTGCCCGAAAGATCCATTTCCACTGCCACATATTGATGCAATGGTAGATGCAACTTCTGGACATGAGATACTCACGTTTATGGACGCTTCCTCTGGATTTCAGCAAATTCAGATGGAGCCTGAAGATCAAGAAGCCACTGCTTTTATGACCCCAACAGGTATCTATTGTTATATTGCTATGCCTTTTGGTCTTAAAAATGCAGGTGCAACCTATCAAAGGTTAGTAAATATGATGTTCAAAGACCAACTGGGGGATACGATGGAAGTCTATATAGACGACATGGTGGTGAAATCGAAGAAAGCTGAAGATCATCTGAAAGATCTTGAAGTAGCCTTCAATATCCTGGACAAATACAACATGAAGCTGAATCCAGCAAAATGTAATTTTGGAGTAGGAGCTGGAAAATTTCTGGGATATATGGTCACTAAAAGAGGAATAGAAGCGAGTCCAGAGCAGATCAAAGCTATCTTGAATTTAAAGTCTCCATCAAATACAAAAGATATTCAAAGATTAACTGGAAGATTGGCCGCCTTGAATAGATTTATATCAAGATCTTCTGATAGGTGCAAAGAATTTTATGACATCTTGAAGAAGAACAAAAAATTCGAATGGGGAGAAAAACAAGAAGAAGCTTTCCAAGAATTAAAGAAATACCTCTCTACTCCACCATTACTGGTCAAGCCTGAAGATGGTGAGCCTCTATATCTTTATATGGCAGTATCGTCAAATGCAGTAAGTGTTGTTCTTGTAAAGGAAGCAGATGGTCTACAACATCCTGTTTACTACGTAAGTAAAAGTCTAATTGATGCTGAAACCAGGTATTCTCATCTTGAAAAACTTATACTTGCATTAGTTATGGCATCTACTAAGCTTAGACATTATTTTGAAACGCATGCCATACACGTTAAAACTAATTATCCTATAAAATGTGTGCTTAGGAAACCTGAAGTATCTGGTAGAATGGCTAAGTGGTCTGTAAAATTAAGTGCTTTTAATTTAATTTATGAACCTAGGACTGCTATAAAATCTCAAGCTTTAGCCGACTTTGTGGCTGATTTTAGTACTGATTTGCAACCTGAAGTAGATCTAGAGGTAAAAATGTTAGAAGAAGCTACTGAAAAATGGATTCTTTATACGGATGGTGCAGCTAATGTTAAAGGAATAGGATTAGGTATCATACTAAAATCGCCACAGGGGGATATTATACCCCAAGCAGTGAATTGTCATTTTATAGCTACTAATAATGAAGCAGAATATGAAGCTTTAATTTCTGGCATGCAACTGGCTAAAGACATGAACATTAGAAACCTTAAAGTGTATGTAGATTCATTACTTTTAGCTAATCATTTTAATGGAACATATGCTGCAAAAGGTGAAAAGTTGATGCAATATTTAGGAATAGTTAAGAAACTAGCTGAGAATTTTGATTTATTTGATATAGAACAAGTGCCTAGAGAAGAAAATACTGAAGCTGATGCTTTAGCGAATCTAGGATCAACACTTAAGATGTCACCAGAAACTAAGATTCCTATAATACATGTGTTACATCCTGCTATAGAATCGACTAATATCTTAGCTGTTCAAGATATAGGAACTGAAAACTCTGGGGATAATCAAAATTCCTGGACCAAACCAATAATAGAATATTTAAATGCTGGGACAATTCCTAAAGATGAAAACCCAAGGAACTTTCGCATGAAAACGGCTCATTATTCTATGATAAATGGTATTTTGTATAGAAAATCTCTTGCAGGACCATATCTTAGGTGTCTAGAATATCCCGAGACCAATGAAGTTCTTAAGGATATACATGAAGGAGAATGTGGAAATCACACAGCTGGGAGATCTTTATATTCGAAGATCTTGAGAATAGGTTATTATTGGCCAACTATGAAACAAGATGCTGAGGAATATGCGAAGAAGTGTGATGCATGTCAACGACACAACAACATTTATCATCAACCAGCAGAACCCATGTATCCAGTTCTATCACCATGGCCATTTATGAAATGGGGGATGGATATTGTTGGGCCAATGACAGAATCTTCAGTTGGCAAGAAATATTTCTTGGCCATGACGGATTATTTCTCAAAATGGATTGAAGCTGAAGCATACTCCAAGATACAAGAAACTCATGTCATATCTTTTATCAAAAGAAATATACTCACAAGATTTGGAGTTCCAGCAGAAATAATTTGTGATAATGGATCACAATTTATCGGCAAGAAGACTACAAATTTTTGTAAAAGATGGGGAATTAAGATGATTACTTATACTCCAGTCCATCCACAAGCTAATGGACAGGCAGAATCAAGCAACAAGATTATTATGAATAATCTAAAAAAGAGACTGGGACAAGCCAAAGGTAAATGGGCTGAAGAATTGCCATTTGTCTTGTGGGCTGATCGAACAACTTCAAAGAGTGCTACTGGACAGACTCCATTTTCACTTGTATTTGGAGCTGAGGCAGTTTTACCAACTGAGATGGATCTACCTACTGCCAGAGTTAGTTTATTGACTTATGAGAAGAATAAGGAACTATTGCTAGAAGATTTGGAAGCTATAACGGAGTTACGAGAAAGGACCAAGATAAGAATAGCAGCTTATCAACAACGAATCGCCAAGTCTTATAACAAAAATTTAAGATTGAGGCGCTTTCAAATTGGGGATTTGGTTCTTAAGAAGGCTTTGATCAAACCAGATGGTAAGCTAAATCCAAAATGGGAAGGTCCTTACTTAATCGAAGCAGAGGCTGGAAAAGGCTCTTATTGGCTTCAAGATTTACAAGGTAGGTTAGTTCCAAGAGCTTGGAATGCTATTCATCTCAAAACATATCATATGTAATTTATTTTGTCTTTCGACAAAATCAGGTATGACTTCTTACTTTTATGTTTTATTTATATCTTATTTCATTTTTCATAATGATGATACTGACTTGAGCGTCGGAGTGGCGTTAGCCAAATGGCTAACGTCAGTTTCAAAAACTACTACTTTGTAGATCTCAAAGGATGATCAACATCATCAATCATACGCATTACATCGTGGAACAAGGTCTCCACCTTTTGGCTTTCACGCCAACTTTTGGTTGAAGGTTTTCACCTTCTCTTAAATTCGCCCGTGTCGCACGTTAATTAATTTCACGGTTGAAGGGTTAAATTCCAAGGTCGTTGAAATTAATTCTGTTGGTTGTCGGTGTTACCATCGATCTCCCGAAAAGGCTAACCACGCCTCCCATTACACAAACATACGAAAAGGCTAACCACGCCTCCCAAGCAAGTTCAAGATATTGAGTCCCCCTCTATATCTTGAACACCAATGTCCCTACGAGAATCTTAAAATTAAGAATCCCCTTCTTAATTTTAATCCCCTCCAAAAAATCAATCTACTCCCACGCATATTATTTTATTGCAGGAATAAATGTTGGAGACTGACAACAATTAAAGATACTGCACACCAGAGATCATAACCAACAAGTGGGATCTTAATTACCTATGAAAGGTGCATGTATCTTACCCTTTAATTACTATTTTGATTTGATTACTTACTGTTGATGTAGTCGAATAAGTCAAGCGTAATTATTAACTGACATATGACATCATTTGGTGATTAGTCATTTTCCGTTTTTACCCTTAATAACACTTTTGATTTTCGAGTTTGAGATAAGAAAGATCAAAAGATAATTTTCATAACTTCAAAATATGTTTACAAAAGAAAGTACTCAAAAGTAGTTTTACATCCATGATTGATCGCTCCAGACCAATCTCTCCCCTCCTAAACATTGTTGTTCTACATTTCACATCCCTTATCGATTCAACTTTCCTAGCAACAAAAGAGTCTAAAAGTGTGGGCTCTGGCCTTTGCATTTACCAAGACGTAGGCTAAGTGACTTATGCCACTTACATAGGGATGTGGGGTTGTGTGTAGGCGGTCATAGACCATACATGGAGTCCTCACACCCGACATGATGGGTAAACCATAAGGTGGTCCATCGGCGTCGTTAAGGAATGACAAAGTCAATCCAACTGAATAAGCCGTTTATGCCTTTACGCATTGGTGATTAGTTACTCCACCCGGAATACTCAAACGTAACTATGCCACAAGGAGACTCAAGTGACCACGTACGCACCAGCCCCGAAGAGCTAGCACGGGTTAAGCTTAACACAAGACTTTACATAATGCTCGAGACTTTAATCGCTTAATTAGTTTAGGCTACTCTTTCACCTAAGCTAATCACATATCATCTTTTACTTTAGGGCCCTTAACGTGCACGTGAACATGGCAATCCTAATCAAGGACTAGTGACTAGGTGATCAAGCCACACATGCAAACATATACCATATCATTTCATCATTTCATACATACATAATCATTTCATCATTTCATACATACATAATCATTTCATCATTTCATGCATTTATAATCATTTCATCATCTCATGCATAAATACTTACCACATACCATTGCAACCTGCATATGAATGTTAATCATCATAAACGGTAAGTAATATATCCCTTTGCAACCTCCCATAGTCACCCATGAACATAAAGTGTACATACATATTCAATTGGAAGGTTTAACTTATGAAAACGTGTTTTGTTGTACCAACAGGTGACAAAAGATGTTATCTTACCTCGGTACAGCTTACCAACAAGTTAAAAGTATCTTATAGTGCTTGCTAAGTGCTCCCGACAACCTAGAACGAGTATAAGATCGAAATATAAGTTAAACGAAATGTTTTGTGAAAACTGGACAAGAGGTGCGTCGCACCTCCCACATGGTGCGTCGCATAAATCGATCAAAAAATTCTGAACATAAGTAGGTGCGCCGCACCTACTCCTTGGTGCGTCGCACAAATCCATCAGAAAATTCTGAATAGATGCGGGTGCGCCGCACCTACCCATTGGTGCGCCGCATATCGGGCTTTTGGCTGAAATCCATTTTTCAATTTGGGCTGTGGTGCGTCGCACCACCCTCCTGGTGCGTCGCACCTGGAGTGTCGACCAGAAACCTAATTTTTGTTCTTTGATCAAACGAATTCCATACGAACCCATACCCCAAATCCAACCTGGGGACTTAAAATTAATCCTTTTAATTGCACTTTCATCAACTTAAACCATCCTATTAATCCCTTAATCCTTTACATCATAAATCAATCATTAAAACACCCAAATAACATGAATTCGATAAACGTTTGATCAAATAACCCAACCCAAACCCTATGGACTAGATTATAACTCATCTATGACTCATAAGATCAGAATTCAAAGATAATATTACCTATATTACCTGTAGATGACTTAGAGGATCCAAGATCTAATCAAAACTTGATCAATACGGCACGAATCGATTGAATCTTGAGGGAAACTTGTCTTGGGGATTGAGGGGATCGGTTGAGAGGTTTCACACACACAAGAGCAGGTGTTTTTATGACAATTAGGGCTGCCTAATTGCTCCCTAACCCCTGGCCACCAAACTCAAACTTACACTTAAGACCCCTCAACTCTTCAACTTAACGTTCTTAGCTTAACTTTCTACCGGGAGTCTTAACATACTAACAAGCACTTTATAACTTAACTTTACTTTCATTAATCAACATATTTGTCATTTCATATTAAACGTCTAAGCATTTAATCACATAATCCCATATAGGGCACATAAACATAATAGACTTAACGTTAACTAACGGAAAGTCAAATAGTCAAACATAAAACGTTTGGGATGTTACAATCATCATTATCTGTAACCATTATTTCCACATGACCACAAACACAGCAAACTATAACTATATTCTTTTTGTCCTTCTATAAAACTTTCTCTCACGTTTTACATTATTTTAACCCCATAATTTCTTCTATAAAATCATCCATTCTCCATTGCCTACGACGGTAGTGATTAATAATAACATATAGAAATATCATGGAAGAAACGTGTAATGAACTAAGAAAATTAACTTCCATCTGCACACATTTAAACACCATCAAAGATCTACTACCACTATTCATATCCCCACCACCGTCTTCCACATCCGATGACCTCTTCAACGGCGTCAAAAGCGATGTTAACGGCGGAGTCACCACCACCTCTTCCTCACCATTGCCACTTTAGATCTATGTAAATATAGATCTACTCCCGTTGGCGACGACGACGTTGGTCGGAAAAATGACCGATCTTTTACTCATCGCATCAGTGGCTTTTGAATCTATCATCGGATAATGCAAATTTAGTCAAAAGGGGGTTTTGACTGAGATGATGTTTTTGATAAGAGAAAAGATGCCGACTCCCATTTGACATGGATAAAGAATTGAAGTCGGTTTGTGATGTATGTACATAGATATAGATATGGATGTATAGATTTGTATATGTATGTTTTAGTTTATTGAATATTTGAATGTGAATGAATTTTGAATTAGGTTTTATTTAGGTGATTTATTTTCATGTATCTATGTATGTATAAGTTTTTATATGGATATAGATATAGAAACAAAATGAGATGATGGATCATGGCATTGGGTTTTATTAAGTCATTTCGTTTTATTCTGGTGTGAAAGGATTTTGAATTGGATGATGGTGGTGGTTGAATTGAAATTTAGTGGTGTTGATATGAAGATTATGAAGGTTGTTATTGAAATCTGGAGATGGATTAATTTATTAAATCCCTTTGATTAAATCCAAAAATGACGCCTTTCTGGAAATGGTTGTAATAAACAAAAAGACGAAACTACCCATCACATGTTTGACACGTGACTAGATTTTAAACGGACGTTAAAGTGTAGGACTAAAAGTGTTGACGGAGAAGAAAAAATTGGACTAAAAGTGTAATAAATGAAAGCTAGGGATGAAACCTGCAAGTAGCGGTCGACGACAAGGACGAAAATTGTAATTAACTCATGTTTCTATTAGCATATAACTAGCTGCTTGCAAAGCAAATTTTAAAAATAAATTTATATTTCCGGACCTCTAACTATTTTAAATATACACATATGATCCCTCATTTGCCTTTGTAAGCACCTAAGTTATATGGTTCCGGAAGCATATTGATTATTCCCTTTACTTTTACTAAATAAATAATTTAATGTTTTGTTTTTTGAACGAGATATTTTTGCAATGATTTTAATAAACAAGCTATGAATAAAATGTGACGAAAGATTCCACTGGAGGTAGATGATGGAGGACGGGAAGTGGAGGAAAGAGGACCGGAGCTGTTTATTATCCTTCTTATTTTACTGTTTAATATGTCTAAATGAGTTCTTATATGTTAAGTTTTGTTGGATATGCCGGAAGGTGCGCTATGTTGTATGTTTCTGTTACTCTAATCTATTTTATATAGTCATGTGATAATCGACCATCAAGTATGATTATTTACCTCTTACGCTCTTTATAGAAACAATCTTTTTGCCTTTAAGGAGAAACAAAATGGTCTAATCTTACTTGCCATGTATTCCATTTCAGGTGGGTACCGTAATTGTGGCCATGTAGAGACAAAACAACCATATACGAGTAGTTGTTTTGAAAATGATTAATCTTTTACATTACATAATACATTATGTCCCTGCATTTTTGTTTCTTAGTACAAAACACACCCTACATAATATAAGATTCTTAAGAAAAAGAGAAAATTACATATGGTGAATTTTTGTGTCATTACATACCCCTGCCTCAAACGTCCGTTAGTATGGCTCCGTTAACCTCCTCATGTGCGTTGCACATGAGGGTATTTTGGTCTTGTAACCTCTTATCATCTTCCTCGAAAGCATATATACATCTGGACTTCAATATTACCTTATTGACTTCACAGCCACATTTCTTTCTTTTAACTCTTTGAAGATCTTGATTTTTTCATCTCAAAAAAATCTAACCCCTTACTACAAACCCTTTGATATATAATCATCATCATTATATTCACATAAATAAATATCCAAATATTTTGCAAAATCTCCTATTATCATCTGATTATTATATTACAGTACTTATCTAATTTCTTTAATCTCCGACACCACTGCATCGGCATTCTTTCCGGTAGCCACCACCAACCACCGAAAAATAGACTTCTTCATCTTTATTGGGACCAGCCATCACAATCGACTATAAGCACCATCGAGACCATCAAACCACCGCCACCATCGAGACCATCGAACCGCCGCCACCAGCGAGAAAATCCAATCACCACCATCATCGGGACCAGCCATCACCGTTTCCGATTTAATGATGTGTTGTGATTTCTTGAAATAGGTATGTATAATTTTTGGGTATATGTATGATATTTTTTTTGATTGTTTGAGATAATTATGTGATTTGGAGATGGTTGTGAATATTTTGGGATTTTTTGTATATGAAATCAGGAAATACAGCACTATGGAGATCCATAGATGAGTTACTTTGAATATTAGTTTGTGAAATGGGTTTCTTCACTTCTTGTATACGAGAACAGTGATCTAATTGGTTTGTGGATTTGTTATTGTTTATTCATATCTTCATTCTGAATCTGGTCACTTTTCTTTCTCTAATCTTATCACATATCTTTTCTAATAATCAAAGGAGACAAGTAGCTGCTTTATATGATTTTACAATACAATGAATGAATGGGTTATGTTTTATGCATATGATATATATGATCCATCTAGATCAACATATGTTTTTGGGGAAAAAGTCACCATATCAGTATATGTATGCATTGAAAATGAAACATGGTTGCTTTCTGGACTTTAGGATTTAGTAATATATTTATATTTATATTATAATAAATAAACATATAAATAAATAGAGGTGATATGGATGCGTGTGGACGGCTGGGTACAAACGGACGTTTGAGGCAGGGGTATGTAATGACACAAAAATTCACCATATGGGTATCTAATGATAAGAAAAAACAAGAGGGGTAAAACTTGATAATATGGCAAACCACAGGGGTATGTAATGAAATTTTCTCTTGAAAAAATTGACAACTTAGGTACCAAAAGTATAATTTTCTCTAAGAAAAAAGATCAATTTCAGATTTTCTCCCAAGAATTGCCCTAATATTCCATAATAATCACCCCCGTTTCTTGCTCGTGATCTGGGAGGGAAAGTCCGTCAATTCAATTCAATCCAATCCAGTTAGCTGTTGCAAACAACAGAGTTACTTTGCATCAACAGAGTTACTTTGCATAAGTAAGTTCATTTCCATCTTTAATAATGTTAATTTATATGTATACATATCTAATGTTGAGTATATATATCTAATCAGAGAGTAATTGATTGATTATTATTATGAATCTTGTACTGTTACTAGCTCTTTTGCTACTAATTTGTTTTCATTTTAATATATTTCACCTTTGCTGTTAAAAAAAAAAAGTAAAAAAATTACCGCTATACCACAACTATTTCACTGCGATAACCGATATCTCAAATTGATTTTGGACTGCTATAACTACATAGACATTCCTTTGGTAATGTTAACGTTATTCGATGCAAATGTATTAGTGGCTGCTGCGTTACACACTTATATATATGGATATAATTAGGCATTTATAAATTTACTAGAAAGTAATTTATTCCTACATTTGCTGTCTGGTATTGTATAGGTATATTTAAAAGTTAGTCAACTAAGAATTTTGCTATCAATATAAGGAAAATGCTATATACACCCTAAGGGTTGTAGTTAACATACATAAAAAAAAAATTGTATCTTCATATCAAAAGTCCATCCCTGAATTTTATGGTAAGTGTACAACTATTTTATGCACCTTAACTACAGCTCAGGACTGTGTTTTGCGAAACCCCTAAAAATAATTCAAAGGCGAACTGTTTTAATTTTTCTGTCTGAAAACTAATTCCTCGGTTATGCGATTGACAAAAGGATATGACGCCTCCAATGAACATGCCAACATCTTATAAGCAACTATATTACCTAAAGTGCAAAGTTCTTTTTTTTCAATAACAGTATTGAAACTTAATTACACTCATTGTGATACCGACACGCTTAACATGCATTTCCTGATCATTCGGTCAATTTCAGTAGGTAAATGCAATGGCGAAGGGGAAACTTATCTTGATCTGTCATTCGGGTGGTGAATTTGTGACCAATGATGATGCTACCATGTCATATAATGGAGGAGAAGCAAATGCGATAAATGTCACCTCTGAGACTCTATTCAATGATCTTAAGCTACAATTAGCAGAGGCGTGTGATTTTGACCAGAAGACAGTGACTGTCAAATACTTTCTCCCCAGAAACAAGAAAACCCTTATTTCTGTAAAGAACGACAAAGATGTAAGAAGAATGATCGATTTTTACGTGGATGCTTATACAGCAGATGTCTTTGTGACGGGAACACCAGGTTTTGAAGATATTGCCATTATTAACTTGCAATCCAACAATATAAATAAAGTGTTGAACGTTGATGATGTGGTTAAGAAGATAACAGAGTCTGTAAACCGTGGTAGATTGTGTACCAAGAAAGATGATAAGGTGCCAGAAAGTCCCCCAGTTGAAAGGAAACGTCGTGCAACCGCGGCTGCTGCTAAAACCGCACTGGCTTCTGATGACAATCAAGATGGCGGTACTGACATGTCAGATGGTGGCAAGTCAGACCGTTCTGCCAATGAAAATTCCTCAAGTGATTCTCCTGATTATGTCTGCGAGAAGGAAGATTCTGGTTCTGGTTCAGACTATGAACCTAAAAGGTTGTCAGTCCAGAGAAAACGCAACAGTCAGAGTGAAATGAATATTGATGTTGAATCTAGCCCTGCTGTTGTCGTAAAGAAGAGGAGGTGCACCCCAACTTGGAAGTTTGGTCCCAATGGCCGTCCCACAATTGTTTCCTTTCCCGATGAAGATTTTTATGGGCCTAAATCTCCAGGAAAGAGTGAGAAAGCTGAGAATTCCGGAGGAAGAGATTCACAGGGAAAGAGTAGCAGGTTGGCTGCAAAAGGCGATAGTTCTGACAAAATCAGATCAGGAATAGAGATAAATGTGTCAGTAGCTGATGACAATGATCAAGAACTTGATATTTCTTCTGGGAATCAAAGTGATTGTTCCATTTCAAACGATCATGCCTTCCCTGAAACTGTGGTTGATTCATGGAAGTTGGCCATCACTGGCGTCGGTCAGAAATTTGATAGTGTAAATGAGTTCCGCGCTGCATTGAAAAAGTATGCCATAGCAAATCAGTTCGGGTATAGACTTAGAAAAAACGATACAACTCGTGCCATTGGAGGATGTGCTTCTGAAGGATGTAATTGGGAGATCTCTGCGAAGTGGGTCCCGACCTTCCAATCATTTATGATAGAAAAGCTAAACAATGTACATACATGTGACAAGGACTCCCAGATATCAGCTCACCCGGCTAGAAATTTGTTGGTAGGTACCATAAAAGATAAGCTGCGAGAATCACCGTATCTAAAACCAAAAGAGATTGCTAACAAACTTTCACAGGATTTCGTTGTCGAGGTTAATTCTTCACAAGTATGTCCTGTGATCGGGGATGCCCGGGAACTCCTTCACGGGTCACCTAAAGATTCATATAACAAGTTACCTTGGTTTTGTGGGATCCTTGTCAAGACAAATCCTGGTAGTATTGCTAACCTCGTGATTAGTAACAACAGATTCAAGTCCCTTTTCATTTCATTCTACGCATCAATCAATGGATTTCAGAAAGGGTGTCGACCTCTTATTTTCTTGGAAGCTGCTTCTCTGAAGTCTAGGTATGGAGAGATTCTTCTCACGGCTACTGCCATTGATGGAAATGATGGGTTTTTCATTATTGCATTTGCTATAGTAGATGTCGAGGATGTTGACAATTGGCATTGGTTTTTGGAGCAATTAAAAGCTTCAATCTTGAACACACGGTCCATCACTTTTGTGATTGATAGAGATAAGAACTTGAAGAATTCTGTGCGTGCAGTTTTTGAAAATGCGCATGTTGGTTACTCCATATACCATTTGTTGGCAAGTTTTAAGAGAGACATAAAGGGTCCGTTTCATGGAGATGGGAAAGGATTCTTAAATGTCCATCTCTTAGCTGCAGCCCATGCGGCCCGTCCTGCTGGTTTTAAGAAGTCAACAGAACATATTAAGCTGATATCTTCTCAGGCATATGATTGGGTCATGCAAAGTGAACCTGAACATTGGGCTACTTCATCTTTTAAGGGTGAAAGGTATAATCACATCATTGAAGATGTTGGTGATTCATATGCTAAGTTAATGGAGGACCACAAGTACTTGCCAATATTATCAAAAATAGATGCTTTGATACGTACAATGATTGATCACGTGAAGGATGCTAAACTGAATGCAAGCATGTGGTCAACACAACTTACCGCGTCAAAGCAGAAAGAACTGGAAGAAGAAAAAGCCAAAGCACGTGGGCTGAAAGTCTTTATTTCTTCTGATACGTTGTTTGAGGTTCGTGAGGTTATAACCCATGTTGTCAATGTTAGTGATCAGAGTTGCACATGCACTAGGTGGAAGGGAAGGGGTCTACCATGCCGCCATGCTCTTGCTGTCTTTTCACTGACGGGTAGGAACATGTATGATTTTTGCTCTGGCTATTTCACAACTGATGCCTATTGTCTAACCTATGCTGAGTTCATACACTCAATACCCATTGATGAGCAACCTCTGCGGAACCCTAAGGAAAAACCTCAAAAATCAAAAGGTGAAAAGGAAGAGTGTGAAACTGATAGAGAGGAGACATATATGGAAGAGGGTGAAAACATACAGGTCCAGAAAGATGAGAGTATTAAGGAAGGGAATGAGAAAGTCAAGGGTAGCAATGCAGATTCTAAAAAGGAAGATGGCTGTAAGTTGGATGCAGACAAAGTTGAGGGTGGTGATGTAGATTCTCAGAGAGATGAAGATGCTGCTGATCTAGATGTCAGAGAAGATGAGGGAATTAATGTACATGCAGAGAAAGATGGGGGTGGTAATGTGGATGCGGAAAAAGAAGGTGGTAAGATGGGAAAACTTCGAGAAGAACATGAGGATCCTTGTGTGCTTGTGCTTCCTCCCATTCCAGCAAAATTATCTTCTTCCTTCACGAAGACATAGTGTTAAAAAACTTGAAATAGAGGGCGAAATGATATAAATAGCTACTTGTAGCAAGTGCAAGCAACCTGGGCATTATAAGAAATCTTGCACAAAAAAGTTGTATGTAGGTAAATTCAGCATCTATCTTCTTGTATATATGTTACTATTCTTTTTTATGCACCTTTGTAGACTTGGATCTTGGTCTTACTTTCGACTAACATTTGGTGAGTTCCGTAGGCTTGTAGCGTTCTAAGTGAGTTATTTTCTAAGCTCACATTAGTTTAGTTTCTCATTTTGTTCAAGTGAGAAACATTTTCAGAAAATGTGACTTTTTTTTTCAATATGGATTCAAATTATGAAATTAATAAAGTTTAACTACGAAAGAAACAGATCAAATGGGTAGATCAAAGTCAAATAGTATGCGGATTGTATATTTACAAGTTATATATATAACAAATCACAAAAGTTGGTGTGTAAGGAGAGTCACTGTAGCTACGGCTACCAATCATGTTTTTACACACTGTTTTTTTTATAATATAATTGCCCCGCCGACTTTAGCATTCCCAATGCAACATCTTCATCATCAATTCTTGATCCTCATCATCTTCAATTCTTTATCATCAAATCTTGCTGCTGCTTCTGATTCTGCTACCCTCTAATTCTCTTACTCATCAACAACCCACTAAGGTAAATTACTTATTTATATTCTCATCATTTATATATGGGCCTAAATTTAGAGAAACTTTTCATGCCCACCTACTGTTTGATGGGAGTCCTCAACCAGAAGTGGTATTTTATTTATATCAGTGTTGTTAGTTTTGGGTAATATAAGGTTTTTTTTATGACAGATATAGCATAGTAAAAGATGATTTTTTGTAAGTGGCTAGACAAGGTAATCAAGTATTCTATGATTCGAGCATGATCTTGACCATGCCTTTAATATTGTTTCTGTATTAATAATTTCTCTAGGAGAAAAATACTCATTTTTTTGTAACTTGATAACAACATGCTATAGGTCAGTGGTACTACCTATGGGGTCAAACCAACATGGTGAAAGCAGTTATGGTGAAACCAAGTTCTAATAGTGTGATGTTTGCTGGGTGATAGGTTTATCTCAACCATGAATTGCTGCTCATAGTCAGTTTCTCTATTTCAGGTTAGTGCCTTTGTTATTGTTGGGCTTAGAGTTGGTCGATTTAATTTTAGTGAGCATGTAATCAACTTACGCTCCTATAAATGGAGTTGGCGAACAGATAATGTTTGCGACTTTTGATAATGTCATTTAGTCTCTTTGTTATATTAATAACAGAGTTGGGAAACAGATAATGCCTGTGACTTTTGACCCGTTTAGTTCGTTTGACCCATATAGGGTGTTTTACTTTAGGCTAATTTTTACATTTGACCCTTCTACAAACTGAGTTAACCTGTTTCCATATTAATGGGCTGAAATGTTTGTATTTAAGCCTTCTATATATGTGATTGCTAAGGACTAAAACTTAGTTTCATTCAGGCACTTTTTGACTACATTGCATCAGAACTTGCTAAGTTTGTTTCTGATGAAATTGAGAAGTTCGGCTTTGTGAAAGGAGACGGAGGGAATTGGGGTTCACCTTCTCATTCCTGTTGACGTTGTTGTCTATCGACTCAGGGGCCTTTAGTCTCATTTTAAATATACAAGTCGGAATTTCCTCGCTAAAGCTTCATGCCTAGCTATTAGCATTATTCCTGATAATTGATAGATTCTTCAAAGATCACCCAACATACATCATCTATAGTCAAATGTACTTTCTTATTTTTCTTTAAGCTTTCAATTGCTAGATGGAACATGCATATATATTAAGCCAACATACATCATCTATTTTCTGATGTATAACTATTAGATGGTACATATATATTAAGCCATAACTCACTTACGTTTAGATGAAACATGTATTGACAAATGCTATGTTTTGAAAAATGCTATCACTAAAGGCCTGTGTTTTGAAAAATACAATTGCCTATCAATTTTTGCCCATGAAACGAGTCTGCTAAAAAACCGACCTTCTATTTAGGTGATACAAGACAACACTGATATGGTCCTAAACCTTTGATAATTAGAGATGAGTGAATGCCATAATGCTCAATACGTTAGCTGATGTCTTTGATAACCCAATTCCTTCTCCGATTGATTCTTTTTCAACTTAATAATGAAATGCATGTTAGTTTATAGTATGAACTTTATACTTTTGACGAGTTTTGGCCTGGTTGGCTAGTTCAATCATATGGCCTGGTTTTGCTTTGTTTACTCTTGTAGGGTTTATCCATTTGACTTGCAAACAAATTATATAGCCCATGTGTAGAGTTTGCCTCCTCTAATATTACATTAAAGTGTTTTCTGATGACTTTTACATTCTGTGCAGAGATTGGCATCTGATTTTGTTTCAGATTGTAAATTTCTAACCGTTGGGCATGTTGGTTCATGTATGGGTTTTAATGACCAAAGGGCCATGTTGAAGAAAATGACAAACAAAGCAATCTTATGGATCTTCTTCATGCTCTGACGATCATAGAGGTGTACAACTTAGCCTGTTATCATCATCTTACCACCTAAGTTTGTTTGAAAGAGTTGATATAAGATTACCACAACAACGTTCCATTCATAAACTAAGCAATATGGTTGTTTATTTGTTTGAGTTCCTTCAGTTGTGGGTTCTTTTATGTCAACTTTACTTGATTGGATTGAATTGGCTTGATTTACACACATCTGATTTCGCGCAATGCGAGGGTTCATTATATATATTAAAATCCATGAAAAGTTCTGAGAGGGAAACACAGTAGCTAAGCCCATCGCCCAGCCAATAATATGCTTTCACGTACGCAGCATTTTTCCCCCTCTTTTTACTTCTCTCACTGCCCCACACCACAGACTCTCCAGTCCCTTCTTCTCTCACTGCTAGCTCTACATGAGGTTTAATTCTATCTCCAACTACCTGTCTATGCTGTTTCCTTTTTTTGGGGATTTTTTTAACTGTCTGCTTATGATGATTTTGAGCTTCCTTCCGGATATTCTGAACCACTGTGATGGTTCCTTGAAGACTTGCAATGCTCCGCTTGAAACAAGGTGTGTTTTTTCCTCTAATTGGTTGCAATGTTACAATTATATTCCTTTTCTTTCTTAGGATGCCTTATGTGTTGGTGAAGTTGATGATGTAATCTAACTATTTACCTTAAGATTCTTAACGGAAAACTCACAGAAGAAGGTATCTTCGATTTTATTTTATTAAAAAATTCCTAAATTTATGAATCATCGAAATTTTTAGAGCAGTTTTAAAATGAAATGTTATGGTTTCATTAGTGTGTTTTGTATGTTGTGTTAGTTTATGTGATATAAGATCGCAATGCACTTTAAAGTTGAAGTATACCGAAGTGATAGGAGCACAACTAGATTTTCCTGGTAGCATTTAGGATTTTAGGGGGTGTTTCGCTTATCCTTTTTGCTTGGCTCTTTTGTTAATGTGTTGTCCAAATGCCATTAGCCCCTCTTAGAAAAGAGCCAAATCAGCGCATCGACGGGGTATTGCAAGAAACATGTTACATATTGCTATTGAGTCTGCTGAATCTTATGGTCAGAGTTGTATATAGTCTTTATCCTATCTCATGTAAACAGGATTGCGGTTGAGTGGAGGCAGGGGTGGGCATTTTTGGTAGTTAAGGGAGGCCTTTAGACTTTATATACGACAATACATGAAGGAGTGTTTTGTTTAAGGGTATGAGTTTGAGGATATTGGATTGATACCCATACCCCTAAAACTGGCAATCGTCCATACACACCTAATGGGTTGGGTTAAATTCATCTGCTCTCAATGATACCTATGGTGGTTTCTGTCAGAAAACTAAATGACACCTGGTCATTTAAGTTTGTAAAACTTGCACCAATTTGGTAGAGTTTTGTATTTAGTACGGTCTCTAGAAGGGAGCGGCTCTTTTAAGTAATACTAGGCCCTCAATTGCTACGAATAAGACTGCAATCAGGAATGTGTTTGCAGGATTCAAGTTCGATTTGGCACTAGCCATGGTACGAAAATCATTAGTTAGGGCTTTATTAATTGCCTTAATTTATTAATTATTAATATTAATGTTTGTATTTTGATGTTAACATTTAAAAGTAGTATTTTCGTGGGGAGATCAGGTAATCATCTCATATTTGTAAGAGGGTTTGACATAAAAGTGTTACCCTAATTGGTATTGCAAGCATGGTGATTTGTTTTTTGCATGGTTTCTAAGTTACACAGTTGCCTTCATCTTAAGTAATGAGTAAAGCCTAATGTTTTTACTTAGGGAGCTCTTATATCTGCTTATATGATATTACCTAAGATTGCTAATGTGTAGTTCACATAGATGATTGGCCTAGGAATGTTGCCTGATTTGTACGGAAAGAAACTCAACAGAAGCAGCCTCGATTTTTAGAAGTACGGTGGGGAAAAGTATTCTTTATGAACTACAAATTTACAACTCATTTATACAAGTTTTCTCAAAGAATCAAAAGATGGAGCTGGCGATGGAGGTGGTGTGATTCTAAACAGAGTTGACCATTGACAGCGTTGTTCAAAGATGGTTTCAGCTTGTCCATATTTTCATCTTAAGCTGGTCATGAAATGATGATTCATTTTGCCATAATTTACGCCGGGTAATTACAAGCTCTCTATTTAATTTGCACCGATCTTATTAGTTACAACATTCACGTAGTAAAATGTGTAATTTTGTGTTATAGAGTTATGTATGTTAATGCCCTTTGCAATTTACATGAACCCAATCTTCATTTACAAGGCTATTCAAAGTGAAAGAGTTCATTTCGGGTAAATGTTACTTTTGTTGTAAAGCAGGTCTTTTAAGTTTGCCATATTAGTAAAAAATTTACGTTTGCATTTAGGCTATTACTATGCTTGGAAGGATTTCTGCCATTCAATGTGTTACAAAGTTCCAATTTCTACCGGTAGTGAAGCGAGGCAGGTAGTTTTCTAGTTATACTAAGTAACTAACATACGTAACTCTTCTAGCTGACAATACAAGAATCAAACTATACAATCTTAGACCAAGCCAAAAAAGATTAGTTCAGACAAGCATGATCATCTCATTTTTTTTTCCACAACTTTTGTGTATATAGAAAGAGGGTTTTGATTTTCAATTTTTTGTTTAGGGTATCTTAAATTGAAAAGCATGCATATATATATATATAGATAGATAGATGATTATCGATCGGATGTAAAAATGTGAAAAGTAAAGCACAAATTAGAAAGCAAGAAGATGAAGATGATTTATAAAGAAAACAGAATATAGGTATTAGATTTTGTGTTAATATAGATATATATGGATTGTGCATAGGAATGTATTTATTTGATTTAGATTTTTAGGTTTGCAGGTAAATAATTTAAAAGTGGAAATGACCATATCCCTGCTGTGCACAACACGTGAGGGACTTAAGATAATGGTCATTATTTTGCAAAATAAAAAATGAAACCTGATTTTCTCGGATAACCACAACTCCAACGACAGTTAATTTTAATTAGTCAAAAAAAATAAAGGATTGGTACCTCAGAATATAAACAATTTTACTAAGACCAATTAAAAACTTAAGATCATAGTATGTATTGTATCGAACTTCAATCATATGCATTGTATGTAATGAACTTTCAAATCGTGTGTATTGTATCCGACCAATTAAAAATTTACAAGGGATGGAGATTCCTTAAAGTTTCGCAACTTGACTAGTCAAGTTGTGGAAATCTTGACCCCCGAATTAAAATCAAGGGACAAGATTCAAAGATTAACTTTGAATCTTGTCCTTTGATTTTGATCCAAAGGTCGAGATTGACTTAACTTGACCCATCAAGTTATAAATAACTTTAGGGAATCCCCACCCATTGCACTATATGTATCCGACCAATCAAATACTTACCAGTGACACTTATATGGTAGCCACATAAACCCAAATACATACAATGCACACAATTCGAGAGTTCAATACATACAATGAACACAATTTTAGTTTTTTGACAGACGAATAATTCACAGACATTACACCCACCTTTAACACAAAGATATATAAGTATAATCATTAGAGTATAATCACTAATGACTAATTTACATTCCATGGTTCAAATACTTTTTAGCGATTGCCCCATCACCACCCTTGGGGTAAAACCCGCCAGCCATTTTTTCGTTTCCGCTTCCATATACGATTCTTAGTATTTCTTCTGGTGTTCGGCCATACGCCAATGAATCCTCATCCCCTGCTAACACATTCCCTTCTATATTCTTTTCGGCCCCAAGCTTGATTGGCACGGTGAGCCCTTCATCCTTCAACCCCTTATTACCTAACTTGTTTCGTAGTTGAGATATTTTGTTTGTGAATTCGGCTACAGTAATCTCATATGGAACCACCTTCTCCTTTTTCCGTTCGTAAAGTAGGGTTCTGATGACCGCGTCCTGACCTGATTCGACTCCTAGTAAGCTTGCTACAAGCTGATCATAAACAATCTTGTTATTGTTATTGCACAAATGGTCAATGCATAATGAAAACATATATATGTGTATATCAATACAACATTTTTCTACATTCTTAATTTCAAACACGTCCCTGACAACAAATTTGTCATTTTTATACAATTTTTTCTAAATGTATGAAATTAGGTTGTTTGTGTTGTATAAAATGTCTAATTGTTATCATCAAACTTATGATATCGTAACTATATAATCACTAGGATAGTAATCCACTGGCAATGATTTGTGTCTCTCACAAGTTCTATGACCCTATCATTGCTATAAATCCCTTTAATCCTAGTGACCACGTAGCTTCTCCCAATAACACCACTACAGATACGTCAAATATGTACGATACGAAACGAGTCGACACATAATACAAGATTCGACAGCCATGCTCTAGACCACAAGAGGAGTTGTTTTGGATTAGTCAGCTCACAAAGCAAGTGAGATCACCCACACTTGTAAGAAGCAAAAATAAAATAGCATAACTATATATCCCTTTAAAATTATAGAAATAAAAAACAAAAATTGACACTGATAAGTGCATTCAAATTTTCAAATATGTATATGTTTGACATATCTATAGTGGTGTTATTTCAAAAGAGGTGATTATAATCATTTCGTACGTATTACCCTTCTTGCACCTTTGTGAAGCATATCTATACTATCTTATAATACAAAAATAACACTCTCTTATGGTGTTGAAAATGTAACCATGCAAATGTACAAAATTGTCTCTCCTTTATTTCAATTCAAATGCATTTCTATCTAAAACACTCTCACCTCAATTGATTGTCCACTTATACTGTTAATACATGTTGGCTGCTATTGAAGCTACGTTATTATCGTGGTATCTCGCTTAATTGATTGCCCACTTATACTGTTTTCGGTAATCACGATATCGAACGCACTATCAATGGTATCCGCTGCAACGCGCGGGTACCATGCTAGTAATAGTACGGTTCTATTAAAACTCAGCAACTTAAATTTAATAAAACTAATAATAGTATTACTTATTCTTTTTTTTAGCTATAAGAATTTATTGTCGAGCATCTAAAATGTCGCCAAATCCATGACACTGACTCGTCATGTCACGTCAGTATTTTTTTTACTTTTTTTTTTCAAAGTACGTCAACATTTTATTAGTAGTCACTCTTATTCATCATTTTGAATTCATCAAGTTTATAGCTAGACCAACTTAGTGCTTAAGTTGTTTACGGCATCAATAATATGGTCCATAGCAACAAGTTTATATAGGTTTTTATAACAAGTTCTCAAAGTCCAAATGTATGGATGAATAATAGAGAACAATAGTAGTATGAAACCATTGATAGTTGGAAAAAAAAAGTAAGGTATCAGATAAAAGGACAAAATGAAAAGTAGGACGACAAACCCAAATGAATGAACCTTTCGGGAAACTGGACTACGAAGTTTCGGGTTAGCTCCAACGTAGCCGGTAAGGCCAACGTAAGGAATGATGTAGCAAGAAATAAGATAGTTGATATCATTTGCGTAAGGATCAAACGGAGGAGAAAGAGGGCTCCCAAATGCGTTGTTTATAACAGTTGCAAATGCTTCGGTAGTTAAGTTTAACAATGGCCTTGGAAATCCTTTTACCGTGCTCTTAATTGCCCTAAATCAATATATCAATTAGAAGCATAATAATTAGCATTTTTTTTTCATCAAAAAAATGTTTGACACAAATAATACTAGCATTGTCAATTTTATTTTGAAAATAGTGTGCAATTAAAGTTAGAATGAATAAGTCCTAATGTATTATATTAATAAGAGTAACAAAAACACAAGGGTAGAATGAGAATGATAAATTGTTAATAAAATTCTTTAAATTTTTTGGTACATGATAAATAGGATAGAGCGATGATTTGCACATTATTTGTTTTAACTATATACCATCAAACATGTTTCAGAGTGTTTTACTCTACACTACTATAATACACGTTTGATGGTTTACGACCAAAAAAAAAAAAAACTTTACAATAAAATTTATATAACTTTGTACTTTCGAAAAATTGAAGGGTGTGAGAACAAACCTTACGTGTCCAACTTCTTGATAACCAAATTGAAGGATTATGTCTTTAACAAGAGGACTAAGATTGGCTTGTTTTGCACCGATGGGCGACGGTCCCCCATCGGCTAGATCAGGTTGTACGCTATCCAGACCCTTACCCAAGGCTCCAAATAGGAAATATTCGGCTTCAAAATACTCTAGATTTAAAGGGAATTCTAATAGATTCATGTCGGATTTAAGTGAGTGGAATGTCGAGTTCACTGTGGCAGGAGTGAAGAGGAAAATGAGGAGTATGGTGATGATCATATTGGTATTGGATACCATGATTAAATGTAGATGCAATATAGTATATGTAAGGTCGTTTGAAAGGCTAAGCACGTATTGAATTTTGAGTCTTTCTCGAATCCTATTTATAGGAATTCTTAAGTAGTGAAACTTTGAAAGAGTCAAATAATGGTGCCGCTTGGTAAAGCTCTATCATGACACGTGAAAATCAATTTAATCAATGAGAAATCAGGAGTTAGGACTTCTTGATGGTATATGTATATACACGAAAAAAATGATAAACATAGCCTTTCAGACTACGTACATATTAAAATTCATTATATACAGAGTTAATGACACTATGGGAGTATGGGACATACCAATAATATTATATTTTTTCACACTTTTAGTTATGTGAACAAATTAAAAAATTTGTCATGTTTTTATGTGTGTAAAAATATGTACAACTAAAAGTGTGTAGAAATTAATTCACACTAAAAATGTGGTATTTTAAAAGTTCACAATTTTTAGTGCGGACTTTCATATTTAATTTGTCACAACACATTTGTCCACACCACATATCTAGTTAGTGTGGACAAATGTGGTGTAACAAATTAAATATGAAAGTTCACACTAAAAAATGTGAACTTTTAGAATATCATAATATTTAGTGTGGATTAATTTCTACTTCTATATAAAATTTACACACATAAAAGCGTGACGAATGTTACCTTCGTTGTCATAAGTTTATCTGTAACACCCGTGAATTTTGACCGTTGACTTTTGTGTAATTTGACTAACAAACTTATTGAATGAAGTAATTTGGGCCCATTTATGATTTTATGACTAAGTGGTATGTTAGTCGAGTCGTTAATATGTCGTTTGGCGTTTAGTAGTGTAAGTGATTGTTTATATGGCTTGTGGGAGAAACGGGTCGGCCCGTGGGTAGTCCATGACCCACCAGCCCCAATGACCCATTTCCCCCCCCCCCTTATCCTTTCCTTCCTTCTCCCTTCTCATTCTATCTATCTCTTTATCTCTTTCTCTCTTCTCTCAAAAACTAGCAAAAGAACCAATTTAATCTCTTCACCATTTCTTGCATCAAACTAGTAGTGGGTCGATTATAACACAAGAATCTTAGCCATCTTAACCTCGTTTGCTTCATATCGAAGAATCAAAGTCAAGTTCTTACCATTTTATCCATTTGACCTAATTTCGGGTTCTAGCTCAAGGAGACGTTTTGGTAAGTCAAATTCATCCCATTTACTTCTATTTATACTTGTTCTAATGTTTCTAGTCGTTTTTATGGGATTTCAAGACATGTTTATGGTAAAAATGGAAATTAGGGTTAGGGTTAGGGTTTGAATGATTCATGAGTGATTTTGATGTTTTGGTCGAAATTGTGGGTTGGGTTATGTGTATTTATGGTCATTGATGTTTAGTTATGCTTCAAAATGGGTTACAAATCGTTTTGGTGTGGTTTGGGTTGAATTTGGGGGTTTTGGGTTCGTTTTTCTGCACTTGATGCTGCTGGTGTAGTTGCTGCCCAGTATGGGGCGTAACCTACGCCCCTTGGGGCCGTAGGTTACGCTAGTTGTTTTTCCTTGGGCGTAGGCTACGCCCATTTGGGCCGTAGCTTACGCTTATCCCCATCTTTAAATTGGACCTTACGCCAAAATGCTTCTGTCTACGCCAACTTTTACGCCAAAAATGTATTTTCTAGAGGACCGTAGGTTACGCCCCTGTTGACCGTACCTTACGCCCATCCAGACTTTGCCTAGCGTAGCTTACGCCCCTTGCCACCGTACCTTACGCCTGTTTAATTCTGACCGCCGTAACCTACGCCCCTTGTTGGCCGTAGCTTACGCTTATCCCCATCTTTAAATTGGACCTTACGCCAAAATGCTTCTGTCTACGCCAACTTTTACGCCAAAAATGTATTTTCTAGAGGACCGTAGGTTACGCCCCTGTTGACCGTACCTTACGCCCATCCAGACTTTGCCTAGCGTAGCTTACGCTTATCCCCATCTTTAAATTGGACCTTACGCCAAAATGCTTCTGTCTACGCCAACTTTTACGCCAAAAATGTATTTTCTAGAGGACCGTACCTTACTCTTCACCATTTCTTGCATCAAACTAGTAGTGGGTCGATTATAACACAAGAATCTTAGCCATCTTAACCTCGTTTGCTTCATATCGAAGAATCAAAGTCAAGTTCTTACCATTTTATCCATTTGACCTAATTTCGGGTTCTAGCTCAAGGAGACGTTTTGGTAAGTCAAATTCATCCCATTTACTTCTATTTATACTTGTTCTAATGTTTCTAGTCGTTTTTATGGGATTTCAAGACATGTTTATGGTAAAAATGGAAATTAGGGTTAGGGTTAGGGTTTGGGTTAGGGTTAGGGTTAGGGTTAGGGTTAGGGTTAGGGTTAGGGTTAGGGTTAGGGTTAGGGTTAGGGTTAGGGTTAGGGTTAGGGTTAGGGTTAGGGTTAGGGTTAGGGTTAGGGTTAGGGTTAGGGTTAGGGTTAGGGTTAGGGTTAGGGTTAGGGTTAGGGTTTGAATGATTCATGAGTGATTTTGATGTTTTGGTCGAAATTGTGGGTTGGGTTATGTTTGAGGAATATTGGTTTGGTGGCACAGGTTCATTGTACATTGATTGTTGGTTCATGAGCATGCATTTACATTTGATTGTAAGCATTGCATACATTGTTGATGAGCCCTCGGCAGGGGATTGCCGACATCCTGGTGCATAGATGTATGCACCCGTTAGGGATGTAGTTCCTGACCCCGAGTATATAGACATATATATCTCGATGTTTTTGAGATACAGCCTTGTTCATTGTTATGACAGAAGGGTATCGTTGCATTGGTGACTGCGTTCACGCATAGGATAGGCATGTTGGCTTATTCATGCATTTGGCACTTACATTGACTCATACATCATTCGTGCATTCTCATTTCACTCTTACTTGTCTTGTGTAATCCTGTTGTTGGACGATATTGTGTTGCTTAGAGGCTCGCTGTAAGTCATGCCTAGCCTCTACTCATATATTGTGATTATTGTTGGTGGTTCTTTATGGACCATACTACGAACTCACCAACCTTGTGTTGACTATGCTTAGTACACTTTTCAGGTAATCAGGTGCTCCCCGGACGTGGTGTTTAGTTGCTTGCTTGCTGTCTAACCCGGACTTGGACCTCATGGATCAAGGATTCATGGACCCTCCTTTTGCATTATACTTAGGATCGTTTGCCATCTTTGGATGTATTATGTTAACGTTGATGGCTAATTGCTCCTGTTGTATTTTGTTACTTGTTTTGCTATGTTTTGGATTCACCGAATCGTTAATTGCATTTAGTTTGTTCTATTGTAATTCCACCGGGTGCTGTATGATTTCCGTGACATTTCGAGCTCCGGCTTGGGGTGTTACAACTAATTATTTCCTAAAAAATATATTTTTTGGGTTTCTTGAATTATAATTGAATACGTTTTCATTTAATAAGACTTTATCCGACACGTGTGGTCTTTATTTATTAAAAACAACAGGTATTTTTAAATATGATTGTTACACAGGTGTGGGAAACAAAATTCTTTTGAGTGATCATTTTCTATTCTCGAGCTAGGGCTTTTTTTTTTACAATCTCGGATACGATTCTTATAAGTATGATAAACAACTTTTAAAATTGCCCCCCCCAACAAAAAAAATTCTGGCTCCGTCTCTGATTATATATATACACAAAAAAGGTTATTTGTAAAATTAAAAGATGGTAATTTCTTTTTTTCGAACATTCAGTCGGTACACGACATCAGGGAAACCTCACCGTATAATGGTGAAGCCTTGCACGTACCCTAGACAACGAGATGTTGACTATAGGCCATTACAAGTATTCGGAGGAAAAACCCCAAGACTTGTCATCCCTAAGAATCGAACTCAAGACATTGGGTAAACCTGGCGTGTTTACTTGTGTTTATTGATGTATTGTTTGTTTGACCTGATTGTTGGATTGATGTGACATATCTTTTCGTTTGATTGACTTGGGTTGTGTTTTCGTTAAGTATTACTTACACATTAGGATAGACGTACATACATGGAAGTCGGTTATGCCTTCCTTTGGGTTTTAGATGTGGTGGGAAGGCTGCGGGTGACCCTATACATAAGCATCTGGGACTTCAAGAAAGTAGAATCCTCTGAAGTATATGTACGTATAGTTGGTTTATATTGTGACTAGTGGTTCACCTTGTTGGTTTATTGATCGTTGGCTTATGGTTGTCGTATTTTGATTGTTGGGTTATGTTTGAGGAATATTGGTTTGGTGGCACAGGTTCATTGTACATTGATTGTTGGTTCATGAGCATGCATTTACATTTGATTGTAAGCATTGCATACATTGTTGATGAGCCCTCGGCAGGGGATTGCCGACATCCTGGTGCATAGATGTATGCACCCGTTAGGGATGTAGTTCCTGACCCCGAGTATATAGACATATATATCTCGATGTTTTTGAGATACAGCCTTGTTCATTGTTATGACAGAAGGGTATCGTTGCATTGGTGACTGCGTTCACGCATAGGATAGGCATGTTGGCTTATTCATGCATTTGGCACTTACATTGACTCATACATCATTCGTGCATTCTCATTTCACTCTTACTTGTCTTGTGTAATCCTGTTGTTGGACGATATTGTGTTGCTTAGAGGCTCGCTGTAAGTCATGCCTAGCCTCTACTCATATATTGTGATTATTGTTGGTGGTTCTTTATGGACCATACTACGAACTCACCAACCTTGTGTTGACTATGCTTAGTACACTTTTCAGGTAATCAGGTGCTCCCCGGACGTGGTGTTTAGTTGCTTGCTTGCTGTCTAACCCGGACTTGGACCTCATGGATCAAGGATTCATGGACCCTCCTTTTGCATTATACTTAGGATCGTTTGCCATCTTTGGATGTATTATGTTAACGTTGATGGCTAGTTGCTCCTGTTGTATTTTGTTACTTGTTTTGCTATGTTTTGGATTCACCGAATCGTTAATTGCATTTAGTTTGTTCTATTGTAATTCCACCGGGTGCTGTATGATTTCCGTGACATTTCGAGCTCCGGCTTGGGGTGTTACATTATCAAGAAATTTTTTTCACTGTTTGGGTATGTAAATGTGTAGTACATTGACAGTGTAGCTGTTTGTGGAAAGATCATTTTCTTTCAAATTATTATATATATTTATCACAAACAACTAATTATAATAATCATAATAGTTATGTAGGAAAGATACATATACAAGCTAATTATTTCCTAAAAATTATCTTTTTTGGGTTTCTTGAATTATAATCGAATACGTTTTCATTTAATAAGACCTTATCCGACACGTGTGGTCTTTATTTATTAAAAACAACAGGTATTTTTAAATATGATTGTTACACAGGTGTGGGAAACAAAATTCTTTTGAGTGATCATTTTCTATTCTCGAGCTAGGGCTTTTTTTTTTACAATCTCGGATACGATTCTTATAAGTATGATAAACAACTTTTAAAATTGCCCCCAACAAAAAAAATTCTGGCTCCGTCTCTGATTATATATATACACAAAAAAGGTTATTTGTAAAATTAAAAGATGGTAATTTCTTTTTTTCGAACATTCAGTCGGTACACGACATCAGGGAAACCTCACCGTATAATGGTGAAGCCTTGCACGTACCCTAGACAACGAGATGTTGACTATAGGCCATTACAAGTATTCGGAGGAAAACCCCAAGACTTGTCATCCCTAAGAATCGAACTCAAGACATTGGGTAAAACCTGGGAGTGCCTCTGACCAGTTGAACTAATCATCATTGGTTGGTTAATTTATTTAATATGTAAAACATGCATGTATGTAATAGCTCCATAAATACAGGTTATACTAGACGTATGTCTGCGCGATGCAGCGGCGATGGTGGTAACGAAGACGGTATAGGGCCAACAGCAGTGGTGGCGGCGATGTGTGAGGTAGCGATGGTGGTGATGTGTTGGTGAATGTAAAATTAATTGATGTAAGAGGGGTTAAGAGAGTTATTTAAGGGTTAGAGGACCTAAGTTATAAGTTATTTCATTAAGAGTATTATAGGTATTTAGGTGGAGATGTTTAAATTTGTGAATAAATAAGAGAGATAATATGGTCATTTCAACGTCTTAATTGCCTAAAGGGGGAGGGGTAGTTTGTTTTATATAGTAGTATAGATTTATCATTTTCTATAATTTTATAAGAATTAACGGCTTAAAAATATATCAAATTATACACAAATATTTTTGGTATATATAACTATGTTGATTGTAAATATTTATATTTCAAACTTTTAACATTGTTATATCTAGGTATATGCGGCATCTATATATCTATATCTATATATTATATATATTTATCACAAACAACTAATTATAATAATCATAATAGTTATGTAGGAAAGATACATATACAAGCTAATTATTTCCTAAAAATTATCTTTTTTGGGTTTCTTGAATTATAATCGAATACGTTTTCATTTAATAAGACCTTTATCCGACACGTGTGGTCTTTATTTATTAAAAACAACAGGTATTTTTAAATATGATTGTTACACAGGTGTGGGAAACAAAATTCTTTTGAGTGATCATTTTCTATTCTCGAGCTAGGGCTTTTTTTTTTACAATCTCGGATACGATTCTTATAAGTATGATAAACAACTTTTAAAATTGCCCCCCCCAACAAAAAAAATTCTGGCTCCGTCTCTGATTATATATATACACAAAAAAGGTTATTTGTAAAATTAAAAGATGGTAATTTCTTTTTTTCGAACATTCAGTCGGTACACGACATCAGGGAAACCTCACCGTATAATGGTGAAGCCTTGCACGTACCCTAGACAACGAGATGTTGACTATAGGCCGTTACAAGTATTCGGAGGAAAACCCCAAGACTTGTCATCCCTAAGAATCGAACTCAAGACATTGGGTAAAACCTGGGAGTGCCTCTGACCAGTTGAACTAATCATCATTGGTTGGTTAATTTATTTAATATGTAAAACATGCATGTATGTAATAGCTCCATAAATACAGGTTATACTAGACGTATGTCTGCGCGATGCAGCGGCGATGGTGGTAACGAAGACGGTATAGGGCCAACAGCAGTGGTGGCGGCGATGTGTGAGGTAGCGATGGTGGTGATGTGTTGGTGAATGTAAAATTAATTGATGTAAGAGGGGTTAAGAGAGTTATTTAAGGGTTGAGGACCTAAGTTATAAGTTATTTCATTAAGAGTATTATAGGTATTTAGGTGGAGATGTTTAAATTTGTGAATAAATAAGAGAGATAATATGGTCATTTCAACGTCTTAATTGCCTAAAGGGGGAGGGGTAGTTTGTTTTATATAGTAGTATAGATTTATCATTTTCTATAATTTTATAAGAATTAACGGCTTAAAAATATATCAAATTATACACAAATATTTTTGGTATATATAACTATGTTGATTGTAAATATTTATATTTCAAACTTTTAACATTGTTATATCTAGGTATATGCGGCATCTATATATCTATATCTATATATATATATATATAGCAGAAGGGTAAAATAAAACAAATATATTTACATAAAACAAGTAAGACATAATATGAGCTTGACACATGTCCTTTACTAACTAATTATATTTTTAATAGACAAAGGGTAGTAAATATAGTAATGTAAATAGATATCCCAAATTTACGTTGGGTTTTTCCCAAAATATCAGTCCCACTTTCTCTCCCCCAAATAATAAACCAATTGCAGATCTAATAATTTTGAAAAAGAGTTCATTATAATGAACAACCATCAAATAAATCAATTAACAACCCAACATCGAACCTTTAGGAACCGCCCATGGCTGCCAAAGTGGGGGAGTAAGGTGGAGGTGCTAGCTGTCACACCCGGTTGTAGCGGAAATACAGGGTTGAACATTTAATTGTATACTAACCAAAAGCTAATAGAAATTACATCCATTAATGCCAATACAAGTTTAATACAAGTACAATCGTTCAGATGTGGACCCCAAAATACGGATACAAGCCATCCTCATTTGAAACTGGGCCACTAAATACGAGTTCAATATTTGGATAGTCTAATACAATTAGAACTAAAACATGATAGTCCTCAAATGTCTGACGCTAATTGTACGTCCAAAGTCAAAAGATGGCCCTATAATGCCAAATACGATCCAAGACTTACTGTTGGTTACCTGAAAAGCATGAAATTTAGAGAGGATCAACTATCGAAATAGTTGGTGAGTTTACAGTGTGTTTGACCAAAAGTCCAGTCGTCATTGGGAGCACACAATGACATATAGTTATTTAAGACAAGACATCCGGGATTACATATCCGACAGTATATAATGACAGTCCAGACCGAAGTCCGACAATAAGACCAATATGCCTCGCACAGGATTTCCCGTCTAAAGTGGGGTGCGGACCAGAACTATGACAGTCAAATACGAAAGTTGACCAGACAACCATTAGGATCTCTTAATGGTGATAACTATATAGGGGCAAAATTTTAGTCCGTCAAACACAAAGAACAATTTAGTCAGCCGACAACATGGCAAGTCAAAGTCATTTAGATCAATATTTATAGTTTAATACAAGTACAATCGTTCAGATGTGGACCCCAAAATACGGATACAAGCCATCCTCATTTGAAACTGGGCCACTAAATACGAGTTCAATATTTGGATAGTCTAATACAATACAATCGTTCAGATGTGGACCCCAAAATACGGATACAAGCCATCCTCATTTGAAACTGGGCCACTAAATACGAGTTCAATATTTGGATAGTCTAATACAATTAGAACTAAAACATGATAGTCCTCAAATGTCTGACGCTAATTGTACGTCCAAAGTCAAAAGATGGCCCTATAATGCCAAATACGATCCAAGACTTACTGTTGGTTACCTGAAAAGCATGAAATTTAGAGAGGATCAACTATCGAAATAGTTGGTGAGTTTACAGTGTGTTTGACCAAAAGTCCAGTCGTCATTGGGAGCACACAATGACATATAGTTATTTAAGACAAGACATCCGGGATTACATATCCGACAGTATATAATGACAGTCCAGACCGAAGTCCGACAATAAGACCAATATGCCTCGCACAGGATTTCCCGTCTAAAGTGGGGTGCGGACCAGAACTATGACAGTCAAATACGAAAGTTGACCAGACAACCATTAGGATCTCTTAATGGTGATAACTATATAGGGGCAAAATTTTAGTCCGTCAAACACAAAGAACAATTTAGTGAGCCGACAACATGGCAAGTCAAAGTCATTTAGATCAATATTTCATAAGACACGTATACACATTTTTCGACAGCCGTCAACATGGCAAACATAAGACAAATGATTTAAATAACCAAATTTCATGGCATAGACAAAGACAAATCATTTATAAAGTAGTCGTGTATACAACAGTGCATGCTTTTCAGGCCCAAAGTAAAAGGAAAAAGGGCGCCATAAACTCACCTTAGCGATCAACGAGCTAAAAGGGCGAGCAAACTTGACAATGAGCAATCTAGTCTCCACGTCTATCCAAAACCTAGGATATGAGTACGAATGGTGAGGATCAAGTCTCAAGACGTCAAGTATCCTATGTAAAACTACTTAGCTATCGAACCTAGAATGCCCCGACGGAGAATGTGATTTTAACGTCCATTTTATTTGACTTTAGTTTCCAACGTTGTTGTCATTGACATTATAATGTAGTCTCAAGTACTAATCCATATAAACAAAGTTCAAGTGTACAAGTTATTGTCTTTTGAAAATATCATACAGAGCTAAAAATCGCGGCGTGATCATAGACCATCGCGGCGCGATGCCTGACCTGAACGAGTAAAAACCCAGATTTCGACCATTTTCCGAAATCCAAAACGTTTTATAATCCAACCTTTTCATTACAATGACTAGAGACATGTTCAAAGAACTGAAAACTATCCATTTTGCTAACCAAATACGATTTCCAACTCTTTTGATTTCAAATACTTACTTCTAATCAAATTTCCATTTCACTAACCAAATTTATCTTCTAGACTAACAAATTCAATCAAAAATAAATGGAACTACATCAAGATTAAATTTATAAGAATCAAAAGTTTTAAAGAAACAATTTACTTACAATCTTGATGTTCTTGAAAATGAAGTCAAGAAGAAATGAGGATGAAGATGATGATGATGATTCTTGCTAGATGATCTTTGTTATAGCAATTAAAAGTATTTTTCCTTTTGATCTTTCCTTGCCAAATCCAATTGAGAGTGAAGAGATGAGAGAAACTAGAGTGTTTGTGTGTGTGTTTTGGTGTAGTAACAAAGAAGAAAGGGAAAGGGGGTGTTTGGTGTTTTAATTCCCTCCACAAAAGGGGAGGCCGGCCCATGTGGCCTAAAACTTGATATTTTGGTACCCCAAATTTGATAAAATGCTTACGATTATAACCGCATGACTAAAAGGTTATAATTTAAAGTAAAGGCATTTTTCCTCGTGTTATTTAAATTAAGACGAGTCAATAAAATTTCGTCAAAGTAAACTTTAAAAATACTAAGTCTAGACAGTCTATTTATTGTGTACAAGACATAACCTTTAAATATTTATTTAAAGTTATTTTTAGACTGGGCATTCCTCTAGATAGCTAATAGTCTACGTCATCAGGATACGTCTAACTGAACTAAGTCAAAAGTCCAAATGTCTAATAATTTCCACGTCCATGACCGTCTAAATTAGACGAGATTATGATAATGACTAAGCTTAAATGAGATTAAGACTAACCCGATGCTAATTAATTACGGGTTGTCACACTAGCGATCTAGATATAGTTCAAAAATGACTCACAATTACCTTTCAACATACCTTTAATTTTCTTCCTCATATCATTATCTCAATTGATAGTTAACTACTTAAAATAAGGTTTCTTGTAGTCCGATTTCAAAATCCTTGTTTCAAAAAGAGTCATTCTCTATATTTCTTGTCTATGTTTTCAAAATCCTACATGACCAAGGTTTTCAACCATGATGAGGGGTAACGACGATGATGTGGTTAGTGGTGGTTTTGATTTATATATTCAACCTCTATCTTGTAGTCTGATCCCTTCCAAAAAATAGTGATGACGATGATGTGGTTAGTTTGTGTATACGGATGTGGACTATGGCGGTTCTAGCAAGATGTATCACTTTTTTTCAAGCCCTAACAGTTGGCTTCATGATGCTGACAATCGATACATATTGCTAATACAGTATTTGATAATTATTGATGCACACTGAAATTGTTCAAATAATACTTGTGCATCATTTCGTACAACATTTTTCTCCACATAATACTTGTGCATCAATTTTTACATAATATATGTGGCTCTATGCATCATTTTTTACGCAATAATATTTATCGTTGCAATATCAAGGTGCTCTGTTAATAAAGTTGTTCAGTGACTTTTAAACTATCTATAAAGTTAAAACTTAGAACGAAATGCATTTTTGGTCCCTGTGTTATCACCTCATTTGCAAGACTCGTCCAAATGTATGCAAAGTGGTGTTTTTGGTCCTTGTGATATCAACTTAGTTGCAATCTCAGTCCAAATAGACGGATCCGTCTATTTTCTACCGTTAAAGACATCTTGTGCTCTTCATATAAACGAGGACTATTCTTGCAACTAACCCAAATACATATATCATCATCATCATTAAATCACTTGAAAGGTATAATCAATTCTTCTTTCTTCTTTACATAATTCTGTTAACCCAAATACATATATCATCATCATCATCAAATCACTTCTGTCTTTTCACCATCGCTATATCTATTTTTCACCATAACATCTTCGTGCTCTGTGTTTTTGCTCTTTGTAGATTGGATCTATGTGTATATACACTGTATAGATCTATATATATATACACACATTTAGTGGTTGGTGATGATAGAGATAGGCGGCGAGCCGGCGATGGTGGGTGGTGGTAGCAACAAGTAATGGTGGTGGTTGATGGTAGCGGCAGGTGGTGGTCGTGGGTAGTAGTATCTCTGACGGGTGTGAGTTGGTATAATAATGGTGATGAAGAAAAAGACGAAGAAAAACACGGTACGGTTGTGGTTGTCACGGGTGGATCCTCTACTGTCGTCGCATCCTACTACCTTTGGTCGGAACTTTCCTCCACCGCCTTCTACTTGGATGTTGTTATGCGTGTCTTTTTGTTCCCCGTAAAAATGCAAGCAATATAAAAAACATATGACAACAAATTGGCTAGGTGGGGGCTCGGTCAAGAAATCAAACACACAACAAAAGAAAGAAATATGGATTGTGCAGATGGTGTGTTTATGATGATATGTATATTTACATACATATATATATACTGTATTGATATCTATCAAATATTTTTTTTAAAAGAAGATTTGGTTATTAGGAATTAGGTTTGGGAGAGATGATAAAATTTGGGATTTTTTTTTGTTTTTGTTAGTTGTGGTGGTGTTATTCAAATTAGAAGTTAGAGAGTTAGATCTGGGTTATTCAAAGGATTTATGATTTGATGATGATGATGATATATGTATTTGGGTTAGTTGCAAGAATAGTCCTCGTTTATATGAAAAGACAATATTGCCCCTCACGTGAGAGGCACATGATGTCCTTAACGGTAGAAAATAGACGGATCCGTTTATTTGGACTGAGATCGCCACTAAGTTGATATCACAGGGACCAAAAACACCACTTTGCATAAGTTTGGACGATTCTTGCAAATGAGGTGATAACACAGGGACCAAAAATGCATTTCGTTCTAAAACTTAACAGAATAAATTATGAACTTTTAAATAAATTTAAAATGAATAAAATATGGATTGAACGGTACATATGGATATGCGTAAAAGACAATTACACCCTTGATTGCTATTTACTTGGCGTACATTTATAGAAGTTAACACCTTTAATTTAATTTCAAGATCTGATCAATCCAATGGTTCATATGTTATCTTATTTATTTTATAATAACTAGACGGATGCCCGCGTATTACGGCGGCGATAGGTGGTGATTAGCAGTCATGATGGCGGCCTAGTTGGTGGTGAGCGCGAGGAGAGAGAGGGAGGAATAGGTCTCGAATTTGATATTTTTAGAAAATTGAATATTATGATATGATATTTCTTTACAAAGTAAAAGACAAATATATTGGGGAGATTTTTGGTATAACAATACTCATTTAATATGGGTAATATAATGTTAAAGGTAAAAATGGTATTTTAAAGACTGAATGTTTAAATAGAAAAAAAAAATTCTTTTGCTTTGTAAGGGTTTATAGATAATTGTAACATCCCGAAATTTTAAGGCAAATAAAATAAACATTTATTATAGTTTTAACATTAAAATAGTTTCCTAGTATTTTATTTTTGGATACGGGGTTAACTTAGTTGGAGCTTTAACGGATAGCGGGTATTTTACCCACCTAATTTCCTTTGATGCGTGGCATCAAGATGAGATGCCAGCCAAATTCTTTCTTATGACTCATTCTTCACCCATCTTCTTCTCAAACTTTTCACTCAAATTCCTTTCAATCTAAATTCTACTTTTAATTCATCCAACAATCCTACTAGTAAATAATAATATCATTCAAGAATTAATCATCAAAATTAAGAGAAATTGAGTGTGTGGGTAGTGTGGGCTGATTTTCAAGAAGAAAAAGAGGAGAAGAAAAGTGTAACTTCAATCTCAATTTTAGTTATTCCCTTGAAGGTAAGATTACTTTAACCTAATTTTGATTCTTGCTAAATTATCTTATAAAATTAGGGTTCTTGAATTGGAAAATTGGGGGTTTTCTTTATATTGAATTAATTTTGATTTAGGGTTCATGATGTATTGAAATTGGGGGTTTTATTTAATTAAGTTAAATTGCTTCTATACAAGTTAGGGTTATGGTAATTTAATCGATTTGGGGTTTTAGTTGGGTTGCATGAAGACTTTGATGAATACTTGGGTGAACAAAAAACTGGACAGATTCTGACCCCGACCTTCAAACGAGTTAAACACCCTCATGACAGAGTTTTCACTGGTTGAGTCCTAAAAAGAAAATGTAGCTTATTGTGTTAAGCAAATTTTGCCACTGGAATGGATTAAAAAGACGAAGTAGAACTCTAGTTATGAATTTTTGAATTCAGGGTCGTCATGCTGATCTTTCAGCAAAAATGATTCTGTGTCAGTTTTTAAAACGAGTAAAACTCACGTGTATGAGTCAAATCTTGTGTTGGTCACTGAAGATAAAATGTGCTAAAATGTGTTAAGAAGAAGTGGCCACTGGAATGAGGTCAAAATATTGTGTAGAACTCAAGTTATGGTCATTTGAAGTCAGTGAGGTCAAAGCTGTTTAACAGCAGCAGTTTTGGTTTTTTAAAACGACCAGAAGCCACCTTTGAAGGACAATTCACATATTGGTCACTAAAGATAAAAGGTAGGTATATGTGTCATGTAAATTTGGCCACTGGAATCACGTTAAAAGAGTAAGTAGAACTTGAGTTATGCTTGTTTGAAGTCGGCTAGGTCAAATATGAAAATGACGATTTTGATATGAAAGTAACTCTTGGCCAATTGAAAATGATATAAGAAGTACATGTTATGTGAACCAACCCAAGATTATTATAAGATTGTAAAAGTTGGGTTGGGCATTGAAATGCTAGTAAAGGTAGTAATGTATGGCTTGTTAGCCTTGTGTTTGAGATATTTGAGCTTGATGACCTTATATGTGTAAATTGTGAACTATTGCTAGGTTGAGGCATACGTATTGTGTACTTGCGGTCTTGTTGATTTATGATTTTGGTTGTCGCGGAGGAGGTGAGTACTCTTGCATACCTTTATGTTTACGTTGGGTCAATTGACCACATCATGTTGAAATGTGATATTCATGTGTGGTAATTGATTTGGCTAGACCCGGGTGGGGTCAATTGTTATGAGGCCTAAGAACCTCCGGGGCCTAAGAACCCCTATTGTTGTTTGAGAAAAGGCCTAAGAACCTCTCGGGGCCTAAGAACCCCGATATTCTCTAATGGATCCATATATGTTGTTTATAGTGCAAAGGTGAGCATGTAGGTATGGCACGACGGTGTCATGGGTTACATGTAATAGTCCTTTGTGCGTTGCCCTCCTTCGTAGGTATAAACGTATGCAAGATTATTCACTAAGCTTTGCTTACTTTTTAGTTGAAAAAATCTCTTATTTTCCTAAAATGAGTTTGGGTTCTTTCAAGTGGTATCAAAGCCGTGGTTTAAGGGATTTAGGTATTTTATTATTAAACGGATACCTAGACTTAAACCATAGATGTGACTTGACCTTATGTGCATAGTTTGGTTTCTAGTGACATATGGAAGTATTTAGCGCAGTTCACTTGAGGTGTTATAATAAGTAATCATCATAATGACTGCAGCGTTATTATGATCACATATTATAATAGCTCAAGTTAAGTCCGTTAAATATGGAAGTATGTTAGTGCGAAGCCATAGGTTGGAGACCCTATTTGGCAATGTGAATTATTTTATGTTTTTACTCGTTGATGTCTAAGTATGATAGAATATGAGCTTTGCATGCTAACTGGTTTAATGAATGGTTAGAATTGAAATTTTGAGATTGGTTTATGAGTTTAATACATTGTTTGATGATAGTAAAGAAGAAGACATGATAAGTACATGGGAAACGTGAAATGTATGCTAATGTGTAATTGCTTGTTGATATGCGAATGAGATAGAGCATAAGTTTGCCTGAGTAATTGATTACGAAATCGTAAAAGTGAAACTTTGAAATAATGTGTAAGTTTAAGAGATGGTTTGTTGCTTATAAAGAAAAGTACGTTGATAAATTGATGAATACTGGAAGTATGCGAATGAGTTGTGATGTTTGGTGTAAGACCATTGGGTAGTGAGACCCATGGCATCGTATTTATTTTAGTATAAGACCATTGGGTAGTGAGACCCATGGCATCGTATTTATTTGGTGTAAGACCATCGGGTAGTGAAACCCGTGGCATCATTATTGTGTTAAGAAGGCCATACGAGATATGGCGATGAGAATCGGTTGTGCCTTGATATGATTTAATTGATTTATTAATGCAAAGAATGCTTTTGATACGAGTAATATAAAATTTTAAGGGTGGTTATCCCTATGATAATTATGATTGTGTTAGTGATATGTTGGAAATCATACGAGATATGGCAATGAAAACTATTTGTATAGTAATATGTTTAAAATGGTAGTTTAATGTGATAGTATAAAGTCATGGGAAATGTGATGTCTTGTCTTGAAGATGGTTATTTAAGTGTATGTTAAAAGACCATACGGAGTATGGCGAATGTGTTTTGATTGTGATTAACATGCTTTTATTGAATGAGTATTCGACTACTTGATGCATGATGATAAAAGTTAAGATGAAATTGGCATAGTAAGAACATGAAGATAATATAGTAATAATGAATTCGTAATTGATAAGTATGGTAGTTATAAGAGTTAGAAACCTAATCGGAAATCCTTCGAGCCAAATTGTTTTTCTCTTCCTTCGCAAGCGTGTAGCGCATTGTGTGAAAATGGGTTGGGTAAGTGTGAACGATGCCGAAATTCGTGGAAAGAGAAGGCGACCTAGTTGAATATCCATATTTGATAGAATATAATTGCCTTTGACGGAAGAAAGGAAACGGTCGATTCATGTTGGTACTGTTGCTCGTGCGTTTTGATAATCGTTGTACGGTAGTCGGGTCTTTTATATTTGAATCATCGACGCCGAATGGAAACCACGATTCACGGAGAATACTCTTGTTGTTGTGATTTTTCTTTTCATGAATTTTAATCGATCAAATAGTTCCCGAGAGGAATGATTATCCTTTTGATAAAAGCAAAGATGACATTATGCACGTGTGTTTATCTATTCGTGAGCTCAATAAAGTAACAATCGAAGAAGAGTACCCGTCGACAAGAATCATGTTCTATTCGATCTTCTTATTATTTTAAGATGAATTTTCATTCCTTTTAATCATCAACTTAAGACGAGCGATGAAGATGTTTCCGGAAATGCTATCTATACTTGTTCTGAGAAGTTTGAATTTGTAGTTATGCTCTTTGATTTTATCCATGATTTGCAAATTCTCATGAGTCTTGTAAACCGCGATTGTTTCTGTTATGCGATAAGTTCGAAATCGTTTTCATTGACGATGTTTATTCCAAAAGTCAACACGGCCACTGAAGTCTCTGACGTGGAGTAAAGGAGATACTATGGAAAGGAAAAAGTTTCATGTAAATTCTTCGGATGAGCAGTCTGAATAGAAGAAGTGAAATTATCCCTATGGTGTGATTACCAAAGAAGGGAATGTAGTTGACCCGGTTTAGATTAGTGCAGTGACGAAGTGGAGACAACCTAGAAGATAAATATAGATTAGAAGATTCGTGGGTGACGGGTGGCATGTGTTGTTTTAATTTTTCGGCCCTTTTGAGGATAGTCTCACCGTTGACCAAATTAATTATAGAGAATGTGAAGCAAGCTTGAAGGAAAGAATGAGAAGTCGAGCGAAGTACTAAAAGAAATCAAGACGAATCGTTCCTTTCGCGGTTTAAAGTCCCCCGGAATCATTTTCACTTTGAAATTTTGGTGTTTTTCTTTCTCTATAGCGTCAAATTTATCGGTCTTACTCAATCATATCAACTTTCTTTTCTTATCAATCGACGAAAATCTCACCATTGTCTAAGAAGTTGGTTAACTCTCTCGAAAGATTATGTCTACGAAGTTTAAGTGTCGTCCCGGTAAGCCCATGTAGTGGCGGATATTGTTAGCCTGAAAAGTTTTCACCTTCCTTTATGTGTTTCACCGGTGTGCGGGCTAATCAATTGATTTCTCCAATCATTTAGAAGAGGTCCAAGAGAAAATTTGCGACGGGAACCTGAGCAAGCGAAAAGCCAGATCACGCGAAATGTTTTCTAAAGATTTTTGCGGACTTACTAGACGTCATGATAGAACTTATAATCCTCTCCTTAACGGAACCAAATCGAATTTGCTCCATGAAACCTATAAAATTTGAATACTTCTTTCGTTCGGTATAACAAAGATGTGTCAAGATCTAAAGAGAGATTATTAGTGACCCCAGATGAAGTGGAATATTGTTTGATAGGAAATGTCAATTCCCGATTCGTTTTAGAAAAGCCGGACACCAAGAGTTGTGTAGCACGAATATAGTGATAAAGATTCCTAAGAAGATTGAAATGATAAAATAACGACCTAATAGTCAAGGTTGCCAAGAATTTTACGCAGATAAAGGAGGGAGACTTATCAAGTTCAATTTTGGTGATTGTGTAATATGAAGAAGTTATCTTTAGGGAGACGTGTTACAAGTTGCATATATGGAAAATCTAAGGTCTCGGTTTTCGATTCTTCCAAAATACTTGCTCAAATCAACAAGGTTACTATTTGTTTGGAATTTCCCGCAGAACTTCCAGGAATTTATTCTACCTTTCTCGTTTCTTGTTTTATAAAGTTTTATACCGTAAAGATTCTACGTGTACTTTTAAAAGAAGTCGAACTTCATAATGAATTAAGATAAGACGATGTCGAAGAGTGATGGATTTTATGAAGAAACGTGTAAGAAGAAGATAAGTCAAGACCTACACGGTAGTGCAAAAGCATGGAAGAATGTTGTATGTGTTAATGAGAAACTAAGAGAAAAGCTTTATTCCAACTTCATCACTAGATGCGGCTTGGATCACGAGGTCGTGATCCGTTCCAAGTGGGGGAGAGTTGTAACATCCCGAAATTTTAAGGCAAATAAAATAAACATTTATTATAGTTTTAACATTAAAATAGTTTCCTAGTATTTTATTTTTGGATACGGGGTTAACTTAGTTGGAGCTTTAACGGATAGCGGGTATTTTACCCACCTAATTTCCTTTGATGCGTGGCATCAAGATGAGATGCCAGCCAAATTCTTTCTTATGACTCATTCTTCACCCATCTTCTTCTCAAACTTTTCACTCAAATTCCTTTCAATCTAAATTCTACTTTTAATTCATCCAACAATCCTACTAGTAAATAATAATATCATTCAAGAATTAATCATCAAAATTAAGAGAAATTGAGTGTGTGGGTAGTGTGGGCTGATTTTCAAGAAGAAAAAGAGGAGAAGAAAAGTGTAACTTCAATCTCAATTTTAGTTATTCCCTTGAAGGTAAGATTACTTTAACCTAATTTTGATTCTTGCTAAATTATCTTATAAAATTAGGGTTCTTGAATTGGAAAATTGGGGGTTTTCTTTATATTGAATTAATTTTGATTTAGGGTTCATGATGTATTGAAATTGGGGGTTTTCTTTATATTGAATTAATTTTGATTTAGGGTTCATGATGTATTGAAATTGGGGGTTTTCTTTATATTGAATTAATTTTGATTTAGGGTTCATGATGTATTGAAATTGGGGGTTTTCTTTATATTGAATTAATTTTGATTTAGGGTTCATGATGTATTGAAATTGGGGGTTTTCTTTATATTGAATTAATTTTGATTTAGGGTTCATGATGTATTGAAATTGGGGGTTTTCTTTATATTGAATTAATTTTGATTTAGGGTTCATGATGTATTGAAATTGGGGGTTTTCTTTATATTGAATTAATTTTGATTTAGGGTTCATGATGTATTGAAATTGGGGGTTTTCTTTATATTGAATTAATTTTGATTTAGGGTTCATGATGTATTGAAATTGGGGGTTTTCTTTATATTGAATTAATTTTGATTTAGGGTTCATGATGTATTGAAATTGGGGGTTTTCTTTATATTGAATTAATTTTGATTTAGGGTTCATGATGTATTGAAATTGGGGGTTTTCTTTATATTGAATTAATTTTGATTTAGGGTTCATGATGTATTGAAATTGGGGGTTTCTTAATTGAATTAATTTTGATTCTTGCTAAATTATCTTATAAAATTAGGGTTCTTGAATTGGAAAATTGGGGGTTTTCTTTATATTGAATTAATTTTGATTTAGGGTTCATGATGTATTGAAATTGGGGGTTTTCTTTATATTGAATTAATTTTGATTTAGGGTTCATGATGTATTGAAATTGGGGGTTTTCTTTATATTGAATTAATTTTGATTTAGGGTTCATGATGTATTGAAATTGGGGGTTTTCTTTATATTGAATTAATTTTGATTTAGGGTTCATGATGTATTGAAATTGGGGGTTTTCTTTATATTGAATTAATTTTGATTTAGGGTTCATGATGTATTGAAATTGGGGGTTTTCTTTATATTGAATTAATTTTGATTTAGGGTTCATGATGTATTGAAATTGGGGGTTTTCTTTATATTGAATTAATTTTGATTTAGGGTTCATGATGTATTGAAATTGGGGGTTTTCTTTATATTGAATTAATTTTGATTTAGGGTTCATGATGTATTGAAATTGGGGGTTTTCTTTATATTGAATTAATTTTGATTTAGGGTTCATGATGTATTGAAATTGGGGGTTTTCTTTATATTGAATTAATTTTGATTTAGGGTTCATGATGTATTGAAATTGGGGGTTTTCTTTATATTGAATTAATTTTGATTTAGGGTTCATGATGTATTGAAATTGGGGGTTTTCTTTATATTGAATTAATTTTGATTTAGGGTTCATGATGTATTGAAATTGGGGGTTTTCTTTATATTGAATTAATTTTGATTTAGGGTTCATGATGTATTGAAATTGGGGGTTTTCTTTATATTGAATTAATTTTGATTTAGGGTTCATGATGTATTGAAATTGGGGGTTTTCTTTATATTGAATTAATTTTGATTTAGGGTTCATGATGTATTGAAATTGGGGGTTTTCTTTATATTGAATTAATTTTGATTTAGGGTTCATGATGTATTGAAATTGGGGGTTTTCTTTATATTGAATTAATTTTGATTTAGGGTTCATGATGTATTGAAATTGGGGGTTTTCTTTATATTGAATTAATTTTGATTTAGGGTTCATGATGTATTGAAATTGGGGGTTTTCTTTATATTGAATTAATTTTGATTTAGGGTTCATGATGTATTGAAATTGGGGGTTTTCTTTATATTGAATTAATTTTGATTTAGGGTTCATGATGTATTGAAATTGGGGGTTTTCTTTATATTGAATTAATTTTGATTTAGGGTTCATGATGTATTGAAATTGGGGGTTTTCTTTATATTGAATTAATTTTGATTTAGGGTTCATGATGTATTGAAATTGGGGGTTTACTTTTTAGTTGTTTACCCTTTTTATAGGTTGTCCCGGATGCGGAAGAAAGTTAAGTAATGTAAAGATTGAAGTTAAAGATGCTTTTTGGATATTGATTGCTTTAGCTAAATGCGGATAATGGAATTGGTAATAGGACCCATAGTGACCCCTTTGAACTATCGGCTCTTTGTACTCTTGTTTTGTCTTTTTGAAAATTATTATGATGTCTAGTGTTAGACTCGAGTTTTTGGGTATTCTAAATGGGTCGTTTAGTAGTTGTAATATATTGATTTTGTTTAAATGTGTTTTGGAGAAATTCATAAAAGAAAAAAAAAAAAAGAAAAAAAAAAAAAAAAAAAAAAAAAAAAAAAAAAAAAAAGAAAAAAAAAGAAAAAAAAAAAAAAAAAAAAAGCAAAAAAAAAAAAAAAATAAAATTAAAAAAAAATAGCTGAAAATAAAATTTGAAAAAAAAAAAAGAAAATGTGTTTTGGAGAAATTCATAATCCGTAACAGGTTTGGATGATGATTTTACGAATGGGTCATGCCGAAATTTCCACTTTTGAATGCCGTCTTTTGAAAGGTGTCAACTTGGGTAAAATGACCCGTTTCGTTGTAAATGTTACACTTGATCAAATGAAAGCTTTTGAAATTTTAAATCATGTGTCTTTAACTCATTTTGAAGTTTGGTAAAAGATTGTGCAAGATTGAAGTTTGGGATATGATTTTTAAAAGTTTTAGACCTGCAGGAAAACTGCAGGCTGAGGTCCGAAACATCCCACTGCGGCGCAGTGGGAGTGTTTCCACCCCACTGCGGCGCAGTGGGGAAGTTTGGTCGTCTGCTTCCGTAACTTCCCACTGCGGCGCAGTGGGAGGTGTACACCTCCACTGCGGCGCAGTGGGGGCTATAAAAAAAAAAAAAAATCTCTTATTTTCCTAAAATGAGTTTGGGTTCTTTCAAGATAATTGTTTTATAATAACTAATCTCTATCTATATATGTTGTCACGTCGACTGTCAGGTTGTTTCAGTTTGCAACATTTGATCGATTGGGTATATCGAATGTTAAAACTTTGAAAGTTAATTACGCATAATGAACATAGTTATTGTTGTAATTATTGTTGAATAAATACTATAAATATTAGTATATAATGTAAATATGTAATATATTATATATTATACATTGACTCATTTATAAAAATTTTTTTGTCGTGTAGAGCCAAAATAGTATATGTGAACAATGACGTATATACCTCGTTCAAAATTAGCTTTGGTGACGTGTAATATAGAAAAAGTATATAATTTTATATAATAATTAGTCTTCAGGCCCGTCCGATGGACAGATAGTCTCAAAATATATATAACAAAACAAATTTAAAAGAATAAACCCTTTTGTAGTAAAAGAAGAAACCATAATCAAACTACAATTGACAACAAACTAAATTAAAAGAGATGAAAAATAAAAATAACATAACAATTCAATATCAAATAATAAAATGTAATTGACAACAAACTAAATTAAAAGAGATGAAAAATAACAATAACATAACAATTCAATATCAAATAATAAACAAACACGAACAAAATATCAAAAATAAAATTAAAATGATATAAAAAAAGCGTATGTTTTTTTTGTTCAGAAATTTACTGAACTTGATCTGTTTATTAAAGATAGGAATGAGAGGAATAATATAAATGAGAATGATTTAATAAAAATTTAGGTTGTATACCGCCCGATGGACGGGTAGTCTCAAAATATATATATCAAAGGGAATCAAAATGATAACATGTGTTAGATGATGATTAACATGTATTGAGTTCAAATCTTCAACATGAACCAACGTTGTCTTCTTTTCATCTAACAAAAAATAACAAAATATATGTCATATTTTAAATTTTAAAAAAAATGTAATTTGCGAGCAAAATAAATTAATGACAAAATAAATTTAAAAGAATAAAATCTTTTTTAGTAAAAGAAGAAACCATAATCAAACTACAATTGACAACAAAATAAATTAAAAGAGTTAAAAAATAACAATAACATAACAATTCAATATCAAATAATGAACAAACATGAACAAAATACCAAAAATTAATTAAAGTGATATAAAAAAACGTATGTTTCTTTTGTTGAGAAGTTATATGACCATGATTTTTTTTAAAGATAGAAAGGAGAGGAATGATGGAAAATGATTAATAAAAATTTATTTAGGTTGTATATATAATAACTTCTTGTGAGAGTTTAAGAATAATATATATCTTTAAAATGTAAAAAAAATTGTTTTGATAGGAAAAGATTTATGATAGATTTTAAATATAATTATCTATTTAATAAGCAAAAAAAAAATCTAGAAAAAAAGGAGAGAGCTAGATTAATTAGGAGGGAGAATTAGGCCTAAGAAAAGAAATTAGGGGTGTCAAGTGTACCCCCAACCTCCTCTTTTAGTTATAATATAGATTTATTAGGAGACTTTTAAAGATATTATATATCTTTAAAATTTAAAAAGATTTGTTTTGATATAAAAAAAATTTATGATAGAGTTTTAAATATAATTATCTATTTAATAAGCAAATAAAAAAATCTAGAAAAAAAAGAGAGTTCTAGAGTAATTAGAAGAGAATTTTAGGCCTAAAAAGAGTTTTAAGGGATGTCAAGTGTACCATCAACCTCATCTTTTAGTTATATTATAGATATACTAGTGCTCAGGCCCGTCCAATGGACGGGTAGTCTCAAAATATATTAATCAAAGCTAAAAAATTAACATCAATATGATTCGAGCAACTTAGACGATTTAAAAATTTACACAATAACAGTATGATTCGAGCAACCATCAATATGACCAATATCACAACTTAATCAATACGAAAGCTAAAGAAGAAACATATGAAAATTAACTCCATATAAATATTGATTCCAATTTACCTTTTTTTTCCAACTTTAGTTAAATAAAAAACTTGCAGTTTGTTATATCTAAACTTAATACAAACACAAACAACAATTTTAGACTAAAGGATTTAGAGTTAAGCTCAACAAAAAGAGAAACAAAAAGTTCAACAAAAAGAGAAACAAAAAGTTCAACAAAAAGAGAAACAAAAAGTTCAACAAAAAGAGAAACAAAAAGTGTATAGTATATAATTTGAAAAATACATACCAATTTATCAACAAAGACCATCTCAAACATTTTGATTTTCTTCGGGTTGTTCCACTCCGAAACAGTCCATACATGCACAACACGGAGTCGTAGATGATGGTTAACATGTTGGCTTAAGATCTTCAAGATGAACTAATGTGGTCTTATTTTTTGTTGTTGAAGAAGAAGCCATAATGAAACTATAATGGACAACAAACTAAATTAAAAGAGATAATAATAACAATAACATAAGAATTCAATGTTAAATAATAATAATAATAATAATGATTAATATGAACAAAGTATATAAATAAAAAACCCTTTGGTAGTCGATCGTATGTTTTTTTTTTGGCCGTAGGTTTTTTTTTGGGTTGAGAATATGTGAGGGTTATATATATAGATAATAATTTTTGGGAGACTTTTAAGGATAAAAAGATTTTTTAATTAATAATAAGGTCGGCCATTTATTAAATAAATATTAAAAAAATAGAGGATTAATAAGGAGGGAGGATTAGGCTCAAAGAGGGGAATTAGGGGTGCCAAGTGTACCCCAACCTCCTCTTTTAGTTATATTATAGATATATTAAAATTTTTTTGATCGATAAGTAGCATTTTATCTAAACAGACACATGTACCTTTAATTAAATATATTTAAATACATATAAAGCTAAATAAATTAACAAATATATTGTGTACATGAACAAACATTATTAAACAATAATCATTAATACAAATTATCTATCTATATTATAACTAAAAGAGAGGTTGGGGTACACTTGGCACCCCTTAAAGCTTTTTTAGCCTAAAACTATCTCCTAATTATTCTAGAGCTCTCTCATTTTTTCTAGATTTTTTATTTTTTATTTGCTTATTAAATAGATAATTATATTTAAAACTCTATCATAAATTTTTTTCTATCAAAACAAATCTTTTAAATTTTAAAGATATATAATATCCTTAAAACTCTTCCAATAAATTATTATATATACAATCTAAATTTTTATTAATCATTCTCATTCATATTATTCTTCTCTTTCCTATCTTTAATAAACAAATCAAGTTAAGTAAATTTCTCAACAAAAAACATACGGTTTTTTTATATCACTTTAATTTTATTTTTTGGTATTTTGTTTGTGTTTGTTTATTATTTGATATTGAATTGTTATGTTATTGTTATTTTTCATCTCTTTTAATTTAGTTTGTTGTCAATTGTAGTTTGATTATGGTTTCTTCTTCTACTACAAAAGGGGTTATTCTTTTAAATTTGTTTTGTTCATGTTTTGTTATTTTTCACCTGTTTTGTTATTTATTATTTTGATAATTACCTTTTATATATATTTTGAGATATCTGTTCATCGGACGGGTCTGAATACTAGTAAGGTTATATACATTCTCATTGTGAGAAGAGATGGTTTAATTGTATGTTGTAATAAATATAAATTCAAATTTTTTTACTTTTGAGAATAATATTCTCCTTTAGATTGCGGATCAGAAAATACTGATATTATTATGCTGTGAAAGATTATCATAAATTCTAACTAAAAATAAAGCTAAAACATTATTATATGATAATTAAGTAATTATAAACTTCAAAACTTTATATAAAAATATAAAATGTTAATTTGAAATTTATTTAGAGTAATAATGTTATTATTACTAACTAAATTAAAAGGGGGGTTTTCATGTATAAATATATAAGTTGTGGGAGTATAAATCAAGTTATCTAATGATAATATTATCATCTTGATCTAAAAGCTTGAAATAAAAAAACACTCATCTTATAATCCATATATATATATATATATATATATATATATATATATATATATATATTATATATATATATATATATATATTTGCCGTTAAAAAAAAATCCATATATACTGGAAGGGTAGCAAAAAATTAATTTGTTTTCATGATAATTATTCAACAGGTTCTTTTAAGGATTTTATCATATTTCCTCTTATTAACTTTTAAAATCACATATTTTGAGAAATTAGAAAGAATTGAGAGAATATGGTGAATAATAAAACTTTCATTAACCTTGAAAGTGAGGCCATTAAGTGGCTTAAATACAAAAGATAAATAACTAATTACATTATTATACTCTAACTATCAGCTAAGTACAAAATAAACCTTTAACAAATTACATACATATCTCTACACCCCCTCCCCCTCTCAAGATGGAGGATGGGATTTTGACATCCCCAGCTTGGATAACAACTGTTGAAACTGGTTTGAAGGCAAAATTTTAGTAAGCACATCAGCCAGTTGATTCTGTGTTGGAAGTTAGCTGAGCTCGATTAATCCCTCCATGACTTTTTCTCTTGTAAAATGACAATCAAGCTCAATATGTTTCGTACGCTCATGAAAAACAGGATTCTTTGCAATGTGTAGAGCAGATTGATTATCACAATGAAGAGTGACTGGTTTTAAATTGGTGACACCCAACTCTTCCAATAAACGAACCAGCCATGTAAGTTCAGCAACAGCATTTGCCATGACACGATATTCAACCTCTGAAGAAGAACGGGAAATGGTAGACTGCTTCTTTGACTTTATTTGGAGAACCTCCGAATAAGATAACATAGCCTGTGACGGAACGATGAGAAATGGGGCATGCTGCCCAATCAGAATCTGAGTAAGCATGAAGAGTCAGGTTCGTTGAACCGTTAAGCAAAATACCTTGACCGCTGGTGCCTTTTAAGTATCTTAACAAATGATGAACACCGTCTAGGTGAATCTGTTGTGGATTTTGCATGAATTGACTTAAAGTCTGAACCGCGAAAGCCAAGTCTGGACGTGTGTGAGTCAAAAAATTAAGCTTACCTATCAATGATCGATAAGTAGATTGGTCTTTTAGATAAGGACTACAAGGGTCGGAGAACTTCATATTTTGAGGGAGTGGAGTAACAACAGGTTTAGCATCCAAGAAACCTGTTTCAGCGAGCAATTCTTGAGTAAACTTCCTTTGAGTCAGAATGATCCCATCGTTAGGATAATGAACCTCCAACCCCATAAAATAATTAAGAAAACCCAAGTCTTTAATGGTGAACTGTGATGTAAAAAAGTCTTGAGTTGAGAAACAGAAGTAAGATCTGAACCAGTAACCAAGATGTCATCAACATAAATTGCGACAATAGTCATTTGACCATCAACGGTCTTGAGAAAAAGACTATAATCATTCTTGGACTGTGTAAAACCTTGATCTTGAAGTGCAGCGGAAAGTTTCTGAAACCATTGTCGACTCGCTTGTTTGAGACCATAAAGAGACTTTCGAAGTCGACAAACCTTGTTTTTAGGATTAGGAATACCAAGAGGCATCTTCATATAAACCTCTTCAGAAAGATCACCATGGAGAAAAGCATTATTAACATCCATCTGATGTATTTTCCAACGCTTAGAAGCAGCAACAACAAGAATACTGCAAACAGTTGTCATTTTGACAACGGGAGAAAAAGTATCAAAATAATCAATGCCCTTGCGTTGATGATTACCCCGAACAACCAATCTTCCTTTGAAACGTTCCAGTGAACCATCAGATTTAAGCTTAACCTTGTAAACCCAACGATTACCTAATGCTTTCTTGGCGGGAGGAAGATCACACACTTCCCAAGTGCCATTAGCTTGAAGAGCATCGATATCTTTATTCATTTCTTGTACCCAATCATGGTTTTTGGAAGCCTCATTATAAGATCTAGGTTCAGTAAAAGTGCTAGCATGAACTGAAAAGGTTTGATGTGAAACTGACAAATTGGAGAAAGAAACCAGATTACACCAGTGTTTGGGAGTTGTAGATTTGGTACAAACAAAATCTTTTAGATGAGCAGGTTGCTTGGGAATTCGCTCAGAGCGACGAACAGGATCTGGCTCAACATTAGTTTGGCTAACTGGTGTAGAAATAGGTGCGGAAGCATTTGTGGAATCTGAAGTATTTTGAGCCAGAATATCTGGAAGAACATGTGCAGAAGGTTTATCATGTAAAGGGGTATCATTAGGAATTTGTGGTGAAACTGAACCAGAAGGTGAAGTGGCGGTAGTGTTTTTAGGGATAAAATTGTGAGAAGAGTCCTCAAGTGGTAAGGAAAATACGATTGTATCGGGATACTTTGGCAAATAGTGAAAAGGAAAATGTTGTTCATGAAAAACAACGTCACGACTATAAATGATTTGACGGGTCTGAAGGTCAAGACATTTGTAGGCTTTCTTACCGAAAGGATATCCCAAGAATACACATGGTATAGAACGAGGCTCAAATTTTAGCCTGCCATGTTGAAGGGTGGAAACATAACATAGACAACCGAATGAACGAATATGATCATATGAAGGAGCTTCATTGGTCAACAGTTCCTAAGGTGTTTTATTTTGAAGTATTGACAATGGAAATCTGTTTATCAAATATGAAGCAGTAAGAATGCAATCTCCCCAATATGAAATAGGAAGATTGGCTTGAAAGAAAAGAGCTCGGGCAGTTTCGAGAAGGTGTTTATGCTTGCATTCAACAACACCATTCTGTTGGGGTGTGGCATTGCAAGAAGTCTGGTGGATGATGCTCTTCTGGAAATAGAAATCATTTGCTCTCGTATCTTTGAATTCAATCCCATTATCCGTGCGAATGATTTTGACAGTGGTCTTAAAATGGTTCTCAATATAAGCAATGAAACCAATAAGAGTTTGAAAAGCAGCACTTTTAGTGGCAAGCATATGAGTCCAAGTGGACCGAGAAAAATCATCAACGATGGTTAGGAAATATCTAAAACCATTATGAGTAGGTTTAGAGTAAGGTCCCCATATATCAACATGAATTAATTCAAACATTGCAGAGGTCTTGATAGAACTCGAAGGGAATGAAAGCCTATTCATTCGAGCTTTGGGGCAAGTGGTGCAGATATCTGAAGGCACAGAAGAACACCGCAACGAATCAATACATTTGATTCGGTCGAAAGGCAAATGCCCAAGATGACAATGCCATTGTTGAGCTGAACACTTGGTGTTAGAAGCAGTGAGAGAAAGCACCGATGTAGAAGTGACCTTGTCAGAGGGTGCAACAAAGTATAACCCATGCTGAACATTCCCAAGAACAAGAGGTTGCTGCGTTGTAGGAATATTAAGAACACAACAAGCAGTAGTAAAAGTGATGGAAGCATTATACTGATGTAAGACTTTGTACACAGATAGAAGATTAAATTGAAAGTCTGGAACATGGAACACGTTTTTGAGAATGACATGTTCGTTTAGACGGACAGTACCAATGTGATGAACTCTTGCCTTTTGACCATTAGGCATTTCAATATAACATGGTTTAGCAAACACAGTGTATTCAAGAAACATGTTAAGATCCGGTGTCATGTGATCAGTAGCACCACTATCAACAACCCAACTATTTTCCAAATAAGATGAAATAAAACAGAATCGCTTATCGGCTAGATAAGCGGCAGACAAATCTACTCCCGTGCCAGCCTGAGGTGTCAAATTATGTTGTGATAACATTGCAGCTAATTGACGCATCTGTTCTTGAGTGAAAATTGGAGTAACAGTAGCAACAGGAGGTGCAATAGCTTTAGAAGTGAGAGCGCACGGTGTAGATTTCTCTTCACAATTATTAGCACGAACTTTGAAACATGTATCTGTGTTGTGTCCCCATATACGACATCGTGTACAAAAAAGTTTTGATCTCTTTCCATTTGGAGCGTTGCCAAATACAACCCCTTCATTATTAACTAGAACTTTGTACCAACTACGAAGCCATTGTGCATTATCTGACATATCCAACTAAATACAAAATAAACCTTTAACAAATCATAACAAATACACATCTCTACATATTTACCCAATTGAATAACATAATATCAGACATGTCCAACTTAAACAATTAATCTATCATACATAGTCATTTAGCCAATTCTTATATAAAATAAAACCTCAAAAATCTTAATTATTATAAATTAAATTCTTATGACCATTATGCCTTTTTTCTTTACGCGGTTATTAATCCCACCATTTTTCCTTCCAATCAGCCCGTGATTACAAATCATTGAACTAAAGAAACTATATATTATGCTGATAACTTTCACGTTCAATATGTTTATCTGATTCACAATAAAAACGAAGCAAGCAATTTTATGGTTGCACGAAACAATTAGTTGCAACCATCAATTGATGGATGAATTGATTTAATTAATTGATAGGAGCCACTATATTGAAGTATTGCACCGAGAAAAAGAATTGAAATAAATTGAGGGAATACTTCCAGCCGGAGAAGAGAGGGGAGAGGTGGGGTTTAGAGTTTTCAGGGCTGGAAATATTCTCTCAACTTATTTCGATTCTTTTTCTCAGTGCAATACTTCAATATAGTGTAATGGCTCCATCAATTAATTAAATTAGTTCATCCATCAATTGGTGGTTGCAATTAATTGTTCTGTGAATCATAAAATTATTTGCTTTGTTCGATTATCGTCGTACTTATTTGGTGCATGAAATAAATTTATATTTACTTTTATTAATTATTCTGTATTTATTATATAATGAGAGAAATAAATTATCATCATACTTATTTGGTGTGTAGAGATGGATATTATATCATCATACTCATCTGTTTTAAGTTTCTTGTACTTGTTTGTATTGAAAGAGAAATAACTTTTCAATCTGCGAATCAAAAAGTTATAAAAAGGCAAACGATGGTTAAATGAAAGAAAAGAAAAGGCAAAAGTTTAGGACGAAAGAGAGGAGAATACAAGTAAATGACTGATATGTCCCTAATCTTTAACATTTTAATTTAGGGCTTTTTACTTGAAAAGTATCTCAACTTGTCACTTTTTACTTTATTGAGGTCCAAAAAAAAAACTGTCCTATTGTGGGTGAAAAAACGGCAAAACCAACTATGTTGGGCTTTTACCGGCTAAGTAATATTTGTATCCGTTTTATGTATTTTTTAATAGTCCACGTGTATAAATAATTTCCACCTGTAATATTTAAATAAATAAATATACATATATAAATATATATATAACCCCACTCTCTCTCTCTCTCTCTCCTCTTTCTTCTTCACCCGTCTTCTCCCCCCTTTTCTTTCAAAAAAACCCTAGAAATCCTCCATGTCATATTCTGCAAGTTTTCATCCAAGACGTAACAATCGAAGTGTTGCTCTGCGCGATGGCGAGTCACTATGTTATTGTGGGTATCGAATAAACCCTAGAACTTCATGGACGAGGAAAAACCCTGGAAGACGATTTCTATCTTGCCCAATAGTTGTAAGTATATAATAAAAATTCGATTTTTCGTGTTTATGTTGTTGTTGTAAGTGTTGTTTATTGATTATTATCAGGATACTACAAGGAAGTGTAGGTTGTATCAATTTTTGGATGAAGAACTACCTAGTGACTATTACAAAGATCTACTTTATGATATTCACCATGATTTGGAAGCTTATAAACTCGAATTCGAATATGATCAGACGTATGAAGAAGGATTGAAGGTGAAAGAGGATTTGAAATTGGCAACTAGAAAACTGCAAGTGTATGAGAGGGTGTTTGTATGTATGTTTTGTGTTGTCATTATTTTGTGTGTGATATTAGGTATTGTGGTGTATTAATCTACCATTGTGTAAGCCATTATCGTACTCTTTTGTATCTCCAGAATGTTGTAACACCTTTATCAATTAAATTAGCAAATTCAAGTTCTTATACTGCAAGTTATTATACTGCAAGTTGTTTGTTTTGAAGAGACAATATACACAAACACATTTACTGAAACAAAAGACATAATATTACTTCAAGGCAGTTTATGCATGTTTATCCAAGCAAACATATGTTACACAAAATAGCTAATGGACCACATGTTTCTGCCAGACATTACAAGTTCACTACATGCATACAGACATAGTAATTGTTTTCATGACAAAAGGTAAATCCACACACACATTACAAACACATTAGGGCATAAAAATTGGATCTTTTGGAGTTTGTCCTTGTCCTCCAACTTTCATTCCAAGCCTCTTCAGAACAATTCTTTGACTTGGGACTCTTCTTTTCACCTCAACTAACCTTGCACTCCTCCTTTCTGGGGTAGCAGTTGTCTTCCTTTTTGGTGTTCTTTCTGGGGTAGCAGTTGTCTTCCTTGTTGATGTTCCTTCTGGAGTAGCAGTTGTCTTCCTTTTTGGTGTTCCTTCTGGAGTTGCATCTGTCTTCTTTTTTGGTGTTGTGATTCTGACAGGTTCTTTCCCCTTTGGCTCTGTTGCATGTTCCCTTTGAGTTTTCTCTTGATTTTCATTTGTCAAAGCCTGTTTCTGCTTCCACAACTCTGTAGCACTTGGGATAGGCACATCTTTTGGCCAAATTGGTACAGGGATCCCATCACCACCACCTATGAATTGTTCTCCAGTTTTGGGGTCAACACATATGCCTGCTCCCCACCAAGCAGGTTGTTTCCTTGGACCTATAAAATATGCTTGCATTATGGGATGTTCTAAATTATAATGCTATGTTCTATAGTATAATGACTAAATAAGGGATGTTCTAAGTTATAATGCTATGTTCTAAGTTATAGTGAACAAAGTACAAAAATAATACCTTTTGTAAGTCCCAACTCAATAGATGGTGCTACTGAAGACACCTCTATGTCGATGGTGGAGTTACTTTGCAATATATGCACTGAACTGGAGACGACCAGTTGCAGTGTGTATATACCAAGTTCTAGATAGATTACTTATTTAAAAACAATAAGTAAAGAACAATGCAATAATACAAATACTTGTAAAATAAATTGATGAGACAATATGTAATTTTCAAGTGTAATTTATTTATTGATGTTAAATAAATTACAAGGTTGTTGCGGAACCAAGATAATACAAGAATGTAAATATCCTAACAACCTATGAATTACAATTGATCTACACTCGGAATTTCTCTAAACAATCGAAACACTTAAAGTTGTGAAATGTTCCTTTTAGCGATTGAGAGAATATTGCACAAGTTCACCAAGAATATTGCAGGTATGTAAAGTGTGAAGTTATTCAACTTTGTGAATTCACTCTTTTTATTCTTGTTGTGCAATGACTTGTACTTATAGGCAAAGTTAATATTGGGATGTTAACTTTGGCCATACAAATGTGGTTGAGATCATTTAAGGAATAGCATTTAATTCCTCAAAAAGCAGTGTAAAGTCGCATGATAAAGCAACTTTACTCAACCACCTTTATGTACCTTTTTGTAATTAAATAATAAGATAAATCTTATTATCCGGGTAAAGGTACATAAAGCATAAAAGTCAATTCCTCGTAATCAGTGTAAAGCTTTGTAAGAGCTTTCCACTGATGGTCTCCAGTTTGTAACTGACTAGAATGTCAACTGGGCTTCGCTGCCATTGCCATTCTCTATCTTCCATTTGTTGTCTTCGACTTCAACTGGAATGATTCTTCAACTTGGTCAGTTCTCAACTGGAGGAAGTCTTCAGTTGCGTTGACTGTACGGTGCAACTGGACTTCAATATATTTCTCGACAAATCATCTAGGTCTCCAGTTTCACTGGACAGTTTCACTGGGTCTCCAGGTGCAACTGGAGACTGGCCAGTTTACCAGTAAACTGGTCCTAACAAATTCCCCCTATTTGTCTAGAAATATTGCCAAGTCTTTTTCTAGTTCTTGTATCTATACAAGTGTGAACTGAAGAGACTTGTTTGATTTAAATCTATCTAAGTTTTCCAAGGCATTTTTATAGATCAATAAATGCCTTAGGTTTTTCTTTTAGGTTTGTTAGATTTTAATCTTTTATCTACCTTGTGGTTACAAACTAGTAACTTCATTTATACAAGGAAATGAAATTTATACAAGTTACAGAATGTAAAACAAAATACAAGTAGATAACTGAAAAGAAAGAACTTAATGAGATGGCCCTTCGCCAGTTCTTCTTCTCTTGGTCACTGAAGAGATAGGTTGTGAGTCTTCAGGGTCAATATTCAGCTTTTGCTCCATATTTTCTTTATGTTGAATTTTTCCCCTTAAGAAGTTCACCCATGCTTTCTCAAACCTATTCTTTTGTGCCTTCGCATCCAACACATTCACCATTTCCACCCATTCACTGAACCCATACTGCATAGCACCAGGATTGTCAGTTTTAACCAGTGGCCCTCTGGTATAACTAACTTCAACTTGAAAGACTTTGGTGCCTGGCTTGATTGTTACATTGACACCATTGATAGTACCACTATGTCTTCTGGTTGACATGATCTGGGAGTAATAGCTTCTTGCTTCAGATTCATTTGTTATTTTTATACTCCCAGCACCAGCAGCCAGTACAGCGGACTTGATGTCTTCATTAGATACCTCGCCAGTTGGTTCAACAAATGTGCTAAGGTCAGCATCTCTTGTCAGTGGTCTTCTTGGTTGAGGAATCCTTCTTGGAGGATTCAATACCTTCTTCACAACCTTCTTAACATTTGCAATTCTTTTAAGAATCCCACTGGCCCTATTCTCCTTAGCCTTCTCCACTGATATGTTTAAACTTCTGGCATCAAATTCAGCTTCATCCTCAGGATAGTGTCTGTCCAGTTCAACATCCAGCATTTCTTTCAACTGGTCAACTATCCTGGGATCATTTTTGATTCTGGCATACTCCTCCTTAGTGATACCCAAAAGATTGGCATCACTCATATCAAGCAACTTGATCTGTGCTAGTTTCTAACATTACATTAGTGGCCGGCTGGGCAGATGCATCAACAGCTAAACCTTTTCCCTTATCCAACACATTCCCCCTCACATCTTGCTCACCAGCTTCAGTACTGGTAGCTACAACCATTTCCATACCAGCTTGTCTTCCAGATGAAGTTCTTCTAGGTGCAACTGGTGGAAGGACTGCACTTCTTTCCCCCTTGGCAGCATCTAGACCTGCCCTAATACCTTCCCATTCAGAAGGGTGAGATGGCAACCGGTCAAGAGGCTGCCATGATTGCATGTCCTTACACTCCTTGAAAATCCCATACATCATCCTGAAAGACCTCCACAAATGGTTGGTCTCCTTTGACTGAGTCAAAACATTTGCAGTAACCTGTTCTTGACCAGTTTTTAATTTCATTTAAGATCCTGAAGTCTTCATCCAAACCAGAGACAACCTTATCCTTTACTTCATCATCCTTCTTCTTCAAATTTTCTACTTCAGTTGTCAGTTTATCTAAAGATTGAGCATGTAGAGATACCTGGGTGTTCAAATTCTCAATGCTGCCTCTCAACTGGTTGATCTCACTGGTGAGTGGGGCCAGATCAGCCTGAGGAGTGGCCAGCTTGGTGATCTCAGACATCACCCTTTCAATCAATTGTGCTTCTCTAGCACCCAGCGTATCCTCTATCTTCTGACCAACTGAAGTCATCAACTGCTCTCCAAGTTCAGTCACATTTAGGCCAGGTTTTTCAACTAATTCCTTTACCTGCCTTTCAATCTCCCTCAAATCTACTTCAAATGTTCTTACAGTATTGCCAAGAAGATTGGAGATTGAGGTTGTGACCTTGGACTGAGTAAGGTCAAAGGCTTCCTTCAAAGATGTTGCTAGATTATTGCAGCCAATGACCAACTCATTTAGCTTCTTGAACACCAAGTCTTCATTAGATGAAAACTTGTTTATCCCAGATCAACCACCTTAATGTTTGTCAAGTGATCCTTGTGGTATCTGGAGAAAGACTTGGTGTTTTTGTCAAGTGTCTTCTGAATCTCCTCCACCCTGGTAAGAAGGTTTTGGAGATCGGCTTGCAAAGAGACAACTTGACTGTCCAGTGACGAAGGAGAAGGTGTCACTGGACCAGCAGCAGTTACTACTGGAGCAACTGGAGGAGGCAAACTTAAAGAAGTCTCCCCAGTTGTCATACCAGCAGTTGAAGAAATTATAGGAGTGGTAGTAGAAGAAAGGACTGGAAAAACAATGTGTTGTTCATGCTGAGAATGCTCAGGTGTGAACAACGGCGGCGGTGGGGGTGGCATTTCTCGAGCAAGTGAGAATTGCCCAGTTTGTGAATCGTTATAAGTTGGGAATGGTATATTAGTAGGCACATTTTCTTGTGGTGGTGAAAGTGAAATTGATGCATCTGGAAGCGAGACTGGAGATGAAGGGTTTTGAGCTTGTACAGAAGCCTCAAAAATCTCCAAGTCTGTTTCAGTTCCTTCAGAATCCGAAGACTCTATCAGGATTTCCTCGTCATTAACATTCATGTCCAGATCCATGAATGTAACTGAGGGCTGACCAGAAAGGTCAGTCTCCAGATGACCTTCCCTAGTTTCCTGGATGGGTGCATCTGTTGGAGGATCAGATACTGAAGTATCTTCACCAGGGATAGATGTGATTGGAGTTGCTTCAGTTATGGTTGCTCTATCCTCAACCACAACATTAGACGAACTGGAGGGTCCCTCATTATTTTGAGGCCCGCCCAGTTGCCTTTCTGACTCACCTTCAATCGGTGCATCAGTTGAAGCGAATGCCAGTTGCATTCGTTCTGGAATTTCGACCTCTCCAGCTTCAGATACCAGAGAGTCTAAATTCCTCAACATATCTGGAGCAGTGTACGGTGAATCTGTATTTAAGTATGCTTCTCTGCCCAGAATATGTTTAAAACAGAGAGAGAGAAACCTTGAGAAGGGGATACAAACACCCCTTGTGCCCTTCAGCTTTTGTACTAGGCTTCTAAACAAGATGTCTGCAAAGTCTACTCTCAATCCATTCCACAAGCAGTAAGCCATTTCTGCTTGTGAGGAGTTGATCTGGTCAAGACCACCAGAACTCCCACCCATACTCTCCACCAGGTGGATGAAAAAATACCTCCATGAAGGTGTAAGACCCTTCATGGTCATCGCACCCTTTGTTTTCAACACCCCATTGTCCAAGCACTCCTTATGTCCCATTTCTAGGAGGACTTGACGAAAATTTATATTTGGGGGTAAGACGACTGGAGATTCACCCTCTCTCCAGTAATTGAGGTGTAAGGCATCCCTCAATACGTCAGCGGACAAGGTACACTGGATTGTTCCATCCTTTAATGTGAAACTGATGGAGGAACAATCGGAAGAAAGAGTGGCAGTGTACCAAAACTCACACAAGTAGTTATGAAACAACTTGCGTGGGTTTAGAGAGAATGAGGGTCCTATTGGAGAATCCTTCAAAAAAAATTGGATTCTACCAATAAGGGTATTGGACCCTTGAGATCCTTGTAAGCTTGCCATCGGATTATTAGGATTGAGTTTGATAACCGAAGCATTACTAGGAGCACCAGGTGCCGGTTTGACATCTGGTGAGGGAACATATGGAACAGTCAAGAGATTTACATCTCTTGAACGGGATGATCTAGGAGCCATTGGAAAATGAAATTGAAATTTGGGAATTAGGGTTCTTGATTTGTGAAGCAGAGAGAGAAATGAAGCAATTTTGATGATTGGGAAGTAAATGAAAGAATGTAGAAGGAAGTAAATGAGTTCGGAGTAAATAAGGGTATTTATAAGGGATTCAAGATCCCAATGAAATACCAAAAATTATATTTTATTTAACAAAATTCATTTTGTAGATATTTCAACAAAGTAAGTTTGAATTTTGAAGTAAAATCATAATTTGCCATGTCAACATTAAATGCTACCATGTCAGCATTAAATGCTACGACGGCTTATCTTACCCACGCGCCCACTCACTTTTTATTTTCCCAATACAAACAGTTGTCAAGTACTAAAATAGCTTCAAACACGTCAGATCACGATACCAAGTGGTTTAAAACACTCGAGTACCATCACGTGTCACAAATATTGACCAAGTATTTCTAACGTTATAAAAATAAGACAAGACTGAAACTGGTCACTGGAGGATCAGTCCAGTACCAGTTTCCAACTGAAGAGTTCTCCAGTTGCCATTTTCAAACAAAAACGAATTTTAGTCAGAAAATTATTTTGAGTCTTTCCCCCTAAAATGATGATCCTGAAATCGATTAGTGCCAGGATAGTATCACAAAGGCGTTCGATAGCCTGGCGAGCAAGGATTATCTGGACCTCCTCAATTGGAGAACTTCATCAGTGTTACTGACGCGTTCAATAACAAAGAAAGCTCCAGTTTTAAGGATTTAACATTCCCAGTTCGCTGATGAGATGTTTAAAGGTTTTCTCATCGAGAGGTTTTGTAAAAACATCAGCTAACTGTTTGTCAGTGGGGATGAAATGAATTTCAATGTCTCCTTTCATAACATGATCATGAATGAAATGATACCTGATGTTAATATGCTTTGTTTTGGAGTGCATCACTGGGTTGTGAGATATAGCAATTGCACTGGTGTTGTCACAAAAGATTGGGGTCCTTGTATACTTTTGACCATAATCTAGTAACTGGTTCTTGATCCAGAGAATCTGGGCACAACAACTGGCCGCAGAAATGTACTCTGCCTCGGCAGTGGACATAGAGACTGAAGTCTGCTTCTTGCTGGTCCAACTTACCAGTTTTCCTCCAAGGAAATGACAACCACCAGTTGTTGATTTTCTATCTATCTTACAACCTGCATGATCTGAATCTGAATAACCCATTAGATCTAATCATGAGCCTTTGGGGTACCAAAGACCAAGATTAGGACACCCTTTCAGGTATCTAAAGATACGCTTTACAGCGTGCAAATGTGATTCTTTAGGGTTAGCCTGAAACCTGGCACATAGACATGTTGCAAACATTATATCTGGTCGACTGGCAGTTAAGTACATCAGTGAACCAACCATACCACGATAGTTAACTGGTTTGCAAGTTGGGTCATATTCCAAATTTAATGGTGCTGCAATAGGTGTGTTTTTCGATGGGATTGAATCATATTTGTATTTTCTTAACAAATCTCTGACATATTTTCCTTGGTTTATGAAAATTCCATTTTCAGTTTGCTTAATCTGAAGACCTAAGAAAAATGTTAATTCACCCATTAAACTCATCTCATACTCAGATGACATGATTTTAGAAAACTTTTTACACATTGCATCATCAGTTGAACCAAATATAATGTCATCAACATAAATTTGTACCAATAAGATATTACCTCTTTCTTTCAAGATGAATAAGGTATTATCTATTGCACCTCTTTGAAAGCCATTTTTAAGAAAATGTTTAGTTAGAGTATCATACCAGACTCTTGGGGCTTGTCTTAGACCATACAATGCTTTGTTCAGTCTATAAACCCAATGAGGATGCTTCTCATCGATGAAACCTGGAGTCTGCTTAACATAAACTTCTTCTTCCAATGTTCCATTTAGGAACGCACTTTTGACATCCATCTGGAAGACCTTGAACTGCAGATGGCTGCATAAGCCAGAAATATTCTGATGGCTTCAAGTCTTGCAACTGGAGCAAAAGTTTCATCAAAGTCAACGCCTTCTGCTTGAAAATAACCCTGGGCAACTAATCTGGCCTTGTTTCTTACAACATGGCCATCTTCATCCATCTTGTTTCGGTAGACCCATATGGTACCAATGGGTTCTTTCTTTAACCCTGGTGGACAAGGAACAAGCTCCCAAACATTGTTCCTTTCAAACTGGACGAGCTCTTCTTGCATAGCTTCCACCCAGCTTGGGTCTGCCATAGCCTCGTCAATCTTCTTTGGTTCAATTAATGATAAGAAGGTGACGTTTAAGCATTGCTCACTGGTGGCTCTTCTAGTCTGAACCCCACTATTTGGATCTCCCACAATCTGTTCAATTGGATGTGCTCGAGTCCATCTAGTGTAATGACTAGGCTGGTGCACAACAATATCAGTGCAAGTCACCTGACAATCTTCTTCAGTTGCAGCAGCATCTGGAGCAGGATCGGTCCAAACTACTTCTACATCCTCATCAGAGTCAATGAGGTCGCGATTTGCATCATGAAATTCTTCATTCAAGGGCATTTCTTGAAGAACTGGAGAAGTTGGAGTTTGAACCGGTGCTGATATTGGAGTGGCACGTACATCAGATCCAATCACCAATTCTTGTGGTAAGTTGAAATTGATGGAGGGATAAAATGATGTGTCACTGGTGCTTTTCTTCTTCTTAACTGGTTCCAATTTGTTGTAACTGGAAACATCTTTTGGTGAAACAATCAACTGTGGCTTCTGAAGAGAAGTCCAGTGGACCCATCAAGAAAAGATGGGTTCACAAAAAGAACTAATGATTTTTGTGTGTGTGTAGGGCAATCGAAAGAAAAATATCTGGTATCTGGACAGCGCTGCTGGCCGGACTATGACCGGATGTAAGCCCCTACTGGAAGAGTTCACTGTCCAAGATGGACCGACAGTGACGTTTGGTAACGATCAATCTGGAAAGACTGAAGGATATGGTGTGCTCAATAATGGACAAGTCGAATTCAAAAGAGTTGCATTTGTGAATGGTTTGAAATATAACTTGATCAGTGTAAGCCAACTTTGCGATGATGGCTTCAGAGTATTGTTCGATATTGCACAAGGCACCATATTTAACAAGGATTGGAAAGTGGTGATGATTGCACCAAGAAAAGGGAATGTGTACATCATGGATATGGAACCAGCTCCAAAAGAGCAATGTTTCTATACCAAAGCTGATGAGGACACCAACTGGCTATGGCATAAAAGGTTATCCCCCCTTAATTTCAAAAACATTAACAAGTTGTCTCGCAAGCAACTGGTTGATGGGATACCTCAGATTTCCTTCAATAAGGAAAAGCCATGTCCAGGGTGTGAGATGGGTAAGCAGAAGAGAGCCAGTTTTAAAACTAGGCAAAATTTTAGCATCACTGAACCTCTTCACATGCTTCATATGGATCTTTTTGGTCCAGTGAATGTTCAAACTAGAGCTGGAAAGAAATACACTCTAGTTGTGGTTGATGAATTCACCAGATATTGTTGGGTGGTATTCATCAGATCCAAAAGTGATGCACCTGCTGAAATCATCTCTCTTATCAAAAGAATTGAGCTCAAGTACACTCGAAAAGTTTGTCAGTTGCGAAGTGATAATGGTACTGAATTCCAAAATAAGGTACTTGAAACATTTTGCACTGACACTGGCATCTCTCAAAACTTCTCATCAGTTCACTCTCCAGAGCAAAATGGAGTTGTGGAAAGAAAGAATCGTACACTGATAGAAGCGGCCAGAAGCATGCTATCTGAATCTGGTCTTCCCACCAGTTTTTGGGCTGAGGTAGTTGCAACTGCTTGTCACACCCAAAACCGGTCAGTCTACATCAAGAGACATAAGAAGACTGCCTATGAAGTACTCAGGAATCGTAAACCAAATATTGGATATTTCCATGTATTTGGTTGTCCAGTTTATATACTGAACGATTCCAGTCAGCTTGGAAAGTTTGATGCAAAAGCTGATGAAGGGGTATTTTTAGGCTATTCAGATATTCGAAAGGCCTTTAGAGTTTATAATTATAGACTCCAAAAGGTGCATGAGACAATTCATGTCACATTCGATGAATCAACTGAAGCAATCAACAAGAGACCAAGCCTTGATATTTCTCCAGTCATTCCAATCAACTTTGGTGAAACTGACCAAGTTCATCGGTCAGTTGTTTCACCAGAAGATGCTTCCAGTTACAACAAACTGGAACCAGTCAAGAAGAAGAAAAGCACCAGTGACACATCATTTTATCCCTCCATCAATTTCAACTTACCACAAGAATTGGTGATTGGATCAGATGTACGTGCCACTCCAATATCAGCACCAGTTCAAGCACCTACTTCTCCAGTTACTCATGAAATACCTTCAACTGAGGAATTTCATGATGCTAATCGAGACCTCATTGACTCTGATGAGGATGTAGAAGTTGTTTGGACTGATCCTTCTCCAGAAGCTGTTGCAACTGAAGAAGATCTCCAGGTGACTTGCACTGATATTGTAGTTCACCAACCTAGTCAATACACTAGATGGACTAAAGCCCACCCAATTGAACAAATTGTGGGTAATCCAACTAGTGGGGTTCAGACTAGAAGAGCCACCAGTGAGCAATGCTTAAACGTCACCTTCTTATCCTTAATTGAACCAAAGAAGATTGACGAGGCTATGGCAGACCCAAGCTGGGTGGAAGCTATGCAAGAAGAGCTCCTCCAGTTTGAAAGGAACAATGTTTGGGAGCTTGTTCCTTGTCCACCAGGGTTAAAGAAAGAACCTATTGGTACCAGATGGGTCTACCGAAACAAAATGGATGAAGATGGCCATGTTGTAAGAAACAAGGCCAGACTAGTTGCCCAGGGTTATTGTCAAGCAGAGGGCGTTGACTTTGATGAAACTTTTGCTCCAGTTGCAAGACTTGAAGCCATAAGAATATTCTTGGTTTATGCAGCCCATCTGCAGTTCAAGGTCTTCCAGATGGATGTCAAAAGTGCGTTCCTAAATGGAACATTGGAAGAAGAAGTTTATGTTAAGCAGACTCCAGGTTTCATCGATGAGAAGCATCCTCATTGGGTTTATAGACTGAACAAAGCATTGTATGGTCTAAGACAAGCCCCAAGAGCCTGGTATGATACTTTGACTAAACATCTTCTTAAAAATGGATTTCAAAGAGGTGCAATAGATAATACCTTGTTTATCTTGAAAGAAAGAGGTAATATCTTATTGGTACAAATTTATGTTGACGACATTATTTTTGGTTCAACTGATGATGCAATGTGTAAAAAGTTTTCTAAAATCATGTCATCTGAGTATGAGATGAGTTTAATGGGTGAATTAATATTTTTCTTAGGTCTTCAGATTAAGCAAACTGAAAATGGAATTTTCATAAACCAAGGAAAATATGTCAGAGATTTGTTAAGAAAATACAAATATGATTCAATCCCATCAAAAAACACACCTATTGCAGCACCATTGAATTTGGACTCTGACCCAACTGGCAAACCAGTTAACATAACTGACTATAGAGGTATGGTTGGTTCACTGATGTACTTAACTGCCAGTCGACCAGATATAATGTTTGCAACATGTTTATGTGCCAGGTTTCAGGCTAACCCTAAAGAATCACATTTGCACGCTGTAAAGCGTATCTTTAGATACCTGAAAGGGTGTCCTAATCTTGGTCTTTGGTACCCCAAAGGCTCAGGATTAGATCTAATGGGTTATTCAGATTCTGATCATGCAGGTTGTAAGATTGATAGAAAATCCACAACTGGTGGTTGTCATTTCCTTGGAGGAAAACTGGTAAGTTGGACCAGCAAGAAGCAGACTTCAGTCTCTATGTCCACTGCTGAGGCAGAGTACATTTCTGCGGCCAGTTGTTGGTTTTATCCAGAGAGCTGGAGTTGGAAGCATTGTTAGGGCCATTAAATCTTTTAGATTTATGCTTAAACCTGTTGAAGGTTTTAGCAATCATGGCGACCAGATCATCATCGTCAGTTTCATCACAACCATCACTGATTTCAGTGGTCAGACCAGAGTTTAAGAAACTGTTTAACATCTCCTTCATTGAGTGTGCCTGGACACTCTCTGCAGACATTAAGGCAGCACAAGGTTGCTCAGGTACACTAGCAACCTTGGAACTCTGGGCATGGTTCATGGCATCTTGCTCAGCCACCAGTCTTGCAGCATTATTATCTTCAGTGAATCTGAAGGCTCCATAGAGCGATGCAAGAGTATGGCTGTGCAAGGTTTTACCTTGTCTCAAGACAAGAACCATGTTTTCCCATTTGGAAGGAAGAATATCACAAAACTTCTCAAGAAGAATATCCTTATCCTTCTCTACACCCAAGCCTCTTAGCTGATTAATGAGGCTAGAAAATCTGGTGTATGTACCAGTTAGACTTTCATTGGGCAAGGCAAAGAAGGATTCATACTTCTTGTTCAAGGAAACTTTTCTGGTGACAATAGTGTCATCACCTCCTTCAAACTGAATAACTAATTCATCCCACATTGACTTTGCACTGGGGAACAACACAAGTGTTGGAATTAGATCTTCAGGGACAGCTCCAAGGATCATGTTCTTGAGTCTGGTGTCCAGATCAACAAGTCTACGATCCTCATCAGACCAATGGTCTTCGAGCTTTTCTCTTGAACCTCTTCTTCCAGTTGGATCTAGAAGAGGACTTACCCCAAGAGACATGGGTATATATGGTCCATCCTTAAGGATTTTCAACATATACCTTTCAATCCCACCAAAATGCAACAGCATTCTAGCCTTCCCCCCCCCCCCCCCCCCCCCCCTCCCCAATCCCTTCCAGTTACAATTCTAGCCTTCCATGTACCAAAAGTCTCACTGTTTCCATCGAATTTGGGAACAGGAGTGTTAGAATAATGTACATGGACGTGATTTGGGGCAGTAGGAGGAGGAGGGTTTGTATTAACATTTTGAAATGGTTGGGCATTATTATTCAAGGGGGTTTCACCTGAACCAGAACCATCTCCACCTTCAGTAGTGTTCATCTTAGCAGATCTAGGCAAGTTTATTAGTCTTCTGCTCTGATACCACTTGTAAGTCCCAACTCAATAGATGGTACTACTGAAGACACCTCTATGTCGATGGTGGAGTTACTTTGCAATATATGCACTGAACTGGAGACAATAAGTAAATAACAATGCAATAATACAAATACTTGTAAAATAAATTGATGAGACAATATGTAATTTTCAAGTGTAATTTATTTATTGATGTTAAATAAATTACAAGGTTGTTGCGGAACCAAGATAATACAAGAATGTAAATATCCTAACAACCTATGAATTACAATTGATCTACACTCGGAATTTCTCTAAACAATCGAAACACTTAAAGTTGTGAAATGTTCCTTTTAGCGATTGAGAGAATATTGCACAAGTTCACCAAGAATATTGCAGGTATGCAAAGTGTGAAGTTATTCAACTTTGTGAATTCACTCTTTTTATTCTTGTTGTGCAATGACTTGTATTTATAGGCAAAGTTAACATTGGGATGTTAACTTTGGCCGTACAAATGTGGTTGAGATCATTTAAGGAATATCATTTAATTCCTCAAAAAGCAGTGTAAAGTCGCATGATAAAGCAACTTTACTCAACCACCTTTATGTACCTTTTTGTAATTAAATAATAAGATAAATCTTATTATCCGGGTAAAGGTACATAAAGCATAAAAGTCATGTTGCTCCACCTTGTTGAGATTGTGATGGTCCAGCATGTTGAGAATGTGATGGTCCATCATGTTGAGAATGTGATGGTCCATCATGTTGAGATTGTCTTGGTCCACCTTGTTGAGAATGTGATGGTCCATCATGTTGAGAATGTGATGGTCCATCATGTTGAGAATGTGATGGTCCATCATGTTGAGAATGTGATGGTCCATCATGTTGAGAATGTGATGGTCCATCATGTTGAGAATGTGATGGTCCATCATGTTGAGAATGTGATGGTCCATCATGTTGAGAATGTGATGGTCCATCATGTTGAGAATGTGATGGTCCATCATGTTGAGAATGTGATGGTCCATCATGTTGAGAATGTGATGGTCCATCATGTTGAGAATGTGATGGTCCATCATGTTGAGAATGTGATGGTCCATCATGTTGAGAATGTGATGGTCCATCATGTTGAGAATGTGATGGTCCATCATGTTGAGAATGTGATGGTCCATCATGTTGAGAATGTGATGGTCCATCATGTTGAGAATGTGATGGTCCATCATGTTGAGAATGTGATGGTCCATCATGTTGAGAATGTGATGGTCCATCATGTTGAGAATGTGATGGTCCATCATGTTGAGAATGTGATGGTCCATCATGTTGAGAATGTGATGGTCCATCATGTTGAGAATGTGATGGTCCATCATGTTGAGAATGTGATGGTCCATCATGTTGAGAATGTGATGGTCCATCATGTTGAGAATGTGATGGTCCATCATGTTGAGAATGTGATGGTCCATCATGTTGAGAATGTGATGGTCCATCATGTTGAGAATGTGATGGTCCATCATGTTGAGAATGTGATGGTCCATCATGTTGAGAATGTGATGGTCCATCATGTTGAGAATGTGATGGTCCATCATGTTGAGAATGTGATGGTCCATCATGTTGAGAATGTGATGGTCCATCATGTTGAGAATGTGATGGTCCATCATGTTGAGAATGTGATGGTCCATCATGTTGAGAATGTGATGGTCCATCATGTTGAGAATGTGATGGTCCATCATGTTGAGAATGTGATGGTCCATCATGTTGAGAATGTGATGGTCCATCATGTTGAGAATGTGATGGTCCATCATGTTGAGAATGTGATGGTCCATCATGTTGAGAATGTGATGGTCCATCATGTTGAGAATGTGATGGTCCATCATGTTGAGAATGTGATGGTCCATCATGTTGAGAATGTGATGGTCCATCATGTTGAGAATGTGATGGTCCATCATGTTGAGAATGTGATGGTCCATCATGTTGAGAATGTGATGGTCCATCATGTTGAGAATGTGATGGTCCATCATGTTGAGAATGTGATGGTCCATCATGTTGAGAATGTGATGGTCCATCATGTTGAGAATGTGATGGTCCATCATGTTGAGAATGTGATGGTCCATCATGTTGAGAATGTGATGGTCCATCATGTTGAGAATGTGATGGTCCATCATGTTGAGAATGTGATGGTCCATCATGTTGAGAATGTGATGGTCCATCATGTTGAGAATGTGATGGTCCATCATGTTGAGAATGTGATGGTCCATCATGTTGAGAATGTGATGGTCCATCATGTTGAGAATGTGATGGTCCATCATGTTGAGAATGTGATGGTCCATCATGTTGAGAATGTGATGGTCCATCATGTTGAGAATGTGATGGTCCATCATGTTGAGAATGTGATGGTCCATCATGTTGAGAATGTGATGGTCCATCATGTTGAGAATGTGATGGTCCATCATGTTGAGAATGTGATGGTCCATCATGTTGAGAATGTGATGGTCCATCATGTTGAGAATGTGATGGTCCATCATGTTGAGAATGTGATGGTCCATCATGTTGAGAATGTGATGGTCCATCATGTTGAGAATGTGATGGTCCATCATGTTGAGAATGTGATGGTCCATCATGTTGAGAATGTGATGGTCCATCATGTTGAGAATGTGATGGTCCATCATGTTGAGAATGTGATGGTCCATCATGTTGAGAATGTGATGGTCCATCATGTTGAGAATGTGATGGTCCATCATGTTGAGAATGTGATGGTCCATCATGTTGAGAATGTGATGGTCCATCATGTTGAGAATGTGATGGTCCATCATGTTGAGAATGTGATGGTCCATCATGTTGAGAATGTGATGGTCCATCATGTTGAGAATGTGATGGTCCATCATGTTGAGAATGTGATGGTCCATCATGTTGAGAATGTGATGGTCCATCATGTTGAGAATGTGATGGTCCATCATGTTGAGAATGTGTGGTCCACCCTGATGAGGTGTTGCTCCACCTTGTTGAGATTGTGATGGTCCAGCATGTTGAGAATGTGATGGTCCATCATGTTGAGAATGTGATGGTCCATCATGTTGAGATTGTCTTGGTCCACCTTGATATTGTGTTTGGCTACTTTGACCCACATTTTGGCTTGTCTCTCCAACATTCTTTTTAGGCATTCCCATTTTCTTTTTCTGTTTAGGGGGCTTTTACACTGGATCATTCTTACATCCCTTCTTGTTATGACCAGGTTGTAGACATCTCTGGCATGTCATTGTAACACCATGCTTGGTCACCCTTGTCCTACTACCCTTCTGAGTCACATGGCTCTCATGTTGTGCCCTTATTCTTTTCTTTTTGGGTCTACCAGGCATGACCCTATGTTTGGGAGGTAGAGGGTTATTATATGGAGTTGGTTTCCAAGTTGTAATTCCACCAACTGCATGCATGTGATACCCATATGTTTCTTGGTACAATGTTTTCCTAAACCAGATAGGAACATAATCCTCTACATTATTTTCCAGTTTAAATATAACAGACACTGCATGAGGGCATGGCAATCTAGTTAGCTCCCACAGCCTGCAACTACAAGTCCTCCTTGCTTCATTCACTTTGAAGCCTTCATCAGCCTGTCTTACCTCCCATTCATCCATACCACAATGATATGCCTTCCAGTATCTGCATAAGTCATTCTTTATTGTAATATACACTTTTATTAGTGAATTAATACATAATGTAAATAATAAAAAGGCATTACCTCTGTTGATCTTTGCACCAGTCTAGTCTCTTGATGATTGATGGGCATATATCACTTGTCCATGACTCACACAATCTTCTCAGAGTGTTCATCCTTTCCAATACAATTGTCCTAATAGCTTCCAACATGGTAATTATAGGCTTATGTCTTACCAAAGCTATCACATAATTAAAACACTCAGAAAATCCATTTTCAACAGATTTACAACCCCTGTGAAGTACAAAGAAAGCCCTTGACCATGTTTTTGGGTCTTTCTCAACCAAGTACTTATGTGCAGCAGGATTAGCATCATGTATCTTCTTCATGATTCTATCAAACAGTTGTGGGTATGAGGCTTTAGATGCTGCCCAGAATAGCCCTTGCAGATATGCACCAGCGTAATACTTCCTAAAGTTGTCATTTATATGCCTTGCACATTGTCTGTGCTCAGCATTTAGCAATACTTCCTTAACTGCTTGTATAAGACCCTATAAATAATTACAATATCTAATTAAGACATGTTGCCATATAATTACATAACAGATATGTAGGAATATATAATTACATAACAGATATTAACAATATTTAATTAATACTTACTTTGTGTTGATCTGATATGAGAGTTATACCAGATCCAGCTCCAAGGTCAAGATCTTCAGCCAACAGCTCCAAAAACCAGCTCCAATTGTCTTTATTTTCAACACCAACAACAGCCCATGCTATTGGATATATATGGTTGTTACCATCTCTCCCTATGGCACTCAACAACTCACCTTGATTAGGTTTCTTTAGAAAACACCTTTCTACAACCATGCAGCCATCCTTTCTTCAAGGCATCAAAACAGATGTACATTCTATCAAAATAGACCTTGTCATCAGGATCCCTTGTTACACCAATCTTGACAGTTGAACCAGGGTTGGATTCTAACAATTCTTGTGCATATGATCTAAGCATGGCATAATGTTCCTCCAGTGACTTCTCATACTCATGTAGTGCATAATTCTTAGCCATCCTAGCCTGATTGGGAGTAACCAGACACTTATATTTCTTCATAACCATGTCAGATATAGCAACTAACTTAATTTCAGGATTGGCTCTTATTCTGTCACCAAAAACTTTCCCTATCCACTTATAGTTCACAAGTGACCCAAACCTAAAATTTCTCACACATGTATGCTCATCCTTCAATGATGTGATCTGGAATGAATCTGCAGTTCTCATTTTCTGTGCAAAACATCTCCAGGGACATTTTGGTTCCTCACCTCTTTTGGCAGCAGGATACCTATGTTGCTTCCTTTGTTTTCCTAATTCAGGTTCTTTGAGTGGTTGTGGTGGTCTCTGTCCACACCTGGCAACACATTTCTTCTGTGTTGACTTCTCAAACCAGATGTTGAACCCATTAGCAATTGCATAATATGTCATCATCTACCTAAACTGTTGATGGTTAGCATATATTTCCCCTACTATGGGTCTTTTCTGTCTCCAATGTATGGTCTGGTTATGAACTGGCCACTTGTCAAGGGTCTCAATCTTTTTGAATAGATCCTGATCATCATCATCTGCCCCTTTCAATTTTTGAACTAACTCTTGCATGAACTCCTCATGTTCAGCCACAGCTTCAAGAATGTCTGTATTTGCATTAACTCCTAGTTTAGGTTGTCTAGTAGGCTTAGGTTTCTTCTTAGCAGCAACTCTCATTAACCTAAACTCCCTTTATTCATCTTCCCCGTTATAAAGATCGTCAACAGATACAACATCATCACTATCACTGTCACTAGACTCATTTGGCTCATATTCCTCATCACTAGTAGAATATTGATCATCACCCATATTTTCTTCCCCACCCACCTTGGGTTCACCTGCCAATACTTCTTCCCCTACTGACTTGCAATTAGTAGACTCACCAGTGTCACTATTACTACCACTAGACAGAACATGTGTTGCATCCTCTACAATTTCAATGGGTAAAGTAGGTTGACTTAGTTCACCTAGGTTAGTATGTGGTTGACTAGGTTGAGTTGCAGGTGGTTGACTCTGAGATATCAAGTAATCCTCTACCCTAATGCAATTGCCATCCACATCATTACCTTCATCCGATACATCCCCTTCATTTGCTTTTGCAGGAACAACTAAATACTTACTCAGGTCATCAAAAAAATGGTCTAAATATATATGAATTTTACCATAAGAGTACCCTAAATCAAACAACATATCAACTTCTGCCTGACCATCAAATTTCTGCATGGCGTCATTATAAGATCTTCCTGGAATTTGGATCCCAGTTTGAGGCCTCTTTGCAGAGCTTGGATAGCGGTCAACATATCCAGTTTTGGAATATTAAGTGACTCCTTCGTAAACCTGGTCATAAAATCTCTAAGGGATTCGTTAGGTTTTTGAGTAACTTTATAAAGATCATCTGTCAATTTTTCAAAAGTTCTACTACAAGAAAATCAACTATAAAATAAATTAGTTAAATCCGCAAAAGAATTAATAGTTAAAGGAGGCAAACTCTGCAGCAATTTTAAGGCTGATCCAGAAAGTGTAGATTCAAAGCTTCTACATAAGCAAGCTTCTTTTAGGTTGGAGGGAATGGGCACAGTCTCCATCTTCTCCAAATATAGTGCTATATGTTCCTGAGGATCTGTAGTTCCATCGTATGGCTTCATATTTGGAACTTGAAACTTCTTTGGGATCTCTACATTGGCGATCCTGTCACCATATCTATTTATAAGATAAGATGCAGGGTTGACTTCTGGGATTGGATTACAAAATCCAGGAACAGTAGAGATCATATCTTTCAGTCTTTGAAACTCCCTTGCAATGTAGTCGCTTGTTGTTTGATCCTGCGATGAGTTAGTAAAACCAAAAGAACCAGAAAAATTATTAGCATTATGTAAACCCTCACCCATAGACGCAGATGCCCCAGAAGCATTAGTATTTTGTGGAATGTTGCTCCCAAAGTTCGAGGTTGCAGTTGGGAATGGCGTGCTTGGAGGTGCAGATCCAGGGGCTGCAGATGGTCCTGGAGTTGAAAATAGATTCCTTGGAGTGAATGATGGTCCATTCTCTGAAATCCTGGACTCCAAGATCTTAAACTGAGCCTGATTAAATTCCTGATTTGTCTTAATTGTGTCGTTAATATTCTGCAAAATAGTAGATAGGTTAGGCATGTTATCAGAATTATTATTTTGAGCGGAATCTCTAGATCCAATATTAAATGGGTCTGGATAGCCTTCAGAATTATAAAAGCTCGATCGTCCTGCTTGGCCAGATCCAGTGTTGAATTGAGACAAATTTCCCGCAGGAATGTCTCCAGCAGCATTAAAGTCAGTGCCCTGATCAGCAGGTCCCTTGTCTTTGTTCTCTTATTAATGATTGTTAAAATGATTACAATGGTGGAATTCGGTTGATCGATTATTGCTAAGTGTGAGAATAAAGATGAGAGTATCGAGAGTAGTGTGTGAATACAAGTGATCAGAGGTATTGCTAGTGAGTAAAGTATATCCTAAATCGATCAGCCTCATTTGTTATTTATAGACCTAGATGCTAACTAACTATGCGAAATAGTAGGGATCTTCCAGGTCTTTAATATTAGAACGTTGGAGAGTATCTTGACCAGTCAAGTGAACGTTGAAGTATTTCTCCTCATGCTGAAATCAACTAGAAGTCCGATTATGTTGCGAGACCAAGTCTTCTTTGCGTGTTGATGATAAATCCCATGTGTGAATTCCTTTTTGCACCGTTGGAGATATTTTCCATAGCCTTATATCGAATATTCTAGAATCTGCACACTTAACTCATGTGGAAATGATAACAACAAGTAATCCATATCGTTAGCAAGATATTAATAAGTTATCAGAATATTCATCAATGTCAAGATCCTGATATGTCAAGATCTTAGGCTTTCAAGATATTGGTACTTGAAATTTCACCCATAACAGTGTGTGTGTGTGTGTGTGGTGGGATCGGGGAAAACGATGGATCCGAGATATATACGTATATATATATATATATATAATATTTGTTTTTTTATAATGAGGTATATATAAATATAGTTAGTGGATAAGTGACATGGCATCCACCTGGCGAAAATTAAATACAAAATGTATTTCGAAATTTAAAATGACCGGCTACCGTGTATCGGGTCCAATATAGTTTGTTTTGCCGGTTTTTTCCCCACAATAGGACAATTTTTGTTTGGACCTCAATAAAGTAAAAAGTGACAAGTTGAGGTACTTTTCAATCAATTAGCCCTAGATTTAAAAAAACTCTAATTATTTAATCTTGATCTATTTGATGTAAGGGTTGAAATGTTATCTTATTTGTTTTACAATAACAGTTATTTTAATTATAATATATCTTTATATATACTAAAAGACAACTGACCTAATAGCTTATTAACCAATCATAGCTCTCGATTTTATCAAATTGGAAATTGATGATGTCATTATTAATTTAATTATAAATTAAAAATCCTAATAATCATTATCCAAAATCTTTATATATATTAAAACACAACTGACCTAATAGCTTATTAACCAATCATAGCTCTCGATTTTATCAAATTGGAAATTGATGATGTCATTATTAATTTAATTATAAATTAAAAATCCTAATAATCATTATCCAAATATATTAATATATTATATTTATATTAATGTTTGTAGAAAAATCTCACTAATTTACACTTTTTTGTTTTTCATCAATAATTTACACTTTTTACCCTCACTAAATACTTAATTATAATTATTTTAATCTACACTTTTTTATTTTTAATCACAAATTTACACTTTTTAACCATTAATTCAAATATAATAGATAATGAATAATAATTGATATCCAATTGAATAATAGCTAATATATAATCAATAGAATAATAGCTATTATATATCTTAATTATATTTATCATATAAATATAAAAATTAATTACTAAAAATAAATAAAATTAACGTAAATATATTAAGATTTTAAAGGTAATTGTACTATTATCCGTTTTGGAAGTATTGGTATATGAACAGATAATCCACTTCCATTAATATATTATTCATAACATGTATTTATCTTAAAAATTGACTGTAAATTTATTTATTAACAGGGCAAAAAGATATACCGCTCAATCCATTATTCATTAATTCTGAACTTTGGACATCTACTTGAAGAAGGAGCGTTCCGATTAATCTCAAACTTTCAAGTAAAATCTACCCACTCAATGTTTCTGCTAGCTAAACATGCATGTAAGCTCAACTTTTTGGATGAAACATCTATCTTTATTTTTAATTACGTTCTTAACATCTTTTAGGATTATTTTTTGGCTATTTTTCTTTTGAGTTAATAAAACTTTTTAACTTGCATATAGTTAAACTTTGACAATAATCTAATCTTTATAACAATGTAAACTCGTGTATTTGACACGGGTCTAAAATCTAGTATATATATAATAGCTTAATTTAAAAAAATCAAGAACTGTGATTGGTCAATTGAAATTAGGTCAGTTGTTTTTTAATATATATATAATATATATATATATTATATATATATATATAGGTGAAAGTTATTTTAGGACCACTCCTTATTTTAGGACCAATTAGGACATGTGTTTTTTGTAACTTACACACCACCATGATCATCTCCGACCACCACCATGATTTTCCGGCGACGGGGACCACCGGAAAATCATTTTTAAGTTAACTTACACATGTGTAAGTTATATACAACTTACACATGTGTAAGTTAACTGAAACATGATTTTCCGGCGACGGCGGTGGTCGCCGGAGCCGGAGGACCATGTTTTTGGTCGGAGATGATCATGGTGGTGGTGGTGGTGGTCAGTGATGATGATTATGATGTGGTCCTAATTGGTCCTAAAATAAGGGGTGGTCCTAAAATAACCCACCTATATATATATATATATATATTATATATATTATAATAATATATATATATATATATTAAAAAACAACTGACCTAATTTCAATTGACCAATCACAGTTCTTGATTTTCTAAATTAAGGTATTAAACATGTTACTAAATTAAGCTCTTCATTTTTCTTAAGTCAGATTATATTCATATTTGTATTTAGGAAAACGAAATGTTTATATGTATCAAATAATATACTGTATGTATAGCCAACCTAGATATATACATATTGACTTTTGGTTGTATTATGAAATAATAAAAGTCAATCTGAAAAATAGAATTCATTATACAAACCTTAATTATATTAATTTACAATTTAATTATGTAAGATCTTTGCCCAAATGTATGTCTATACGTTTATACTTTTACCTAATTATTATCATATATCATATCGTATTTGATTGTTGTTATTATTTTATAGTTTTTATTTTTATATTTATGTTTTTGATACTTTTATAAATTCATCATAATGATATACTTTTATATTATATACTAGTCCTAATACCCGTACGATGTACAGTAGCTATATAGATTGTATCATAAAGAAATTTAAATATGCCTTATACATGATTCGTGAGTATGAAATAAATTGTGGTTAAAGTAAACCGATGATCGAAGCTAAGTTATAATAAATAGTAATGAGTAATGATAAATATAATATATGTTTAGTTAAAGTTTTATTCAACTGACCTAATTTCAATTGACCAATCACAGTTCTTGATTTTCTAAATTAAGGTATTAAACATGTACTAAATTAAGCTCTTCATTTTTCTTAAGTCAGATTATATTCATATTTGTATTTAGGAAAACGAAATGTTTATATGTATCAAATAATATACTGTATGTATAGCCAACCTAGATATATACATATTGACTTTTGGTTGTATTATGAAATAATAAAAGTCAATCTGAAAAATAGAATTCATTATACAAACCTTAATTATATTAATTTACAATTTAATTATGTAAGATCTTTGCCCAAATGTATGTCTATACGTTTATACTTTTACCTAATTATTATCATATATCATATCGTATTTGATTGTTGTTATTATTTTATAGTTTTTATTTTTATATTTATGTTTTTGATACTTTTATAAATTCATCATAATGATATACTTTTATATTATATACTAGTCCTAATACCCGTACGATGTACAGTAGCTATATAGATTGTATCATAAAGAAATTTAAATATGCCTTATACATGATTCGTGAGTATGAAATAAATTGTGGTTAAAGTAAACCGATGATCGAAGCTAAGTTATAATAAATAGTAATGAGTAATGATAAATATAATATATGTTTCGTTAAAGTTTTGGATTTACCTTAAATTTTTACAATCACATCAAAATCGGAACTTGTAAGCATAGTGGATGACGGCAAATAGCCTTGTGATTTCGGATCGTAAACTCAAATTTTTGGAGTCTTCATGTTAATAACTTATTATTATAAGTAATAGGAGTTGAAGAATTGTGAAAGAAAAAGAGAGAATTTTATTATTGAGAAAACGATCAATGTGTTTTGTATCTATAAACCAAGAGTTAGAGTTTAATTCCAAGTCTAATAAGGAAATTGAATTTACATACAATTAAAAAAGCTAATTTAATAAAATAAATAAATTATAAGGACACATGTCGATCTAGGATTGTTTTGGTCAAAAATTTACCTAAGATAATCAACCTTAAAGACCTAAATTAATTATGTAACCAAACTTTCGTTCGTGAGGTTGTGTGCTTTAAATTATTATCATATATCATATCGTATTTGATTGTTGTTATTATTTTATAGTTTTTATTTTTATATTTATGTTTTTGATACTTTTATAAATTCATCATAATGATATACTTTTATATTATATACTAGTCCTAATACCCGTACGATGTACAGTAGCTATATAGATTGTATCATAAAGAAATTCAAATATGCCTTATACATGATTCGTGAGTATGAAATAAATTGTGGTTAAAGTAAACCGATGATCGAAGCTAAGTTATAATAAAAAGTAATGAGTAATGATAAATATAATATATGTTTAGTTAAGTTTTTTACCTTAAATTTGGATTTACCTATAATCAAAATATATTATATATAATAATATATATATAATTGAACCTTAATTTTATCTTATATTATATATTTATATATATATATATATATATATATTAAAAAACAACTGACCTAATTTCAATTGACCAATCACAGTTCTTGATTTTCTAAATTAAGGTATTAAACATGTTACTAAATTAAGCTCTTCATTTTTCTTAAGTCAGATTATATTCATATTTGTATTTAGGAAAACGAAATGTTTATATGTATCAAATAATATACTGTATGTATAGCCAACCTAGATCAATCACATTGGGCTCTCGAATTGTTGTTTTATAAATAATAAAAGTAGCACGGAGGGACGATTGCTTCCTCCCGGGGTTTTTATGCCGGCAATCCAGAAGGATTAAGGGCTTTTCCTCGTCAACAAATCACGGTGTTCTTACTCCTTTTATGCATTTTACTTTATATATATTTTATATAGCGTTTTTCTTACGATTATCGCTCATATCTTGCATTTTGCTTACTTTAGATCAATTTTTACAAAGTAATCTTTTTATTTACGTTCAAGTACTTTAATTAGTCATATTTCATGCTTTTATACCGTTTTTCAACGAATTCTTAAGTATTATCACGTTTTAACGTTTTTTATTCAAGATCTTGGCACTTTATATGTTCATTTATTAGATTTTACAAGTAGATCTTTACTTTTACAGTCCTATCTTGATAAAAACATTCATTTTAGCATTATTTTACGTGATTATTCAATATTTAGCAAATACGTTACATTTTCGCAATTATTTCAACATCTCAGTATACTGACTTTTCAAGATCTTTAAGCACACAACCTCACGAACGAAAGTTTGGTTACATAATTGATCTAAGTCTTTAACGTAAATTATCTTAGGTAATTTTTGACCAAAACAATTTGGCGCCCACCGTGGGGCAAGTGGTGCTTTTCTCAAAATTTTTCTTTAAATTCGCGATTACATTATCTTACAAAACTTATTGCGAAAATGTCATTTCAATCCAGATCTTCTTCTTCTTCTTTATCATCTTCAATTTTAGGGATAGATGGCTCTCCTCTTCATATCCAATCATCTCAGAAGGAAGATGCTGATTCGGCCAAGATATTGACATCCGGGATAACTACGTTGGATCCCATTGTTTATTCTAACCAAGATCTTGTTTCTATGATACTTCAATTTAACGAACAGGTACAAATAATGATAGAAATGCAAAGATCAAGGACCAGAAAGCCATTTGGAGCAACAACTACATCTTTGCATCCCGAGATCTTGGACTCTGATGTCATGGAATCTTCAAGCAAATATCAAGGAGACATTCTAACCAGGCAGCCGCCATTTTTGATGCATCATCCGACTGAGGCTGTCAAGATCTTACCAAATCGGGAACTGGACGTCACTCAGGATCTTGAAGCTCCGGATCTTAAAGCTCAGGATCTTAAAGCTCCGGATCTTAAAGCTCAGGATCTTAAAGCTCAGGATCTTAAAGCTCATGATGTTGACGCTAAGGATTTTGACGTAACTCTGGAATCTTCATACCAGAACCCAGGTCATAATATATTTAACCCTTATTACTTTCTGGACACTAACAATCTGCAGGATCATGGAATCAGTTCTGAAGAAGTTCCACCAAGAAGCTATATCTCCAGATTTGCTCCTCCGATATGTGATATGGAGATCCTCAAATGTATCCAGCTTCTCAAATTGAAGCTATACGATGGTACTAAAGGTCCTAAAGAGCATGTAGCCCGATTTAGAGAAAAGATGGAAAAATTTCCTATTTCTACGCATTTGAAGGAAGGATACTTGTGCAAAGGTTTCGAATTTACTCTTACGGGTTCCGCGTTGGAATGGCTGCTAAGTTTTCCTCCCTACTCAATTACTTCATTCTCTCATATGATTAACTTGTTTTACAATCATTTTTATAGAAATTTAATTAAAAACCTTTATAAGATTACCCAGGGTTCTAATGAATCTCTTGGAAGTTATCTTAACAGGTTTCTCCAAAAGTCTTTTCCTATCCTAGATCTTGAGATCACTTCGGCGGTACACGCTTTCCATATGGGTTTGCGTAGTGATTCTCCACTCTATTATGATCTTTCAGAAAATCCATGTAGGAGCTTGTTGGAGGCAAGGATCCGAGGTTCAAGATATGCAGATGAGGTGGATAGGATGAGGATAAAGTCGCAATCTGCTTATGATCATCCCAATCGAAAATTGAAAACCTCATCTTCCAAATCCTTTAGGGCTAAACCCTATTCAAGATCTGACAATCACAGAGTCGATGACGTGGATAAAGATAAGGATAATGAGGAATATCCTAGGATAATTGACTATCATTTTTCTGTTGACATTTCAGGTCTAATTTTTGCAATGTATGAACTTGGGAACAAAGTGAGATGGCCAAAGGCGAAAAATAAAAATCCTAAACGGAACGGAAAACTCGATTGGTGCGCTTTTCACAAGGATTTCAGCCACATGACTAAAGATTGTCTTGCTTTGAGGAAAGAAGTAAGCATTCTCGTGAGCAAAGGATACCTCAGTGAGATCCTGAGTAAAAATGAGACATGACCTCTACGTGTATAACATCAAATTCCAAGTAAGAATTTATCATATGCGGAAACGAGGTATTCTCTTCTTAAATATATTACTTTATCATTACTTATATCTTCTATAAAACATAGGCAATATTTGAAATGCATGCTACATATATAAAGGCTAATAGGTATTCATTTAAATACAGTAAAACCTTTATATAGGGCAGAATGAACGTAAAAAACTCAACAAACAAAGATTCTATTTACTTGTTAATTGTTATTTTAATGGAAACCAAATATTATAATATTATAAGCAGAAGACTTGGTCACGAGCACAAACACTTAAGTCACTTTTGTTCATTATTAATCAATTTTAAAATAAAATATATCGCTGAAAAGTAGGGGGTTTAGTTATTTACTTATTTACTTTAATGGTACTGGCCGGTATACATATTAACCACGTTTAGATAATTCATGTAACAACCACCCCGTTTTAATTGGAGAATTTACGCGGCTACGTTTAAATAGGAATCGAATGATCCAGATTCAATTAAAATAACACTCACCGGTGGCAATATTTATATATATATATATATAATATCTTATAGATTACATAGCAACTAGAAATCACCAATAGGATGTATGATTTGCTTGTGATTTAGAATATGATCATAGAACGGTAATGATATCCCATATATTAGTAAACTTGTGACTAATTTTAGTAGTAATCTCCGACATAAAATAAATTTAGAAATTCTACAAGTAGAAGTAGACATATAAAGAACAAGATTAGATGTCATACTAAAATTATCACAAGGGACATAATACCTTGATTTATTAGATGTTATTAAGCGAAACTTAATATGAGGAGTTGATAATACGATTATAATTAACTTTGAATATGAATTTCAAAAATCTTTGATGACTGCATGATTAATTTTTATCAGATTATCATTGTGTTTAGTTAAAAAAAAAAACTTTCGAAAATTTTCAATCTTTTATTTCATGATACTGAACTTCAAGATATTGGGGACAATCCAGGACCCTTAGGATCTTGGATCTAATATTCATGCAATCGTTCATGCAATCGTATATATGTCGGAACTTTATATTCAATTAAGGATAGTATGCCTATCAATTTAATCTATTTCAATTTTATAGAATTTCATTTGTTTCTATCACAATACTGACTTGAGCGTCGGAGTGGCGTTAGCCAATAGGCTAACGTCATTTTCTCTTTATCGAAGTCCAGTTTTTCATGTTAAGCTTGAAGAGTGATCACTACCAACAAAGAGATTATAGCAATGTGGAATAAGGTCTTCACCTTTTGGCTTTCACGCCAACTTTTGTCTAAGGTTTTCACCTTATCGCCCTGGTCGCACGATATTAGTTTCTGGCTGAAGGGTTAAATTCCAAGGTATTAGAAATTAATCTGTTGGTTGTCGATGTGACCATCGATTTCAATTTGCCCCTAGTCGCACGTTGTTAATTTCATGGCTGAAGGGTTAAATTCCAAGGTCGCAAAATTAATTCTACCGATTCTCGATGTTACCATCGATCTCCCGAATTGGCTAACCACGCCACCCAATACTCATTCACACGAATTGGCTAACCGCCACCCATTAATATTCAAGGACTGGGGACACCCTCCAGATCTTGGATACCAATATCCCAAATGCAATGATCCGTTGAAATTAAGGGTCTCCCCTCTTGATTTTGGCTTACTCGTTGTAATCCTGGACGCAGGATTTATCTCTATATATACATATATATTACTTTAATGCAGGGTTTGCAGATACTCTCAACGAACTTATGAATATTGATAGCTATAAAGCCAATAATGACCTCCTAAGCGATCGTCAAGACAAAACAGGGGACACCAATAACGAATTGGAAAACAATCTTCCATGCACGGTCACTTCTATCCCTTATACTTTTGATTATCATTTTGAACTTTGATTTTGACATCGTTAAAGATGTTTTCTGGAAAATTCTAACTCCGTTTAAGGAGCTAAACGCGAGTCAGAATTTTGGGGACAATTGTTATGCCTGAGATTTTCATGTTAATAACTTATTATTATAAGTAATAGGAGTTGAAGAATTGTGAAAGAAAAAGAGAGAATTTTATTATTGAGAAAACGATCAATGTGTTTTGTATCTATAAACCAAGAGTTGGAGTTTAATTCCAAGTCTAATAAGGAAATTGAATTTACATACAATTAAAAAAGCTAATTTAATAAAATAAATAAATTATAAGGACACATGTCGATCTAGGATTGTTTTGGTCAAAAATTTACCTAAGATAATCAACCTTAAAGACCTAAATTAATTATGTAACCAAACTTTCGTTCGTGAGGTTGTGTGCTTAAAGATCTTAAAAGGTCAGTATACTGAGATGTTGAAATAATTGCGAAAATGTAACGTATTTGCTAAATAATTAATAATCACGTAAAATAATGTTAAAATGAATGTTTTTATCAAGATAAGACTGTAAAAGTAAAGTCTTACCTGTAAAATGTAAAGTGTCAAGATCTTAAATAAACAACGTTAACACTTGATGATACTTCGTAATCCGTTGAAAAACAATATTGTTATGCCTGAGATTTTCACCTCCAAGATCTTTGTGGTCCAAGATCTTCGTGGTCCAAGATCTTCGTGGTCCAAGATCTTCGTGGTCCAAGATCTTGGGGCTCTAAGATATCTGACCGTTATTACTTTGACTTAGTAGTACAGGAACAGATTGCTAAACAAACGGTTGTTCCTTTCTTGCCATATGAAGTAGGCTGTAGCCGCCAGGACAAGTCTTCCAACAACACTTTTAACTGTTCGATGCTTGGAGATGGGAATTAACCACGCAAGAGCATCCTCCCACTTCGCAGCCACATTATGCATGCCCGCTAGTGGTTTAATCAGTGACCATACCTGAGACGAAAAAGGACATTCAAAAAAGAGATGTTCGTGTGAGTCTGGTCCGGACTTGCACAATGAACAACACATAAGATTCAGATTAGTGGCTCCAGAAACGTCCCATTGTTTCAATTTATCTTGGGTCTTGAGTTTCCTATGGAAGATAAGCCATGTCAAGAAGGCATGCCTTGGAATGCAATTAGGAAACCAAACAGTATTGACCCAAGGCACTACATTCTGCCTACACCTGATCGTATCCCAAACAAGCCAGGTGGAGAAGTTCCTTTCAGAACCATTCTCATCATGCCACACTAATTTGTCCCTATGATCTAAATATAATTGGGGAACAACAACATTTATTAAGACCGGGAACAGATCAAACCACGCCGTAGGCCATTTCCAATTTCCTGCATCAACAAGATCTGATACCTTATCCTCTAAAGAGAAACCGGCTCGCATGATATCCCTAGGGGTTACAAATGATCGGATAGGACCTTGGCTGCACCATTTGTCGAACCACATAGATGTCGATAGACCATTTCCAAGCTTAGACCAAATGTGAGAACGTATACAAGGTCTAAGCTGAAGTATTTTCCTCCAACCCCAACTCATACCCGAAGTAGGCGCAATCTCCCAAAAATTCCTTCCTTTTAGCTTATACATGTGAATCCATTGCACCCATAATGACTTACGGTGGTTGAGGATACTCCAAATATGATATGACATTAAAGCTTTGTTAACATCAGAAATACGCCTTATACCTAATCCTCCTTCATATTTGGGTAGACAAACCAGTTTCCATGAAGCTTTTGCTTTTCCTTTCTTCATTTCACCTTGACACCATAGAAACCCACGCATCTTTTTCTCTAGTTCTGATATTATACCAGAAGGAATTATAAAGATCGATGCCCAGTAAGTATGTAGCGAAGAAAGCACTGAATTTACTAGTTGGAGTCTTCCAGCAAAAGACAGAGTTTTATTCCTCCAATCAGTGATCCTCTTTTCCATTCTTTCCACTAACATTTTACAATCTTTATAAAGCAGTCTCGTTGAAATAAGAGGGACCCCGAGATATCTTACAGGTAATTTACCTTCTTCAAATGGTAAGACATTCAGAATGGCTTGTTTGACCTGGTGAGGGACATTACAGAAAAAGATAGTACTTTTAAGTAAACTTGGGACCAAACCTGACATATCCTTGAACTGATTTAGTGCCTCAATTATCAGTTTGGCAGAGCTAACATCTCCACGGGAAAATAAGAATAGGTCGTCTGCAAAACAAAGGTTGATAAGTCGTTGTTTGTCATAACGATTGTGGAACCCAAAAGATAAGTCGGCGAGCACCGATCGTTGCAATATGAGAGTTAACACTTCCATAACAAGTGTAAAAAGGAACGAAGACATAGGGTCACCCTGCCTTAGACCACGCCTCCCTTTAAAATAGCCATACAAGTTCCCGTTTATGCTTAATGAGAAAGAGGGACTCGTCACACAAGCTAATACCCATCTGATCATTTTTTCATGAAACCCAAATCCAAGCAAGACTTTACGCAAGAATTCCCAGTCGACAGTATCATAAGCTTTTTGTATATCCACTTTGAGAGCGACCCTTGGTGGACCACGATCTTTAATATATGTAGTTTGCTCAGGACTAATAACAGAGTCAATCACAGACGAGAGTCTCAAAGCCAACAATTTTGCCACAATCTTATACTGGACTCCAATCAAACTTATAGGGCGAAAATCTGATAACAAGATCAGGCTGTGAATTTTTGGAATAGGAGTAATAAAGGAAGAATTACACCCATTTGGAAATTTAGCCGTAACAAAAAATTCCGTGACAAACGAGACAATATCAGATTTTAAGAGATCCCAATACCTTTTAATGAATTTAAATGAAAAACCATCTGGACCTGGAGCCTTATCAGATCCACATGCCCACACAGCATTCTTAATTTCTTTTTCCGAAGGCATTTCTTCTAGTTTATCATGATCAACTTGTTGCAACTTACGAAATCGGTTACTACGAAATTTAACAGGAAGTTCATGACCCTTCTTGAACTTGGTGGAAAAATAATCAAAAAAAAGCTCCCTTTATATCCAAAGGATCATCCAACCACACTCCATCCACCTTAACACCCAATATATTATTTTGTCTTCTTCGGTTTTTGACCACCCTATGAAAGAAATTCGAGTTCTCATCCCCTTCAATTCTCCATTTTACTTTTGCCTATTGTGCCAAATCAGCTGCAATATGCTTTTCACATTCACAAATTCGATGCCATACCTCATCTCGATTCTGAACCAGGTCGTTTGACCTGTCACCCGCCTCAAATTTCATAGCAATCTCTTGTAAATCTATTTTGAGTTTTTTCAGTTCCTCATCCTGCTTAGGTCTGTTGTTTGACCAACTTTTAATAAGACCCTTCAAATGCTTCAACTTTAAACGAAAGCAAGATATAGAAGATTACAATTCAAGAGCCCAAATGATTGATCTAAGTGTTACAATGATGAAAAGTGTTAAGTGAAATGTGTTTATAGAAGAAATTAGAGAGAAAGAAGTGTTTTTTCTTAGATAAGACGAAGTGCCTAAGCCTAGCAATCACTTGCCCCTTTTATAGAGAAAATAACCAACTAACTATCCTAAAACTCTGGGATCTTGAGCTGGAAATCAGGGATTTGGAGCTGATTCTTCTCTTTGACTTGATTACTTGGTAAATGGACGTTATGGAGCCATTTTCACACGTTCTCAACTATAAAATTCCGACTTTGGGGGTAAGTCTTCCGTTTTACCCGTTCTTGTACTACTAAGTCAAAGTAATAATGGTCAGATATCTTAGAGCCCCAAGATCTTGGACCCGAAGATCTTGGAGGTGAAAATCTCAGGCATAACAATTGTCCCCAAAATTCTGACTCGCGTTTAGCTCCTTAAACGGAGTTAGAATTTTCCAGAAAACATCTTTAACAATGTCAAAATCAAAAGTTCAAAATTATAATCAAAAGTATAAGGGATAGAAGTGACCGTCCATGAAAGATTGTTTTCCAATTCGCTATTGGTGTTCCTTGCTTGTCTTGACGATTGTTTGGGAGGTCATTGTTGGCTGGAACTTTTTCCTTTAACATAAGTATTATTGACTTTGCTGTCCCCTGTGAATCCTTAGGGACAAGACAATAGTAAGATTTCCACTTGGAGGTCATGATCTCTTGTCCCAACGTCTTGATAGTGACTAAACTTCAACAATTTTCATCGAACCCCTGCATTAAAATAGTATATATGTATATAGATAGATAAATCATGCGTCCAGGATTACAACGAGTGAGCCAAAATTAAGAGGGGGGACCTTTAATTTCAACGGATCATTGCATTTGGGATGTTGGTATCCAAGATCTGGAGGGTGTCCCCAGTCCTTGAATATTAATGGGTGGCGGTTAGCCAATTCGTGTGAATGAGTATTGGGTGGCATGGTTAGCCACTTCGGGAGATCGATGGTAACATCGAGAATCGGTAGAATTAAATTCGTATAACCTTGGAATTTAACCCTTCAGCCATGAAATTAACAACGTGCGACTAGGGGCGAATTGAAAATCGATGGTCACATCGACAACCAACAGATTAATTTCTAACACCTTGGAATTTAACCCTTCAGCCAGAAATTAAGTTCGTGCGACCGGGGCGATAAGGTGAAAACCTTAGACAAAAGTTGGCGTGAAAGCCAAAAGGTGAAGACCTTGTTCCACATTGCTACAATCTCTTTGCTGGTAGTGATCACACTTCAAGCTTATCCTGCAAAACTAGACTTCGATAAAGAGAAACTGACGTTAGCCTGTTGGCTAACGCCACTCCGACGCTTAAGTTAGTATTGTGATAGAAACAAATGAAATTCTATAAAATTGAAATAGATTAAAATAATAGGCATATTATCCTTAATTGAATATAAAGTTTATAAATATGATTGCATGAATATAAGATCCAAGATCCTAAGGGTCCTGGATTGTCCCCAGTATCTTGAAGTCCAGGATCATGAAGTAAAAGATTGAAAATTTTCACAAGTTTCATTACTAAACATAATAATATACCTTTAATAACTAAGGAAATTTCAAAATAGAAATTAATCATACATTCAAAGATTTTTGAAATTCATATTCCAAGTTAATTATAATCGTATAATCAATTTCTCATATTAAGTTTCGCTTATTAACATCTAATAAATCAGGGTATTATGTCCCCCTGTGAAAATTTTAGTATGACCTATCTTGTTCCTTTTATTTGTCTACTTCAACTTGTAGAATTTCTAAATTTATTTTATGTCAGAGATCACTACTAAAATTAGTCACAAGTTTACTAATATATGGGATTCTATTATCGTTCTAGATCATATTCTAAATCACAAGTGAATCATGCAGTCATCCTATTGGTGATTTCTAGTTGCTATGTATTTCATAAGATATTATCCTTTATATATAGCATGCATTTCAAATATTGCCTATGTTTTGTAGAAGATATAAGTAATGGTAAAGTAATATTTTCAAGAAGAGAATACCTAGTTTCCACATATGATAAATTCTTACTTGACATTTGATGTTATTCACGTAGAGATCACGTCTCATTTCTGAACAAGATCTCATTGAGGTATCCTTTGCTCACGAGAATGCTTACTTCTTTCCTTAAAGCAAGACAATCTTTAGTCATGTGGCTGAAATCTTTGTGAAAAGCGCACCAATCGGGTTTTCCGTTCCATTTAGGATTTTTATTTTTCGTCTTTGGCCATCTCACTTTGTTCCCAAGTTCATACATTGCAAAAATTAGACCTGAAATGTCAACAGAAAAATGATAGTCAATTATCCTAGGATATTCCTCATTATCCTTATCTTTATCCACGTCATCGACTCTGTGGTTGTCAGATCTTGAATAAGGGTTTAGCCCTAAAAGATTTGGAAGACGAGGCTTTCAATTTTCGGTTAGGATGATCATAAGCAGATTGCGACTTAATCCTCATCCTATCCTCCTCATCTGCATATCTTGAACCTCGGATCCTTGCCTCCAACAAGCTCCTACAAGGATTTTCTGAAAGATCATCATAAAGTGGAGAATCACTACGCAAACCCAAATGGAAAACCTGTACTGCCGAAGTGATCTCAAGCTCTGTGATAGGAAAGGACTTTTGATGAAACCATCATATAGCTTCAAGTTGAGAAGTTGGATACATTTGGGGATCTCCATATCACATATCGGATGAGCAAATCTGGAGATATATCTGCTTGGTGGAACTGCTTCAGAACTGATTCCATGGTCTTCAAAATCCTTAGCGTCAACATCCTAAGCTTTAAGATCCTGAGTGACGTTTAGATCCCATTTGGTAAGATCTTGACAGCCTGAGTTGGATGATGCATCACAAATGGCGGTTGCCTGGTTAGAATGTCTCCTTGATATTTGCTTAAAGATTCCATGACATCGGAATCCAAGATCTCGGGATGCAGAGATGTGGTTGTTGCTCCAAACGGCTTTTTGGTCCTTGATCTTTGCATTTCTATCATCATTTGTACCTGTTCTTTAATTTGACTAATCATAGAAACAAGATCTTGGTTAGAATCAACAATGAGATCCATCGTAGTTATCCCGGATGTCAATATCTTGGCCGAATCAGAATCTTCCTTCTGAGATGATTGGATATAAAGAGGAGAGCCATTTGTCCCTGAAATTGAAGATGATAAAAAAGAAGAAGACGATTTGGATTGAAATGACATTTTCGCAATAAGTTTCGTAAGATAATGTAATCACAAATTTTAAAGAAAAAATTTGAGAAAAGCACCACTTGCCCCACGGTGGGCGCCAAATTATTTTGGTCAAAAATTTACCTAAGATAATCAACCTTGAAGACCTAGATTAATTATGTAACCAAACTTTCGTTCATGAGGTTGTGTGCTTAAAGATCTTAAAAGGTCAGTATACTGAGATGTTGAAATAATTGCGAAAATGTAACGTGTTTGCTAAATAATGAATAATCACGTAAAATAATGCTAAATTGAATGTTTTTATCAAGATAAGATTGTAAAAGTAACGTCTTACTTGTAAAATGTAATAAATGAACATATAAAGTGTCAAGATCTTGAATAAACAACGTTAACACGTGATAATACTTAATAATCCGTTGAAAAACAATATAAAAGCATAAAGTATGATTAACTAAAGTACTTGAACGTAAATAAAAAGATTACTTTGTAAAAGTTGATCAAAAGTAAGCAAAATGTAAAGATATGAGCGATAATCGTAAGAAAAACGATATATAAAATATAAATAAAGTAAAATGCATAAAAGGAATAAGAACACCGTGATTTGTTGACGAGGAAAAGCCCTTAATCCTTCTGGATTGCCGGCATAAAAACCCCGGAAGGAAGCAATCGTCCCTCCGTGATACTTTTATTATTATAAATCGAAGTTAATTACAATTCGAGAGCCCAAGTGATTGATCTAAGTGTTACAATGATGAAAAGTGTTAAGTGAAATGTGTTTACAGAAGAAATTAGAGAGAAAGAAGTGTTTTTTCAGAGATAAGACGAAGTGCCTAAGCCTAGCAATCACTTGCCCCTTTTATAGAGAAAATAACCAACTAACTATCCTAAAACTCTGGGATCTTGAGCTGGAAATCAGGGATTTGGAGCTGATTCTTCTCTTTGACTTGATTACTTGGTAAATGGACGTTATGGAGCCATTTTCACACGTTCTCAACTATAAAATTCCGACTTTGGGGGCAAGTCTTCGACTTTGGGGGTAAGTCTTCCGTTTTACTTGTTCCTGTGCTACTAAGTCAAAGTAATAACGGCCAGATATCTTAGAGCCCCAAGATCTTGGACCCGAAGATCTTGGAGGTGAAAATCTCAGGCATAACAAGGATTACGCCACGTGTCGTTTCAAAAACATCTCAATCCTGTTTTAGTTTATATATATATATATATAAATATAATATAGTAATATAATAATGTATATATATATACATATATATATATGGTTCTTAGGTAAAATAAAACAAGTATTAAAGTAAAACAAATAAAACAAAAGGTTTTCTTTCACTTAAAATCACTGTGCATCATAAAAATCATCGTGCATCAATATATATACTTGTGCTTCGTGAATCTTCGTGCATCAATTTTATCATGATCTAAGGGTCAAGATCTTGTCTTATTTGTTTTACTTTAATACTTGTTTTACAATAACCAACCCCTATATATATATATATATATATATATATATACTAGATTTTAGACCCGTGTCAAATACACGATTTTTATAACATTATCAATATAAGAATTAGTATATGGAAAAAAAACGTATATGTTAAAATGTAAAAATATCCTAAAAACGAATTGAGATATTCAAATGTCAATATTGAATGCTAAATCATATAAATGTTGGGTGGTGTAGCAGAGTTTCTTTTATGCAAACTCTTCCAGAGAAGCAATAGCTTAACCTTGATTACACAATTGACCGAGTTCGCATTGATGTCAGTAATTTTATTTTCGTTGGCCATGGTTCTTAAAAACAATAAAAGTAGCAGCTGGTTCGTGAGTTTTCAATGATTTCGTGTCTTGTAATTTTATTTGTAGCTAGGGTTCGGTTTATATAAGAAGAACTCATATCTTAAATATAATTTGATTCCAATTCCTAATAACAATAATGATTATCCTAATTATAGTCCGATTACAATTACTAATAACAACGATATTACAATTAGTTTGATCATAATTAGATAAGATGTTGAGAGTTTGTACCTTATTCTGTTTATGTAAACAATTGTTACTGCATATACGAAATGAGATTAGTTTTAGTTTGTATTAATCCAAATGTTGTAACCTCTCTAACTTTTAGCTATATTTTGTTATTAGATAGACATTATGCAATAAAATATTAATTATTTTAAAATTGGCTTAAAGTGTAAAATGGTGATGGAAAACTAAAAAGTGTAAATTAATTATTTTTGAATTGGGTAAAAGTGTAAATTGATGATGGAGACCAAAAAGTGTAAATTAATAATTTTTAAATTGGGTTAAAGTGTAAATTGGTGATGGAAAAACCAAAAAGTGTAAATTAATAATTTTTAAATTGGGTTAAAGTGTAAATTGGTGATGGAAAAACCAAAAAGTGTAAATTAATTTAAACATGTGTTGATTTAATTAATTTTGAGAAATTGAGAGCTATGATTGGTCAATTGAGGTTAGATCAGTTGTCTTTTAGTATATATTAAAATAAGATACTTTATGGGGAGCCTTATTCGAGAACCTTTTTTTTTACAATAATCGTGAGAACTTTTAAAATATTTATTGAATCACATGTTTTTAAAGTTCATTCACGTGTGAAACGTTATAAAAATGTATGTTACAGAAGAAATTGTTTTCCAAAATCTTATATATAGCCATTTGTTCATATGTGAATAGAAACGTGAACAAATTTATTCACAAGTTCACAAAAGACTATTTTAAAAAGTTTGAAAAACAATTTCTTATACGACATACATTTTTAGAATGAACTTTAAAAACATATGATTTAATACATAATTTAGAAGTTCTCACAATTATTACAAAATAAAAGTTCTTAAAATAAGAAAAATCTATACTTTCATATTGTATTTATTTTACAATTACAAGGTTCTCTACATTACTTATCCTTAATCTTATTTTGATAATATCGAGAGTTACATACGATATTAAATCTAATAGATAGATATCCATGAAAAACAGCAATGAGTTTTTTTAACACTTATATCGGTACTGTTATGTTAATAATTACTTAACACTGTTTTAGTCTACAGTTTTTTTGAATTTTTCCACATGATGCTATAAAAATGTAGCAAAGTGGTACAAGAAAGAAGAATAAAACAAGTAAAATAATAGACTGGTTTTGCTAAAGTTTTATTTAATTAAAGACTTCTGGCACACATGGTAAGGGAGTGCACGATAGATCGTCAATAATTTAATTTCGATGGCATCATTCTTCACCAATCTCTATCTCTAATAAACTTTGTTAGAAGTTCATTAGATTACTTTTGATGTGAAATGTTAATTTGAAAACTAAAATTTCTGTGAAAACTAGAAAACTAGCCGAACTACACTGTGATCTGAATCTAACACAATGTGTTTTAATTGTGTTTTTTAAAAACACAATGTGTTTTTATTGTGTAATCTAAAATCACGTTGTGTTTAAGTTTTAAATCACAGTATGTTTTTGATAGCGCGTGCAAATCAGAAAATTGTTCAAACACATTGTGATATGAACTTAACACAATGTGTGTTCTAAAAAAAATTAAAAACACATTGTGTTAAATTCAGATCACAGTGTGTTTTGACCAGTTTTCACAAAAAATTTAGATTTTAAATGATCACAACCCTACTTTTGATTTAAAAATATTTACGTGGCATTGCTATAATCTCTCTTGCGCCAATTCCCGTTAAACTAAACTTATTACGTTTTCATATTTAATTTCTTTTGTTTTGGGTATTTATTTATGTCATTCATAAACACCAAAATATATATATATATATAATATATATATATATTATATATATATATATATAATATATATATATATTGAATTCTAAAAACATGTTTTAATATTATTGCACATGGTGCATTGAAAACTTCTTCAAGGGTATATAGGTTTGCACCGTCCTCTATTAGAAAAGTCGAGTGCATAATGTTTTGCCAGAAACATTTAATAGAAGTAGTTTTTTAAACGATGTTTGATTTCCTCTTTTGATTGAAAGCAGAATACATAAAATACGTATACACATAGTGGATTTGTCATCAAAAAATGTTTGGAATATTGATGTCCCATCACAAGGCTAGACTTTGGAATTTAGGCAGTCATTGCCTTAGATGGAACACTGTTGTTAAAAGAGATTGTGTTAAGCAGCAACAACAACAACGGTACCCAATCCCAGCCTATGCCGGGGTACGGGGGAGGTATGATGTAGACAGACCTTACCCCTACACAAAGGTAGAGAGGCTGCTTCCAGATCCACCGAGGTGGAAGGGACCTCCGGCCGGGGTGAAAAAAATAGGGTTAGATCCACCGGAGTGGAAGACTTAACCGGGAATAATCTCGATCTCAAACTCTCAATCTCAAGCTCGATCTCAGTCTCCAGAAACCAAACTCAGATTGGATCTGGAAGTTTGTTACCGTTGGAGGAGAAGAGAGAGCAGAGAGAAAGAGAGAGCAGATTGTGTTAAGCAAAGGATCTTATTAATTAGTTACTTTGGGAACTGAGTCAGCGTGAATAAAATTTTAATTTGTTCACGCTTTTATGTGTATAAAATTATGTTGAACTAAAAGTGTGTAGAAATTTATCCATACTAAAAATTGTGGTATTTTAAAAGTCTACACTTTTTAGTGTGGACTTTCATATTTAAATTGTAACACAATATTTGTTCACGCTAACTAAAAATGTAGTGTGGAGAAATGGGGTGTGGCAAATTAAATGTGAAAGTTCAAAGTGTGAACTTTTTGAATACCACAATTTTTAGTGTGGATAAATTTCTACACACTTTTAGTTCAACATAATTTCACACATAAAAGCGTGACAAATTTTTTAATTTGTTAACGCTAACTAAAAGTATGGATAATTAACATATTATTTGTAGTGAGTCATGCCCTTTAAACTTTTTAATTTGAGAATGTGTTTGTTAAAACTATTAATTACTTTTTCATATATTTGGCTCCAATAATATATTTGAATAATGATGACCTGAATCTGACGTGACTCGACCACGGGTATGGAATTATTCTGAGGCGACCCCATTAGGAGACCGTCAAGGGGTCGCAACGTTAGCCGGAAGACTGCAAGTTCATGGGATGCAACTTTTGGGTGATAAGTGACGATACTCGACAGACACTCGACAGAATGGTCCGGATGCAAGAAGAAGCGATGCGATGGTCGGAAGAAAAAACGAACTATGGATGCTTTCTGAATTCTTCAAAATCCGCCTTCCAATGGTTTGTTGGGAAGACTTAAAAGCAATTCTCGCGTATCGACAATCTTTAATGGACGAGTTTGGCCATTTGTTTTAACAATGCAACGACGAAGATGATATAGGCTATGGGTAGTTTTATTTATTATAGATAACGTGATGTTTTCTTTTAATTTTAGTTATTAATATAATGTTTTATTTTTATGAAATGTAATGTTCTATTAACGTAATGTTATTTATATATTTTTGTTTTTACATACATGGAAATGATGTAGCAATAAAGTAGCAACTAGACTTTGAGAATTACTTTGAGAATTTGGAATGGTTGAAAAATGATTAGTTTAATGTGTCATTGCAAAAACTGTCCTGATATGGAATTCCTATAAGTTGGTGAATTGGTACTATCACGAAAGTGATGCTTATTGATGGGGAGCTATGAACATACGTAAATTCCATTGCAGGCTATGGATCCCCCCGGTACCCAAAGTATAATTTTTGTTCATACATAGTAAAAAAAATAAAAAATTTAATATGTCAATTGATCTAAAACAAATAACTAGCAAGAAAAACCTCACCACGTCATAGACATTGTAATTAATTTATAACTTAAAAACAAGGGGGTCTAATACAGATGTACAAATGAGAGAAACTTCAAATAAATTTAACACAAAAACATAAGGTCTCAAACCTAAATAGATTGCTAGTTCTTAATATATATAGTACATTCGACTTAAAAAAGTCAAAAACATAGGGTCGCAAATTTTGATTGATGTGACAACACAAGAACCAAAATCATCAAATCAAAATTTGCGAGCCTTCTCCAATTTTCTTCTTCCACCACTCTTTAAACTCTCAGGTTTACGATCTTTATCGTTATCTTGATCCTCATCTGCATCGACGTAAATGATGCCAGGATCATCATCATTGTCGACGGTTACCTCACTCTCATCGTCATCATCATCATCATCATATTCATCATCATCATCATTGTCATCCATGTCTGCACGAAGTGTGTGGAACTCTGGTGGAGGGGTGCACTCTTCAGTGATGGCCTCATCCTGTTTCATAACTAGGTGTCGGATAATTCTCTCATCTTTGTCTAGCATACTCTTGAAATCATTGATCCATTTTGCTTCAATCTCAAAGTTCATCAAAATATAATGTGCATTTTTTGCTTTTTGTATTTTGTAAGCCAGCCTTCGAAGTCCCCAATCACTGAATCTGTGAACTCGGCCCTTTTTTTCGCTTAAAAACTCTGTAGAAATAGTCATCAAAGAATGAATGCAACAATAACTTTCACAAATAAAAAAATTGTTATCTATAGTTTTTGCAATAAGCAAACCTACTAGTATGTTGCATCAAGAACGATATGAACTTTGATACAAATATTGAGAATTTACACTTAGCTAGAGTTAGCAAAAAATCTCTATGCACGTCAAAGGTATCGGACGGGGCTAAACAGGTCAAAAATCGCTATACATGTATTCAAGTGCTTACTAGGTTTAATTATTTAAAAACAAAAATATGGACGAAAATCATGTGGCAGGTTGACTCAACCTACCCTAACCCATTTTGATTTTTATCCAACCCACCCATTTTTGCCATCTCTATGTGACTTTGACACTAATAGAGTCCATTGCAGTGATGTAGAAATTGCGCATAATAATCTTTGTAAAGGGAAATAATATGAGAGGTGCAGGCGTTCAATAGGTTAAAACACTTGATGTCAAACCTGCTATGCCACAAATTCAAAATATGTTACGACTCTTTAAGGTAACATCAGGATATAAGTACTTCCCCGATATCTGCAAAGCTTAATTTAGTAAAGATAAAAAAGGAATATCATGTATTAGTCGATGCCCAAAGCATGTATTTTGACTTTTCAAAGTCATCACAACATGCAGAGTCTTATTTAACTAATATATACAGCGTTCATATACGAGTAACTTAATATAGAGATTTGAGTCCGATGAGACGAAGGATCACCTTGAACTTTAAGATTTACTTTCTCAACTTCTTCTTCGAAGTTCTCATGGATTAAATAGACCACTTCATAGTGACGATCTACAAGAATAAGGCAATAACATATTTAGACAATTATGTGAATATTTCTTATGAATTTCTAGCAATAAGATAAAAATTCCTCGCATTAAATGGAAGATAGATGACGGGAAATTAGTTGTTATAGTTTGACTTTTAAAGGCCAATATGCATGCTCTATCTCAAGAAGAACCAGTAACTACACCAAGAAGTACAAGTAACTAGAAATAGAAAACATAACATAATTATACGTAGTCTAAACATACTTTTACAATCAAAAGTATAGATCACCCTTTCATAACGAACATATATCAGTAGAATTAATAACTTACAGGTGGCAATATCTATTCAATTGCTTATATTGGTTGCTTTGGTTGCGATTGATCTCAAATGATTGTAATTCAACATTTCATATTATGTCATCAGAATGTTGTTTTTGTGAAAAGAATGCATTAGTTACTTTATCTATTTTCCTGAAATGTACAACACGTGTTTTACGAGTCAACTCAACCAACCTGGCTTGTCGTTGACTTGACCCTTACCAAGAAAATGAGCAGTTCCAGCAGCCCCAACCCATTTGAATTCATTACCCAAACCCACATTTTTGCTACCTCAAATAATTTTAACGAGAACTATCAAAAAGGGGTAAATGGTCAAATGCAGCAAATGGGTCGCAAACTGCCAAAATTTTGTTTATAATGCATACAACCTAAATTGCAGTTCAACATTACAGATTATGTCATAAAAAAATTATTTTCTGAAAAAACTAATGCATTAACTATAGGATGATGATAAATCAACCTAAATTCTATGTCTAAAAATCAACCTAATCATAGAATGATAACATTTGGAAGAATCAAAGGATAAGATCAAGTTAGAGACTTAGTGAAATCCACATGTCAGGTTATTAAAGTTTTAGATTGCTTTTTGGGCATATGAATTAGGTTGATTTATCATTTTTCTTGACTATATTATCTTTTTCATGAAATGTACAACAAGTGTTTAGTCAACTGAACCTGAACCCATGTTGACTCGTACCCAACCCACACATCTTGCCACCTCAAATAACTTGCAACAAAAACAATGAGTTCAGTAAGAATTAGAACAAAAGAACAAGTGTTTCAATTTCCTTGAGATAGAGAAGGGATTAAAGGTATGGAGTTCCAATGATTAAGATAATGTAAACCAAAAAAAAAAAAGAGAGAACATACTCTGTTCAGCATCCAAATCGCTTTCCAGCATTAGGTTTAGAGCTTCATAGAGTTCCTCTAAAAGTAAAGAAACATTACAGTTAGGCCTAAATTCACTTCATGTTGAAAAAAATACAAATTTAAACTGATAAAGGCGATAAACAACATTACAATTCAACATGATATAGTCAAAGCATAGTTTAGACTTACGCTCATCAGCATCTGCAAACTCAGGAAGAAGTTGACCATCTTCTTGAACTACTTTCTGAAATAATAATCAGCCCAAAGATTTAAAATTTATTATTATGATCTAGATTCATATAATGCTGATCAATTAACTTAAAGCAAAAGATAATTCAACCTAACGAATGAATGAGTGCACCTAAATTACACAAAAGAATAGATACATACATTTTATAAAAAAATTTTGAATATTAATCTGTAGATGATCGGAATCAAATAGTCAGCTGTATATAGATAGCAGCACATAACTAATTTCTTGATTTATCAAACAATCTAATTATAGTCACCCTAAATAAGCATAACTTCATAATCATAATTACGTCTACTCAAACACTCAAACCAAATAATTAGTTCATACTCGCATCCAAAAACCTCCGTTAACGATACTATTATAGAAAAATGTTCAATTTTCTCGCATATAAAAAGAATGTGCAGCCACGTGAATGTAGAAACCATTATAAACTACTACAGTTTACTCTCCTTAAAATCATAAAACTGGCTATTTTTTATGAACTTATCCACTGTCAATTCCTCAGTATACAAAAAATTACCTTCAAAAACCAACTATTCCACCACAATTATAAAAATTAAACAAAAATACATGTTGAAAAAGCACAAGAAATAAAAAAAATACAAAAGTAAAATACACCAACAAAATAGGTAGAAATGAATATAAAAAAAGTACCTGTTTGAGTAAAACTGATTCAGGGAAAACACCAGTAGTTTCATCTGGTTTTGCCACAAAACTATGTCTATCTTCTTTCTTTTTTTCATTATTATTATTATTTTTCTTGGAAGCCATGATTACCATTGATGATGATGGTTTTTTACTAAGGTTAAAGCACAAATTTTGTGAAGAAAATGGTAAAAATAAAGTAAACCCATTTCTTGAAAATGAATTTAATTTGTGCCCACCAAGTCTAATTGTAGAAGAAGAACAACATGATGAAGATAGAGTCTCCATTGAGGTTTCTAAAACCTTCTTCTTCTTCTTTTTTTGTCCAAAGATAACGAAGAAGCTAAATGGTAATTTTAATTTATTAAATTTTATTTTAAATTAATTTTATTTTATAGTTTTATTTGTTTTGTGATAAGTATTATGGGCTTAAGAGGACAGGCCCCGGTTCCATTTTTTCATTTGATTTGGAGATTTAATGTCATATTGGCCCAGTTTTGTTAATCTTCAAAACTTTGGAATTGTATTTAGGAGGGAAAATTATTTATAAAATCACTCTAATTATTTTCTTAACAACTTAAATTACATGATAAGTATAATTCAATAACTTTTTTTTTAGCAGCAGTGGTGATTGGACTCAGCGGCATGCCTCTTCATCGTCCGGTAAAGATCGACCACGTCACCAGCACAGTCAATCCGAGGGCATGACTGGCGGTGGAAGTCTCACTACCGTTCTGGAGGAAACCAGCTAAATGCTAGAGAAAACCCCCATGCCCCACCTCATTGGCAAGGACTTCCCAATATGCCTTTCAAAGGTTTCGAACCCGTGACCAACATTTGACTGAAAGACATAAGGGGCATTAAATGTCCAGTTGGGTTAAATCCCAAGGACGTATAATTCAATAACTTATTTTCTTTATTTCATATTTTAGCTTTATTAAGTGTTATGATCAAATTATTAAGAGGATTATTAAACTGATTAGTTAAGAAGATATATATCATTTTCCGATCACATAAAATACTTTCAAAATAGTCTTGTAAGAGTATTAATCATTATATATATACATATATATACACGTCAAAATGTCACAATTTCATAAACCAAAGTAGAGCCGGCAATTTCTGACACGGACCTGTTAGCACGACACGACACGACCTGGTTTTTCGTGTTTCGTGTTTGGCCTTAACGTGTTTCGTGTCTTAACAGGTCCGGACCTGTTAAGACACGATAAGACACGATAGGACAAGCAGTATATATATGGACCTGTTAAGACACGTTAAATACACGTTAAAGACACGTAAAGACCCGTGAAAGACACGATAAGACACGATAAGATACGTTATCAGGTCCCTTAACAGGTCCCTTATCGTGTACCTTTTAACAAGTCCCTTAACAGGTCTCTTAACAGGTCCCTTATCGTGTAACCTGTTAAAAATCGTGTCGTGTTCGTGTTTGGAAAAACTAACACGATTAGCTATCGTGTCGTGTTCGTGTTTTCCCCTATCGTGTTCGTGTCTTATCGTGTCATGTCGGACACGATATGCCAGCTCTAAACCAAAATAGGAAAAGTGTTCTATTCTCATCATCCATACAATAATATTAACCGATCTATTATTCGTCGAGTAGTCCATTTTCAAAAAGGCTATATGTAAGAAGCTCAATTCATATATCCCTGTGGAGATTAAAAAAAAACGTTATAATATGTATGATGGGTGGTTATGTAAAATTGCACTTTTTATTATGTTTATCTAAAGTACGAAAATAATATTTACAGTTTCAATAATGTATACGTCATGTCATGGTATCAGCACAATGAGTAAGGACTCAAATATATCTCTACTACATTATAAAGCATTGTTCCCTCCAATTTTTCAATTTTAAGTAAGTGAAAACCCCAAAATACCCCTATCATTTATTTAAAATATCCTTAGAAGAAATCTCAACCACTCATTTTTTTTTCTCTCCTCAAATCTCAACCACTCATTTTTCTCCCTCCTCCATAAATCATTTTATTTCTCTAATTCATTCAAAATCTTTTATCTCAAAAACCGTACATCGATAAATTATAAAAATTATATGGGTGTTCTTAAAATTTCATGCTCTTTCATTAGAGATGTCATTCGATATACTTTCGACGAATTTTTAAATCCGAGGGCGGAGCCCGAACGGCTAAGGCATTTGGCTATCACACTCTATGACCTATCACCTCGGCTCCTATGACCTATCACCCCCACCATCTCACCGCCGCAACGCGCGGATACTATGTCTCGTATTTCTTTAAGCAAGTTAAGCGAGAACAATTGGTCCTTACAGGTTTTACTCATAAGTCATGGATTCAAACCTTGGTTCACAGAATTTGATGGAATCTAATGGAATTGGAATTGAATTCCATTTCTTAATGCGTTTGGTTGTTCAAAAATGGAAGAATCTCATTCCGTTGGAATGTAAACATTCCATCATTTGATGGAATCTCCATTCATTGGGGATGGGGGAAGGAATTTCATTCCTTCCGTTACTTGAATTCTCAAAAAATCAAAAACATTCCGTCAAATTACATTCATTCAGATTCCAATTACTTTGATAGATTTCATTCCTTCCAAAAACATTCTGTGAACCAAACGCGTCCTTAGTATTGATATGGCTGTGAAATTTTTCTTTGGAGAGCTACTCTGCAATCATGCATACCGGTTAAAACAATGTAGATTATTCTAAATGACACTCACCCTCGTATAATGAGTTGACACTTATTCGAACTACACCATTCCAAAAAAAACCTAAAATTAAATTAAATCCAGAATGAAACAAAATCTCACTAGACAATGCTCTCCCCCAATTTAAACTTCACATTTACCAATATGATGGTGAGCGAGGTTGATAAATGTTACATAGTAATTTCATTTTGATGAAATTTGATTACAACAAGAGGCAAATTCCTCTTCAATTAAGAGGTGTGTATATTTGTACCATCTGATTGCAAATTGTGCGTTGCTCCTGCATCTACATCACTTTGCTCAAAGCAAGCAATTTTACATGGATAAATAAAGATGTCGTAGTTTCTTTAGAATGATTTCAACGTTGATTGGTGATCTGTAACTACGTATTGTATTGCCCGGGGAGATCTTTTTAAGACTCTCTTATCATGTTGTTTGATTAAAATGGGCTTCTTATACAATCTTATATCGTTGTTAATTCATATATGTTATATTTATAGACTATATTAAGTTAAAACTTGTTTTTCTTATGAACATTAAATTAAAACTTGCTAAGAATAATAATTGTTATACTAACCTTAATATGTTTTACACACACTAAACCACCGTTATTTTGTTTGTTGATTTAGATTGTCTTGGTTTGAATATAATGAATTGAAGGTTAGAAAAGTCGCAAGAAGTTACTGTTCGTGTACTTTTCTTTTTGATATTAAGGGTAACAGATCGAAATGAAGTAACCAGTGGTTTAAAGTCTAAACCGTCCGAGTTGTGGTTTGGTTCCTTTCAAAAGACGTGCTACTCCAATCCCGATCGCAACCATGGTGTATAACATTACCATGCTTACTCCAAAACCTCGACCATCACAGCCTAAAACAACAGCACGGACTGGATACAGGTCAGACAAGTAACTTTTAGTCGGCATCTGTGGTTCTGGGGTGACTAAAATACTTGTTAACAAGAAAAAAAAATGCAACTTATTTTCTAATGAAGTATTGTCTATAGACACAAAAACTAAATTATTACAGTGAAAATATAACCACCTTTGGAAATCGTATTTGGGCAACTTTCGGGCTGTTCTATCTTCAATTTTTCAGCTAATCTTTTTTCACTCTCCTAGCATGTTAAGTTAAGTGTAACCCATATCGACGTATCGACTATACCAACCAGTTCCAGATCATAAGGATCAGAACTCCTCGGAGATATCATCGGTCGGAATCTCTTTTTGAAGTAATATATTTGTCAACTCAGTTAACAAATGTTGGGGGAAAAAAACTGTTACCTGTGACTCAGAGCTCTCATTTTAGTAAAGTAAATTCATGCCCATATACATTACACCAACTTAAACTTCTCACCATTTCTTACCTTTCTTCTTTTTTTTATTGCCATTGCTTCCACCAGCGCTGCCACCGTTACTAGAGCTCCCATTCTTGGAGCTATTCGAAGGGGTATCTGAGCCACCATTGGCTGCAAAATTTTCAAACATGCCTGATTGAACCGCGTTTTGTAACCACTCCATGAATTCCTCTTCGGTCATGGTTTCGTCCATATTTGGCATCCCGCCACCTCTATGACTTGAGCTTGGTCCCTTCCCGTTAGTGTGCTTTGACATTACGGTCGTGTTTACATGAAAGCTTGGTTTATGAGTGTTTGCTGGACATCTCATTCCCTGCAACCAAAATAGTCAACAATGGATCACGTAACAGCATCTATAAAATAACCTTTTTGTCAGTAACACCAAGTAAAGCGGCGACTTGGGCGGGTTGGAATAAGTCCTTTCTTATCGATTTAAAAGAGCCAGGCTGACCGACAAACACGTTTTTTGTCATATCTTTTATAATAATTAATGGGTTATTAAATTCTAAAGAAAATGTTGTTTTAATAATAATGCTAATAAACCATTCACTAAAACAATTTAGAAGGTTGTATGCATGTAAAATAGACTTTGGGAGACTTTCAACCCATTTGAACTATAGATAAAAACATTATCTGAATTGACCAACTCATAAGTAAATGGGTCAATTACTATCGAGCAAAAACTAAAAATCTTCTTTGGTCATCTTACTACTAGTCTACTACAACTATGAACCTAGCTATTGGCCAATAAAAGTCAGTTGACAATTTGATGCTTTTAAGTTGAAATGCGATTAACTTGACCATTTTGTTGGAAAGCAAGAGCAAACTAGTCAAGAATATTTATGCCACTTCAAACAAAAAAAGAAAATCAAATAAATGAACCGATGATCAATAAATGATTGATATATCAGGTAGAGTAGCATATAAGTTAAAATAGTAGCAGAATTGCCAATACATGGTCCAACAACTATTTTCCTACCGAATACAAAATGATGATGCTTCTTTTACTCCAAAAGAAGTTACGGTACAAAACTTTAGGTCAAATCAACTTTTTACAGCTTTACCAAAAAGAGAACATTTTTGTTCAATATGAGTGTTAGGACATTTATACCCTCACATTTTGTTTGATGTGTATGAAATAGCATGAGGGTTAAAATGGCCAAACACATTAATTTGAAGTGTATGAAGTAAAAAGTTCCATTTACAAATCACCTTTCTTTTGCAATTATTGAAAACGTACTTTAAATATGTCACTAAAAGATTATTACAAGTCAAGTAAAGCATTGCAATCCCATGAAACTGAGAATATCAAAGTTGATATACATTCCAAGTATCCAACTCCTTAACCTGGGTGATACCGATGGATTCTCTTTAAGAGTATACTCCTGTCTTTAGTTTGATTTCTTCTGAGTTTTTAGCCAAACTCGTGAGCCTTACAAACATTTTTGCTAAAACCTTTTGTCCTTAGAAATTTATCCATACATTCTATATTTCTATCTTATTCAATAAACTTGTAAAAAATAAAACAAGCTTTATAATGTGTTTAACGCAGATAGAAAAAACTAGTCATCAACCCAAACAATGAAATTCACCTTATGTTTCTATTGATTTTAAAATTTCCTCTCACATAGGGGTGATAATTTCTTTTATCCATATTAATTTGGCTTTTCTAGTTTTGGATTTCAATATGTCAATTTGGTTATTTCAATTTTAGTAACATCCAAGTTCTTTACAGAGTTGTAGATATCCATCGAGGTATCAAAATCAGTGTTGTGAGTAACATCCAAGTTCTTTTCAATAGCTTATATATAATTATAGTTTTTAATTAAATAGAAAACTATTTACATGTAATTTAGTTTCATAATTAGTTTTTAGTGATATGTGCGTCATATATAAAGAAAAAATGTGTTTTCATAAAATAAATGACAGATAAATTTTATACGGAGTATTATCTAATCGCGTATTAAAAAGGATCTGTTGAAAAACTACACAAAAATCATTTGTTCATAGTTCTTATGCTTTTAATATATGAAGGCATGGAGTAAATTAGAAGTAAAAAAAAAAAAAAACTGCAATATTAGAGAGTTGAAATGGGTTTATTCTTTATAAAAAAAAAAATAAGAGAGAGAGAAAGAGAAATTAAGGATATATATTTTTAGACACACCGATTTGGTATTTACTTTTTTTTTAAACACACTGGTTTGAACAAAAACTCGATTTTTCACCGGTACATAAATGATATAACATCTTGTTTTGGGACATCAATTCTAAGCAAAGCAGGTAAATTTACCTGGCACATATACCATTCTGTAGCATCATATATCTTGCTATCTGCACAAACATAAGCCCGTGGGAGATCTACCTGCATATTATTAGCAAAAATAAAAATGAGTAATTTTCCGTAAAAAGATGCTAAACGCAAACACTAACAAATGATGCTCACATACCTTCTGAAACATTCCAAAAAGAAGCGGTTGGGATGATTGTTCAACCCACCCGTCCCCATCTTTGGCTGGATGAAAGTCTTTACAGTCCTTCAAGGTTAACAGAAACAGAAAAAGGATTCAAGCAATGATACATCTAGATCATAACTAAATTAAATTGTGGTAAAGACATACCTGGCACGATCTGGCTCTAGATTTTGTCTTTTTGGTGTAAAACCACATGTGAAAACTGCCACAGTTTTGGCATGCAATTCGCCTAGACTCTCCCGAGGGATCATCCACGTGAACCTCCGTGCCTCCAAATGTAGATCCAAAAAATCCATGTCGTTTGTTCTGAAACACATGTTTTTTGTCAGATTAACAAGTTATGAAGGGTTAATTGACCAGCAAGAGATGCTTAACAAAATCAAACCTTTTATAATGTCTTCAATTTAATAATTTCAATAAGCAGCAAGTCAACAGCGCGGTATAGTTGAAAAAAAATACTTTATAGAAACAAAGTTCCATGTACCTAGGTTTTGGTTATAATAGCAAATATAGTACAAAGAATATGTCATGGTCACAGCCTTCATATTGTGTGATGATTATAGGATAGTAAAGAATTTTAAAATATGAAAAGGAGACTGCAAAATACAATTCTAATACATCTCCTTTAATGAATAAGTATAATTGAGCTACTCTTTGTCACATGCATTATATGTTCGTTGTGAAAAGTTTCAACTTTGTAACATATGACGATGACAATGTTGTCTCAAAGAATACAGGTCAACTATTTCCCCATTCATTTACTTTCATTTATCAGATCTATAGAAAAGATAAAAACACAAGGATTGAGGGTTTTATTGAGCAGAAATACATGAGACTCTAGTGCTTAACCTAATTCTTGGTAAAGTAGTCCGTAAACAGTCTACAGACGCACAGAAAGAAAGGCATATAAACAAATACCTTTAACGGTGTATTCCAAGCTTTATACAGTTATAACATGGTTGAAACGGTATTGAATATAAATGTGACAATGTCAATAATAAGCACAGTGACATACATAATTAGCCAACACTCTAAATATTGGTCTTCTCTAATACAGTTATGCTGTAATGTTTATTAGGAATCATTGTTTTTTTTTACCTTTTCCAGCACTTGCAATGGCGTGGTAACTAATACTCCTATACAAAAAATCATGAGGATAGCCTATTTAAAATTACCTTAAACATACGACATTCCCGTTTTGCAGAGATTCCTGTCATAGTTTACCTATTTGCCATCCTTTTACAAAATACATGTAAGTTGATTCGGCTATATAAGTTTTCTAGGATTTGTCTTGTTACAGATTATTTATAGGTATGTTATCATTAATCAAAGACTCTTCTTAAACCATGAGTCAACTCAGAACTTTCCTTTTGGGGGCGGAGGGACTATATTTTTGATAAAACATATGAACTTAAATGCAAGTATTAACCAGAATTTTTAACAGCAATACTTTGCCACTTCTTGATACTTTTTGAAGCTAAATGCATACAACTTGTCTTTAACATACAAGAACATATATACAAAAGAGCTAGTGTAGCCTTATATTCCACCCTGCACTTTTTGTTCCTTATATATTTTTAACTTATTGTAGGACTTCTGGAAAAAATAATACAGTCCAGTTGGCATAAAGTCGATGACTTCTTGTATACTTAATATGGTTAGTTACACATATCATATTACAAATATTTTCTGATTATTGTATATAACCATAAACATCCTCCTAATGGACTCATCCAAACAAGCAAGTGGAATTAACTTCTGTAGTTGTGTGAACTTTGCGATGTGCATTAAGAGAACTTTTACAAGAATTAACATTACACGGATTTATGATTCCAGGAAAGGACTACATGCAGGGCACAAGTCAGCACCTATTTGCTTAGATAATTAGAAAAATTACTCTTATATATAATTATGTAGCTTTTCAATAATAAGAAGTTTGCATATCAGGTACACTTCCTCGAAAACTAAATCAAGGATTCTACAGTTAGATGAATGCGACTAAGGAACAAAAGGGCCTTTGACCTAGCTGTATTGGGGTGGCCCATCAACTTAGAGGTTGTGGGTTCAAATCTCTTTTGAGACGGGTGGTGTAATATCAGGTGGTTGTAGGTGCGTAACTCTTTGCCTTTCCAAAAGAAAGTGATAAAAGGTTTCATAAGAACAATCAACTTAAGCAAACCACACAAAACTATAAAGAATAGATAATCACACCTTTGGAGTAGCATCTTGAAATCTCCGGAAATAATTCAAAAGATCTTCCCTTCTCAATTCATCATCATATATTTTTTGCTTAGAAGTATCTAACAAAACCTTAAGAAAAATAAAGAGTTGCAATATAGTCAAAAAACTAAAAAGAAGAAATAAAAGAAGGCATGCACATGTAGCAAGATAAAAATAGCCGTCGAGAGAAAAGTTGGAAACAAGAAAAAGTACCTCGTATGCATTTTGGAGTTTCTTAAAAGCCTCTGCGGCTTTTTCATTACCCATATTTTTATCAGGATGGACCAGCATTGCCTGACATCAAGAACCAAGAGGGGAAAGAGAGTTAACAAATCATCTTATCATTCCTTCTATATGTTAATACACATCAAATGGGACATCAGCCTAAAAGTGACAGCATAATTTTATATGAACCTTTTTTCTGTATTCCCTCTTGAGAAAAGTGATATCTATTTCTTGAAATCTAGATAAACCCAATGCTGAATAGTGATCAGCTGAGTTTAACAACCGAACAATTTCTTCTTCCGATGTTAATTCAGCATCAGACCCACTGGTTGAAGGTACCCCAGAGCCACAGTCAGCTTGTGGATTGGTCCCACCATCAGTGGATGAAGCACGTGCTTCCTCACCATTGAACACACCTGTTCCACCTTGCATCCCAGCTGTTTGCTCAGGGACACTATTGGATCTTCTTTGCTCACTCATGTTATTCTTCAAAAAGTATATAAGAGCGTCACTTGAGAAAAATGATAAATTCAGAGTTACAATAATGCCAAGCCAGCCAGTCAGTGTCCATGCAGAATATACAGAATACACAGTCATAATTAGCAGTGCCACGCGCTCACGGCTAAATATGAATGCCGCTCCTGCACATTACAGTATCAATGACATTATTAACAAACACATAAAAAACATCTACATAACAACAATGTAGAACAATAAAGTGCTAAAGACTGACCACTGAAGGAGAAGACAATTAAAGTTGTCCAAAAGCTTCCATACATCCACAAGAAAACAATTCCAGAGATAGCAAGCAACAAAAGACCAATGGTGAACCCTACAAAAAGTGCTACCAAAGCAACTATGGCCTGTAAAAATAACCATGAAAGTTAATTATCAGAAGAGCAAGAATAAATCTTTATTGTTGATATGCATAATAAGAAGTTAAAGAATAACATTTCCAAGCAACAGTTGCTTAAGTAAATACTGACACAGGTTGATGGTATTTGATATTCATAAGTGACAATTCCTTTCAGATAGCATATTGGCATTTAAAAACCAGTAATTACTAACCATTATGAAATTCCTGCATAATAACTCTATCACTCTCACACCCGTTAGGTGTCTAATATTTATTCACATATAACTGAAACTTCTGAGAGTGTCTAGTCGATGTTCATATCCCGGTTATGTTAAAACTAACAGCTTTGAGTAATACCTAGTCACCATACTCAATCTTAGTGTCAGTGCTGCAAAGATTAACTTATCTATACTTCCTAGAGCCACCACAAATACACAAGTAGTCGAGTTCCTGGTTAGATTGTTACCTATTGATCAGATAAGTTCACTGTAACTACTCATGGATGGATAACTTACAAGACACAGATACTTAACATGACAGAGCTGTATGGGACTTACAGAAAACACACTGTATATTTTTTTTAAAAATATCTGGCAATTATGAACAAACTATATATATAAAGTAAAAGCCAAGAAGAAAGATAAAGATGCATGATAAAGGAAAGCTTACAAGAGCAAGTAGCTTACCCCAACAGTAGTAAACTTAAGCATTCCCATCATTGCAACTACAGAAAAGATGCTGCACCAAATAACTGTGAAAAATGATGTTGTCCCCATGCGTATAATAGAGTCTATACCTCTAAGGGAGCAATCTAGCCAAACCATGAAAAGAACAAGTAATATGCTGGTGAATTGCGTAAGCCATTTCAAGACAATCGGGTAAGCACGCTTGATTTTCATTCTAACATAATCACGAGATCTCAATATGTTGGTTACTACGATATCAAACAACGGCTTGTGTTTGTGCAACCATTCCGTTGAGGCCTGCGAGACAGATGACACAAATGTTTTCAAGTACCTAACAACCAAGGTTTCTGGAAGCTCTACAATTTCAGGTAGACCATCCTCATCAAATCCATTTAAAGAGGGGCTAGACCTACGTTTTCGATTCTTAAATCCAGCTGTACCATTAGCTGATGCCCACTTCTCCCCTTCCAAATTAGAACTTCCAGTTGTTGACATATGATTACTGCAATCTTCAGAAGTACCGTCACGAGGTTCTAACTGCTCTGCAGCAGACGTACCTCGAATATCCACTTTATTATGTTTTCCAGATTTATTAGTTCTTTTCTTCTCGTCTTTAATATGATCGGATTTGTGAACGGGCTCCGTCACAGGTACGCTTTGTTGGGTATCACTTGAAAGTTCTTCCTTCACAACCTTCACATTGTTTACGCTTCCCTTTCCCTTTTTATGCGGCATTGCTGAACCCGATTGAATACCTCCTTTTTTGTGAGTTGATGGGCTTCCATCCAAACCATTCTTCTGATGGTTCCCTTTCCGGGCCATTTGAAATTATGAAACCAAACCCAACCCAGTTTCTAAACAAGTGAAAGCGAATCGATTTCTAATTGTTTTCGGTCATCAGAGTCTTGAAACGCAGATGATTTCGAGTATATAATCAGAGCTGTAAATATAAATAACTACCATATGTAAGTCTTGGTAAGCAGTAAGGATAAAAACACAGGTGGATCAGTCTATGCTCTTCATATCAGGGAATGACATTATTAGTTATGAAAACACACACATATTTTATATATATATATATATATATATATATATATATATAAAGATCACATAAGTGAAAAACAAAGAAAATTCCCAGCTGAGTCAGCATGAAAACCCTAAGATTACATTAGATTAGACTAGATTAGCAGAGAATCATGTGGTTTTGGGGGGCATGTATAAAAACAAACAATTTGTATAATAATTATAATATATTATAGATATATAGATATAGATAGATATATATAGAGATATGGAGAATAGAAGGAAGGAGGATATATGAGCTGACCAGTGGATATGAAGAGGAAAATGGAATAAAAAGATACGCGCTGCCCAGTGTTGAAGAAGTGTTTATAGTTATATAATAAATATTATGTATTGATTGATTCGTATACATACATGAATCGAATGAATGAAGTGTGGGTGGGGCGGATTTTGAGTTATGGGATAGGTATCCGATGTGGTCTTTTTATTCCCCCATTACCCTAAGTACCAACATCATCATCATCATTCATTCATGTACTTTTCTTAACATAACAAACACAATTTTGTATTCACCTTTTGTTTTGTTTTTTTCAAACATTCGTTCAAGATACAACATAAAAAAAAAACTTATGATACGACAACAAGATAATAACCATGTATCATTAGAATCCTTAAATATCAACCTCAAAACCTTGGGTAAAACTGAGAGTGATTCTAACCGGCTGGGCTGGTTATCATTTATTTTACTTTAGTTTTTCGTGATTAATATATATATCGTCAATAATGTCCGGAATAGAAGGAAGGAGGATATATGAGCTGACCAGTGGATATGAAGAGGAAAATGGAATAAAAAGATACGCGCTGCCCAGTGTTGAAGAAGTGTTTATAGTTATATAATAAATATTATGTATTGATTGATTCGTATACATACATGAATCGAATGAATGAAGTGTGGGTGGGGCGGATTTTGAGTTATGGGATAGGTATCCGATGTGGTCTTTTTATTCCCCCATTACCCTAAGTACCAACATCATCATCATCATTCATTCATGTACTTTTCTTAACATAACAAACACAATTTTGTATTCACCTTTTGTTTTGTTTTTTTCAAACATTCGTTCAAGATACAACATAAAAAAAAAACTTATGATACGACAACAAGATAATAACCATGTATCATTAGAATCCTTAAATATCAACCTCAAAACCTTGGGTAGTAAAGGGAATACTCGAAAATTGCCCACTACCAAAATTTTGCGTTCAAATGACCTAAAGGCTTATTATAATATCAAATGACCGAAAATCTTATTGAATAAATATAATAAAGTTTCAAATTTACATGTCTAGGAAATTAAAAGTTTTGTATTAATGAAATATTTGTGTAAATTTGAAGTAAACATATTAACTAGATTGTAATAGTCAATATTAGCTAAACAGTATTTTTAAAATCTTATTTAAAAGCATTATAAAGTTTTAAAATTAAGAACTAGTTTAAATTAAAAGAACATACATCCGTAAAAAACCTTATCCTTTAAATATTTAATTAGAATGATGCCCGATTTTACTGGTATAACCGACCGGTACGTACCCGTTTTTAAAACATTGACAATAACTTTTACGCGACATGTCATTTCTAATTTTTTGAATATTTATTTTCCGTTAATTTAGTTATCGTTATTACTATATAAAAATTATCCACCTTTTCATCTTTAAAAATAGTTATAGAAAAGTTAGTTTAGAAATTACTCAATTGTTCTTAATGAAACCTATATCCTTATTTTACTGATTAGTAAACTTGATAAGTTACCCCTTATTGAATTATGTAACACCCCAACAAAGCGGAAACATGGGGCGTCGAGAAAAGCACAGCATGACATGAAGATTATGTAGAGACAAAACTATATGCAACAAAGGATTGGACAATCCATTCATAAAAACAAGTTAAATACAAGTTCCGGGTACCAAAACAAGCATAAGGAGCACAACGCCATCAAAGTTTACAAAAGATAGTCTCAAAAGATGGCTAATGATCCTAAGCACAACCCATACACGGGAGCAATGGATCACGGATCCAATAAAGTCCAAGTCCAATCCTAGCAATAACATGAAATCAACCGGCACGTCTTGGTTCTACCTGTTCACCTGAAAAGTGTACTAAATCAAGTTAACACATGGTTGGTGAGTTCGTAGGTTTAAGCATCAAAATAAGTATCAAGTTCCAAAAGTGCCGATAACAAGTCATACGATAATATAATAGCCAATCGAAGCACATACCGTAAACTTCATAATATAGGGCACAATGAATCTCCATAAGATCACATAAACACACAACCAAGTTAAACAACAAGATCACAATCCATAATCACCATAATGAACGTTCATCAAGCTCACAAGTCCTGTAGGACACACAATTTGGCGAAGTGTATACATATTCAAGCTCACAAGTCCTCACGGGACACCAAATTGTGCGGATAGTTCAAGTATCTTTATTCCAACTCAATAATCACAAATAGCATCATGTTTACCTTTTAAACAATACATTAGTTCTCATATCATGCATCACATTGTTAATCGACATAAGTTTTACTAAAACGAGTACACTTTCCACCCCAAAGTTCCACTAAGAAAAGGGGCTACGAAACTCACCCGATGCGATCAAACGAGAGTTACCGCTTCCAAGAATGAGTGAGAAAGTCCAAAGGGTTTCAACGATCTCAACCTACTTCACAAGTATCAATTCAACATTTAATACTCTAAACAACAAATTTTAGCTAGTTTAAGTCATGCCCAAACCCCACAAACGCTTTACGGCTTTCCCGAATAAGATTAAGAACACTTTAGACCGAAATTTTTGAAAATGAGTTTGGATTCAGACCAAATGGATACAATATTAAGAAAGTAGACTCTCTCACGATTCCAACGATAGGTCACACTTTAAAAACAGATGAACGGTTTAAAAGTTACTGACGTTTGACAAATCGACGCGAAACAGACGTAGCTCGCGGTGCGAGGAGAAGCCATCGCGGCGCGAACATCACAAGCCTCTCACGGCGCGAGTCCTGAATCTCGTGGCGCGAGAAAAATGACTGGACACGAACCTTCAATTCTTGCGACGCGAGGAAGGGGTATCTCGGTGCGAGATGCTGCAGGTTTGTCAACAACTCAATCCTTTTGACACCAAATCGACCCAAACTCAAACCAAACTCGTTTTTGAACATTCAAGGATCATTTTGAAGCTAGAAAACATGTTACAAACTTGTTTTTGACAAAACCCAACACCAAAACTCTTCCATAACATAATCCATCACAAATCCAACCCTAAAACTCAAACCAAAACCCTATATGCAACAAAGGATTGGACAATCCATTCATAAAAACAAGTTAAATACAAGTTCCGGGTACCAAAACAAGCATAAGGAGCACAACGCCATCAAAGTTTACAAAAGATAGTCTCAAAAGATGGCTAATGATCCTAAGCACAACCCATACACGGGAGCAATGGATCACGGATCCAATAAAGTCCAAGTCCAATCCTAGCAATAACATGAAATCAACCGGCACGTCTTGGTTCTACCTGTTCACCTGAAAAGTGTACTAAATCAAGTTAACACATGGTTGGTGAGTTCGTAGGTTTAAGCATCAAAATAAGTATCAAGTTCCAAAAGTGCCGATAACAAGTCATACGATAATATAATAGCCAATCGAAGCACATACCGTAAACTTCATAATATAGGGCACAATGAATCTCCATAAGATCACATAAACACACAACCAAGTTAAACAACAAGATCACAATCCATAATCACCATAATGAACGTTCATCAAGCTCACAAGTCCTGTAGGACACACAATTTGGCGAAGTGTATACATATTCAAGCTCACAACTCCTCACGGGACACCAAATTGTGCGGATAGTTCAAGTATCTTTATTCCAACTCAATAATCACAAATAGCATCATGTTTACCTTTTAAACAATACATTAGTTCTCATATCATGCATCACATTGTTAATCGACATAAGTTTTACTAAAACGAGTACACTTTCCACCCCAAAGTTCCACTAAGAAAAGGGGCTACGAAACTCACCCGATGCGATCAAACGAGAGTTACCGCTTCCAAGAATGAGTGAGAAAGTCCAAAGGGTTTCAACGATCTCAACCTACTTCACAAGTATCAATTCAACATTTAATACTCTAAACAACAAATTTTAGCTAGTTTAAGTCATGCCCAAACCCCACAAACGCTTTACGGCTTTCCCGAATAAGATTAAGAACACTTTAGACCGAAATTTTTGAAAATGAGTTTGGATTCAGACCAAATGGATACAATATTAAGAAAGTAGACTCTCTCACGATTCCAACGATAGGTCACACTTTAAAAACAGATGAACGGTTTAAAAGTTACTGACGTTTGACAAATCGACGCGAAACAGACGTAGCTCGCGGTGCGAGGAGAAGCCATCGCGGCGCGAACATCACAAGCCTCTCACGGCGCGAGTCCTGAATCTCGTGGCGCGAGAAAAATGACTGGACACGAACCTTCAATTCTTGCGACGCGAGGAAGGGGTATCTCGGTGCGAGATGCTGCAGGTTTGTCAACAACTCAATCCTTTTGACACCAAATCGACCCAAACTCAAACCAAACTCGTTTTTGAACATTCAAGGATCATTTTGAAGCTAGAAAACATGTTACAAACTTGTTTTTACAAAACCCAACACCAAAACTCTTTCATAACACAATCCATCACAAATCCAGCCCTAAAACTCAAACCAAAACCCTATATTACTCAAATCCGATTTTTGACAACTCAAGAGACCAAAGATGTTTAGATTCGACCAAGAAACATGTTAACCAATACATAATGAAGATTTTAAGCTAAGAATCACTTACCAAAACAACCCGATGCTTCAAATCCGAAAATGGAGGCTTTAAAGATGAAGAATGCTTAATATACGCCAAAATTCTTGAAGTTTGAGGATAAGGAGATGATATTTAACTAATTTCTAACACTTTGATGCTATTTAATGCTTTAGATCCGAATTTAATGAAGAGAAATAGTTAGTATGTGTTTTGTGTGTGTTCTTGAGAGATAGAGAGAAAGGAGAGAGAGAGTGTGTGTGTGTGTGTGTGTGAAGAGGATAAGGAAGGAATGAATGGGAGGTGGGAAGGGTTTACACCCCTACCCACAACTCTTACACTATACCAAAAGCTAGTTACCAAATGATACCCCGTCCAAACACGTAAATGTTAAATAACACCGAAAGCACTAAAGATCACACAATCGAATTCGACTTTTATTAATCACATAAGTTCCAAAGCATCGACATTCCATTTAATTTCACAACTAATCACATAATCAAACAAATTCAATAAAGTCAACAAAAGTCAATTATCACGGGTGTTACAAATTAATATACACCACCACTCTCTTATTCTTTAAAATATTTGTTAGGACCAGTTTACTGGTAAACTGGCCAATCTCCAGTTGCACCTGGAGACCCAGTGAAACTGGAGACCCAGAAGATTTGTCCAGAAATATATTGAAGTCCAGTTGCATCGTACAGTCAACGCAACTGAAGACTTCCTCCAGTTGAGAACTGACCAGTTGAAGAATCCTTCCTGTTGAAGTCGAAGACAACAAGTGGAAGATAGAGAATGACAATGGCAGCGAAGCCCAGTTGACATTCTAGTCAGTTACAAACTGAAGACCGTCAGTGGAAAGCTCTTACAAAGCTTTACACTGATTACGAGGAATTGACTTTTATGCTTTATGTGCTTTTACCCGGATAATAAGATTTATCTTATTATCTAAGTACAAAAAGGTACATAAAGCTGGTTGAATAAAGTTGCTTTATTCTGCAACTTTACACAGCATTTTAAGGAATTAAATGCTATTCCTTAAATGCTCTCAACCATATTTGTACGGACAAAGTTAACATCCCAATGTTAACTTTGCCTATAAATACAAGTCATTGCACACCAAGAATATTACTTCTTCGAACACACTTCGAAAGAATTCACACTTTGCATACCTGCAATATTCTTGGTGAACTTGTGCAATATTCTCTCAATCACAAAAAGGAACATTTCACAACTTTAAGTGTTTCGATTGTTTAGAGAAATTCCAAGTGTAGATCAATTGTAGTTCATAGGTTGTTAGGATATTTACATACTTTGTATTATCTTGGTTTCGCAACAACCTTGTAATTTATTTAAAGTTAATAAATAAATTACACTTGAAAATTACATATTGTCTCACCAATTTACTTTAAGTATTTTACTTTATTGCATTGTTCTTTACTTATTGTCACTTAATAAGTAATCTATCTAGAACTTGGTATATACTCTCTGTAACTGGTCGTCTCCAGTTCAGAGCTTATATTGCAAAGTAACTCCACCATCGACATTGAGGTGTCTTCAAGTAGTACCATCTATTGAGTTGGGACTTACAAGTGGTATCAGAGAAGAAGGCTAATAAACTTGCCTAGATCTGCTTAGATGAACACTACTGAAGGTGGAGATGGTTCTGGTCAAGGTGAAAACCCTTTGAATACTAATACACCACCTCATCAAAATGCTAATTCTAACCCTCCTCCTCCTACTGCCCCAAATCACGTCCATGTACATTATTCTAACTCTCCTGTTCCAAAATTTGATGGAAACAGTGAGACCTTTGGTACATGGAAGGCCAGAATGCTTTTGCATTTCGGTGGGATAGAGAGGTATATGTTGAAAATCCTTAAGGATGGACCATATATACCCATGTCTCTTGGGGTAAGTCCTCTTCTCGATCCAACTGGAAGAAGAGGTTCAAGAGAAAAGCTCGAAGACCATTGGTCTGATGAGGATCGTAGACTTGTAGATCTGGACACCAGACTCAAGAACATGATCCTTGGAGCTGTCCCTGAAGATCTAATTCCAACACTTGTGTTGTTCCCCAGTGCCAAGTCAATGTGGGATGAATTAGTTATTCAGTTTGAAGGAGGTGATGACACTATTGTCACTAGGAAAGTTGCCTTGAACAAGAAGTATGAATCCTTCTTTGCTCTACCCAATGAAAGTCTAACTGGTACATACACCAGATTTTCTAGCCTCATTAATCAGCTGAGAGGCTTGGGTGTAGAGAAGGATAAGGATATTCTTCTTGAGAAGTTTTGTGATATTCTTCCTTCCAAATGGGAAAACATGGTTCTTGTCTTAAGACAAGGTAAAACCTTGCACAGCCATACTCTTGCATCGCTCTATGGAGCCTTCAGATTCACTGAAGATAATAATGCTGCAAGACTGGTGGCTGAACAAGATGCCATGAACCATGCCCAGAGTCCCAAGGTTGCTAGTGTAACTGAGCGACCTTGTGCTGCTTTAATGTCTGCAGAGAGTGTCCAGGCACACTCAATGAAGGAGATGTTAAACAGTTTCTTGAACTCTGGCCTGACCACTGAAATCAGTGATGGTTGTGATGAAACTGACGATGATGATCTGGTAGCCATGATTGCTAAAACCTTTAACAGGTTTAAGCATAAATCTAAAATATTTAATGGCCCAAACAATGCTTCCAGCTCCAGCTCTCTGGATAAAACCAATCTTACCTGCTATAAATGCGGTAAGAAAGGTCATTTTATGAAGGAATGCAGATCTAGTCAGATGAACAACCAAACTGGCCCCCCTGTCCCTAATTTCAATCGGCCTGATGATAGCTACAAAGCTAAATATAAAAAGCTTAAGGCCCAGATTGCCCTCCTATCCATGGAAAAAGAAAAGGATCAGTGCTTAATGGCACAAACTGAGGGAAAATGGGAGTACTCTGATGACTCATCAGCTGATGAAGAAGAGGAAAGGGACATGTGTTTCATGGCCTTGGAAGATCAACAGCAGCATGTGGCAAAAGAAAATGTCATCACTGGAAGATGGGTGGACATCATTTTGAAGAAGGTATGTGATTATGACAATCAGGTTGACCCTGAACTGAAACTGGACCTTGCTGAATCATTAAGTGGTGATTTGGCTTTTGTGGAACTGTTAGAGCAGATAGTGAAAGATATCTTGACACTATCTTAATTGAACTAAACAATGTTAAGCCACAACTGAATGATTTACAAAGTGTCTAGTTGGCTCTCAAGGAGTCAGTTTTAAAATTTGAGGCTTTGGAACTTGATAATCAAAAATTATTTTCTGATCTTGAAAAAGAACAAAAGATTATCAAGTCATGGGTAAAAGCATCTGGAAAGAACTTTGATGCATTTTCTAGAACTATTGATGCCCAGAAGAATGCATGGAAATCTGGAGATCTGGAGATGGCAGCTCTCATACCAGATCTTCATGCATTGCCTCCAGCTCTCAGGGTTGAAACTTCTTATGATCAACCTGAAGCTGTTAAAACTGAACCCATTGAGACCACCCCCATTGAGGTTAAACCTGGAGCCAAACAGGCTAGTGCTCCAGTTAAAAAAGCCACTGGTAACAAGCCTTTACCTCAAAAGTCTAAGGTGCCCAAGACCCAAAAGACTAAAACTCCAGCTGAACCAAGGTCCAAGGTTCAGCTGCCTGATGAAAACAATATTTTGTTTAAACTGGAAAGTCAACTCCAACTTTTGTCTCGACAGGTTCAGAGTTGTACTGCCCGGATTAAAAATCTGGAAGGAGGTTCATCACCTCCAGTTTTTAAACAAAATATTAAACCCCCCCTTTCAAAACCTAAACAAAAGAATGTTCCATCTGGAACTAAATCTGGTAAAAATAAGGGGAGCAGGTATCAAATACCAATCGTTTTTACTCCTGCACCTGGATCTGGTGAAAAAGATCTAGATGTAGTCTTCAGTTTACCTCCACAACAATCAACTGTGACTTCTGTAGAGAAGTCCAGTGAACCCATCAAGAAAAGATGGGTTCACAAAAATAACTGATGATTTTTGTGGGTGTGCAGGGCGATCGAAAGAAGAATATCTGGTATCTGGACAGCGTTGCTGGCCGAACTATGACCGGATGTAAGCCCCTGCTTGAAGAGTTCACTGTCCAAGATGGACCGACAGTGACGTTTGGTAATGATCAAAGTGGAAAGACTGAAGGATATGGTGTGCTCAATAATGGACAAGTCGAATTCAAAAGAGTTGCATTTGTGAATGGTTTGAAATACAACCTGATCAGTGTCAGCCAACTTTGTGATGATGGCTTCAGAGTTTTGTTCGATATTGCTCAAGGCACCATATTTAACAAGGATTGGAAAGTGGTGATGGTTGCACCAAGAAAAGGTAATGTGTACATCATGGATATGGAACCAGCTCCAAAAGAGCAGTGCTTCTATACCAAAGCTGATGAGGACACCAACTGGCCCCCCTGTCCCTAATTTCAATCGGCCTGATGATAGCTACAAAGCTAAATATAAAAAGCTTAAGGCCCAGATTGCCCTCCTATCCATGGAAAAAGAAAAGGATCAGTGCTTAATGGCACAAACTGAGGGAAAATGGGAGTACTCTGATGACTCATCAGCTGATGAAGAAGAGGAAAGGGACATGTGTTTCATGGCCTTGGAAGATCAACAGCAGCATGTGGCAAAAGAAAATGTCATCACTGGAAGATGGGTGGACATCATTTTGAAGAAGGTATGTGATTATGACAATCAGGTTGACCCTGAACTGAAACTGGACCTTGCTGAATCATTAAGTGGTGATTTGGCTTTTGTGGAAACTGTTAGAGCAGATAGTGAAAGATATCTTGACACTATCTTAATTGAACTAAACAATGTTAAGCCACAACTGAATGATTTACAAAGTGTCCAGTTGGCTCTCAAGGAGTCAGTTTTAAAATTTGAGGCTTTGGAACTTGATAATCAAAAATTATTTTCTGATCTTGAAAAAGAACAAAAGATTATCAAGTCATGGGTAAAAGCATCTGGAAAGAACTTTGATGCATTTTCTAGAACTATTGATGCCCAGAAGAATGCATGGAAATCTGGAGATCTGGAGATGGCAGCTCTCATACCAGATCTTCATGCATTGCCTCCAGCTCTCAGGGTTGAAACTTCTTATGATCAACCTGAAGCTGTTAAAACTGAACCCATTGAGACCACCCCCATTGAGGTTAAACCTGGAGCCAAACAGGCTAGTGCTCCAGTTAAAAAAGCCACTGGTAACAAGCCTTTACCTCAAAAGTCTAAGGTGCCCAAGACCCAAAAGACTAAAACTCCAGCTGAACCAAGGTCCAAGGTTCAGCTGCCTGATGAAAACAATATTTTGTTTAAACTGGAAAGTCAACTCCAACTTTTGTCTCGACAGGTTCAGAGTTGTACTGCCCGGATTAAAAATCTGGAAGGAGGTTCATCACCTCCAGTTTTTAAACAAAATATTAAACCCCCCCTTTCAAAACCTAAACAAAAGAATGTTCCATCTGGAACTAAATCTGGTAAAAATAAGGGGAGCAGGTATCAAATACCAATCGTTTTTACTCCTGCACCTGGATCTGGTGAAAAAGATCTAGATGTAGTCTTTAGTTTACCTCCACAACAATCAACTGTGACTTCTGTAGAGAAGTCCAGTGAACCCATCAAGAAAAGATGGGTTCACAAAAATAACTGATGATTTTTGTGGGTGTGCAGGGCGATCGAAAGAAGAATATCTGGTATCTGGACAGCGTTGCTGGCCGAACTATGACCGGATGTAAGCCCCTGCTTGAAGAGTTCACTGTCCAAGATGGACCGACAGTGACGTTTGGTAATGATCAAAGTGGAAAGACTGAAGGATATGGTGTGCTCAATAATGGACAAGTCGAATTCAAAAGAGTTGCATTTGTGAATGGTTTGAAATACAACCTGATCAGTGTCAGCCAACTTTGTGATGATGGCTTCAGAGTTTTGTTCGATATTGCTCAAGGCACCATATTTAACAAGGATTGGAAAGTGGTGATGGTTGCACCAAGAAAAGGTAATGTGTACATCATGGATATGGAACCAGCTCCAAAAGAGCAGTGCTTCTATACCAAAGCTGATGAGGACACCAACTGGCTGTGGCATAAAAGATTATCCCATCTTAATTTCAAAAATATTAACAAGTTGTCTCGCAAACAACTGGTTGATGGGATACCACAGATTTCTTTTAATAAAGAAAAGCCATGTCCAGGGTGTGAGATGGGCAAGCAGAAAAGGGCCAGTTTCAAAACTAGGCAAAACTTTAGCATCACTGAACCTCTTCGCATGCTACATATGGATCTCTTTGGTCCAGTGAATGTTCAAACTAGAGCTGGAAAGAAGTACACTCTAGTTGTGGTTGATGAATTCACCAGATACTGTTGGGTAGTATTCCTCAGATCCAAAAGTGATGCACCTGCTGAAATCATCTCTCTCATCAAGAGAATTGAACTCAAGTATACTCGAAAAGTCTGTCAGTTGCGAAGTGATAATGGTACTGAATTTCGAAATAAGGTACTTGAAACATTTTGCAATGACACTGGCATCTCTCAAAACTTCTCATCAGCACACTCTCCAGAGCAGAATGGAGTTGTGGAAAGAAAGAATCGCACACTAATAGAAGCAGCCAGAAGTATGCTATCTGAATCAGGTCTTCCCACCAGTTTTTGGGCTGAAGCAGTTGCAACTGCTTGTCACACCCAAAACCGGTCAGTCTACATCAAGAGACATAAGAAGACTGCCTATGAAGTACTCAGGAATCGTAAACCAAATATTGGATACTTTCATGTATTTGGTTGTCCAGTTTATATTTTAAACGATTCCAGTCAGCTTGGAAAGTTTGATGCAAAAGCTGATGAAGGGGTATTTTTAGGTTATTTAGATATTCGAAAGGCCTTTAGAGTTTATAATTATAGACTCCAAAAGGTTCATGAGACAATTCATGTCACATTCGACGAATCAACTGAAGCAATCAACAAGAGACCAAGCCTTGATATTTCTCCAGTCGTTCCAATAAATTTTGGCGAAACTGACCAAGTTCATCAGTCAGTTGTTTCACCAAAAGATGTTTCCAGTTACTACAAATTGGAACCAGTTAAGAAGAAGAACACCACCAGTGACACATCATTCTATCCCTCCATCAATTTCAACTTACCACAAGAATTGGTGATTGGATCTGATGTACGTGCCACTCCAATATCAGCACCAGTTCAAACTCCAACTTCTCCAGTTACTACAAATTGGAACCAGTTAAGAAGAAGAACACCACCAGTGACACATCATTCTATCCCTCCATCAATTTCAACTTACCACAAGAATTGGTGATTGGATCTGATGTACGTGCCACTCCAATATCAGCACCAGTTCAAACTCCAACTTCTCCAGTTCTTCAAGAAATGCCCTTGAATGAAGAATTTCATGATGCAAATCGTGACCTCATTGACTCTGATGAGGATGTAGAAGTAGTTTGGACCGATCCTCCTCCAGAAGCTACTGCAACTGAAGAAGATCGCCAGGTGACTTGCACTGATATTGTTTTACACCAGCCTAGTCAATACACTAGATGGACTCGAGCACATCCAATTGAACAGATTGTGGGAGATCCAAATAGTGGGGTTCAGACTAGAAGAGCCACCAGTGAGCAATGCTTAAACGTCACCTTCTTATCACTAATTGAACCAAAGAAGATTGACGAGGCTATGGCAGACCCAAGCTGGGTGGAAGCTATGCAAGAAGAGCTCGTCCAGTTTGAAAGGAACAATGTTTGGGAGCTTGTTCCTTGTCCACCAGGGTTAAAGAAAGAACCTATTGGTACAAGATGGGTCTACCGAAACAAGATGGATGAAGATGGCCATGTTGTAAGAAACAAGGCCAGATTAGTTGCCCAGGGTTATTGTCAAGCAGAAGGCGTTGACTTTGATGAAACTTTTGCTCCAGTTGCAAGACTTGAAGCCATCAGAATATTTCTGGCTTATGCAGCCCATATGCAGTTCAAGGTCTTCCAGATGGATGTCAAAAGTGCGTTCCTTAATGGAACATTGGAAGAAGTTGTGTATGTTAAGCAGACTCCAGGCTTCATCGATGAGAAGCATCCTCATTGGGTTTATAGACTAAATAAAGCTTTGTATGGTCTAAGACAAGCCCCAAGAGCCTGGTATGATACTTTAACTAAACATCTTCTTAAAAATGGCTTTCAAAGAGGTGCAATAGATAATACCTTATTTATCTTGAAAGAAAGAGGTAATATCTTATTGATACAAATTTATGTTGATGACATTATATTTGGTTCAACTGATGATGCAATGTGTAAAAAGTTTTCTAAAATCATGTCATCTGAGTATGAGATGAGTTTAATGGGAGAATTAACATTTTTCTTAGGTCTTCAGATTAAGCAAACTGAAAATGGAATTTTCATAAACCAAGGAAAATATGTCAGAGATTTGTTAAAAAAATACAAATATGATTCAATCCCATCGACAAACACACCTATTGCAGCACCATTAAATTTGGACTCTGACCCAACTGGCAAACCAGTGAACATAACTGACTATCGTGAGCAATGGATCGTTCACTGATGTATTTAACTTCCAGTCGACCAGATATAATGTTTGCAACATGTCTATGTGCCAGGTTTCAGGCTGACCCAAAAGAATCACACTTGCACGATGTTAAGGGTATCTTTAGATACCTGAAAGGGTGTCCTAATCTTGGTCTTTGGTACCCCAAAGGCTCAGGATTAGATCTAATGGGTTATTCAGATTCAGATCATGCAGGTTGTAAGATAGATAGAAAATCAACAACTGGTGGTTGTCATTTCCTTGGAGGAAAACTGGTAAGTTGGACCAGCAAGAAGCAGACTTCAGTCTCTATGTCCACTGCTGAGGCAGAGTACATTTCTGCGGCCAGTTGTTGTGCCCAGATTCTCTGGATCAAGAACCAGTTACTAGATTATGGTCAAAAGTATACAAGGACCCCAATCTTTTGTGACAACACCAGTGCAATTGCTATATCTCACAACCCAGTGATGCACTCCAAGACAAAGCATATTGACATCAGGTATCATTTTATTCGTGATCATGTTATGAAAGGAGACATTGAAATTCATTTCATCCCCACTGACAAACAGCTCGCTGATGTTTTTACAAAACCTCTTGATGAGAAAACCTTTAAACATCTCATCAGCGAACTGGGAATGTTAAATCCTTAAAACTGGAGATTTCTTTGTTATTGAACGCGTCAGTGACACTGATGAAGTTCTCCAGTTGAGGAGGTCCAGATAATCTTTGCTCACCAGGCTATCGAACGCCTTTGTGATACTATCCTGGCACTAATTGATTTCTGGATCATCATTTTAGGGGGAAAGACTCAAAAATAATTTTCTGACTAAAATTCGTTTTTGTTTGAAAATGGCAACTGGAGAACTCTCCAGTTGGAAACTGGCACTGGACTAATCCTCCAGTGACCAGATTCAGTCTTGTCTTATTTTTTATAACGTTAGAAATACTTGGTCAATATTTGTGACACGTGATGGTACTCGAGTGTTTTAAACCATTTGGTATCGTCATCTGACGTGTTTAAAGTCATTTTGGTAAATGAACACTGTTTGTATTGGGAAAATTAATGTTAGTGGGCGCGTGGGTAAGATAAGCCGTCGTAGCATTTAATGCTGACACAATTAATTATGTTTTTATTTCAAAATTCAAACTTATTTTGTAAAAATATCTACAAAATTGATTTTGTTAATAAAATATAATTTTTGGTATTACATTGGGATCTTGAATTCCTTATAAATACCCTTATTTACTCCGAACACATTTACTTTCCTTCACATTCTTTCATTTACTTCCCAATCATCTAAAAATTGCTTCATTTCTCTCTCTGCTTCATAAATCAAGAACCCTAATTCCTAAATTTCAATTTCATTTTCAAATGGCTCCTAAATCATCCCGTTCAAGAGATGTAAATCTCTTAACTATTCCATATGCTCCTTCACCAGATGTCAAACCGGCATCTGGTGCTCCTAGTAATACTTCGCTCATCAAACTCAATCCAAATAATCCGATGGCGAGTTTACAAGGATCTCAAGGGTCCAATACCCTTATTTACTCGAACACATTTACTTTCCTTCACATTCTTTCATTTACTTCCCAATCATCTAAAAATTGCTTCATTTCTCTCTCTGCTTCATAAATCAAGAACCCTAATTCCTAAATTTCAATTTCATTTTCAAATGGCTCCTAAATCATCCCGTTCAAGAGATGTAAATCTCTTAACTATTCCATATGCTCCTTCACCAGATGTCAAACCGGCATCTGGTGCTCCTAGTAATACTTCGCTCATCAAACTCAATCCAAATAATCCGATGGCGAGTTTACAAGGATCTCAAGGGTCCAATACCCTTATTGGAAGAATTCAAATTTTTTTGAAGGATTCTCCAATAGGACCCTCATTCTCTCTAAACCCACGCAAGATGTTTCACGACTACTTGTGTGAGTTTTGGTACACTGCCACTCTTTCTTCCGATTGTTCTTCCATCACTTTTACATTAAAAGGTGGAACAATCCAGCGTACCTTGTCCGCTGATGTGTTGAGGGATGCCTTACACCTCAACTACTGGAGAGAGGGTGAATCTCCAGTTGTCTTACCCCCAAACGTTAATTTTCGCCAAGTCCTCCATGAAATGGGACATAAGGAGTGCTTGGAGAAAGGGGTTTTGAAGACAAAGGGTGCGATGACCATGAAAGGTCTTACACCTTCATGGAGGTATTTTTTCATCCACCTGGTGGAGAGTATGGGTGGGAGTTCTGGTGGTCTTGACCAGATTAACTCCGCACAAGCAGAGATGGCATACTGCTTGTGGAATGGATTGAGAGTAGACTTTGCTGATATCCTGTTTAGAATCCTAGTACAAAAACTGAAGGGCACCAGGGGAGTTTGTATCCCCTTCTCAAGGTTTCTCTCTCTTTGCTTTCTACAAATTTTGGGCAGTGAAGCATACTTAAGCACAGATTCACCTTACACTGTGCCAGATTTGTTGAGGAATTTAGACTCTCTAGTATCTGAAGCTGGAAAGGTCGAGATTCCAGATCGAATGCAGCTGGCATTCGCCAAAACTGATGCACCAATTCTAGATGAGTCAGAAAGACAACCGGGCGGGCCTCAAAATAATGAGGGACCCTCCAGTTCGTCTAATGTTATGGTTGAGGATAGAGCAACCATAACTGAGGCAACTCCAATAACATCTATCCCTGGTGAAGATACCTCGGTATCTGATCCTTCGACAGATGCACCCAACCAGGAAACTGGGAAGGTCATCTGGAGACTGACCCTTCTGGTCAGCTCTCAGTTACATTCATGGATCTGGACATGAATGTTAATGACGAGGAAATCCTTATAGAGTCTTCGGATTCTGAAGGTACTGCTTCAGACTTGGAGATTTTTGATTCTGCTGTACAAGATCAAAACCCTTCATCTCCAGTCTCGCTTCCAGATGCATCAATTTCACTTTCACCATCCCAACAAAATGAGCCTACAGATATTCCATTCCCAACTTATAACTATATGTCTGGAAACAGACGTATGACACTTTCACCATCTGGGCAATTCTCACTCCTTCGAGAAATGCCACCCCCACCGCCGCCGTTGTTCACACCTGAGCATTCTCAGCATGAACAACACATTGAACTTCCAGTCCTTTCTTCTACCACCACTCTTACTATTTCTTCAACTGCTGGACTGACAACTAGGGAGACTTCTCTAAGTTTGCCTCCTCCAGTTGCTCCAGTAGAAACTGTTGCTGGTCCAGTGACACCTTCTCCTCCGTCACTGGACAGTCAAGTTGTCTCTGTACAAGCCGATCTCCAAAACCTTTTCACCAGGGTGGAGGAGATTCAAAAGACACTTGACAAAAACACCAAGTCTTTCTCCAGATACCACAAGGATCACTTGACCAATATTAAAGTGGTTGATCTGGGGATTAACAAGTTTTCATCTAATGAAGACTTGGTGTTGAAGAAGCTGAATGAGTTGGTCACTGGCTGCAACAATCTGGCAGGTACTTTAAAAGAAGCCTTTGACCTCACTCAGTCCAAGGTCACAACCTCAATCTCCAACTTGCTGGGCAACACTGTTAGAACATCAGAAGTGGACTTAAGGGAGATTGAAAAACAGGTAAAAGAACTAGTTGACAAGCCTGGGTTGAATGTGACTAAACTTGGGCAGCAGTTAATGACTTCAGTTGGCCAGAAGATAGATGATACGCTGGGTGCTAGAGAACAACAATTGATTGAAAATGTGATGTCTGAGATCACCAAGCTGGCCACTCCTCAGGTTGATCTGGCCCCACTCACAAATGAGATCAACCAGTTGAGGGGCAACATTGATAACTTGAACACCCAGGTTTCACTTCATGCTCAATCTTTGGATAAACTGACAACTGAAGTAGAAAGTTTGAAGAAGAAGGATGAAGAAGTGAAGGATAAGGTGGTTTCTGGTTTGGATGAAGATTCCAAGATTTTAAATGAATTGAAAACTGGTCAGGAATAAGTTGCAGCTAATGTTCTGACCCAGTCTAAAGAAACCAACCACCTTTGGAGATCTTTCAGGATGATGTGCACAATCTTCAAAGAATGCAAGAACATGCAATCATGGCAGCCTCTTGACCGGTTGCCAGCTCACCATTCTGAATGGGAAGTGATTAGGGCAGGTCTAGATGCTGCCAAGGGGGAAAGAAGTGCAGTTCTTGCACCAATTGCAACTGAAAGCACTCCATCTGGAAATCAATCTGGTAGGGAAGTGATTGTGGCTGCCAGTACTAAAGCTGGTGAGCAAAGAACTGGTGATATAAGTGTTAGGGGGAATGTTGTGGATAAAGGAAAAGGTTTGGCATCTGATGTATCTGCCCAGCCGGCCACTGATGTACCAATGTTAGAAACTGGCAATGCTGATGTACTTCCTCCAGTTTCTGAAAGTGTAAGCAAACAACTGGCTAGACTTGGTAATCAAATAAAAGAAAGAAAGAAAATGAAACAAGCCAACCAAGTTGAAGCCAGAGCACATCTTGCACAGATCAAACTGCTTGATATTAGTGATGCTCATCTTTTGGGAATCACTAAGGAGGAGTATGCCAGAGTAAAGAATGATCCCAGGATAGTTGACCAGTTGAAAGAAATGCTTGATGTTGAACTGGACAGACACTATCCTGATGATGAAGCTGAATTTGATGCCAGAAGCTTGAATATATCAGTGGGGAAGGCTAAAGAGAATAGGGCCAGTGGGATTCTAAAAAGAATTGAACATGTTAAGAAAGTTGTGAAAAGGGTATTGAATCCACCAAGGAGGATCCCTCAACCAAGAAGACCACTGACAAGAGATGCTGACCTTAGAACCTTCATTGAACCAGCTGGTGAAGTATCAAATGATGACATCAAGTCTGCTGTACTGGCTGCTGGAGCTGGGAGTATTAAAATAACAAATGAATCTGAAGCAAGAAGCTATTACTCCCAGATTATGGCAACCAGAAGACATAGTGGGACTATCAATGATGTTAATGTAACCATTAAGCCAGGCACCAAGCACTTTCAAGTTGAAGTTAGTTATACCAGAGGGCCACTGGTTAAAACTGACAATCCTGGTGCAATGTAGTATGGGTTCACTGAATGGGTTGAAATGGTGAATGTTTTGGATGCCAAGGCACAAAAGAATAGGTTTGAGAAAGCATGGGTGAACTTCTTAAAGGGCAAGATTCAACATAAAGAAAATCTGGAGCTAAAGTTGAATATTGATCCTGAAGACTCTCAGCCTATCTCTTCAGTGACCAAGAGAAGAAGAACTGGCGAAGGGCCATCTCATTAAGTTCTCTTTTCATTGTATCTACTTGTATTTTATTTACATTCTGTAACTTGTATAAATTTCATTTCCTTGTATAAATGAAGTTACCAGTTTGTAACCACAAGGTAGATAATAGATTAGATCTAACAAACTTAAAAGAAAAACCCAAGGCATTTATTGATCTATAAAAATGCCTTGGAAAACTTAGATAGATTTAATCGAACAAGTCTCTCCAGTTCACACTTGTACAGATACAAGGACTGAAAAAGACTTGCCAATATTTCTAGACAAATAGGGGGAATTTGTTAGGACCAGTTTACTGGTAAACTGGCCAGTCTCCAGTTGCACCTGGAGACCCAGTGAAACTGGAGACCCAGAAGATTTGTCCAGAAATATATTGAAGTCCAGTTGCATCGTACAGTCAACGCAACTGAAGACTTCCTCCAGTTGAGAACTGACCAGTTGAAGAATCCTTCCAGTTGAAGTCGAAGACAACAAGTGGAAGATAGAGAATGACAATGGCAGCGAAGCCCAGTTGACATTCTAGTCAGTTACAAACTGGAGACCGTCAGTGGAAAGCTCTTACAAAGCTTTACACTGATTACGAGGAATTGACTTTTATGCTTTATGTGCTTTTACCCGGATAATAAGATTTATCTTATTATTTAAGTACAAAAAGGTACATAAAGCTGGTTGAATAAAGTTGCTTTATTCTGCAACTTTACACAGCATTTTAAGGAATTTAATGTTATTCCTTAAATGCTCTCAACCATATTTGTACGACCAAAGTTAACATCCCAATGTTAACTTTGCCTATAAATACAAGTCATTGCACACCAAGAATATTACTTTTTCGAACACACTTCGAAAGAATTCACACTTTGCATACCTGCAATATTCTTAGTGAACTTGTGCAATATTCTCTCAATCACAAAAAGGAACATTTCACAACTTTAAGTGTTTCGATTGTTTAGAGAAATTCCAAGTGTAGATCAATTGTAGTTCATAGGTTGTTAGGATATTTACATACTTTGTATTATCTTGGTTCCGCAACAACCTTGTAATTTATTTAAAGTTAATAAATAAATTACACTTGAAAATTACATATTGTCTCACTAATTTAATTTAAGTATTTTACTTTATTGCATTGTTCTTTACTTATTGTCACTTAATAAGTAATCTATCTAGAACTTGGTATATACTCTCTGTAACTGGTCGTCTCCAGTTCAGAGCTTATATTGCAAAGTAACTCCACCATCGACATTGAGGTGTCTTCAGGTAGTACCATCTATTGAGTTGGGACTTACAATATTCCCACTACTCTATTTAGATCAATTATGTATACATCAATTATCTACATCATTCGTCGCCACCACCATCACTAGTTGATGTTACCAGGCATGAGCAAATGATCTAAAAACCCGAGACCCGGTCATGTCCCACCCGAAACTAACCTGACTGTTTGAGACTTTAACGGGTCGGGTTCCAGTTCTGATTTTCGCGCATCGTCGAGTGTTTTGTTTTGTTGGGTCGGGCCGAGTTTTGACTAGGTACTGGAAAAACGATAAGCAGATCTCCCAAGAACCCGACACCCGTCCCAGGCCCGCCCCCAAAATGAAACTACCTGCCCAAGAGCTCAACGGGTCGGGCTTTGGTTCTGATTTCGTGCAGCGCCAAGTTTCAGGTTTTGCTAGGACGACTTTTGACCCGAACTCATAGCCACTACCGTCACACCGTTGTCACTGTTGCATTGTGCGGATGTAAAACTAGTTTTTTTTTTATACCGGGGGAGGGGGGCATAAATGCATCATAAATAGTTAAATACAATGATACAAACGAAGAAAGTCTTTCTCTCTCTAGAAAAAGAGCCGTTGAGTCTCTACCTCAGATCTAGATATGAGATTTGAGATTCCAGCTTCTTTCTAAAAGGCTTCGCCTGTCATAGAGAAATTTTTACAAGGGTAAAACCCTAGGCCGGAGGTCCTTCTGGAACCAGCCTCTCTACTTTCGTGTAGGGGTAAGGCTGTATACATTATACCTCTCCCCCGGTTTGTTGTTGTTGTTGTTGTTAGACAATGATACAAACGAAATAAGGATCCAATAAGTTATGGACTTATAAATTTCAATTTCAAATATATATATATATAGCTCCATGAGTCCATACTTCTCCAGTATTGGGCCTTTAGCTGCTTTTCAGACTTTTCTCCATCTCCAATAAATATAAAATAAAAATAAAAAAGAAATATAATAACTGCGCTGGGTTTCATCGTTTTGCTTGCTTGCTTGCTTGGAGAGAAAGACTAACAAAACCCCCCATTAAAATTAGGTTTTATCATTTCAATTTTCATTCTTTTCGTTATTATTATAAAATAATAACAAAATATGGATCCAGAACAAAACAACAACATTAAAAATAATGGTGCTGCTGCTAATGGAAGTGAAAAAGTTCCTGCCAAAGATCCCAAGAATAAAAAAGATGATAAGAAAGATGAAGATCTTGTAAGTATTTCCAAAAAAATTATACCTTTTTTTATTATTATTTATCTATCAAAAATAATAAATTGTCATATTTTTAATTTTATAAATTATTACAGTCTGAAGAAGATTTGGAATTAAAACAACAATTAGAGTTATATGTTGAAAGAGCTCAAGATGATAATCAAGCCTTACAAAAAGTTGCCCTTGAAAGCATGAGGTAAATTTTTTATGTATTATTTTATTTTTTTTAGTATTTTTGTAGGGATAATGCTAAAAAAGTAGTTTTTTATTTATTTATATTGTTTATAGTATTGTGGGTATTGACATTTGTTAGCTTACAGTAGTTAAAAGTTTGGATTTTTAGGTGGTTATTAAAGAGTAGCTAGGGTTTCTTGTTATTTTTGGTAAAGCAACAATAGTTTATAGTGAAATTGGCAGATTAACCAGGTAGACGGAGGGTGGGCGGCTTTTGTGTTCAGGTTACCCGAAAATTTGCAAAGTACATATACACACATACGAGCATGGTACCCGCACGTTGTGGCGGATACCATGGACAGGGTTTCTCATGTCACGATTACCTTGTTTTTGACTCTTGATTTTCAGTCAGTTTGTGTATTACTTCCTTAATTGTTTGCCAAAGAAAGAGGAGAGTGTTTGCCAAAGAAAGAGACCTATAGAATATGGAAGAGCAGAGGTATAGAATAATGGGTTTGTAGGGGCAGATAAGTAAATTCGCATGTTCCAAAAATTCTAAACTTTCAACACCACCCAATAATTTTTATAAAGGAGTATAGATATATTAAAGTGTACCCGGATGTTTGTTTAAATGGGAAGGTGTTGTTGGTCACTGACACACACACACATATTAAAGTGTACCCGGATGTTTGTTTAAATTGAAAGGTGTAGTTGGTCACTGACGTTATGTTTCTAGTCATTCTTTGTTCATTGTATGTGTGGTTTTTGATAAATAATGACGAGTAGAAGCTGTATATATATACAAGAACCTGTTCTCAAGTTTAATTTTTGTTGCCTAAGCTAAGCTACTTGATGGATTTGTGTTGTCTTACTTATGGGTTGTTAGTTTAGTGCCATGGTTTTGAGGGAAGATAATAAGTTCGTTGATTTGGTTTGCAATTTACGGTTCTTTTAAGTTAGTTTGCAAGAAACCCCTTTTTGTGTGTTAGATTTTAGTTATTTGTCCAAGACAAGTGTAGGAGCAATAGACTTCAGGTGTTGAGCTATGTAAGCAGTGCTTTAAAGTTAAGTGTCTGTACCTAGTTCTAATATCAGAATCTTCCTTTAGGATCGTGTAATTATAAATTGCTTTCTATCTTTAAAGGTTTGGGGCCTTGGGTTTATGTCACATTATCTTTGTCTGTCAGTCAACATGGTATTTTTAATGGTTTTGATCAAATTCCCTTATTTCATTACAAGTGCATCATGCATGTTCTAGATTGTTTCATATCATGATTTGTTATTCATATATGCTGTTGGAAATTCCCATAAACTAAATATTAAGTTAAATTTTGATAAAGATGCATCTATGAGTGGATATATGGGCAAATATTCGTAACTTAGGTGCTGAGTCCTTTTGTCATCTTATTTGTGTAACTACTTCCCTCTAGTGGTTCTTTGCTTGCTATAGACCAGGAGGCCTGCTCTATTACAGGCTAGTGAACCTGTGATATGAATACCACATTACAGCTTGTCATTTTAGCTCATTTGTTGTTTCATTCAATGTTAGTTTTCCATTTTTATGTGAAACCAGTTAGACATGTATATCCAATAAAAGGTAATTTAGGTTATGATTCTGACAATGTATATTATGTATTTGTAGGCAAGAAATTAAGACATCTACCAGTTCTATGACTTCGGTTCCAAAGCCATTGAAGTTCTTGCGTCCGCATTATGGAACCCTAAAATCATTTTACGAGACAATGCCAGAATCAGATTTGAAGGTCCTTTTCTCTATTTGGAGCATCGTACATCTTTACTTTTTTTTCTCTCAGACTTTCTGATCGTTTAAATTTTTTGATGTAGAAATTGCTTGCTGATATTCTCTCAGTGTTGGCTTTGACAATGTCCGCAGAGGGTGAGCGGGTAAGTGAACCGTGCACGTATAGTAATTTCTATATTTTCTAGCAGCTATTAGAAATCATCAGTGATTGGTTTAGTTTCTGATACATGTTCCTAATTTTCCAAGTGGTTTCTGCTATCTGTTGGTATATAGTGATCATTTTGCTTGCAGTTCTGAAAGTGTTCTCACTTTACGATATATTGCTCTTTTACTGATGCCTTTTTACATTTTTTTGTATTTCAGGAGAGTTTGAAGTATCGATTGCTGGGTTCCGAAGGTGATATTGGTTCCTGGGGTCATGAGTATGTTAGGTAAGCGCTTGCCCTTTGTATCTAAACCCTAGTAATCAATTCATTATTTACAACCTCCATAAATAACAAAAAAGGCAAGAGAACAGATATGTCCTTGCTTGCTCTACTATCATAAATGAAAATTTTTGGGCTCATGTTATTACACGATTGTCTTGTCTCTTCAGGAATCTGGCTGGTGAAATTGCACAAGAGTATTCTAAAAGAGTGGTACCTTTTCTTCCTTAACTTTATTGATTATTAATTATATCTTCTATGAATGTTGGGCCTTTGTGCCTTTTGAGTTGATAAGGGTGCTTGCTTTTAAGTGTATCTGTTTTGTGTTTTGGAGCTCCATTATATATATACGTGTGTCTGTATAATATTTATGACTTTGTGGCAATTCAGAATGAGGAATCACCCGTTAATGAAATCATAGAGCTTGTGGAACAAATTGTAGCTTTCCACATGAAGGTATGGCTTATCTGACATTGTATTTGTAATGTTGCTTTATTTTTACATTTGCATTTTCAACTGTTTTTCTTCATGTTAGTGTATTTTATAAACATTATCTACCATTTATTTCTGTATTGCAGCATAATGCTGAACCTGAGGCTGTAGATCTACTGATGGAGGTATCCCACTTTACAGTTTTTGACATACTTGATCTATTGGTTATAAAGATGAATAAGAATTTTAATCTCGATTAAATTCAGGTTGAATATCTTGATCTACTAGCAAAGCATGTCGACAAAGCAAATTACGGAAGGACTTGTCTGTACTTAACAAGTTCAGCGAGGTAAACTACATAGTATGGATTAATTGTTTTCTATGTTCGGCTTAGAATTAATTCTTGTATATTTATGTGTAGTCAATCCTTCTCTGCTTTTTTATATGATAAATTAATGTACTGCGTTTCATTGTTTTTCACCTTTTATTTTGTAAAATTGTGTAGATACCTCGCTGGACCAGATGACATATCAGTATTGGAAATCGCATATGCAATCTACACAAAATTTGAAGAGTACCCTAAGGCACTTCAGATTGCACTTTATCTTGACAACATGCAGGTTAGGAATTCAGGTTTATTTTGATACATTTTTTTAATTGTATGTATGATAATATAAGCTTTAGATCAACAGATTTCTTAGCTTCCAGGATGTGGAGTTGTCCTTGATGAAGTGTTGTGGTTTTTGTGGGTTATATTATTTGAACTACTTTGCTTCCTACAGTTTGTGTACGCCCAACTTCAGTATTTTACTAAATTAGGAGCTCACTAAATATTGATTTAGCCATGAAGTTCAGATAGACGCTATTATGTTATTGTTATTGCTAAGAGAAGCCCTAAAGAGGATTCACAATCTTGATAATTTTAGTCTAAAAATTATTAGAGCAGGAGTCGACATAACCTTTTGCTTGTATATTAGGATAAATTTGAGTAACTTCATGCCGAGTTTGACTGTTTTTTTTTCTTTTTTTCTTTGGTGTATGATTTCTGTTCTAATACTACATTGGATTTTTTTTGGCAGCATGTGAAGCAGATTTTCACTTCTTGTCCTGATCTTTTGCGGAAGAAGCAATTTTGCTACATTCTTGCTCGTCAGGTAAGTTGTGATCCTTTTTCCCCCTTTTCGTATTACCACCATCTAAAGATACAAATGATGCATGGCCTTTTCAATCTTATTGGTACTCTCTATATGTAGGGAGTAAGTTTTGAGCTTGATGAAGAGATGTGTAGCGATGATGAAGACAGGGAGGCCTTGCAAGAGATCATCAACAATACTAAGTTAAGTGAAGGCTTTCTTACCCTTGCGCGAGATATTGAAGTCATGGAGCCCAAATCTCCTGAAGATATATACAAGGTTTGGATCATTAATGATGAAGTCATGATATGAGAATAAAATTTTAGTTATGAATTAATCTTATATACAAGTCATAAGAGCATTTTCATGATTTATCGTAACTAAAAGTCACTCTGATAGTTCAATCTTTCATCATCTAGGCACATTTGCTTGATGGCCGGGCAAGTGCGGGTGCAAGTGTTGACTCAGCCAGGCAAAATTTGGCAGCGACGTTTGTTAATGCATTTGTGAATGCTGGTTTTGGTCAGGTAGATTGTTTGCTGAATATACCTATTCAAAGTTTGTGTGCCGTTTTGTGTAATGCCTTTTCTTTTTTCTCTTTAAAGGATAAATTAATGACGGTCCCGGCAGAGGCTGCAAGTGGAGGCTCTTCTGGAAATTGGCTTTTTAAGAACAAAGAACATGGGAAAGCCAGTGCTGCTGCAAGTTTGGTGTGTAAAAGCTGTTCTAGCTCTCTTGTTCTAATTTAAGATGTATATGTTCAGATCATTTGCTAAGCAGCTGAAGGTTTTGTGTGTATCGTTGTAGGGAATGATTGATCTTTGGGATGTTGATGCTGGACTTGCCCAGCTCGACAAGTACTTCCATAGCAATGATAATCACGTAATATCTGGTGCATTGTTAGGAGTTGGGATTGTAAACTGTGGTATCAGGAATGACTGTGATCCTGTGAGTACCCCTGATCTTTAAATGTTCATAGCAGACTGACTGTGAAATTCTTTTTTTGATATAAAAGATTGTTTCCCTTTTAGGCATTGGCACTTCTTGCTGATTATCTCGACAAAGAAGACTCTTCCATTAGAATCGGCGCCATAACTGGTCTGGGCCTTGCATATGCGGGAACTCAGAATGAACAGGTTTCCTTCTCTACTCGTTAAGAGGACATAACTTATGTTTTCTATTTTCTACATTTTGGTTTGAGGAACTTGAATTTATAATTACTGCTATCTTTCTCTATAACATTTATCTATTCACTTTATGTTAACTAGATTAATTCTTTTTCAGATTCGTGACAAATTGACTCCCATTCTTGGAGACCCGAAAGCACCACTAGATGTTATTGCCTTCACGGCAGTTGCGTTAGGTTTGGTATATGTCGGTTCTTGTAACGAGGAGGTTGCTCAGGCAATCATCTTTGCACTCATGGACCGAAGTGAGTCAGACTTGGGGGAACCACTCACCCGACTATTACCTCTTGGCTTAGGTCTTCTTTACCTTGGAAAACAGGTAAGAGGAACCACAATCAGTAGATGAAAATAAATCTGTTTTTGTTGTAATATATTAACAAGCGGTAAATTTGAATGTGGTCGAGTAACAGGATAGTGTGGAAGCTACCGCTGAGGTATCAAAGACATTCAATGAAAAGATCAGAAAGTATTGTGATATGACCCTGTTATCTTGTGCCTATGCTGGAACAGGAAATGTTTTGAAGGTAATATGCGCTTAAATATGTCGGTGGCAATTTAGTTCCGTTCACTCATGGTTATGGATTATGTTATTTATCTCAATCGGATCAAATTTTAGTTTAGCTAAAGGGGAACTGGTAAATGGGCTAAAGCTGTTTTTACTACATACGACATTCAAATTTTATTTAATTTTCTAAAGATTTGAATCATTCATGTAACAATATTGGTTCTGCAATCATAATTAACGTAATCTTATGTAGTATAAAATCTTAAAAATGGAAAAATAATCTGGCTTGGCCCACTATGAATAAATACATTGTATCAACACAATCCTGGTTTGACCCGTTGCAGGGTTACCCAACCAACCCGACCCACAGTCTTACTATGAAGTGCAACTCCTGCGAAGACATCACTGATGGTTTTCCTTTTTTTTTCCCATAGGTTCAACACTTTCTTGGTCAATGTGCCCAGCACCTGGAAAAAGGTGAAACGTTTCAGGGTCCAGCTGTGCTGGGTATAGCCATGGTTGCAATGGCGGAAGAACTAGGCCTTGATATGGCAATCCGTTCATTAGAACATCTTCTACAGTACGGAGAACAGAATATTAGAAAGGCGGTTCCATTGGCTCTTGGTCTTCTCTGCGTGTCAAATCCAAAGGTGATAAATTATGTGACGAAATATGTTGTTGTGTTAGTACTTTTTGTTTGTATGTGAATCTTCATAATAATTTTAATTTATTTATTTTGAACGGCATATCTAGTCTACTTCTAAACTACCCCAAATAATCCCAAATTTACCCATGCCAGGGATTGAACCCTGGACTTCACCCTAAGAGGCAAAAGCCTCCTACGAAATGGTCTACATTGATGAATCTTCATAATAATGGGTATTGTTTCTTTTGGATTATAGGTTCATGTTATGGATACGTTAAGCAGACTCAGTCATGATGCTGATACAGAAGTTGCAATGGTAGTATATTAGCTATTACTTGCTCAAATGTCCCATATTTTTTTGTCAACTGCATGACTAACTCGACGTGTTGTGCTGTACAGGCGGCAGTCATATCGTTGGGGTTGATAGGTGCAGGAACCAACAATGCTAGAATTGCTGGCATGCTTCGGAATCTTTCAAGTTATTACTACAAAGAAGCTAGTCTTCTCTTCTGTGTAATCCTCTCTATGCTGATTAACATACACTCTTCCGCTTCTGAAATTGTAGGATGTGCATTATTCAAGTCTTGTACCTTTGAATGTTTCAGGTACGAGTTGCTCAAGGTTTTGTACATATGGGGAAGGGACTGTTGACTATTGCTCCTTACCACTCTGAACGCTTCTTATTATCCCCGTATGTAGAAGTTATACCTGTACCACAGCTTTTCCATATCTAATAAAAGAATGACCATTCTTCTGTATATGAAAAGCATCATCATTTCAGATGTGCCGTATTCATGTATCCACCTTTTCTTGCAGGACGGCCCTGGCTGGACTTGTAGTGCTACTGCATGCATGTCTTGATATGAAAGCTATCGTTTTGGGAAAGTACCACTATGTTCTCTACTTTGTAGTATTAGCAATGCAGGTCCGTCATCCGTGTCATTAGCCTATCTGCTATTCTTGTTTCCTATAACACGAGTTGACTAACATAACATTTGTGATTCTACTCAATAGCCTAGAATGCTGCTGACTGTTGATGAAAACCTGAAACCATTGTCGGTACCTGTTCGAGTGGGTCAAGCTGTCGATGTTGTAGGCCAGGCAGGTCGACCCAAGACAATCACTGGGTTCCAGACCCATTCTACTCCCGTTCTTTTGGCTGCCGGGGATAGGGCTGAACTTGCAACAGAAAAGTACGAGAACGATCACTACTTTTTCTTTGTAAGATTATTCAAGAATTTTCTTTAAATTTTCCAATTTCTTTCTATGCAGGTATATTCCCCTCTCCCCAATTTTGGAAGGATTTGTTATTTTAAAAGAGAACCCAGATTACAGGGAGGAAGCCTAGACACTTGGATCAGTTCAGGGTCAAGATTTATGGACGTCTAAAGTAATATGTCGTCTTTAACCCGGGTTTGATGAAGTTACATCTTGTGTTATAACCGGTGCTTGGGCTTTCGCTTTCTAGGCGTTTCTTGACATGTTGGTTATGTAGCTTGTGGATTATTTTTGTATGTTAGTTTCAAGCTTATGTTTGATGTCGATGTTAAAATAGACTTACGTTTTGTTCACGACTGATGGCGGGAAAGCTGTTCGACTTATCATGGACTTGTACAATGTACACTCTCATTTTAAATTGCTCTCCCTCCAACAAAGGAAATGATAAACCCTCTAATTAACCATCTATATATTGACATCGACGACATTTTTTAATCGAGTTATTTTTAATGTTGGACGTAGACCCTAGTAAGTTCCGATTAGATGACCATATGATTGATTTTTAGGTGTATGGTATTCCATATTTCCATTGGAAGTGAATTTGGCCAATGAAAACTTCTGTTTGTAGCTTGTATATTCGTGATCAATGTCAATTTATTAAGGCAATCTAAAATTAAAAAAAAAATTTAGTGTGAAGAAACCTAGTAACATTGCTTCGCAACTCGTTTGAAACACATTCACCGACACCTTTTATCGAATTATTAGCAGTTAGCACCCTGAAAGTCAACTTGTGTCGATCAAACACATTACGTATATTCTATAGATATAAAAATTATATCGTTCGTATTCAGCTACGTATATATGTAAGAAAATATACTTCTTAAAAGTCAATAGCAAGATTGTACCACATAATAAAATTGCAAAACGTGTATAACTATACTATCTTCACAATAAATAAATGTTTACATCAACTTCGAATTTGCTTAAAGTCAACAAATTGATCGAGGAACTAGATCCTATCATTTACTTATAGATATAACAAAATATACCTATATGTTTTTTGAACAATGTTAATTGCAAACATATATCACCATCTCATTTCAGCTATTCAAGATTCAAAAGAAGAGAAATGGGAAATGTATTTGTGGTGTTAATCCCTCTGGTTCACGCTCTCGTGAAACTAGCAGGATTAACACCACAAACCATAGAAATAGAGCCCGGAACCTTGATGAATATCTGGGTTCCTAAAAATATCGTCGCAAAAAGTGATGGAAAAATCGTTTACTTGCCACCCACCAAGCCTGCGGTTTTACTCCTCCATTCTTTTGCATTGGACGGTATTTTAACATGGTTTTTACAAGTTTTTGCTTTGACAAAGGACTATTCTGTATACGTGCCAGACTTTTTGTTCTTTGGTGGCTCTATCACGGATAAACACCATATTTCGGCTAGTTTTCAAGCCGAGTTTGTGGCCAAAGGGTTGGAGAAGCTAAAAGTGGATAAGGTCACATTAGTTGGGTTAAGTTATGGAGGGATAGTTGGGTTCAAGATGGCCAAGTTGTACCCACAATTGGTCAAGTCCATGGTGTTATCTGGAACCGTCATAGAGCTCACTGAATCCATTAGCCATGACTCGTATAAGCGAAATGGTGTCTCTAGTTGGTCGGATCTTGTACTCCCCACTACCTTAGAGGAGTTGAAGAGAATGTTTTCAGCTGGCTTTCATAAAGTCCCATGGATTCCCGATTTTGTTTATCGGGACATGCTTGAGGTTGGTTTTTCTTTCACAAAACTTTACATATTTAAAATCATTAGTCTTACAATATACACATATTGATTTTTTTTTTTTTACAACTTTTGACATTTGTAGACTATGTTTTCTAACCGAACAGAGAAGAAAGAACTCTTGGAAGAATTGGTTGTTAGCGACAAAGATGCAAGCTTCGATACAAACTACCCTCAGGTAGTTAAAACTTCTAATACTCCCACAGTCCCAAACGGATGATGATAAATTTACAACAATTTGTGGCACATGCAATAATTACTGTTTTAAACAGTCGTACATTATGCAATAACATGTTTGTAATTGTATATGGAAAAAAACAATTGTAGATTTATCATCAGCCATTTCAAACAGTTTCATGCTTAGTTGCTTACTTTTTCAAATACTTTTGACACTTGGTTACCTATCTTTAAACAAAGTAAAACAAAAATGTTAGCTAACTATACTAAAATGGGATGGAGAGAGTATATACCAACTCTTATTGTAAATTTTTGCCACGACGACTATATATCGATCACCCAAACGTTTCATAGATATTTTTTGGTATATTTTCTTTGTAGACGATACAATTGTTGTGGGGTGCTAATGACAAGTTCTTCGATCTCGGCCTTGCTACGTCCATGAAAACGTAAGCATCTTTTCCTCAAGAAATTAAGGGTACATGATCTCATAAACTTAATTATATTATGATTAATCTTTCTTTACTTAGGCAATTGGGTGAGAAGACAACGTTGGATTCGATTAAGGATGCAGGGCATTTAGCACCGATAGAGCAATCATCCGCATATAACAAACGCCTTAAATGTGTTCTTGAACGTGTGACGAAAGATCAATGAATTGGCAATACGCGAACGTATAAGTGCATTAAGTGTTCATTGAATCATTGTCATATATAAGTATTTTCGATCGTTTAATTGCTCAAAGAAGATCGATAACCGAATGTTTCAATAAAATTGCGCTTCTAATAATAATATATTTACTTTGGTTCAATAGTCTTCATCTTCGTTATGTAACAAAAACTTTATTGAAAATTTTGGGGAGGTTTGTAATTTTTTTTGGTAAACTTACAAAAGGTTTTAGCCGGAGTATTATATGCTAACCATTTTTGGTCAACTGAGTGGTGCTCAGTCACAAAAAGTAAAATTGAATATGTGTTATAGAAAATGAATCTATATTATTGTGTTAAATATCATACAATTATTACAATATTATGATGATTGGGAAAAATGCTTTTTTGAAAAAAACTGATTGGGGATAACTTTTGCTAGATATACTAGCTAGCACTCGGTTTGTAGATTTTCAAACATTGTATAGCTATCCGTTCGTTACAATACAATGTTGAAGATTCAACCACCAACGACATGACTAGTCTCATAAGAGACTAACAGCATGTTTATTGTAATTTTTCTTCCACATAACATCTATCTATAATTTTTCTTGCATCACCGTCACATACTCGCATTGTGCGGATACCGTGCTAGTGGGCTAAATGACAACTCATATTGTATAAAGAAAGTATATTGGTAAAAAGTGTTTTGTACTATCAATGATTATTTTTTATTGATAAAAGGTGTCATTTTTTTTTAATAATAAACATAAATAAGTTTAAATCTAAAATTAAAATTTTAACAATATTTTTAATTAACCAGTTAGTCCAACGATTTGACTAGGGATTAGTTGAAAGGACTTAAACGTCGATATATGTTTTGGATGACTAGAAGAGTCGCATGTTGATTGCTACAAAAGAATAAGTCAATACGTGACTGTCAATATACACATTTTTAAGAATGAACAGTTGAGACTTCTTACATGAAGTTAGACTTTCACCAAACTGACAACCAAGAAAAAAAACAAAAAAAAAACATGTTAAAAGCAAATAATGTTTATTGCTCTTTTTCAACGGGGTGTTAGATAAGCACTTTAACATTAACATCCAGAATGAGTAAATTTAATTATATTAATTATGATATAAAAAAATTATAATTTAATAAAATCAAGGATTTTATGTGGTTAAAAACTTAAAATAAATAGTTAGAACAACCTTAATCTACACATAAAACTAGTTGTTTGATTAAATATTCCAGAATTATGTACCAAACAAATGTGAATATCGCATTGAAAATTTGAAACGTCTTCTCAAAAACGTTCTATAGCCCCATTAGACTCCCTACCTTATGACCCACCTATTAACTAACAGATTTCAACAATATCTAAAATGAAAGTGAAATCGCTCACCCAAAACACATGGACACAGGACACGTACCTCTTTCCAGAATTGAAAGTGAAAATACCAACAGAAACTGATGACATGCCTATTTTGTTTTCCATCTATCTACTTTGATTGTTAAGAAGTAACCAGAGGGGTATCCGCGCAATGCAGCGTCGGTGACGGCGACGGGTGGTAGTAGCGGTAAGTGGGTAACGGCGTGGTTATTAATGTAAAAGTAATTTATGTAAAAGAGGGTAGTATAGTGTCACACCCGCCCTAGACGGGGCATGACGTACATGGATTCACAACACAAGATATACTGAACGACACAAAACGTTGTCGTTTTAAAATACATTTATATAAAAGCATTATTCACAAATTTATATTACAATTTATGAAAGATATTATTCTTGAAAACATTTATTTAATATTAAACAATATTAAACAGTAGACATAGACTTTAGCAAATTGACTTGTCTTTACTAGAGTCTGAGGGTAGGACATGGTCCAGTATGTTGTATGCAGCGGAAAATAGTCCCATACACAGAGTATCATCTAGTTACCTGAGAATACATGCTAAAATACGTCAACATAAAGTTGGTGAGTTCCATAAGTTTTTCATATAGAAAATATAGTTTCACAAAATGCCAGAGTTCAGTGTGACCATTGCCTTACCGCAATGTCAAATAGTTATGATACAATATTAGCAAAGAGTATCATATGTTTTTAAATAAAATGTAGAGTATGAACCACAAGATTTAAAGTAACTATTTGATCACACAATGGATCAAATAGAATATAAGAGTAGATACTGTATACATCAAGTTCTAAGCTCATGAACCGAAACTAGACAAGTGTGTGTTTATTTGCCTCTGAAGTAGGTACCTTGTTCAGGGTACCCTAAGCTTTCCAAATATAATGCATTCGTATACAGTTGGTATGACCAACACGAATGGGGGTGCCTACCCCAATAGTACTATTCAATATTCCCACGTTTATGTTTCCATAATTAATCGTTCATGATAGTGAGGACTTTGAGTGAACAGAGCAACTTAGAATCAACCATATATACATTTCTGGAATACTTGTGTTCATCATAACAGTAAAGAGTTTGTATTTTACCTCGAAGGTAAAATAAATAAAGTGGAGTTACAAAATATATATAATATATATATATATATAATTTTGTAAATATACATATAAGTATATAACTTTGAAAATATACATATAAGTATAACAAGTAGTTTTATTGCATGTATCTCAGTCCCCAAATAAATGTATAAATAATTGAAAAAGGGGAGTATGAAGACTCACATAGTATATTATATATCATATAGTTTTGCAATTTTCTTCAAAGTTTCGTATATATTATATTATATTATATTATATTATTATTATATTACTATTTGATTATATATATATTATTATTATATTATATTATATTATATTATATTATATTATATTATATATATTATTATTATATTATATTATATTATATTATATTATATTATATTATTATTATATTATATTATATTATATATTATTATATTATATTATTATTAATATATATTATTATTATATTATATTATATTATATCGTAATTATTATTATATTATATTATATTATATTATATTATATTATATTATATTATATTATATTATATTATTATTATATTATATTATATTAATTATTATTATATTATATTATTATTATATTATATTATTATTATATTATAAAGTTAATCATGAATAAGGGGTATGTATATATATAGTATTCTTTTTGTCCATACATCTAGTGAACTAAACCGTGATTCATAATTTATAAATTTTAAATTATAAAGTAGATAAAAGTGTGTTTCCCACTACCTCTTGGACGTTTCTAATGATAGATTTCTTTTATACTAGTAGTATATATTTATACATTGTTTTAATCCTAAATTATGCATACGGGCTCCTATTGAGAAAATTCAAGTTTCTATAAGATCAGAAAATTAAGATCTACAACTTTCATTTTAATAATTTTTACTCAACTAACCCCTGTGAGCGGGTTTTGGACGTTTATATTATAAGAATAAAGTATGAAAGCGATGTTTACTATTCAGCACTATTCACCTTTTGAAATTATTTCGAATTCAGAATTCAAAGGCGACTGAATTATTTGACGTGGGTCCCGTGTGGGTCCCGCCGTTTTATTATTTTATTTTATTACCCTTTTTACAATTTACTTTCTACCTTTACTATTTAAAATTTACTTTTACCTTTACTATTTACCGTTACTATTCACAGTCACTATTCACGGTACTATTCACGGTCACTATTCATGATCACTATTCATGAATACGATTTCTAGATACGATTACTATTCACGGATACGGTACTATTCATGAATACGGTACTATTCATAAATACGGTTATTGATAGTATAAGTATGAAAAAGTATTTACAAGCAACTCTCAAATAACTATTTGAGTTCTTGGCAATAATTATCCATAATTTATCAAAAAAATATTTGTTCAGTTTATTATGCCATAAAATGTTTGTTCATATTGTTTGATCAACAAAAATTTAAATAATACACGTAATAGTAAATTAATCAACCTGAAATTTTGGCGGTTGTCACATTCTCCCCCAGTTATTTAAATTTCGTCCCGAAATTTAGCACGTGTGGTCGGAATGTAAGGCTTTGTGGAACAAGTGAGGATACTTTTGTTTCATTTGATCCTCACGTTCCCAGGTAAACTCAGGACCTCGCTTTGAATTCCATCGGACTTTGACAATAGGAATTCGACTCTGTTTCAACTGCTTGGCGTCTCTATCCATAATCTCTACTGGTTCTTCAACAAAGTGCAACTTGTCATCCATTCGAAGTTCTTCTAGTGGAATAATTAGTGTTTCGTCAGACAAACACTTCTTCAAGTTTGAGACATGAAACACATCGTGGATACGGCTAAGTTCTTGTGGTAGTCTAAATGTATAAGCTACCGGACCAATTCTTTCTAGTATTTCGAAAGGTCCAATAAACCTAGGGTTTAGCTTACCTCATTTTCCAAAACGGATGACTCCTTTCCAAGGAGATACTTTTAGCATAACCTTGTCTCCTACTTGAAATTCCAAAAGCTTTCTTCTTACATCAGCATAGTTCTTTTGACGATCTCGTGCTGCCTTTAATCGGTTTTGTATCTGTACGATCTTCTCAGTAGTCTCATGAATGAGCTCGGGACCTGTAATTGGACTGTTTTTCTTTACTGGAATTTTGTCACCTAATTCAACCCAACAGATGGGTGACGACATTTTCTCCCATACAGTGCCTCAAATGGTGCAGCCTTGATGCTAGTGTGGTAACTGTTGTTGTATGAGAACTCACACAAAGGCAAGTGTTTTTCCCAACCATTCCCAAAATCAACTATGCAAGCGCGCAACATGTCTTCAAGCGTTTGAATGGTCCTTTCACTTTGACCATCGGTCTGCGGGTGGTATGCAGTGCTCATATCTAACCGTGTACCTAGGGCTCTCTGTAGAGTCTGCCAAAATCTGGAAGTAAAATGACTATCTCTATCGGAAATGATCGAAATAGGTATCCCATGTCGTGATACTACTTCCTTTATGTACAATCTAGCCAGCTTGCTCGTTTTATCAGTCTCTTTAATGGGCAAGAAATGTGCAGACTTAGTGAGTCGGTCTACAATTACCCATATCGTATCACAACCATTAGCAGTCTTCGGTAACTTTGAAATAAAGTCGATGGCTATACATTCCCACTTCCACTGAGGAATCTCTGGTTGTTGTAGCAATCCAGATGGCTTTTGATGCTCTGCTTTCACCTTTGAGCATGTTAAACATTTGCTAACATAGGTGGCTATATCAGCTTTCATGTTAGGCCACCAGTATAATTCTTTAAGTCCATGATACATCTTATCTGATCCAGGATGTATCGAATATCTTGACTTATGTGATTCGTCCATCACCAAGTTTCTTAAATCTCCATAGCTTGGTAGCCAAATCCGGTTAGAAAAATACCGGGTTCCATCGGGTCTAACTTCAAATTGCTCTTCCATTCCCCTCAAAGCTTCTTCTTTGAGATTGTCTTTCTTTAATGCTTCAAGTTGAGCTTCACGAATTTGGGAAGTAAGATGAGTATGAATGGTCATACTTAAAGCTCGTACTCGAAGTGGCTTTACCCTTTCTTTACGACTCAAAGCATCTGCTACAATGTTTGCTTTGCCCGGATGATAACGAATTTCACAATCGTAATCACTGAGCAATTCCACCCATCTACGTTGCCTCATGTTCAAATCTTTTTGGTCAAAAATATGTTGGAGACTTTTATGGTCGGTGAATATAGTACACTTTGTACCATATAAATAGTGTCTCCAAATCTTTAGAGCGAATATTACAGCTCCTAGTTCAAGATCATGAGTCGTGTAGTTCTTCTCGTGCACCTTAAGTTGACGCGAGGCATAGGCTATCACCTTATCTTTTTGCATCAACACACATCCCAATCCTTGATGAGATGCGTCGCAATATACTACAAAATTATCCGTTCCTTCGGGTAGTGACAAAATCGGAGCACTACAGAGCTTCTCCTTCAGCAGTTGAAATGCTTTTTCTTGTTTATCTTCCCAGGCAAACTTCTTGTCTTTTTGAGTCAACGACGTTAAAGGTTGGGCTATCTTAGAAAAATTCTCGATGAATCTTCTATAATAGCCAGCAAGACCTAAAAATTGTCGTATTTCTGTTGGTGTTTTCGGTGCTTCCCAGTTCTTAATAGCCACGATCTTGGCAGGATCTACATGGATTCCTTGACTATCAATGACATGGCCTAAGAATTGTACTGTACGAATCCAGAATTCGCATTTTGAAAACTTTGCGTACAATTCTTCCTTCTTAAGCAGTTCCAAAATTTTCTTCAGATGTACCTCGTGCTCTTCCTTGGTTTTGGAATAGATTAGAATGTCATCTATGAATACGATAACAAACTTATCTAAATATGGTTTGCACACACGGTTCATGAGGTCCATGAAAACTGCGGGTGCATTCGTCAAACCAAATGGCATCACTTGAAACTCGTAATGGCCATAGCGGGTTCTAAACGCCGTCTTGGGAATGTCTTCTTCTGAAACTCTAAGCTGATGGTAACCGGATCTAAGATCGATTTTTGAGTAGCAACTCGACCCTTGTAATTGATCAAACAGGTCATCGATCCTAGGAAGTGGGTACCGGTTTTTAACCGTCAACTTATTCAACTCCCTATAGTCTATACACATACGAAAAGATCCGTCTTTCTTCTTGACGAACAAGACTGGAGCTCCCCAAGGTGAGAACTCGGTCGAATGAATCCTTTCTCTAAAAGTTCTTGCAATTGACTTGCAAGTTCTTTCATTTCGGAAGGAGCTAATCGATATGGTGCTCGTGCCACTGGTGCAGCACCAGGTACTAAGTCTATTTTGAATTCGACCTGCCGGATTGGTGGAAGACCAGACAAGTCTTCAGGAAAGACTTCTGAAAAATCTCGTACGATGGGTATGTCTTCAAGCCGTTTCTCCGGAGCCTTTTTCTCCGATACGTGGGCCAGGATTGCCTGATATCCCTTTCTGAGATACTTCTGCGTCTTCATGCAAGATATAATGTTACACCGTACTCCATTCTTATCGCCTTGGATAATCAACTTCTCACCGTTTGCAATTGGAATTCAAAATTTTTTATCGTGACAGATTATTTCGGCTTGGTTTTTAGACAACCAGTCCATACCAATGATGATATCAAAGCTTCCAATTTCGAATGGTATTAGATCTATAGAAAATAATTCTTTTGCTAATTCTAAGGTACAACCTTGGATTAT
>CM067175.1:88444327-88456827 GCA_034093135.1 Erigeron breviscapus | reverse complement strand
TATATTATTATTATATTATATTATTATTATATTATATTATTATTATATTATATTATTATTATATTATATTATTATTATATTATATTATTATTATATTATATTATTATTATATTATATTATTATTATATTATATTATTATTATATTATATTATTATTATATTATATTATTATTATATTATAAATTTAATCATGAATATATTATTATTATATTATATTATTATTATATTATATTATTATTATATTATATTATTATTATATTATATTATTATTATATTATATTATTATTATATTATATTATTATTATATTATATTATTATTATATTATATTATTATTATATTATATTATTATTATATTATATTATTATTATATTATATTATTATTATATTATATCATAACGCGTTGATATTAGTATTATTATTATATTATATTATTATTATATTATATTATTATTATATTATATTATTATTATTATTATTATTATATTATATTATATTATTTTTTAAGTTTAATTTTTTTTTAATATATTAATAATTTATGTATTATATTATTTATTATTATATTATATTATTCCCACATATATTATATTATTATTATATTATATTATTATTATATTATATCATAACGCGTTGATATTAGTATTATTATTATATTATATTATTATTATATTATATTATTATTATATTATATTATTATTATTATTATTATTATATTATATTATATTATTTTTTAAGTTTAATTTTTTTTTAATATATTAATAATTTATTATTATATTATATTATTATTATATTATATTATTATTATATTATATTATTATTATATTATATTAATTATATTATATTATTATTATATTATATTAATTATATTATATTATTATTATATTATATTAATTATATTATATTATTATTATATTATATTAATTATATTATATTATTATTATATTATATTAATTATATTATATTATTATTATATTATATTAATTATATTATATTATTATTATATTATATTAATTATATTATATTATTATTATATTATATTAATTATATTATATTATTATTATATTATATTAATTATATTATATTATTATTATATTATATTAATTATATTATATTATTATTATATTATATTAATTATATTATATTATTATTATATTATATTAATTATATTATATTATTATTATATTATATTAATTATATTATATTATTATTATATTATATTAATTATATTATATTATTATTATATTATATTAATTATATTATATTATTATTATATTATATTAATTATATTATATTATTATTATATTATATTAATTATATTATATTATTATTATATTATATTAATTATATTATATTATTATTATATTATATTAATTATATTATATTATTATTATATTATATTATTATTATATTATATTATTATTATATTATATTATTATTATATTATATTATTATTATATTATATTATTATTATATTATAAATTTAATCATGAATATATTATTATTATATTATATTATTATTATATTCTTATTAGAATTTTTAATTATTATTATATTATATTATTATTATATTATATTATTATTATATTATATTAATTATATTATATTATTATTATATTATATTAATTATATTATCATTATTTTATAATAAAATTATGTTAAATAAAAACTAAATAAAATTCAAATATATAAAGTTAAACTTTAAACGATCTAAATAATGCAAAAAGTTGAAGAAGTAATGCGTAGTAAACTAATCTTTTATCAAATGTAAATATATAGCCAAACATTTGATAGCAATTATTAAAATGATCATGATTAAAATGTTTCATAAACCTTGGCAACACGCTTTTGACTGGTTCACTGTAGCCGGTACATTTCCAAAGGCTATTCATCGACCCATCTTCTGCCGAATCGCCATTAGTAATTGGCTTGGCTCCACCTTGACATTTTGTATAGGCAATGTAGTACCAAGAGCGATCTTTCATAACACTATGAATTGTTGCTATCGTTGCACATCTTTTCACCTGAGTAAAAGGCGAAGCATGGTTAGACAATCATGATAATAATACAAATAAAAATTCTATAAACACGAATAATGATGTGACATACCTCAGTTAATCGAGGCAGCTCATTCAAATTACAGGAAAACAATCTTTATAAAACGCAGACGGGGAACTCAATGTTGTGTTAGTTGAAACGGTAGGCACCTTTAAAGAAGAGGATCCATTTTCCTGTTTTTCTTTCATCCTATTGAGTCAATGGTTAAAAACAAATACTCTTAACACTAATTTTTAAAATACAGATGAGAAAACGTAAAATGATTTATATTTATAATATACAAATACCTATCCATGAATTCTTGAATAGCCGGGATGTCGTCGTTGATGTACAACTTAGTTGCATACAAAGATGACCCAAACGATAATGCACCTTTATTATAGCCTTTTACCTTCCCGAACTGAACAATTATGACAATGGGTTTATCGCCATTTTGAGCTTCCAAAAATTTGTTAAATTGTTCAACATAGGCATCCCATAAAGTGCAATCAATTTGCCTTCCCCTATAGAAAATGAGAGAATAAATAACAAATTATTAATATCATGTTAATGTACGTATACAGGTAAAAACATTGAATATGTATAAAGGTTAAAAGAAGACGGGTACTCTGTATCATAAAAGCAAAGAACTCTTCGTTTGTTAGCCTTGTTTGTGGGTGTAAAACCTGGGATCTCAGATCCGACAGCGACAACCAAACCAATAATGTCTAAGAATACATGTCAAATATACATGGTTAGTAGTGATAATTCAAATTTAGATAAACAAAATTTAATTTTTAAAAACAAAATTGCATAGCGTACCAATGACTGATTGTTTGACAGGGTGTGCTCAATGATTTCTTCAAAATTTCTGAAACCAAAATGGTGCATAGGACCGGAATAGTTGTCAAGAACTTTGACCAGAGTGTCGGGCTGAAAGGTGATCTTATATGTATGATCCGAGTAACGCCAGGTTCCAGCGCTTCTATCAACTTGGAAATTTGCTAGCTGAATAGCCACTCTATCGGTCAAAATACTCCTAAAATTTTTCGCCCATTCACCATTGACCGAGCCATGTATTGTCGTGCCCTGCAAATAGCATAAAAACCATTAAACATTCATGATAATTGGACGAAAATTGTGTGCAATGCATCAAAAATAAATAGAAAATTACAAATTAAAGAAGGAAACATATGAAAATTAACTCCATATAAATATTGATTCCAGTTAAAAATAAATAGAAAATTACAAATTAAAGTAGGAAACATATGAAAATTAACTCCATATAAATATTGATTCCAGTTAACCTTTTTTTTCCCAACTTTAGTTAAAAATCTTTTTTAATCAATTACAAAAATTGAACATCGTGTATGATATTAGCTCAGCCCTCATGAATTCTTGAACATGTAATTAAACAATCAAATTTCTTTAGATAAGATAAAGGCAAAGTTTTGAAATTGTTTTAATAGTAATAATAAAAATCCCCTTTTTAATAATAACCAACAAACAACTATTCTTTCTCAACTTTAAAAAAATAGCTACAGTATACATATAGTTCGAAAAAGAAACCAAGCAAAACTTATCGGCCGACATGGTCGATTTAATTAACAATATATTATGTATATAGTTTGAACTAAAAGCAGAAGATTCTTACTTGTTCATTCATGTATGTGTACCCTATCTATCTATTGAATATCTTTTATTTGAATACAACTATGTATCTATCTATATATATATATATATATATATATATATATATATATATATATATATATATATATATATATATATATATATATATATATATATATATATATATATATATATATATATATATATATATATATATATATATATATATATATATATATATATATATATATATATATATATATATATATATATATATATATATATATATATATATATATATATATATATATATATATATATATATATATATATATATATATATATATATATATATATATATATATATATATATATATATATATATATATATATATATATATATATATATATATATATATATATATATATATATATATATATATATATATATATATATATATATATATATATATATATATATATATATATATATATATATATATATATATATATATATATATATATATATATATATATATATATATATATATATATATATATATATATATATATATATATATATATATATATATATATATATATATATATATATATATATATATATATATATATATATATATATATATATATATATATATATATATATATATATATATATATATATATATATATATATATATATATATATATATATATATATATATATATATATATATATATATATATATATATATATATATATATATATATATATATATATCGAAAAAGAAATCTCATCATTTGTATATGTATATATACATGGTCGATTTAATTAACAATATATTATGTATATAGTTTGAACTAAAAGCAGAAGATTCTTACTTGTTAACATATTGTGAGTCAAGAGACATCAATAAAATTATAATAATCATATACATGGATTAGTAATAACTGAATTACTCTTATAAAACTCTTAATATAATATGAATGGATTCAGTTGTTGATAAATTTTCATTAATATAAGTTTCATTAACTAATATATAATACAAACAAAAATATTTACGGTTAAAGTTTAAAAAAAAACTTTGAAAATCAAAATATGATAATCTTATAAAAAGTAAAACATATAATACAAACAAAAATATTTACGGTTAAAGTTTAAAAAAAAACTTTGAAAATCAAAATATGATAATCTTATAAAAAGTAAAATTTAAATACAAACAAAAATATTTACGGTTAAAGTTTAAAAAAAAACTTTGAAAATCAAAATATGATAATCTTATAAAAAGTAAAATTTAAATACTGAAAATAAAAGACTAAGAAAAAGGAAAAAAATCATATATTAAATTAACACTAAAACATAACAAATACATTAACAATTAAGAGTGATAGCACCTTGTCTTTGAAAAAAAGGAGATTGTATGGCGCCTGTTAATTGTATATGTGACAATTGTTATACGAAGATTACAAAAACCCAATGGGGTGTACTAAAAAATCCCTATAGATGTGGAGGCATATCGACTTTTTTTTTTTATATATATTATATAAATAAAGTAGCAATCCTATACTAATTCAAATTAATAGTAGCTATAATTTAATAATGAGATCGTAAATAAATATATATATGGTTACTTGTTAACATATTGTCCGCCTACCCACATTTAATTATTAAAAAAATAGAGGATTAATTAGAATGGAGCTTTAGACTCAAGGAGGGGGATTAGGGATGCCAAGTGTACCCTCAACCTCCTCTTTTAGTTATATTATAGATAAATTTCATTAAGGGTATTATAGGTATATTAGATGAAAATATTTAAATTAGTGAATAAAACAGGGAGGTAGTTTGGATAATAGAGTTGAAAATTTTTAAGGGATATTTTAGGTAGATGTAGTGTGTGGGTTGAGAATGTGTTGAAAGTTAAGGGTATTTTGAGTTTTTTAAAGATAGAAAGTTGAAAAGAGGGAGGGGTAGTTTGTTTTATAAATGAGTAAAGATTGGTTACTTTCGAAAGTAATGCATGTTAATTAACAAAATAACTTTTAATTTTTAATACTATCTTTTGACGTAACTGGCTTTCTAAAATTATGTGAAAAGTAAATTTTAATAAATAAATTTTGTAAAAAACGATTTAAAAATGTAATGTAGAAAAAAAAGGGATTTGTTTAAAAGAAGGCAAATAATAATAAAGAGGTAACACTAATTATCTATACTATATTATAAAACAAATATCATTTTGTTAAATTTTAAGTTTTAACATTGAATTTTAGGTTTCAACAATTAATCAAAACCACATTACATCAATGAACTACACTACTTTCCGCCGCCGTCACACCACCAATCGCCACCGCCATCACTGTCGCTACTACGGCCGCTTGCCACCACCACCCATTACCGCCACCACCGCTACCGCCATTACATCGCCACCGCCAGCCCATCTCCACCATTGCTGCTACCGCCACACGCCATCATCCCCCGTCACCGCCATCATCCTGCCGCTATTACACCGTCACATCGCGCGAGTACTATTCTCATATAACTGTAAAAGAAATCATTAATCAATATGAAACAAATAAGAAGTTCATTGATTAGGTTGAAACGTATAATGGGGTGTAATTTTTCTTTTTTGCTTGTTGTATAATTTTGATTGGGAGTTTTGTTTAGGATCTAACTTGTTTGCCCCTATGTTTGCAAGGGGTTACGTTAAATGAGAGTTGTATTAAAAAGAAATAGGAGACAAGGAAAAGATGATTGCGGGCCAGTCTCTTAATTGATTAACAACAAAAAATGTTGTTGTGTTATAAAAACTAATATAACTAAAAATAAAGAGAGAATTTGTAGAGAGAGAATTTCATATATTTCATTTCTGTTGTTTCTATTGAATTTCAATCAATCGATCGATCCATATTTATATACAAAATATCTAAAGTAAAACAAATCATATGGGACCTTATGAAATAATTCATAAGTAAATACAAATGATGGTGGGACCATGTGGACCCATATGTCTGCTTAATAATTCATAACACTCCCCCTCAGACATATGACTATCATTTGCTTTATCAATAATTCATATGTTTCATGTTGAATGATACTTTTCAACTTTGAAGTTTTACTTTGAACTACTGCCTCGTTAAAAACCTTGCTAGTAAAACCCAGTGGGACAAAACCATAGCTAAGGGAAAAAGAGTGCAGTACGTGTTATCTCTTCTGATACTTCTGGATCGATTATGTTGCCTCATTAAAAACCTTACTAAGAAAACCCAGTGGGACAAAAACTTAGTGAAGGGAAAAAGAGTGCAACTTGTAATGCTCCCCCTCATTTTGACATGTATCATCTGGATGATGTGGATCAAAGCTTATAAGTAGGAAATCTGATATCCAAAATTCTTGTATCTTCTTGAATGATAAGGCTCGAAGTGCCTTAATAAACAAATCTGCATATATTTATTCTTCTTTGATGTACCATTCTTTAAGTTGAATAATACAAGCTGCATCACCTTTATACAAAATTGTTGGAGCGTTGTTACTTGAAGAAATACTGCAAGATCCACAAACATGTATGACATTCCCTTTTGGATGTCTTTTAGAAAGATTATGCCTCGTTAAAACCTTATTAGATAAAAACCCAATGGGAAAAAAAATCTAATGAAGGAAAAAGAGTGCAGTACGTGTTATCTCTTCTGATACTTCTGGATCGATTATGTTGCCTCATTAAAAACCTTACTAAGAAAACCCAGTGGGACAAAAACTTAGTGAAGGGAAAAAGAGTGCAACACGTATCTTCTCCCCCTCATGATCACATTACTTAAATTCGTTGGTTGGCGTAACCCAATATCGCAAACCAATATCTTTGACTTTATCATAGTAAGTGTCTAGATCAATACGATTATAGCGTAAACAAACTTGCTATATTCTCCACATGTGATCCACATATCATACATCATATATTCCATTCGAGTACATACACATACTACATAAGTTAAGCTTTACCAATAGCTTCAAGTGAAATGATGTATTATTTCATGATCAACATGGACTATCAATGTTTTAATGACACTTTTAAATCAATATTGTGATCATTATCTTTAGAAGTTGAGGAGGTCCCTTTAACATCATATTGTTTACTTCCTGAGGGAAGGTTTTATCATTCACTCCTTCCTGTGGGAAGGTTTTACTCCTTCCTGTGGGAAGGTTTTAATCCTTAAATCACGAGACATGCTTCATGCATTATATATTCCTAATGGAATCTCAATATTAAACGAGCTCTATTCATATATTCTTTAGACGCAAATCAAAATATCATATCTTGCCAGACTTTCAATAGCTCAATGGTTGCTTCTACCATATGACATTTCTTACTCATAATCAATATAATGTATGTTCAACAATCTATGTGCCATACTTCAATTCAATATTTGAACATAAACCGATTTACATCATATAATTTATGCGCTTTCAAGTGTTTGGACTTCATGTCCAAAAATACTAGCGTCTTTTCATCTTTGGCCAATCATCCATATCATATCATATCAATTTTATGTGCATGCATGCTTTCAAGATCCTCATAATTATACATACTCTTAGCGCTATCATATTCAATTAATCTCGACGTCGTTTTTATTTATTTTCGATTCCACAAGTCTCTAGACATGTCACAATTTATTGAGATTTCATTATTCCAGGTACCCGGGGTTTCTCAAAAACCTTTGTCTAGTTTCTGATCATCAATCTCTATGGGGTCTTTATACCTCGACTCTGACCATATTAATTTAATGCTCCTTTTCATTCGAGGCTTTTTATTTTGGAATCGACTTTTCTATCACTCATTATCAATTGGAGCATAAGCAGCTTATTTTCAGTTAACATTGCTGGCAATTACTTAATGTTCTGAATGAATTATCTCACAAACTTTAAGTTTATATTCATTGATGTGAGGATCTTTGATAATTCATTTTTAATCATTTCAGCTGCATTTCATCTTTCCCTTAATGTTGGGAACATCTCCCCCTAATGTTGGTAAAACATATACATTTTACATGTTTCAACTCACACCCAAAACAGTCATACTACTGTCGAATATGTTGACAGGTTCGAACTGAATCAAAGCATAAGCCTACGCATTTCTACATTTATAGATGTTTTTTTTTTCAACATTATATTTTTTTTTTTTTTTTTTTTTTTTTTTTTTTTTTTTTTTTTTTTTTTTTTTTTTTTTTTTTTTTTTTTTTTTTTTTTTTTTTTTTTTTTTTTTTTTTTTTTTTTTTTTTTTTTTTTTTTTTTTTTTTTTTTTTTTTTTTTTTTTTTTTTTTTTTTTTTTTTTTTTTTTTTTTTTTTTTTTTTTTTTTTTTTTTTTTTTTTTTTTTTTTTTTTTTTTTTTTTTTTTTTTTTTTTTTTTTTTTTTTTTTTTTTTTTTTTTTTTTTTTTTTTTTTTTTTTTTTTTTTTTTTTTTTTTTTTTTTTTTTTTTTTTTTTTTTTTTTTTTTTTTTTTTTTTTTTTTTTTTTTTTTTTTTTTTTTTTTTTTTTTTTTTTTTTTTTTTTTTTTTTTTTTTTTTTTTTTTTTTTTTTTTTTTTTTTTTTTTTTTTTTTTTTTTTTTTTTTTTTTTTTTTTTTTTTTTTTTTTTTTTTTTTTTTTTTTTTTTTTTTTTTTTTTTTTTTTTTTTTTTTTTTTTTTTTTTTTTTTTTTTTTTTTTTTTTTTTTTTTTTTTTTTTTTTTTTTTTTTTTTTTTTTTTTTTTTTTTTTTTTTTTTTTTTTTTTTTTTTTTTTTTTTTTTTTTTTTTTTTTTTTTTTTTTTTTTTTTTTTTTTTTTTTTTTTTTTTTTTTTTTTTTTTTTTTTTTTTTTTTTTTTTTTTTTTTTTTTTTTTTTTTTTTTTTTTTTTTTTTTTTTTTTTTTTTTTTTTTTTTTTTTTTTTTTTTTTTTTTTTTTTTTTTTTTTTTTTTTTTTTTTTTTTTTTTTTTTTTTTTTTTTTTTTTTTTTTTTTTTTTTTTTTTTTTTTTTTTTTTTTTTTTTTTTTTTTTTTTTTTTTTTTTTTTTTTTTTTTTTTTTTTTTTTTTTTTTTTTTTTTTTTTTTTTTTTTTTTTTTTTTTTTTTTTTTTTTTTTTTTTTTTTTTTTTTTTTTTTTTTTTTTTTTTTTTTTTTTTTTTTTTTTTTTTTTTTTTTTTTTTTTTTTTTTTTTTTTTTTTTTTTTTTTTTTTTTTTTTTTTTTTTTTTTTTTTTTTTTTTTTTTTTTTTTTTTTTTTTTTTTTTTTTTTTTTTTTTTTTTTTTTTTTTTTTTTTTTTTTTTTTTTTTTTTTTTTTTTTTTTTTTTTTTTTTTTTTTTTTTTTTTTTTTTTTTTTTTTTTTTTTTTTTTTTTTTTTTTTTTTTTTTTTTTTTTTTTTTTTTTTTTTTTTTTTTTTTTTTTTTTTTTTTTTTTTTTTTTTTTTTTTTTTTTTTTTTTTTTTTTTTTTTTTTTTTTTTTTTTTTTTTTTTTTTTTTTTTTTTTTTTTTTTTTTTTTTTTTTTTTTTTTTTTTTTTTTTTTTTTTTTTTTTTTTTTTTTTTTTTTTTTTTTTTTTTTTTTTTTTTTTTTTTTTTTTTTTTTTTTTTTTTTTTTTTTTTTTTTTTTTTTTTTTTTTTTTTTTTTTTTTTTTTTTTTTTTTTTTTTTTTTTTTTTTTTTTTTTTTTTTTTTTTTTTTTTTTTTTTTTTTTTTTTTTTTTTTTTTTTTTTTTTTTTTTTTTTTTTTTTTTTTTTTTTTTTTTTTTTTTTTTTTTTTTTTTTTTTTTTTTTTTTTTTTTTTTTTTTTTTTTTTTTTTTTTTTTTTTTTTTTTTTTTTTTTTTTTTTTTTTTTTTTTTTTTTTTTTTTTTTTTTTTTTTTTTTTTTTTTTTTTTTTTTTTTTTTTTTTTTTTTTTTTTTTTTTTTTTTTTTTTTTTTTTTTTTTTTTTTTTTTTTTTTTTTTTTTTTTTCTTCAATATATGATCTTTCTTTACAATATGTAAATAATTATCACTTTCATCAGTCGTTGACTGAGTATCATAACCATTATGTGATATATAAACTCAACAAGTTTCTTGTTGATTTTTGGGAAACAATAGAGCGTCCTCTATTAAAAACTTAAAATAGAGCGTCTTCTATTAAAAGTTTTATAAAAAAAAAAAAAAAAAAAAAAAAAAAAAAAAAAAAAAAAAAAAAAAAAAAAAAAAAAAAAAAAAAAAAAAAAAAAAAAAAAAAAAAAAAAAAAAAAAAAAAAAAAAAAAAAAAAAAAAAAAAAAAAAAAAAAAAAAAAAAAAAAAAAAAAAAAAAAAAAAAAAAAAAAAAAAAAAAAAAAAAAAAAAAAAAAAAAAAAAAAAAAAAAAAAAAAAAAAAAAAAAAAAAAAAAAAAAAAAAAAAAAAAAAAAAAAAAAAAAAAAAAAAAAAAAAAAAAAAAAAAAAAAAAAAAAAAAAAAAAAAAAAAAAAAAAAAAAAAAAAAAAAAAAAAAAAAAAAAAAAAAAAAAAAAAAAAAAAAAAAAAAAAAAAAAAAAAAAAAAAAAAAAAAAAAAAAAAAAAAAAAAAAAAAAAAAAAAAAAAAAAAAAAAAAAAAAAAAAAAAAAAAAAAAAAAAAAAAAAAAAAAAAAAAAAAAAAAAAAAAAAAAAAAAAAAAAAAAAAAAAAAAAAAAAAAAAAAAAAAAAAAAAAAAAAAAAAAAAAAAAAAAAAAAAAAAAAAAAAAAAAAAAAAAAAAAAAAAAAAAAAAAAAAAAAAAAAAAAAAAAAAAAAAAAAAAAAAAAAAAAAAAAAAAAAAAAAAAAAAAAAAAAAAAAAAAAAAAAAAAAAAAAAAAAAAAAAAAAAAAAAAAAAAAAAAAAAAAAAAAAAAAAAAAAAAAAAAAAAAAAAAAAAAAAAAAAAAAAAAAAAAAAAAAAAAAAAAAAAAAAAAAAAAAAAAAAAAAAAAAAAAAAAAAAAAAAAAAAAAAAAAAAAAAAAAAAAAAAAAAAAAAAAAAAAAAAAAAAAAAAAAAAAAAAAAAAAAAAAAAAAAAAAAAAAAAAAAAAAAAAAAAAAAAAAAAAAAAAAAAAAAAAAAAAAAAAAAAAAAAAAAAAAAAAAAAAAAAAAAAAAAAAAAAAAAAAAAAAAAAAAAAAAAAAAAAAAAAAAAAAAAAAAAAAAAAAAAAAAAAAAAAAAAAAAAAAAAAAAAAAAAAAAAAAAAAAAAAAAAAAAAAAAAAAAAAAAAAAAAAAAAAAAAAAAAAAAAAAAAAAAAAAAAAAAAAAAAAAAAAAAAAAAAAAAAAAAAAAAAAAAAAAAAAAAAAAAAAAAAAAAAAAAAAAAAAAAAAAAAAAAAAAAAAAAAAAAAAAAAAAAAAAAAAAAAAAAAAAAAAAAAAAAAAAAAAAAAAAAAAAAAAAAAAAAAAAAAAAAAAAAAAAAAAAAAAAAAAAAAAAAAAAAAAAAAAAAAAAAAAAAAAAAAAAAAAAAAAAAAAAAAAAAAAAAAAAAAAAAAAAAAAAAAAAAAAAAAAAAAAAAAAAAAAAAAAAAAAAAAAAAAAAAAAAAAAAAAAAAAAAAAAAAAAAAAAAAAAAAAAAAAAAAAAAAAAAAAAAAAAAAAAAAAAAAAAAAAAAAAAAAAAAAAAAAAAAAAAAAAAAAAAAAAAAAAAAAAAAAAAAAAAAAAAAAAAAAAAAAAAAAAAAAAAAAAAAAAAAAAAAAAAAAAAAAAAAAAAAAAAAAAAAAAAAAAAAAAAAAAAAAAAAAAAAAAAAAAAAAAAAAAAAAAAAAAAAAAAAAAAAAAAAAAAAAAAAAAAAAAAAAAAAAAAAAAAAAAAAAAAAAAAAAAAAAAAAAAAAAAAAAAAAAAAAAAAAAAAAAAAAAAAAAAAAAAAAAAAAAAAAAAAAAAAAAAA
>CM067175.1:88336827-88434327 GCA_034093135.1 Erigeron breviscapus | reverse complement strand
CCTATATATAAGCATCTATGATTCCTTGAATGTAGAGTCGTATGAAGTGTATGTACATGATAGATGGTTGAGTTGATGGACATGATGACAAATAAACGGGTACTTACGTACTTGATGACATATAAACGGGTGCTCTAACGTACTTGATGACATATAAACGGGTACTCTAACGTACTTGATGACATATAAACGGGTCTACTAACGTACTTGATGACATATAAACGGGTGCTCTAACGTACTTGATGACATATAAACGGGTCTACTAACGTACTTGATGACATATAAACGGGTACTCTAACGTACTTGATGACATTAAACGGGTCTACTAACGTACTTGATGACATATAAACGGGTGCTCTAACGTACTTGATGACATATAAACGGGTACTACTAACGTACTTGATGACATATAAACGGGTGCTCTAACGTACTTGATGACATATAAACGGGTGCTCTAACGTACTTGATGACATATAAACGGGTCTACTAACGTACTTGATGACATATAAACGGGTGCTCTAACGTACTTGATGACATATAAACGGGTCTACTAACGTACTTGATGACATATAAACGGGTACTCTAACGTACTTGATGACATTAAACGGGTCTACTAACGTACTTGATGACATATAAACGGGTGCTCTAACGTACTTGATGACATTAAACGGGTCTACTAACGTACTTGATGACATATAAACGGGTGCTCTAACGTACTTGATGACATTAAACGGGTGCTCTAACGTACTTGATGACATATACGGGTGCTCTAAGTACTTGTGAGATTGAGTTGGATGACATGTCTTGTTGGGACATTGATTGATTTATGGATTGTTTGAATATGCATTCGGTTACGATTATACATTGCGATTAGGATAGTAGTGCATACATGGATGACGATAATGCCTTCAAAGAGTTATAGATGTGGTGGGAAGGCTGCGGGTGACCCTATATATAAGCATCTATGATTCCTTGAATGTAGAGTCGTATGAAGTGTATGTACATGATAGATGGTTGAGTTGATGGACATGATGACAAATAAACGGGTACTTACGTACTTGATGACATTAAACGTGTACTATACGTACTTGATGACATTAAACGGGTACTATACGTACTTGATGACATATAAACGGGTGCTCTAAGTACTTGATGACATTATACGGGTACTATACGTACTTGATGACATATAAACGGGTGCTCTAACGTACTTGATGACATATAAACGGGTACTCTAACGTACTTGATGACATATAAACGGGTACTCTAACGTACTTGATGACATATAAACGGGTCTCTAACGTACTTGATGACATATAAACGGGTACTCTAACGTACTTGATGACATTAAACGGGTCTACTAACGTACTTGATGACATATAAACGGGTGCTCTAACGTACTTGATGACATATAAACGGGTACTACTAACGTACTTGATGACATATAAACGGGTGCTCTAACGTACTTGATGACATATAAACGGGTACTACTAACGTACTTGATGACATATAAACGGGTGCTCTAACGTACTTGATGACATATAAACGGGTGCTCTAACGTACTTGATGACATATAAACGGGTACTCTAACGTACTTGATGACATTAAACGGGTACTATACGTACTTGATGACATATAAACGGGTGCTCTAAGTACTTGATGACATTATACGGGTACTATACGTACTTGATGACATTTGGATGACATGAGAACAATTGAGGGACATTGATGGACTTGTTTGACATTATAGAACTTGCATGATACTTATTGTTATCGATATTATTTGTTCTTGCTCATTGTACGTATTCTAGCTATTGTATAGTTCGTTTAATGGATACGTGTGTGATTAGGTTGTGTTACGAGCCAACCTAAAGTGAGTACTTGTGCCCTTTTAAGGACTTACTGTAAGTGTATTACTTGCTCATTATCCTTGTTCATATTGTGAGTGGCATTGGCATTAGATCCTTGTCATTTCTTTTCTACGAAGTTACCGAAGACAGTAAGAAACATCATCATTATCATCATCTAAACAACATATCAAAACTTGGGTAGTCAAAGGTGCAAGAAAACTCTTCAAATGGGTCAATATCGGATTTGAGAATTTGTGGAAGCTTTTGGTAAGTTAAACTTGTCTCAAAATCATCATTTTATGTTTGTAATCATGTTTCTAAAACAAACCCATGAGTTTCTTGGTCAATTTCGGGTCAAAAACGAATTAGGGTTTTGAAATGGGTCAAAATGGATTTGAGCAAGGATTTGATGTTATGGATTGAAATTATGATGTGGGTTATGTTTAATGATGTTAAAATATGTTGATTTATGCATAAAAATGAGTCTTGAGCCTTCCCAAATCGATTTGTATGTTTAAAATGGTGTTTGGAAGGTGTTTGGGTCGTGTTTGAACTAATCTGGGCTTAATCGCGCCGTGAGTGGCCTTCCTCGCGTCGTGAAGGGTTGAATTTTGAGCAAAAGTGTGTCACAGGGGTTTGACTCGCCATGAGAGCCTGGGGTCGCGCCGTGAGGCACCTGTGCTTCTCGCGCCGCGATTCTTGATTCTCGCGCCGCGATTTTCTCGCGCCGCGATTTTCGTCAGTTTTCGCGTCAGTTTTCAAACGTCAATAACTTTTGAACCGTAAGTCCGTTTTAGACGTATGACCTATCGTTGGAATCGTGAGAGAGTCTAATTTCTCATGGTATTATCCATTTGGGTTGAATCCTTTTCCATTTCTAAAAATGTTGGGTTAAAGTGCCTTTGATCTTACTCGGGAAGTCGTTGGAGCGTTTATGGGTTTGTGGCTTGACTTAAACTAACTAGACCTTATTGCCTAGGGTATTAGAGTTGAATTTGATTGTATTGTGATATACATTGATAGGTTGTGGACACGTGGCGATTGTTGAACGTTTATAACTCGATATTAACTTGTCGTATTGCTTGGAAAGCAAGGCGAGTTCCGTAGCTCCCTACTCAATTGAGATTCGGGCTAAAAGTGTACATATACTTGATTGATTAGTTGATTGATTGATTGATTGATGGATTGTTTTGATTGACGGTTTAACTTATCGATTGATTGACGGTTTAACTTATTGTTTGATTGATTATGCACTCGGTTTCGTTATATGATGTGATTAGGATAGTTGTACATACATGGAAGACGATGATGCCTTTAAGGTGTTATAGATGTGGTGTGAAGGCTGTGGGTGACCCTATATATAAGCATCTATGATTCCTTAAATGTAAAGTCGTATGAAATGTATGTGCATTGTGATTCGGTTGAGTTGTTGGATATTGGACTTGTGATTGAGTTGGATGACATGTCTTGTTGGGACATTGATTGATTTATGGATTGATTGAATATGCATTCGGTTACGATTATACATTGCGATTAGGATAGTAGTGCATACATGGAAGACGATAATGCCTTCAAAGAGTTATAGATGTGGTGGGAAGGCTGCGGGTGACCCTATATATAAGCATCTATGATTCCTTGAATGTAGAGTCGTATGAAGTGTATGTACATGATAGATGGTTGAGTTGATGGACATGATGACAAATAAACGGGTACTTACGTACTTGATGACATTAAACGTGTACTATACGTACTTGATGACATTAAACGGGTACTATACGTACTTGATGACATATAAACGGGTGCTCTAAGTACTTGATGACATTATACGGGTACTATACGTACTTGATGACATTTAGATGACATGATAACAATTGAGGGACATTGATGGACTTGTTTGACATTATAGAACTTGCATGATACTTATTGTTATCGTCATTACTTGTTCTTGTTTATTATGCTTATTCTAACTACTTTGAATAGCTCATTTTGTGAATACATGTGTGGTGGACATTGTGAGTCATTAATGGACATTTGTGGTATGTTGAGGGACATTGATGGACATGATAGGCATGATGACATATAAACGGGTGCTCTAAGTACTTGATGACATTATACGGGTACTATACGTACTTGATGACATTTATATGACATGATAACATTGAGGGACATTGATGGACATGATAGGCATGATGACATATAAACGGGTGCCCTAAGTACTTGATGACATTATACGGGTACTTACGTACTTGATGACATTATACGGGTACTATACGTACTTGATGACATTTGGATAACATGAGAACATTTGTGAGACATGGATGGACATGTTTGACGTCCTAGAACTTGTTTGATACTTATTGTTATCGATACTATTTGTTCTTGCTCATTGTACGTATTCTAGCTATTGTATAGTTCATTTAATGGATACGTGTGTGATTAGGTTGTGCTACTAGCCAACCTAAATTGAGTACTTGTGCCCTTTTAAATATTTACTGTAAGTGTATTACTTGCTCATTATCCTTGTTCATATTGTGAGTGGCATTGGCATTAGATCCTTGTCATTCTTTCCTACGAACTCATTGTTTGATCAAATAATCGCACTATGGCTTAACCGAAGGTGTGAGAGGGGTTTTGGGTGTATTGTTGGCGATTCCCTTCCCGTCAGAGGGCCGTAAGCCGCTTTACGCCTATGATGGTTAATCCCTTCGCCGATCTGTAAGGCTTGGGGTTTATGAGAATTAGGGATTCGGAGGTCGAATGTATCAATGATTAGGGTTTCAATGTATTGAATATGATGATGTGTCGTATGGCACCTCCTCTATTTATATAGAGGGTAGAAACTTGGAGAGGAGGGTAAGAGAATTAGGGTAAATCTCTTTCTCTTTTGAGAATATCTTCTATCTTGAAGATTTATGATAATAATGAGCCGCGTCCGGAATAGTCGGGCCTAAATATATGTTTCCTTTTATGTATATTCCTCCGGAGCTACGTAACTTTAACTTAGGTGCTCCGGGATTATTTCTGCGTACGGAGGCAGTGCTCCGTATAGGCATTTTTACCTGTTCGAAGGTATCTTCTTCGATTACGGAGGTAAAGCTTCGTATAGGGTATATCATCAAGCCCCCAGTCTAATTGGAGAGGCTATCTGTAGACTGTCTTATTAGACTTCAAAAACAAGGGTCGCTTCCCAGGCCATCCTTTCGGAGGTCCACCAGAAACAACGTGTATTGATTGAAATATTCGAATACTTATCCCGTAATGTTACTTGAACGGTTGGGATTTATCTAACAACTTTAGCTATAAATACTCCCAATATATATTTCTTTTCAGACGGTTTTAAAATATAAAGCTTTTAGCTTTCTTAGAGGCGATATCTTCTTCAGCAATTCTCCCGTGTTTCTTTCTTCCTTTTGCCGTCGTTCTTTTGTATAGGTATGTACTTCCAATCTTGATTTATTCTTCAAATCTTCTTCTCATATCGTAGTATGAATAGGGATGTATTTGATTTTTACAACTTGAAACCCTAGTATTGTTTTTGACCAATGAGGTCTTTAGATCCAGGTTTCTCTGTTATCTTCTCAACCCTATTTTAGTGTTCCTTTGATTGTGTCTTGCTGCTTGATTCTGTAATCCTTAGTTGTCGTTGCCCCGCTCTCTTTCCCCCTTTTATTATTATTATTTTTTTTGTGGAATGGGGGTAGCGATGACTTCTTGGCTATATTTCTGATTTGATCAACTCCCCTCCTGATATTGGTGTTTGTCTGCTTTTAGGATTTTGCCCGCTGTGTGCCGTTGGCTCTTCCATTCCCCCCTGTTTGTTTTTTCTCTGTGTCACCTGTTGTTCTTCTTCTTGCAGTAATGGCGTTCAAACAGATGATCAATGGGCAGTCATTTCTTGCCCAGCTTATTGTGAAAGCTACGCCATCCGTTGCGCCTTCAGGTCCGAAGGTCTCTGTTGGGGGGTCCAGCGCCCAATCCGCTGATCACGCTGGTTTGGAGGTGATCTGTCAAACAAGCGAGGCCATTCTAAATGACCCAACTTCTCATCCTGTTGTTGAAGTGTCTGACTGCCCTACCAGTGGGGATAATTGCGATCAGGCTATTGATGAGGAGGGCACCGTTGCTGGTCATCTTAGGAGCAGAAAGAAAACCTCTGCGAAGAGGCCCGGTGTGCCCTCATCCATGAAGAGGGCGAAACAATCCGAGGATGCAGGGGAAAATATCGGTATGTATTTTCTTTATATGCCCGTTCTTCAGATTTTTGTTTTCTTATCTATGTGTGTTTTTGTAGGGTTTAACCCTTTTCTCCAAGCTCCTGATGGTCAATCTTGTCATCATAACATCGGATCTGTTGCTCCTTCTGAGTGGATTTGAAAGTTGATGGGCATGGATTTGACAAAGCTTTCCGAATTATTCAATTAGTCTTCTTTTTGTGCTTCTAGAATTGGGAATGTATTGGATTCGAGGTTACGCGAGCTTTCAGAGGATGGTGGTCCGTCATCTGAGCAGATTGATAAGCTCAAAGCGGAGAAGTTATCTTTAGAGTTCAAGGTGTCAGAATTGGAAGTTAATGTGAGCAGTTTGACTGCGTAGTTGAAGTCTGTTCGGGAGGTAGTGCAGGCTAAATGTAATGAAGTTAATGTGTTGAAGGAGGAGTTGGCTGCCAAGAATGCATTGTTGGGGGAGGATCGTTCTGCTTTTGTTGATCTGAAGGAGAAGTATAGGCGACTTATTGTTGAGGTTATTCCCAATGTCTGTAAGTCCTTTTTGAATGGTCCTGAGGTTGGTAAGAGGATTTCAAATTTGTGTATTGCTAATAGGGTTGATGCGGATTCAAATTTGTGTAATGCTAATAGGGTTGATGCGGATTCAAATTTGATTCGTTCGCTTGCTGCGGAAGGTCGCATCTCTCTTAGCGGTAGGGAGCTTGTTAAAGATACCGCGGGTCCTCTAGACAAAGCTATGAGTGAGCTGGAGGATATGCACTCTTTATACCTTCGTGATGTCTCTTCCGATCCTGATGCGTCCCCTACTCGGCTGATGCAGATTCCTACTTCATAAATTGCCTTGCTGTTTGGACTTGCTTACTAGTTTCTTTGACATTTGTGATTGATACTTTGCTAGATATTACTGTTATCTCCTGCTGTGATGAATCCTCTTTATTTTTGTAACAGCCTCTGATTTTGTTTTGGTAAAATTTCTCATGGTTGTCTTATGGCCAGTACCGGCTTAAGCATTTAGGGGGCCTTAAGCGAGATGAATATTGAGGCCTAATTCATTATCGTATATCTGAAACATCATTGCATCTACTTATAGCACCTTCAACTAGTTGCAAAAAAACATCTTTAAGCACAACAAAACGATTATATTACATAAAAACCACATGAATTTACCCCAACACTGCATTAGAACTATGTAATGGATTCAACTAAATTATATACGGTGAAGTCACATAATGTTGAATTACACGTACATAAACATAATGCCAAATATCTCAGAGTGATATTCACTTGTTGAAATATTAAGTAATTAGTACAAAAAGAACAAGAGAAAGAATTGAAACTAAAGGATGACCAATATACCTTTTATAATTTCGAATTCATAATTATGGTAGATATCAACTTTTCGATTTTCTAGGAAAGTAATGTTACTTAGATTTTCAAGAAAAGTATGCTTGGATCTTCACAGAGGTAAAAGGATGCGGCTGTTTTTTAGGTGTCTAACATTAATTATCTAAATTATATTATGCTCTCATCAATACCTAATCTGATATATTAATATTTGGGGGCCTTAATAGTTAGGGGGCCTTAGGCATGTGCCTAACCCAATACTATTATTGGGCCGACCCTGCTTATGGCAGTCGCCTTATGACGTTGTTGTCTTATGGCAGTCGCCTTATGACGTGGTTGTGTTATGACAGTCGCCTTATGACGTGGATGTCTTATGGCAGTCGTCTTATGACGTGGTTGTCTTATGACGTTGTTGTCTTATGACTTGTTGTCTTATGACAGTCGCCTTATGACGTAGATGTCTTATGGCAGTCGTCTTATGACGTTGCTTTATGGAAGCGTTGTCGGGCGTCCCCTTAACTTCTCATAAAGTCTTTTGTTATACATGTATATTTTATTACGCGCGTTTTTGTTTTTGATCGATCTTTGAAAGCTTTTATTTCCGTGAAAATAATTGGCAGGAGGACATTACATAGTAAAGTTCCTAACTGCTAGCTTTCATTTGTTGCTCCGTGTTCATTCGGAGTCTCTTCTGTTTCGTGCAAAAAATTCGTTTGTCTCCTCGGGAAACGTACTTTCGTACGGAACGAGTTGTCACCTGGGTATAACTGTATCGGTTTTCCCATCTGCCGGTGCAGCCGTGTTTCCTTCCCATGTTGGAATCCTTTTCAAAGGGTCGGATGATTGGATTCTTACTTGTAATTCATCCTCTTTTGTTATATGTAGCTCCCCTTTTGAGGGCCAAGTCGGTACTTCTCTTGACTCTGGCCTCTTCCTGACCTCATTGGTTAGGTTTTCATTATGGTGGCTCCGTTCTTTAATTGGCAGTCCTTTTCTCATGGTGGGGATTTGTTCTTGCGGTAGGTCTCTTGATATGTTTTTTGTTTCCGCTTTTATTGCTGCTTCGTCAATCTTCCTTTCGAGGTGCTCCAGTTTTCCAGCAGTTATTGCTTCCTCTATGGCCTGCTGGAGATTTCGACACAGGTCCGTGTCATGTCCGTAATCTTTATGAAATGCGCAATATTTTCCTCGATCCCTTTTTCGGGTTGTTAATCTTGGTGGGGCTGGAAATGTTTGCGCCACCCATTCCGTTGCGAGGATGTCCTTTGGTGATTTTGTTAATTTCAACAGTATTATTCTCCTGCCTTCTTTGGCTTTGCTTCCCCACCTGGGATTTTCGACAGGGCCTTCGGTTCCACTGTCCGTCGGATCTCTTTTTTTTTCCTAGGGCGTACTCTGTTCCGGTCGTCCCTTTGACGTCTATCCAAACGTGAGCTTTAATTGTTAATTCATCGTATGTTTCTGGCAGGTTCGTCGTGAGGTGTTCGACTAACTCGACTGCTCGTAGCCCATGAATGAGTCCTGATATCCTCTGGCTTTCCGGCAGTCCACTTATCTCCTGGGTTTCATGTGTGTATCTTGCAATAAAATCCCTAAGTGTTTCTTCGCTATATCGCTTTATGTTGTGTACCGACACATGTGTCTTCCGATGTTTCTTCTGTGTATGGAATTGTGATCTGAACTTGTTTTTTAGGATTTCAAAATTATTTATCGAGCCTGCCGGTAGGCTATCGATCCATTCCCTTGCATCGTTGGCCAAGGAGCAGGAGAAAGCGTGGCAGGTGGTTGGCATGTCCCATCTCTGGATCATTGCTACTCCGATAAACTTATTCAAGAAATCATCTGGGTCTCCTTTACCATCATAATATTCTAGGTTCTGGGGGTATTTCATGTTTGCTGGCATCGGGTGGTTTTGTATATTACTAGTAAATGGGCTGCTTGCACTCACTAGATGTGCCATGTCCCTGGATTTCCATTCCGGTGAGGAGGATCTCCAGTCACCGTCTCCACCTGTTTCCCTTAATCCAGATTTTTGTCTGGGCCGACCCTGGGTCTGATTTCCTTGCCCAGGTCTGCGTTCCAAAATTTCTGCTTGGGGATTCTGTATTTCACCTCTGCGGAGGTCCCTTTGTGCATTCGGGGGAGCTTTGTCCCGTGATTGGTAACTCGGCGGAGATGTTCTGCCCCGGTCCTTCTTGTATTCCCCCTGCATCGTAGGTGTGATGGGCTATGAGTTCTGGTTCATACACCTGGCCCGTGTCCCTTAAGCGCCTAATTATTGCACACAACACATCATAATTTGCTTGTACGTATGCGTCAGTGATCTCTCTGTCTACTAACGTTAGTCCCTGATTTCCAGGCTGGTGTATTACCCCCGACGACTTTACTAGTGGTCCGCCGGTCTGAAGTGTAGCCTTATGTGGTTGTGCTTTTTCTGAGTCTGAAGAAGTACGGCTCGATCCACACTCATTTTGACTGCGAGGCATCGTAAGGGTGGATTTGCCTGGGCCTTGCGGTAGTGGGGCGTTTCCTTCCTGGTTTCGCTCCAGTGGTCCCGTCATGGGTTTGTTTTGATATCGTAACATTGGCACGAACCCGTCACGGTCTTGATCTTGCAGCCCTGGTACGGATCTGTCTAGGTCTTGACCGGTTGTCGGTCCAGATGAGTCATAACCAATCCGTTTGTGTGTCTTGTACGATTCTTAATCTGTCGGCATCATCACTCTGTTAGGATCGTCCGAGTCGCTCTGGGTCTACTCGGCCTTTTCGCGCAACTCATCTGTCGCGGAGGTGTTTTCGAGGGTTTGTAGCACTCCTTGATTCGCGGAGGTCGGCCCAGGCTTCTGACATTGTGGGTATGGCTTCATGGGTGCAGACCTGCGTGGATCCCGACCTTGTGATGCAAGCATGGGTCGGCCTAGGCTCTGTTCTCGCAGACCCGGCGTCTCCCCTGCCACCACGATTCCGCCATCGATAATAACGATTTGTGGATCCAGATTCGACACATATGCGTCGAAGGGAAATTGTCCCTCCGGGTTCGGTCCTTCTGAGGGCATCTGAGGTCCCCTCGTGTTGCGGGAACATGATAAAAGACTGATTTCACTCTCGGCCATTGCAGCTCATTATTCTGATCGCGGGTGGGCTCGAAACGAGAATTTGTGTTGTAGATCCCACGGATGGCGCCAATTTGTTTGATCAAATAATCGCACTATGGCTCAACCGAAGGTGTGAGAGGGGTTTTGGGTGTATTGTTGGCGATTCCCTTCTGGTCAGAGGGCCGTAAGCCGCTTTACGCCTATGATGGTTAATCCCTTCGCCGATCTGTAAGGCTTGGGGTTTATGAGAATTAGGGATTCGGAGGTCGAATGTATCAATGATTAGGGTTTCAATGTATTGAATATGATGATGTGCCGTATGACTCCTCCTCTATTTATATAGAGGGTAGAAACTTGGAGAGGATGGTAAGAGAATTAGGGTAAATCTCTTCCTCTTTTGAGAATATTTTCTATCTTGAAGATTTATGATAATAATGAGCCGCGTCCGGAATAGTCGGACCTAAATATATGTTTCCTTTTATGTATATTCCTCCGAAGCTACGTAACTTTAACTTAGGTGCTCCGGGATTATTTCTGCGTACGGAGGCAGTGCTCCGTATAGGCATTTTTACCTGTTCGAAGGTATCTTCTTCGATTACGGAGGTAAAGCTTCGTATAGGGTATATCTAGGGCTGTAAACGAACCGAACGAACACGAACGAACTTCCCGACGAACGGTTCATGAACTGTTCGTGAACTGTTCAGTTCGTTTACAGCCCTATGTATATCATCACTCACCAACCTAGTGTTGACCTTGTTTGGTACACTTTTCAGGTAATCTTGTGAATCCAAGACGTGATGGTTAATTGATGCTTGTGCTAGGACTTGGGCTTGGGCTTGGACTTACATGGATCCAGGATTCATTCGCCCTATTTTATGCATTTTGTACTTGATTATTGATGTTGGATTCACCGAATCCCTTTTTATTCATATAGTTCATGTTCTTCGATAATCCCGTGCATACATTATATCTTTTCGGTAATATTTCGAGCCTAGCTCGGGGTGTTACATATATCCATTCAAGATATAGGACAATAAAAAATCTTTTAAGGCATAATCTGGATTGAACTTGGAATGAACACATCAATATTAGGAGTTGTTGTTCAAAAAAAAGAAAGTTTAACTGTATTTAAACATGGGTTTTGCTAAAGTAGTTGTATTTAACGTGCTTAGAATAGTTGTACATTTTACATAAAATACAGATAACTATCTATTAATAATATATATATATTATATGATATAAAAAATATTTATTTTTAAACTATTTTTTAAAGTATAATTGATTAGGTATTAATATATGTAATCGAACGTAAACGAACAAATGTTCACGAACGAACTTCCCGACGAACGGTTCATGAACTGTTCGTGAACTGTTCAGTTCGTTTACAGCCCTATGTATATCATCACTCACCAACCTAGTGTTGACCTTGTTTGGTACACTTTTCAGGTAATCTTGTGAATCCAAGACGTGATGGTTAATTGATGCTTGTGCTAGGACTTGGGCTTGGGCTTGGACTTACATGGATCCAGGATTCATTCGCCCTATTTTATGCATTTTGTACTTGATTATTGATGTTGGATTCACCGAATCCCTTTTTATTCATATAGTTCATGTTCTTCGATAATCCCGTGCATACATTATATCTTTTCGGTAATATTTCGAGCCTAGCTCGGGGTGTTACATATATCCATTCAAGATATAGGACAATAAAAAATCTTTTAAGGCATAATCTGGATTGAACTTGGAATGAACACATCAATATTAGGAGTTGTTGTTCAAAAAAAAGAAAGTTTAACTGTATTTAAACATGGGTTTTGCTAAAGTAGTTGTATTTAACGTGCTTAGAATAGTTGTACATTTTACATAAAATCAAGAGATGAACTTTTATTGAATATATATATATATATATATATATATTATATATATATATATATATATATATATAATATTTTTATACACGTTAAATACAGATTTATGAAGCTATATTTATTATTTTCCTTTAAACATATATATAAACACCAAAATGCTACAAATCTCCAAAGTCAACTAATGCGGAACAAACGATTAAACATTGCTCAATATTATAATTGCACATGTTCCTCTCGTGTATATACATGCTAGTGCTCAGGCCCGTCAATTGGACGGATAGTCTCAAGATATATAAATCTTATAATAATTGTGAAACAAAAAGTGTATGACCAATAGCACAACTTAATGAATACGAAAGCTAAAGAAGAAACATATGAAAATTAACTCCATATAAATATTGATTCCAGTTTACCTTTTTTTTCCAACTTTAGTTAAATAAAAAGAGAAACAAAAAGTACGTATATGACCAATATCACAACTTAATTAATACGAAAGCTAAAGAAGAAACATATGAAAATTAACTCCATATAAATATTGATTCCAGTTTACCCTTTTTTTTCCAGCTTTAGTTAAATAAAAAAAGAAACAAAAAGTGTAGAGTATATAATTTGAAAAAATACATATCAATTCATCAACAAAGACCATCTCGAACGTTTTGATTTTCTTCGGGTTGTTCACTCCGAAACAGTTCATACATGCACAACACGGAGTCGTAGATGATGGTTAACATTTGTTGGCTTAAGATCTTCAAGATGAATATTGTCGTTCTAAAAAAAAATAATAAGAATTCAATGTTAAATAATAATAATAATGATTAAATATGAACAAAGTATATAAATAAAAAAACTTTTTTGGTAGTCGATTGTACCTTTTTTTTTGCCGTAGGTTGAGAATATGTGAGAGTTTTTTTCTAGGTTGGTATATATATAGATAATAATAATAATAAAATTTTAAGATTTTTTTTATTAAAGGTCGGCCATTTTTTATTAAATAAATATTAAAAAATAGAGGATTAATAAGGAGGGAGTATTAGGCTAAAGAGGAATTAGGGGTGCCAAGTGTACCCCAACCCATCTTTTAGTTATATTATTATAATTGCACGTGTTCCTCTCGTGTATATACATATATGCAAGTAAATTCCAAGATTTCTACAGGTCATCAAATCCCAAAACGTGTATAACTAGATTATTAACTTCTTAATATATTAATACGACTAAATGTGTACTATCCATACATAATACATTGAAGCATATGATTATATCCTTCTCCTTATAAATATAGCAATATATATGAACATAATCACACTACAAACATATATCATCACCTCAATTTCAGCCCTCCAAAACTAGCTGATAAAAAGATCGAGAAATGGGCAATGTATTTGTCGTGCTAACCCCTTTGGTCCACGGTCTCGTAAAACTAGCAGGATTAACACCACAAACCATAGAAATAGAGCCCGGAACCTTAATGAATATTTGGGTTCCAAAAGAAATCGTCACAAAAAAGGATGGAAAGACCGTTTACATCCCACCAACCAAGCCTGCGGTTTTACTCCTCCATTCTTTCGCATTTGATGGTATTCTTACGTGGTTTTTACAAGTTCTCGCCTTGAACAAGGACTATTCGCTATACGTTCCAGACTTTTTATTCTTTGGTGGCTCAATAACTGATAAAAAAGAAAGGTCAGCTAGTTTTCAAGCTGCATTTGTGGCTAAAGGGTTGGAGAAATTAAAAGTGGATAAGGTCATATTGGTTGGGTTAAGTTATGGAGGGATGGTTGGGTTCAAGATGGCTAAGTTGTACCCGCATTTGGTCAAGTCTATGGTGATGTCTGCAACCGTCATAGAGATGACTGAATCCATTAGTCTTGACGCATACAAGCGACTTAGTATATCTAGCTGGTCAGAACTTTTAATTCCTACAACCTTAGAGGGATTGAAGAAGATGTTTTCAATTGGCTTTCATAAAGTCCCATGGCTTCCTGATTTTGTTTATAGGGACATTCTTGAGGTAAGTTGTTTCTACATACTTAGGCCATCTTTAATATTAAAGGTTTATATGCATTGTAGAAAATACTTGATGAAAGGCTTCTTTGGCAAATTAAGACTTGACTCTTGGCTCATACCAAGTCGTTGAGATATCTTGGGAAAACAAACAAGAGTGATGTAGACAGTAAAAGAAAAATAACACAGTTTTTAACCTGTTAATTCACAAAATTATCAAGGACAAATATCCATAGATGTGAGTAAACCCACAAATTTTTTAAACAGTAAATTTAACTTCAGCGGTATGCTTCTTCAATACTCAATTACAATTCCAAAGTAAACTCATTTTAAAAAAGCGTGTCCATTCCTGGAAGCATCTTACTCACACCAAAATTTAAATTCAAAATCTCTCAGTATCAGGCTCTTCTAAATACCGATCCATCTATTTTTGAAGCTAGCTAGATAAAAGTTGATTTATTCTTTGCTTTAACATCCAATGTTAAAAAATAGTACTCGTTTTTTATCCATTACATCTATACTGATACTTCCAGAACTTTTCATGCTCTCAATAGTGGGTTTCGATATGTCAATATGGATTTAAGATATATTATACAGTTAGCTAGACAATAATAAATATAAAAGCTTTGAATAACACATGTTATATATGTATGTAACATCAAATATGAAATCCAAAGTAAATAAAAATGTGGATTTGGGGTTTATATTCTGGTATATCACTGGGTACCTAATATGGGTATTGCTAGTATTTCAATTATATGTTTTATTATATATTAATATATATCAATATTGATTTTTTTTTTTTTACAACTTTTGACATTTGTAGACTATGTTTTCTAACCGAACAGAGAAGAAAGAACTCTTGGAAGAATTGGTTGTTAGCGACAAAGATGCAAGCTTCGATACAAACTACTCTCAGGTAGTTAAAAGTAGTAATAAATGGTTAAACACATGGATTTTATTGCATATATTTCCCAGACCATTACCTAAAATGTCCATTTATATATACTAGCATTTTACCCGCACAATGCAGCGGCGGTGGTGGTAGCGGCAGTGTGGTGTTGGCGGCGGTGTGGTGGTGGCGGCGGTGGTTGGTAGTGGTGGTGGCGTGACGGGTGGAGGTATGGTTAATATTGTAAAAATAATTAATGTAAAAAGAGTAGTGTAGTTATTTTAGGAGTTGATGAGTCTATGTTGTAAATTATTTTATTAAAAAAATTATAGGTATCTTAAGTGGAGATGTTTAAATTAATGAAAAAATAGAGTGAATTAATTAATTTATTAAGGGTAGAATGGTAATTTCGCATGGGGACATTTTTATGAGAGAAAATGTTGAAAATGTTAAGAGAGAGTATGTGATAATTTTTATAAAGTAGTATAGATATATAGGAAAAGGTTCATGTGAGATTCATTTGAATTAAAAAACCATGACAACTTTCAAATTATTATTTGATGTTTATATGTGAATGGTATATGTGAATATATTCATTCACTATATAAATACTCCCTCCGTCCCATATTAATTGTACTAGTTTGACTTTTTGAGTCTTTTTCTTTCAATTTTGACCGTAAATATTTTTGTTTATGTTATATAACACATGATATAACATATATGAATTGATTGAGTTTTAAATGTACTTTTCATTGATATAACTTTCATCAACTAATATATAACACAAACAAAGATATTTACGGTCAAAGTCGGAAGAAAAAGACTTGACCGGTCAAAATAGGATAATTAAAATGGGACGGAGGGAGTATTAAGTTATATTAAATAAACTTACATATATTCATATTTGAATAATTCTAATATAAACCTTACCATATATATATAAATACAATATTATTATATATATATATATATTGGAAAGATTGATTATAGATCAACTGGTACCGCCACCATGTGACCACATGAACCCACAGATGAAGGCTGTAAGTCACAGGTTCAAATCTTGCCAAAGGCAAGTGGAGAAATATAGTTTTTGCTCTATGTGTGAGGATATGTTTTTCCGGGCATGAGTTCTATGTGTTGTGCGTTATGGTACCAAGATGGTCAGTGTTAGCTTGAATATATAATGGGACAACGCATGTGCCTAGGTCCCCATAAAGTAAAGGCCTCCAATTTGGACTGAAAAAAATTTGTTGGACTGCTTTTTTTTACATGAAACTTCACCAACCATCCACTCCAAAAATTTAAATAAATTGGGGTTTTCTTACAATGAAAATGGTTAAAAAAATTTACCACTTAATTTGTAACTAAAAGCTTTAGAAAATCTATAGAGATATTTCCGGTCATTTGCTTTTGTTTCTGTTAAAGGCTTTAAAAAAAGCGTCTAAAATTGATACCACTTAAAGCCAACATAAAAGTTGAGCGGACCATGAAGATGATATATGGACCAGGGGTTTCCACCTATTTTTTTCCCCATATATATACCCCATATATTTAACTAAAAAGCTTTAGAAAATCTATAGAGATATTTCCGGTCATTTGCTTTTGTTTCTGTTAAAGGCTTTAAAAAAAGCGTCTAAAATTGATACCACTTAAAGCCAACATAAAAGTTGAGCGGACCATGAAGATGATATATGGACCAGGGGTTTCCACCTATTTTTTTCCCCATATATATACCCCATATATTTAACTAAAAAGGTTAATTGTGAGTAGCTAGTTTTTTTCAAGTTGCTTCGGATTTGAATCTGGAACCTCGATAAATAGTTTCTAAACTAAGTTTTTGTATGTAGATGATACATTTGTTATGGGGTGATGACGACAAGATATTTGATCTCAACCATGCGATGACCATGAAAAGGTAAGCCATATCATTTCTTTAAACACTAAAAACAGTTTTATAGACCTAATTATGGGAGTCATTAACTTAATTTTACCGTAGGCAACGCGGTGACAAGACAACATTAGAATGGATAAAGGATGCAGGGCACCTAGTACCATTAGAGAAATCATCCGAATATAACAAACGTCTAAAGAGTGTTCTTGAACGTATGACCGAGTTGGTGATATCTATATAGTCCAAACATATATGTGTGCATGTACATTGTTATTCCTATATATTACTAATAATTTCTTTTGTGTTCTTTCAAGCCAAAGTCAAAGAAGATAAATAACCGGATTGAAATGTTGCTTATTTTTAATTTAATTAGTGGGCGATTAGGCAAGAAGACACACAGGTAATTTATCTGAATGACTAATAACTTAATAAGTAATATTGAAAAATTTTGTTTGCGTATATTACACTTCATATTATGTTCCTTAATTTTGTGAGTCACAGGATTTCTAAATGATATTTAGTATTTACATTTATCGGTGTTAATAATGGTTAGTTACACAATAACACAATTATTTTGGTAAGTAAAATTTTCACTTGTTAAATTTCTTTATTGCCATATATATATGCACATCCAAACGGGAGCCCAACCCACAAAAGATAATCATCTCAAATTCTCAATCAGCTTAATTCCTTTAATTTTGATCCACGTGGAAGCCATCCCATCAAATTAATTCCTCGGTTTCATGTAGCACGTCGATCCCATTTCTAACCATTTGAAAATCGCGGACCAAAGTTTATGAGTAATTGAACAATTAGTAAAAAGATGACTAACGGAATCCTCCAATAGGATCGGGCATATGTTGGAGGGATGTCGATATCTCTTTTTGAAAGGTTGACACGAGTAGGTAAACGATTAAATAAAACTCGGAATATGTGGATGTTTATCTCCCTAGGAGCCAAAGTCTAATTAAAGCGGGAAAAGGTAAGTTTTATTAAGCGTTTAATCGAATATCACTGAGATATTAGGCCAACGGTTTTTCTTTTATATGCAGGTGCATCATAAAATCTTTTTATTACTCTGTGTTCCCTGCGACCTTTTAAATTGGTACAATATTGATGCGTAAATTGGTACAAATACTGTTACTTAACATGGATAATATGTATACATCAAATCGATGATATGAATTATCAGGGGAGGTCTAGAGGGTGTGCAAACCCGATTCCCGACCGGAGCATAAATTTAAAGGGCATAAATTTTCAAATTTATATATATATAATGTATAATATGCTAAAAAGATGTGTTATAATCTACCAATAAACTAAAACAGGATTGAGATGTTCTTGAAACGACACGTGGCGTAATCCTTGATCGACACGTGTCCTTTTAATTTATTTATTTTATTAAATTAGTTTTTTTAATTGTATATAGATTCAATTTCCTTATTAGACTTAGAATTAAACTCTAACTTTTGGCTTATAGATACAAAACATATTATAACCTTATTTGATTGATCGTTTTCTCATTAATAAAATTAAGACTTCAAAATTTTGAGTTTACGATCCGAAATCACAAAGCTATTTGCTGTCATTCACTATGCTTACAAGTTCCGATTTTGATGTGATTGTAAAAATTTAAGGTAAATCCAAATCTCTAACTAAACATATATTATATTTAACATTATTGTTTATTACTCGTATAATTTAGCTTCGATCATTGGTATACTTTAACCACAATTTATTTCATACTCACGAATCATGTATGTGACATATTTGAATTTCTTTATGATATAATCTATATAGGTAGCTACCGTACATCGTACGGGCATTAAGACTAGTATAAATATATATTTGATTCAATTTTAATTAATGTCTAAAATGTAAATAAGTAACTACTATGGTATGTAATTCTAAAACTATGATCTTATTATGCATATATAATTTTTTGTTATAATGCTAGTTATCATTTATAAAAAAAAGTTGTTTATATATTTGAATTCGGTAAAAGTTAGGGGCATTTTTTTCTTGGCTCGGCCGGGGTGTTTGAATTGTCAGGGCCGCCACTGTGAATTATATGTATACATCGAATTGATGACAAGGCAACGTGCGGTAATCATAGTTGTTAAACTCTTACGAGTCACGAGTCGACTCTTACGAGTCGAGTCAATTTACACCAAAAATGAGTCGACTCGCTAGGTGACTCGTTTTTGTCCAGACTCTTACGAGTCGCTTTGTAAACTTGGACCGAGTCACGAGTCGCAAACTTATAATTATTGTAGTTTGATACTATGGTTATATATTACATATTATATTTAGTTTGTTACATTATTTTGTGTGTTATCAATGTAAATTTTGATCTTTTATTGCGAATTTGGAGATAAATTCTAAGTTTATGACTCAAAACTATTGAATATGTAATATTTTGATAAATTTATTTAGATAATGAACTTATATTTTGTTAAAAACGTCACATATATATAATTATACTATATTATGTAATATTTAAAAATGTTCTGACTCTTACGAGTCGAGTCACATTTCGAGTCACGAGTCAAAAAGTCATGTTTTCGAGTCGAGTCGAAAGTTACGAGTCGACGACTATGGCGGTAATACTCTCTTCGTCATTAGGCGTCTCACTATAGATGAACACCCCATATTCATCCATTGGTCACACAAACACTTCTTCCCCACGAATACTCCATCCCTGTTAGTCCTCTTCTTTACCTCGAATGCTCGTTCAAAGTTCTTACTTACAACTTTTTGGTATCACTTGAAATTCGTGGTCTTTGGTTTGAATATGTATTAAATGGTTTTGAAAAGAAATGGTTTGAAAATAAATGAGATGGTTATGTTTTGGTTGTTTATATAGACAGAGAAGTTTAAAAGAAAATAATTTTTTTTGCATATAGCCGTTGAGTTAAATTTTTTTTTTGAAAAACGTAAATTTTTTTTGCCTTTTTAATCCATTGGAAACACTCCTCGTGGGACCCCTTCCTCAGTTGACCACGTCGAAAATACGACGCCTCCTCACCATGACCCAGGTCATGCCTATAACGTTGTGCGTCAACGCCGGCTTGAACGCCCTCATTGTGTGACTACTGTGAGCGGCCGTATAATATAACAAGACAAGTCATGGGCTTGTGGTGTTATAATACTCCGTTGTAACACAATGTATAACTCGCGTTCTATATTTATCAAATATACACGTGGAAATCACGTGACATATGAAGCAGGAAACGAGTAAACAATTAAAACATGACTGGCAATGGCAGGGGCCGAAGCAGTGGCAGTTGAGCTATTTGTACATTCTGGTATTTTGTAGTCTACTTTAGTTAAGTCACTACTTCTGATTTTATAGCTCGTACTAACTAAAAACTTTAAATACCAAATAAATATATATAAAAAAATTAAATTGATGCCATCCAATATTAAATAGGTAGTTATATTGGTACTATGATTTTTATGATACCTTAAGGTAAATATATCATTACCCATATCGAATATTGATTAGTTCTATTCTTAGTATTCTTTAGTCTTCTAGCAACGTGGGCAACCGGTGCAATAAGTTCTCAAAACGAAAAGAAAAGTTGGGGATGGGAAGTCCGCGACATTTTGGACTGATATTTGGTTTGACGAATCCCCTCTAGTGACCAGTGAGCTTGACAAACATGCTACAGTAGGAGATAGAACGGTTTGACTTTTTCATGGAACTGGCGTAGAAACATTTGAACCGCAACAAATCACGGATTGTATAAAAAACGTGATAGCCGTTTTCACCTTCATGTCTCAAAAAACAAAACTAAAACTATAGCCGTTTTCACCTTCATGTCTCATGTGCTTGTTCTAATATGAACTTTAGGTACATTAAATATCGTAAAAGATATGCCATGGTTAAACATCAAAGCTGACTATGCATTTTCGATGGTGATTGATTTCAATGGTTTGAAATTAAAAGACAACTCATAATATTTTACCTATGCTATGCGAGTAATATATGTACATAATAATATCCTAAGTGGGAGAGCATCCATCTTCTATATGTTGCGAAAATAACTATGTCTTCAAGGCATCCTGAAAGTATACGTAAACAACAAAATGAAACGATGTCAACAACAAGACTACATGAACTTAATCTCCATTGTTTTCTAATAAGTTACATACGCTTAAGTCATACAGTAACATTTGCTTTAAAGTAAGTTTTGTCTTGGTTTGTTTAGTTCATCGTTTTTCTACAATAAATAGGGCATTAAAGAGATAGGCATACCTTGGAGGCAAGGAGCCATTCACCATTGATAAAAGTTTGATGTGGCCTTAAATCTGAATGCCGGAATTCAGCAACAGTATTTGTTACCTGGAAAGAAACCTCATACTTAAAGTCCTTCATCGTTCTAGAGATATGCCCGATTTGCCAACCCTTAAGATCCCAAGCTTCAACTTTATCATGCACTTGAAACTGCTGGGGTCGTTGAACTATAGGCGGACAAGGTCTTATACAGAACACATCCACCTCTTCTTTATCAGTCTCGCGTCCATTTTTTGTTGTTAGTGTTCGATATTCCACGATGTAGTTTCCATTACGAACAGGCTTAACAATTACAGCAGGATACCAAGTAGTCAAAGACCCTTTTTCACCATGGGCTATCTCTACCTTTACTCCACCTTGAAGACCCGCCATCAATGTTCTCTGACCCATCTGTAACTTCACTTTTTCAGGTCTAGGCTTTAAAGCCACTTTTGGCCTCTGCATACAAAGTACTCAAATAAGTTTGTCTCATTAACTATAAAAATGGTCATATCGTATATACATATCAATACAGTTATGAAGCCAAACGACCGTCATTTGGCTCATAATTGTATATATAAATACATTTAGCCCTCCCCAACTTTATATTATATATATATATATATATATTTATTATATATATATATATATATATATATACTAGTATATCATATATATATATATGTATGTATTTCACTTTAAACTTCAATTTATTTTTGTATGATCTATTTTTAATCCTTATACTTTATAAAATTCTATATTTGACTTTCGATTTTTTTGGCTTCTTGAACGATCCAAAAATCGAATCCCGCAGTTGTGGTTACAGTTTATCTCTAACAGACCATTGAGTAAAAGTAAAAGAAAACGGCATTAGCGAAAAATAAGCTGTGCAAATGGATTGAATGGGTCAAACGGTTCAAAATAAAAGAAAGTAAGCTTAGATGTATACAACTTGCTAATATTAAATAGACAGGGCAATTGCAACCCATTTGTATGTAAAACTAAAAATATACGTTTTCATTTTTCGTGAACGGGTCAAACATGTTAACTGTAAATAATAAAAATGCCCCATATAGTGTAAGAAAGGTAAATGGATCTAACATGTCAAAAATTGGTAAAAGCCACCAATGGCTATTCAATTGCTTACAATGTCTTTAGTCATTTTATCCAAAAGAAAATCATAAAATTGGTAAAAGATAAAAAAGAATTGAGGGTCTGCCCAACCCAATCCGTTCTTATCTGAAGATTGAAATGACTCGTTCAGGCCAATTACTCAACCTGCCCAGTCTGTCAAATCTGGAAAAAAAGTTGATGGTGACCCCAATTCAACTTTATTTCACTATGAGTTACCTGATTTGACCCGTTACCCAACCCACCCGTTTTGATGCCTCTAATGAGAATACATTAATACTTTGATTTTGAATGTAAGATTACCAAGAAAGAAGCAACCCACTTTCCGTCGATCAATTCTTGATGAGGTCTTATGTTAGAATGCTCAAATACCAATTCCTCAGTCGTTGTCCAGAAGTAGACTAAATAACTCAAACCAGGTATAACTTTGCAAATGAGACCCGACCACCATCCATCATTGTACCATACATCTACTTCTTCATGCAGCTTAAAACGATCAATTCGGTTGATTATAGGTGGAAGGGGCCTAATGTTTGAAATAAATGCCATTTCCACAAGTGGTTTCATCTGATCATCTGTAGTTAGTGTATCATACTGTACCATAAGTTTCTCTTCTTCGAATACTGGGCCAACCACTTTTGCGGTATACCACGAACCATGGTAACCTTCATCATGGCTTCTGACCTCCACAAATGTACCTTTTTCGAAGGGGTTCGTTTTTGGGGTTCTTGAACTACATATAATCCTCAACTTTGTTCCATTTCTGGATTGCAAAACTAGACGAGGTGACTTTTCCTCCTGTTAAACAATATCATACAACAATGCAAGTATTAGTATCGACTTTATTGATCATCTAACATAAACACCCATTAAAGTAATGTGCTAATAAAAAGAACTACCAAGTTATTAATCATCCACCATGTCATAAATTAAATAAAGAATCTACCTAAAGCCTAATAGGTAAATATATACGAAACTAAGACACGCTACCAGAAAGACCCATATACAAATATACAATTGACCATCAAAGAAGCGCTAGATTATAACCGAAGACACATCTTGGACTTCATAAAGTTATAGGAAACTGTTGTTGGCTTTGATAAGTATAAAGTTTTTGGTTTCTTCTTCCCTTAACAACAGATTACGGTCACAGATCATTCTGGAGTGTTTGGTAAATAAAACTGGTAAATACAAACTAAGTACTAAGATTTGACTATTTACTGTCAATAATTAACATTAGTTGGACAATCAGTTTAATAAATGTACCTCCAAGCACCTGCTATGAAAAATGCAACTTTGTTTCAGACTTTTAAAGCCCTCTGATCTCCTTTATTCAACTAACTAATGTAAAGTACTTATATTTATAGCTCAAGAAACCAATAAAAAAGCCACCATATTAAAAGCAAATTCTTAAAATTACTCGTATCTCATTATCATACCATTTTTACTTATATCAAGCTCAGAAAATCATCTTGGACACAATACACATCTAAATTAGTATCCTAATACTTAACAAAAAAAAAACACAACAATAACACATACCAAAATCAGATAATAATCAATGCACTTCAAATCCAAGGACACTTGAGTATTTTCACCTTTATCAAAAACATAAACGGCCACGGAGTTACTGGTAAGACCGAATTCATCAAAACCTCGAATTATATCGTTTGATACGTGACCGCCCGTTGTCTCACAATATCATTATATATTTTGAAAAGAAAGTCATGTATTTACTATCTCAAAAATTTAAGTTAATAAAGGAATGTGTTTTTATAGCTCAATTAGTATATATAGGATTGTCATTCGTGAAAATGTTCCAAAAACAAAATTAAGTTGAGCAATTTATACTTCGAAATGAACGTTTTATAATCGGTCTTAAATTTAAGGGCATTGAGCCTAAACCATCTACTCTTTATTAACAAAAAAAGTTAAAAAACACAAACAATCAATCATACCAGTACATGATAAAAAAATGTAATAATAATAATAATAAAAATAATAAAAAAGGAACAACCTTTTGTTGTTGATCATGACAAGAATCTAGTTTCCAATCCTCAAAAACCCTAACCTTAAAATCCTCAACATCAATTTCCAGACCACCGACCAACACTTTATACATCAAACCATCATCACTAAAATCATGAAACACATCCAAAACTTTTCCTTTTCGCCACCCTTTTTCATAATACACTTCCACCGTTTCACCACCCACAAACCGCTGGCTTGTTTCCGGCGACGGCGCCGGCCTCATGTCAGAAACATCAACATATTCTTTAAGTTTCTTTCTTTTTCGTTTACCATTGATGCTTTCTTTTTCTTTAGACAATGTGGTGTATTTAACGTGTAATGTGGTTGTTGATGGAGATGGGGTGTTGATAATAGTCGCCGGAAACCATGCCGGAGAGTCGCCGGAAGTTGGGGTTTTGTGAACCTCGATGTTGTCACCTTTTTTGAAGTTGTGGGTTTGATGATTATTAGTAGACATTAGAGATATAGAGATAGAGATAGAGATATATTTTTGAAAAGGGTGAAAGAAATTTGTGAAATTTTGGAAGAGAAAAAAAAGGAAATAAAAATGGAAGGAATAAAGAGTTGCAGGTGTGGTGGAAGTCGTGTTAATATGTGGATTTTCAGTAATGGCTACATTGAGTGATGTGTCCTGTTTCTGGATGAAACAAAGAGATAGGTGGATATGTAAAATCAATTTTTTGATTTTACTTTGAAAACTATAGACTACAATAGAGTAACTGAAAAGGGAAAAGTGCGTTTTCAATACCTTCAATCTTCATTCATGTGGAAGATGTGATGTTAATACACCAAATAATCCTAAAACTACTTCTTGCTCTCTATCAAGTGGGCTAACCCCACGTTGACAAAATGTGATGTTGTACCCCCCTTTTATTTTAATACGGGAACTAGACAAATGCCCGAAATGATAGTAGTATTAATGTGATGGTGGGAGCAACGGTAAGTGGTGATGGGGACAACTCGATTAGTGTTTGTTATTGATGTAAAAGGGAGGTAGAGTTATTTTAGGAGTTCAGAATATATATTATAAATCAATTTTATTAATGGTACATTGGTAAATATATTTTAGGTATTTCAAAGGTAGAAAGCTGAAAGAGATGAGGGTGAGTTTGATTTATTAAGGAGTAATGATAACTTAGGGGGTTGGCAACGGATGCGGGGAGAGTGGAAGATTTCTTCTCATCGCGCGGAAAAACCGTCATTAACGCCTTTATACGTTTTCTAGTAGCAATGAAGATAATTTTTTATAGATAAATAAGAGATAGATAAAAGATTGTGTATTTAAAATAGCTAGAGAACCGTAAACATAAAGAGAAATGCTCGAATGTTAAACAAATTACAAACAAATATTTAGGCTATCTCTAATAGGGGTAGTCTTACACATCATTCCATATCCTTACTTGTCCTTCTTTGTTCATAGCGTCGAGCATGTTTGTCCATAAGATATATATTCTTAACTAAGGTCACGTTTTTAGAAGTTTGTAGAATCTTTTAAGTGTAATTGGTGATGATGTGGAAAATGTAAGGATATGTAAAGAAAAAAAAACTTTAAAGGTGAATTTCATTAATATGCACAAATTTACAAATGTACAAAATATAATCAACATGAATACATCCTTATACTCAGGAACCAATACCTACACAACCATACAACCTCAAACAAGACTATCAATCCAGCTAGTCCATCTTATACAAATCTGATTAGTGCTAGAATGAGACCAAGAAGCGTCATCTTACACCGCTCTCTATTCCCATTCGCACACACTAATCTCCAAACTCTAAAGCTGCAGCCTCAAAGCTTTACTCAGCAGCAGCTATCAATCCATTCTTCCTCCAGCAAAGATTCCATCTTGCAGCCATTATATTCACAGACTTTGTATTCTTTACTCTTAACGATAGCAATTTATATCTGACATTCTCCTTGATAATTCTGCACAACACATCCTCATTCCTTTCTTCTTTCCTAAAAATCCTCATATTTTTTTCCTGCCATATGAAATATACTGTTGCAGCCAAGAGTAGTTTACTTACAACCACTGTTATATTATTCTGAACTTTCCTTTGAGCAATATCACTTGCCAAATCCAGCATTCTTATCCCACTATTCAGCCTTGGAGCTAACCTGCCATAAATTTCCAAACCTTCATAGCATACGCACTGATATGTCGTATTTTATACCCATTTCCCACAACGTATTTAGTTGATTCTGCATGGTTTATGGGTCGTTTTTGTATACATTTGGTGCGTTTATGGTATTTGTTAGTGTTTCAGGTTACTGACAGGTATTTAAACTCAAATCTGGAGAAAACGACATTGTTGAGGAGAATCAAGTGCTAACGGAAGATTTCGAAAGCATTTGGATGAAGATTGCAGAAAGTCAACCAAAGTCAAAGCTGAAGAAGTCCAGTTGCGCCGCAACTCCCTCTGTTGCGCCGCAACGCCTCTCCTTCCTGGCCATCCACGAGTCAACATTAGTCAAAGGTCAATGCAAGTCAACGGTTCATTGCGCCGCAGCTCTTAGTTGCGCCGCAACCCAAAAGCAGAGAGATAAGTTGCGCCGCAACTCAATCAGTTGCGCCGCAATGGGTTCAAGTTCAAGCCAGTTTGGTCAACGAAAGTCAAAGTCAAACGTAGTTGCGCCGCAACTGGGCGCGTTTCTGGCAGCTTTTGGGGATCGTATAAATACCTTGAAAAATATCCCAAAAACACTCTTCTCTTTTAGCAGCCGTGGGGGAACCCTATTTTGGAGATATTTTCAGATCTTCATCAATTTCTAGGTTTTCAAACACGATTTGATCATTTTCGTTCGTAGCTTTCGATTATTATCATTAGGTAACAATGAATTCTTCTTATTTTAATTGTTATTCTTCTTTTAATATGAGTGGCTAATCACTTCATCATCCATCTTGATGGAGTGAGACAATATGTAAAGATTGCACAATTTTTATAATTCAATGTTGATTTCAATTAACGTTATATCGAGATCTTAGCGTATTTCTTCCTCATTATTTATCTTGAATGGATTGGTGAGTTATGTGTGTCTTTAATGGTAGTTATTGATTACATATATTTCATTTTGATTGTTTGGGTACAAACGATTGGATCTATGACGGGTAAGGTAGATAATCGTTCTTGATAATAGGGAAAAATGTGTTAACGGTTGGGTACAACCGATATGTATAATTGTTATCTAAATAACCAAATCAATTGTTTGATTAGGGAAGTTATAAAAGATGTCTTGGGGTACCGGTCTTTGTAACGAAACTAGTTTAAGCAAGAGAGTCAAATGATGTCTTCAACTTGACGGGTACGGGGTTGGTGCTTTGTTTGAGTCTCGGTTATTTAATCAACTAATTTGGGTTTGAACTTCATTTATGTGCAATCTGAGCGTATTGTTGAGCGAAGTCAAGATGGATGCCTTTTAATTTATTTGTTAAAAAAATCATTTTCAATATCGTTTACGGACGATCCCTGCCCCGGTTATACCGGATTTCTTTTCGATTAATCCTTTGGGATTACTAATTATTTATTAACTTTTGCAACGTGACAATTCGGTCACAACCCCCCTATTTACTTGAATTGCTTAATGGCAACAATTACTTAGTTTTAGTCCCTGTGTTCGATCCTAGACTTACCTTTTAGCTATACTATATACGAACGGGTCCACTGCCCGCGAGTGTGTAGTAGTCAGTTCTAGGGTATTTCTTGTTTTAATTTTTAAACTCGATTTTACACATCAAGTTTTGGCGCCGCTGTCGGGGACTTAATTTTAAGTAGTTGTTTATTTTGTAGTTCGATCCTTTTTCACATTCATTTGTGAGAAAGTTATTGCTTTATTAGATAGTTGTATTTTATTTCATTTCAATTATACCACAGGTGCGGTTGACGGTTTGTTTATGGTGAGTGTGCAGGTTCTTGTTAGTTGATGAAAACAAGAGCTTCTGGCCGACCTTTGCTTAGCCCATTGTCTAATCCAGGGAAAGTCAGACGTCGACTTGTGTCCAGAGATAACCGGGAACAATCTACACCAATCAAAATAGATTTAGAAACCGAAACCAGTGTCCCACCCGTTCAGGATTCAGAAGATCAGTTGGTTAATAGGTTGAAAGAAGCAGGTAGAGTGTTTGGAACAGGTGAAGACTCAGATTCAGATACTGAAGAGAAAGTTCAAACACCTGAACCGAGTGTACTTGTATTCCCTCGGGTTAACCTCAATATTAACCAACAACAAAGGGGTAGAAGAATGGGTGATGAACAACCGGTAGATCCGAATGCCCGTCCTTACGGGGAGAGAAGAAGAAATATACCGGCGGACCGGGGCACAGCTATTCGCCCTCCGGCTATTTCAGTAGATTTCTCTTTGAAAGGTAATCACCTCAAGAGTGTAGAAGAGGATAAGTTTGATGGGATTCAAAGAAATGACCCATATGCACATCTTGAGAGCTTCGAGAAGATTTGTAGGCTATATCAGTATGGTACAGGACAAGCTGAGGCTGTTAAGTTAGAACTATTTCCTTTGACCCTCATTGGAGATGCATCTTCATGGTTTAAGGAGTTACCCGAAAACTCATTCACCACTTGGGCCGAACTTCGAGAAGGATTTATTGATGAGTTTTATTCGGTGAGAACTCAAAGGCAATTAGAAAACAAAATCAGAGGTTTCTCTCAAGAACCCGGTGAAGATGTTGTTGATGCATGAAAAAGGTTTAAGGAAATGTTGAGAAATTGCCCCGGACATAGTATGGGCACCGAAGAAAGCTTTGAGATTTTCTATGATGGTTTGGATAGAAAAACCAAAAGGGAGCTCGGTTATGCATTTGGGGGTAGTCTAAACAACATCTCCCCAAATGAAGGGTATAAGATTCTTGAGGATATGGCTAGAGAGTATTCTACAAGGGATGAGGACCGAGACAAGAGATCTAGTAGAACCACCGTGGCTAAGGTGGAAAGTAGTGATGACTCTAAGCTTATCACCAAAGTCAAGGCTCTCTCGAAGCAAATGAATGAGAGATTTGATAGTCAAGATACTAGATTCAAGAGCCTTGAGAGAGATGTTAAGGTTATGGCCGACGGTTGTGAGCATTGTGGAGACTTGCATTATGCGGAGGATTGCCCGGATAAACCAGTGAAAGATGTTAGTTATGTTCAGAATCAAGGGAATTTCAACCAAAATACCGGTTATCAAAACCGACCATCAGGTAGTTCTTACCCTACTTCTTCTTTTAATGCTAACAATTATGGTTTTGGTGGTAACAGGTTTAGTAGGTTCACCAATCAACGAGGTTCGGATCCAGAATTAAGAGACATAGTGAAGGAATTCATTGGTGCCCAAAAGGCAACTAATGAACAAGTTGCAGAAGAGTCCAAGAAGGTGATTTCTGTTTTGGACGCTTTGACTACCCGCTTGGATGGGCTCGGACATAAGTTGGATAAAGGAGCTAAGAATCAACAAGCCACCATCAAGGATTTAGAGGGAAGGATCGAGAGGCTAGGAAACTCGAATAGGCAGCCCGGTACTCTACCGAGCAACACTCAACAGAATCCAAAGCCTCAATTCAATAACCAAGGGCAAAACAGTCAAGGATCGGGACAGAAGTATACCCCTCCAAATGCTCGAAATGAGCAAGTGAATGCCATCACTACAAGAACGGGTAAGACTTATAACTCTGCAAACCCTTTACCTAATGATTCTTCTCCACTTGTGCAGGTTAATGAAGAAGAGGAGACGGTTGATGAAGAAATTGAGATGGAACCGAACCAAGCCGTGCCGAAACCGGCCGTTCCATCCAAACCCGCTGAGAAACCGACGGTGAAGCCGTATCAACCAAAGATTCCATTTCCTCAATGGTTGAGGAAAGAAAAAGTCAAGGAACATTTTAAGAAATTCGTTGATCTTATTCAGTCTGTGAATATAACTGTTCCTTTAGTTGATTTGCTTGCAGGTATGCCTAATTATGCAAAGTTCCTCAAAGAACTTGTAAGTGACAAAAAGAAGCTTGAAGAGGCTAAGACTGCGGTTATGAGTGCCGAATGTTCAGCAATCATTCAGAATCAGATTCCTCCTAAATTGGAAGATCCAGGGAGTTTTCTAATTGCTTGTTCTTTTGGTGCTTATTTGTGTGAGGCATTGACCGATCTTGGGGCTAGTATCAATTTGATGCCTTATTCTGTTTATAGAAAGTTGTCTCTAGGAGAATTGACCCCTACCCGCATGAGCATTAGGCTCGCGGATCGTTCTTTCCAATATCCCATGGGGATAGCGGAAAATTTGCAAATTAAGGTAGGGCATATGATATTTCCTATTGATTTTGTTATTCTAGGCCGACCATTCCTTATGACCGCGGATGCTATCATCCGGGTTAAGGCTAAGGAAATTTCCCTAGGAGTCGGTAATGACCGTGTTGTTTTTAATGTTGATAGAGCACTAAAGCATCCTTACTCTTGTGATGAAACTTGTTTCAGGTTGGATGTGATTGAAGAAGAAGATGCTTTGGAGAAAGAGCTCATGGATTTCTTGGACATAGAAGAAGGTGAAGCATTGCTAGCTTGCAGTGAAGAAGAGCAAGAATTGGTTGGAGATATGATGCAAGAGATTATGGCATTAAGTGTTGATGAAACTCCACCGGAAGACGAGACTTTTGAAGAGATCACCACTAGTGATAGCACACAGGTGCTAACTTCGGTAGAGAACCCTCCTACCGATTTGGAGCTCAAGCCACTTCCGGACCATTTTGAGTATGCATATTTGGAAGGTACATCTCTTTTACCCGTTGTCGTCTCATCCTCATTAATGGAGGATGCGAAATCTAGACTTATGACCGTCCTAAAGGCCCATAAAAAGGCCTTTGCATGGAAAATTTCCGATATCCCGGGTATAAGTCCAGAATTTTGCAAACATACCATAAACTTTGTTGATAATGTGAAACCGGTTGTGCAAAGGCAACAAAGGTTAAATCCAAATATGAAAGATGTGGTTAAGAAGGAGATTATTAAGTTGCTTGATGCGGGAATCATATTCCCCATCTCGGATAGTTCATGGGTGAGTCCTGTAACAACCCTCAATTTCCGACTAGGACAATTTACTTAGACTTATCTAGGTATCAATCCCTAGAGGTTTATTAAGAGAATTGGCCTTCTAGACATTTCGGCATGGTGATAATTGCCCTCTAGTTCAATGAAGTATTGTAGGTGACTAGCTATCTTAGAAATGCCATAAACAATAACAACAATCATTCAAGACACTCCCAATCTATAAACTAGTTCTAATTGAACTTTATGAAATGTCAATAAACCAAAAACTTCATTTCAAGAACTCAAGTTATATAAATAATAATGTAAGACTCACAACTTGTGACAAAGTCAATAAATCTTACGAAATGTCCAACAAATTGAATCATCAAGCCATCTAAATTACATTTGGTCATGAGAATACCATGAGCACCTTAAAAATAATTAAAACTCCTTAAGTACATGAGAATGCTTGAATAATAATAAGTATATATGTACAAGTCCAATATAAATACAAGATTACAACCAATGAGCCTTGTAACAAATGAAAAACACGAAAATATATACATACATACCTACATACATGACATATATATATGTATACACATACTAGAATAAAAATCTACTTACACTACAAACTAATACAAATAACCTTACAAAATACATATACAAACACCTAACTCATACATACATTTATACACTTATAAAATTTAAATAAAAAAAAAAAGGGGAGAAACCCTATCCTTAACTTTGGCCGTCCCCCCCCCCCCCCCCCTCACACACATTCAACACATTTTTTTTCACACACACACATTTTCTCTCATCCAAAAACTCTCTCTTCTCCTCTTCCATTTTTGACTCAAATAATCAAGAAAAACAAGAACAAAAATCATTCTAAACTATATTAATAATAAGGGTTAAGCAAGGGTTGTTTCAAGATAAGATTAAGGGTTGTTTCAAGATTAGATTAAGGGTTATTAGGAGCATAAATAGGTCCGAAAATTCTGCCCATTTTTCACCTTCAAAACCAAGTTCTTCAAGGGTATAAATCTTCATCTCTTTACTAGATCTATATTGTTCTTGTTTATGTTCAAAGGTTTTATCAAAAGTTTATGCTTTCTTCTTGTTTTCTTTGTAATATACACTTGATGAAGGCAAGTTGATAGGATCTTTCTCCTCATGCATATGCATGTCGAAATCTATGAGAAAGATCCAAGGATTCAACAAGTTTAAGACCCAAAAGTGTTGTTATAGATTAGTAGCTTTTAAAGTGATTTTCCTTTTTATAGATCTATATGTTTTTGTATATTTTGAAGAATATATTTCTGAGATTTTTCATTAAAAAGATGTTTTTATGTTGTTGAAAGTTAGATCTATAAAGATTGGTATTGAAAAGTGTTGATTTGAATGAATACATGTTAGATCTAAGAAAGTTGAATCTTGTTGTTGGATTATGAGATGGATGGACTTGTATTAAGTGAAAAATATGTTAAAAGAGGTATAATAACCTGGAAATTTGATGTTAAGAGGTATAAAAATAAAGTATTAATCTTGTAAATGATAAACTCAAGTGTTAATAAAGCAAGAATGGCCATTGGTGAGTTGTTTGGACCCAAATACTTTCTGACAGAATTATTCTTCTGTCTTTGGACGGATAAACTGAACATTTGAGGGCTGTTTAAAGCAAAACTTTCAAAATAAAAGTTGTAGATAAAAGAGTTAAGTTTAAGCTCCAACTGGAATCACTCAAAAATAATAAACCAAACCAAAGATATGATTTTTCTACCAAAAGTGGTCAAAACTGGATTTTTGTCTTAATGTTGAGTCAACTTTGACGATTTTTAATTTCTTAACTAATAGGTTTCAGAAGTTTAAACCTGGTGTGAACTGAGTTCAAAGTGTCCCTAATGTAAAATAAAATTGGGGGATTTTTCTTAAATGTTCATCATCGAAATCTTTTATAAAATATATTGAGTCGCACAGCAGAAAGCTTTCTGACCAACTTTGGTTTTGTAATTTTTAGAGGTAGTAAACAATGTCTAAAAATTTAGCAAAAATTCACATAAATATAGGACACATATATGTCTCTGTATAAAAATCACCAATGTCCAAATAATTCAACTTAACCAAGAATGACTACTCAACATTTTATGAAAATAAGTGTTAAAACAGAAAATTCCAAGTAAAAGTTCTTCACAACAAAATAAGCTAAAAGTCACTAGATTGCAACTTTAACCAACTCCAACAATCTCGTAACAAAAAGTATTATAAACATACTGAGAATATGCCAAAGAAAAGTTATAAAACTTAACTTGGTTATTAAATGGCAGAGACAAGCCTACAAATCACTAATTCGGTTCATATAAGCACTAACCGAAAGCTTTAATTTGCAAATATCACACCACCACCACGAGCACGACTTAAGACACCAAAATATAATGAACATTCTGTAAATAATGGAATAAGGATGAAAATCCATTTTGAAGCACTTTAATTGCTTGAGAAATGAGGCTAATATCACCATTTCGGTAAACGATTTTTAATCATAAAACCCTCAAAATAAGCAAGACACAAGAGAGGTTGAATTGATATGATTTTGTATGGATAAAAGTTGCCTAAAAGGCCTGAGATTTTTGACCAAAATGTTTAGTGATGATTTCTAAGAATTTCCATGAATTATTGAATTTAAATAGTAATTAAAAGACATAAAAATCCATAAATAAATTATGTAAATCAAGAATGAAGTTAAATCATCTTAACCATTGATAAAAATAACTAAAACCTACTGGAGAAAAATAGTTAAAAGGCAAGAGACATGTGTTACATAATTTAAAGATAAATAATTGAGTAAAAATAATTAATTAAAAATTATCATTAAAATAAATGGAAAATACGCAAATAAAAGTATAAATCATGAAATTATAAATTAAGGAGCATATATATCAGAAGATAATTCAAATGAAATTATCCATAATTTATAAAGGCAATTATGACACTTAAAAGTATTTTTAAGGAATTATTTAATTAATAAATCGATAAAATGAATAAATAATTAATTAAAAATTATCATTAAATTAAATGGAAAATACGCAAATAAAAGTATAAATCATGAAATTATAAATTAAGGAGCATATATATCAGAAGATAATTCAAATGAAATTATCCATAATTTATAAAGGCAATTATGACACTTAAAAGTATTTTTAAGGAATTATTTAATTAATAAATCGATAAAATGAATAAATAATTAATTAAAAATTATCATTAAAATAAATGGAAAATACGCAAATAAAAGTATAAATCATGAAATTATAAATTAAGGAGCATATATATCAGAAGATAATTCAAATGAAATTATCCATAATTTATAAAGGCAATTATGACACTTAAAAGTATTTTTAAGGAATTATTTAATTAATAAATCGATAAAATGAATAAATAATTAATTAAAAATTATCATTAAATTAAATGGAAAATACGCAAATAAAAGTATAAATCATGAAATTATAAATTAAGGAGCATATATATCAGAAGATAATTCAAATGAAATTATCCATAATTTATAAAGGCAATTATGACACTTAAAAGTATTTTTAAGGAATTATTTAATTAATAAATCGATAAAATGAATAAATAATTAATTAAAATTCTTAAATAATGGAATAAGGATGAAAATCCATTTTGAAGCACTTTAATTGCTTGAGAAATGAGGCTAATATCACCATTTCGGTAAACGATTTTTAATCATAAAACCCTCAAAATAAGCAAGACACAAGAGAGGTTGAATTGATATGATTTTGTATGGATAAAAGTTGCCTAAAAGGCCTGAGATTTTTGACCAAAATGTTTAGTGATGATTTCTAAGAATTTCCATGAATTATTGAATTTAAATAGTAATTAAAAGACATAAAAATCCATAAATAAATTATGTAAATCAAGAATGAAGTTAAATCATCTTAACCATTGATAAAAATAACTAAAACCTACTGGAGAAAAATAGTTAAAAGGCAAGAGACATGTGTTACATAATTTAAAGATAAATAATTGAGTAAAAGTATGATTAATTAAAATGACTTTCTCTTATGAATTGATTCATTGAAATAATGATAATGATATGGGAATTATATTGTATGTTCAATGTGTTATATGTTATATGATGAGCTTGAGTACTGTCAAACGGTGGTCCCCTGTACACTACTATTAACTCATTTGAGGCCTGTAGTTAGAGGGTTGCGCAACTAGGACTTGTCCCCTCATCCACTATTATAGGTAACGGTGGGATGTTTGGTCTGCCTTGGTGGCCACCTTCATCGCCAGTCTGGCCTCGCGGTGCTCTAACTACTATATATTTATGGGCGTCTCCATGGCACGACCCTTGGTTATCTTTATGCACGTGATTGACAGCATGTGCTTATCATTATCTTATCATTTGGGACATTATATATTGATTATTGGGACATAACCGGTCTTAGTAGTGGCTCAAGAACAATCTCATCGAATTACGTCATGGTAGTCTTACCATTGACCAAGCGGTATTGATATTGTATTATGGATGGAAATTGTGGTTTGAACATACGGTTTGGGTATTGGACCTTGTATGGAATCTTGAAAGTTGTTGAACTTGGCAATATTGAAGTATTGATGACCAAATGGTTTTGGTATGATAAATGATAAATCGATTGATATGTTTTCCTCTCTCGATAAATGTGACAAATGAGAACTTTATAATTCACCATGGATTTCCCAACTCTTTGAAATGGATACGTAACGGAATGTACTTAAAAACCTATGCACTCACCAACTACGTTTTCGTAGTTGACACTTTTTCTTCATGCTTTTCAGGAATTAGCATAAGCTTTGAGGATTTATATGCATCATGATTATTGTTTTGCACTTTGGAGTCAAAGATCAAACCTTGTGACGGGCAATGGAATCCGCCTTGATCATTGTAGTATATCATCTCATGTATTTGTTATTTGTTTCGTGGACTCAATATCCAAGTATGGTAGACGTATTGTACTTGGGAATTGGTTCACATGCTTGTGCATTGTAAAATTACTTTTATCAACTAAAGCTATGGTGAATGTTATCTATCATCCTTTGTTTGAATACTCGACTTTCTGTACATCTCATCATTCCGCCGTGGTTGGGGTGTTACAAGTCCGGTACATTGTGTACCGAAGAAGGGTGGGATGACCGTAATTTTGAATGACAAAAATGAATTGGTTCCCACTAGGACTGTCACGGGTTGGAGGGTATGTATTGATTATCGGAGATTGAATGATGCTACCCGCAAAGACCATTTTCCCTTGCCCTTTATTGATCAAATGCTCGAATGGCTCGCCGGTAACGAGTATTTTTGCTTTTTGGATGGGTTCTCCGGGTACTTCCAAATACCTATTGACCCCAAGGACCAGGAAAAGACCACTTTTACTTGCCCTTTTGGCACTTATGCCTATAGAAGGGTGCCATTTGGTCTTTGCAATGCCCCAGGTACTTTTCAAAGATGTATGATTGCCATATTTCAGGACATGATCGAAACATCCATGGAGGTGTTTATGGATGACTTTTCTGTTTTCGGTAGTTCTTTTGACAATTGTCTTGAAAGTCTTGATAGAATGCTTGAAAGGTGTGAAAGGGCACACTTGGTCTTGAATTGGGAAAAGTGCCATTTTATGGTGAAAGAAGGTATTGTTTTGGGGCACAAAGTTTCTAGGGCGGGTTTAGAGGTAGATAAAGCCAAAATTGATGTAATAGCTAAATTGCCTCCACCCACTAATGTCAAATCAATTAGAAGCTTTTTAGGTCATGCCGGGTTTTACTGTCGATTTATAAAGGATTTTTCAAAAATCACCCGGCCAATGACCAAGTTGTTAGAGAAAGATGTCCCTTTCAATTTTGATAAAGAATGTCTTGATGCTTTTAACTCACTTAAAGTTAAATTGACCAATGCACCCATTATGTCTCCACCCAATTGGTCATTACCGTTTGAGTTAATGTGTGATGCTAGTGATTATGCTTTAGGGGCCGTTCTAGGCCAAAGGGAGGATAAGCATTTCCGCCCTATTTCCTATGCTAGCAAGACCTTAAACCCGGCTCAACAGAACTATACCGTGACCGAGAAGGAGTTATTAGCCGTGGTTTTGCCTTTGATAAGTTTAGACCTTATTTGGTTTTGAATAAGACTATTGTGTTCACCGACCAATCGGCTTTGAAGTACTTGTTCTCGAAACAAGATGCTAAGCCCCGTTTAATTCGTTGGGTCTTACTTTTTACAGGAATTTGATATTGAGATCAAAGATAAGAGTGGGGCTGAAAATGTGGCAGCCGACCACTTAAGTAGGCTCGAAAACCCTCACCTTGAGGAGTTAAAGGAGCATGATATTAATGATTCGTTTCCTGATGAGTTTCTAATGCAGGTGGATGTGGAAGAAGATCCATGGTTTGCGGACATTGCTAACTATTTATGTGCAGGTGTTCTTCCTAAGGAAATGACTTATCAACAGAAAAAGAAGTTCTTTTCTGAGATTAAGCATTATTTCTGGGAAGAACCGTATTTGTTTCGAATGTGTGCAGATGGATTGATCCGGAGATGTGTGGCCGGTGCTGAAACCCGGAAGATTTTGGATGCATGCCACTATGGACCAACCGGTGGTCATTACGGACCATCTGTAACCGGTAAGAAAGTTTTTGATGCAGGATTTTATTGGCCTTCAATCTTCAAGGAAGCTCAAACCTTAGTGGAGACGTGTGAAATTTGTCAACGTCAAGGGAACATTTCAAAGAAGGATGAGATGCCACAAAACTTCATTCAGGTTTGTGAGGTATTTGTTGTTTGGGGAATTGATTTTATGGGACCCTTTCCGCCTTCAAATAAGTGTCTTTACATTTTAGTGGCGGTTGATTATGTGTCGAAATGGGCCGAGGCTAAGGCTTTGCCAACTAATGATGCAAGGGTTGTAATTGATTTCTTAAAGCAATTGTTTTGTTGTTTTGGTTGTCCTAAGGCCTTAATCAGTGATCGTGGAACTCATTTCGCGAATCACCAACTTGCTAAGGTGTTAAAGAGGTATGGTGTTCATCACCGTTTATCTACTTCTTATCACCCTCAAATGAGTGGGCAAGTAGAAAACACTAATAGGGCTTTAAAACGAATCTTAGAGAAAACCATAGGTGATAATCCTAAGAATTGGTCTAGGAAGTTGGATGATGCATTATGGGCTTTTAGAACCGCCTTTAAGACTCCAATTGGGACTACACCTTATAGGTTGCTTTATGGGAAAACATGTCATTTGCCGTTAGAAATAGAGCATAAAGCTTATTGGGCTCTTAGGAATTGCAATATGGACTTAGTTGAAAGTAGTGAATTGAGAATGTTGCAATTGCATGAGTTAGATGAGTTGAGGTTGAATGCTTATGAGAATTCCATGCTCTATAAAGAGAGAATTAAGGATCGTAGGATTAGAGAGAAGGATTTGAAAGCCGGTGATAAAGTCTTGTTATTCCTTTCCAAGTATAAGTTCAAACAACCTAAGTTGACTTCTAGGTGGACTGGCCCTTTTGTGATCAAACATGTTTATCCGTCTGGTTATGTTGAATTGTTTAAATCGGATGGAGGTACTTTTATTGTTAATGGGCACAGGTTGAAGATTTATCATGAAGAAGAGGAAAATGTGGGAGTCGTCATTGACGAGCTTCCATTTTTCGAAAGGAATTGATGAAGAAAAGGACCATGAGTCGAGCTAAAGACTCGTAAATAAATTAAGCGCTTCGCGGGAGGCAACCCGTGTTTCTTGTTTTCATTATTGTTTAATTGTCATTGGTAATGTGTTTTAATAAGAATTGCAGGTAGGAGCCGCTCTCATGCCTTCCGGTAAGTCATTTTCTAGGAAGAAACAAAAGGTAAGTGTGGGGGGGGGTAGTTGCGCCGCAACACTAGGTTGCGCCGCAATGAATCTGTTGAGTTGCGCCGCAACGAAGGGCGTTGCGCCGCAGCTTATCCTTCTGTTTTTCAGTTGCGCCGCAGTCTGTTTGTTGCGCCGCAACGTGTCTTGCCACGTGTCATGTTCAGAAAAATCGAAAATCCAAAAATAAAATAAAATAAAATAAAATTATTTGAGTTCAAAAATAAGGGATTGCGCCGCAACCCAAGTCAAACCGGGTCAAGAGGTAACAAAAAGGGGATCGGGGTCAAATCTTTTACACACTCACACATACAACAATTATTGAGATCCTCTTTTCCTCTCTCAAAATTTCCAAACCGACCCAAACACTCCCCTTCTCTATTTTCTTTCAATTTTAATCTTCTTTCAATCATTCATCATGGTTAGATCCGGAAAGGTATGTGATTCTTTAACTTCTCTTGTTGATTTTAATTAGTTAAGTGTATAATGTTCTTGCATACATTCGAATTTATATAGATTTTATGCTTAATATGCTTCTTAAGTTCGAATTTGTGAGGGATTTACATGAACAATGAGGGGTTGGTTGTTTTGATTGAAGGATTGAAGATTTGTTTTTGTGGATTGGGTCATTCAAATTAACTTAGGGTTATTTAAGCCTTGTTTTTCTTAATTAAATGTTAAACCCTAAGAATTAAGTTGATTTTGAGTTTGTGGAATTACTTTTGTTAAAACCTGCTGCTGCTCGATCTCAACCCGGAAACACAGGTGTTGCGCCGCAACTCTGAGTTGCGCCGCAACTCGTTGCACCGCAACAGCAAACCAGACAGATAAGTTGCGCCGCAACTCAGCTAGTTGCGCCGTAACTGCCCCTTTTTCAGACCTGTGTGGCTTATGCTTATATATACATGCTTATATGTCGGGTTTCCATGTGTTAATTGTTTCTTGTACGTGTAGGAACCCGCTTCTTCAAGCCGTGCAGGACGAGGCAAGGGAAGAGCCTCGTCGGCTGCTGCACCTATCGAGAGTGGTCTCACTCCCGAGGCCACCGCTATGGGCATTCCTACTCACCCATGGTTACGATTCCCGAGAGCTACTCCCGAGAAAAAGACTGAATATACCAACAGGTTAGCATCTATCTATCAGAAAGATATAATCGAGCCTCGGTATATGGAATCGAGTATGTTGGATGCATTGAATGCTCGTGCGGGCATTAGTAGGTATATGCAGTTGATGGGTAGTTCAAATGACATGGATGGCAATCCGGTAGCTAAGGAATTCAGTCTATGGTTTGGCATATTTAGGAATCGGGAAGTAGTATGTAAGGAATGGTGCTTAGAGTTTTACTCAACTATCTCGGTTGAGAACATAGAGAAGGTGAAGGATGTGTTTTCTGAGCCGGTTATATTCTTTCGTTACGGGGGTGGTAATAGATCCCTTACTATTGCTGAATTTGGGTTGTGCACGGGGATGTACAACCAAGAGACGTTGGATGATCCTGCTTTTGAGCGTTTGTTAGCCATTTCTGTTAGGGCTACTTCTGGTTTCACTAGGGACGCAGGTGATTTCAGGGAATACAATAACCGGGTTTCTGGGGGCCGCGCTTGGAAAGCGACTTGTGGGGCAAATACACTCCAATCGCCTATCTTGCGATTGTTCCACAAGATGTTGGTCCATTCTTTTGTCCATAGGACCAATCACCCGGACAAGCTTTATATGGAGGATTTGTGGTTGTTGAGGTTGTTTGATGAGGGAGATGTGTATAGGAAGGCTTGTGCCCCCTATGTGTTGGCAAAACATATGGGGACGAAAGGAGTTCGGGATAGAGGTTTAGTCTGCGGTCACTTCATTTCCAAAATGGTGAGGTATTTCGAGGGTGCCGATAATGCAGTTGCTTTGAACTGCAAGCCTATGAAGCCCTTTACTTGGAATGATTTGAAGAGGTGGAAACTGATTAAGCATTTGGCTCACAAGAATGATATTCCCGAGTTGATTGATTATGGTGATGCTAATTCTGATGATGATGATGATGATGCTGAGATGGCTGATGCACCAGAGCAGCCCCTAGATTCCTCACGACGTACAAAGCGTCGTACCACCACTACACCTTCTGAGGGACCATCTTCTTCTGGTGCCTCCCATTCAGGTCCATGGGATTTTACTTCTTTGGGGACTCTGATGAATAACATTTGGGAGTCTCAGCAGACCTTTCAGCAGACCCATGAGCAGTTTCAGTCGAGGGTGGACAATGATTTCAGGTGGATGGGCTCAGGTATGGATCGTATGATGCATGATCAGGATAGATATCAGCCCATGTGGGAGACCCAGTACAGGGGTGAGCAGTATCATCCACCTCAGCCGATTCCAGACTATAACCCTCCTAGTATCTTCATTCCACTGCACAGAGCAGGATGTGGATTCTTCTATCCACCAGAGCGCCAGTATGAGATGCCTCCTTCCCATGATCTTGGAGGGACGGGGCCCGATAACCCCGTTAGTTTTGGATCTTTTGCAGGTACACAGGGTGGAGCAGATGTTGGAGGATCGGGTTCGGCAGAACCTTCGTTGGCTGAGCAGGTGGTTGGATCGATCTTTGGTTCAGGACCTACACCTGGCTACCCCTACCCTCCTCAGTGATTGTTGATGAGATGATGTTGCTGCCGTCGGTTGGTGATGATGGCTTGTAATTGTATTTGTTTGAACAATCTTATTTCCGTACTTTTTATTTTTATTTGTTTGGTTTGTAATCACCCATAAGGGTGATATAACATCGTATTTTACTTTTCCATTTCCATTTATTAGGGATAGGTTGATTGCATGGTTTATTTGATTATGTTGCTCGTTAATGGTGTGTTCATGTTGATAGCAAGTTGAATGTCATGTGCATATGCTGGCAGTAAGTTCAGCGACATATTTTGTTGGCATCATATTCAGGCATGGAACATACATCATACCCGACAAGTTTTTCTTGTTCTTGATTTTGTTTTCGTTTACTTTCCCCTATTTCCCATAGTTTGCCTTAGTTCTTTGGACATTGAGGGCATTGTCCAACTCAAGTGTGTGTGTGTGTGTGGGGGGGGGGGGGTAAATAGGAAAAACGGGGGGGGGGTGGGGGGGGGGTGTGTGGGGGGGGGGGGGTGGTAAATAGGAAAAAGTCGGGTATTTTTGAGGAATTTTGAAACTTTTGCATGCTTGTCCTTGTAGTTAATTGCTTTTGTCACTTAATTATAGAACTTAATAAGCAATTTGACTACACCTTTGGTACAAAGTTTAATTTGTGGAATGTGTTTTGACTGATTAATTAGGCAATCCCTTCTGGATTAATAATATGACTAGCACGCTCAAAGCACCAAAACACCCAAATTGTGAGATTATTGATTCATTGCTAGTTATGATAGGTGTTTCGGTTTTGGAATTATTAGCCTTGTTAATTTGTCCCTCTCGTAGGCTTTTGGATTTATCCAGGAGTAAGGGTCTCTTTTAGAGCTCTGAACTATGATGTGCAAGTTTGAGGTTGATTTTCCATTTCCAGATTATTTCATTTGTTATGAGTGTGCCGGTGATTGCATTGATTCTAGAACTTGTCCTGATTGATCGTTCCGTGTTATTTATCAGAAGAGGCAAATTTAGGATAAAACCTTTGTTCTTTGTATGTTCACCCCTTGTTTCGTAATAATCTGTTTTGTGCATGTCTTGTTAATGTGATTAGTAGCTAACTACACTGGTTAGTGAACCACCTGTTAAACCCTTATGTTGCACTCACTTTTAGTGCAAGAAACATTAGAAAACTTGTTGTCACTAGCCTGTTCTTTGTTATTAAATCCACCCTTAATATACACTTTTCCTAGCCATACCGATAGTCGAAGTCCTGGTGGGTCATTGGTTGCCTATGCTAGTGGATGGTTTGGAGTTGTCCTTTATGTCGGGTTGGGATATTCTCGGTTACTGAGAATAGATTGATTTCGTCATGTTTGTTTGGATAAAGTCTGGATCGTTCATTTCAGCATATGAGTATATGATTTGTCAGTGTTTCTAATGTTATGTAAGAGAATACCAATTAGTCAGAGTAAAAGTAGCTCACAAAAAAAGAGAATAAAAGAATTGAAAAACAGAAAAAGAAAAAAAAATAAAAAAAGAAAGAAAGAAAAAGAGCTTGGGCTGTCAATTGGTATTTCTCACTTTTGGTCAAATCATTTTTGTAAGTTGGTACATCAATTACACCAACGAAAGGATCTGAATGCTATAATCTTAAGCTGTAATTTGAGGGTTGGCGCGTTTGTTTAAGACAACATGGTTAGATTTGGTTGATTGAGTTGTTTAATGTCATACACCACAATGGTGTCGGTTTTTAATCGTCTATTGGGGGTATTGTCTGGACAACTTCTCGGGTTTTGGACCGTTGGCAACTAGTGACATGGGATTTAATGGACTAGACTATTTTGTAAAACTTTGTTAAATGTTGTGTTATTTCTTTTTAACACCCTTTGTTATCCCAAATTTCCATACCCTTTTAAATACCTTGTTTAGCCTTAAAGTTCATTCAAACCCTTTAAGTCCTCTTTTGATAGACGTTGTGGTGCTTGCATCATGATGGTGAAGGAACGAACCTAGTACAAGCCTATGGTTAAAATATTATGCATCACGACTGGGCATTGAGTGATAATTCAAATATTCAACCCCAAGTGTAAGTTAGTTGGAGTAGGATAGACGAGATATCACTGATTCGATTCTTTTGTGCTTAGTCGTGTTATTAAGGCTTGTATATCGGTCAAGTATTGTCAAACATTCCAGTTTTCATTTAAGATTAAAACTGCCTAACCATCTCGTTTCATTTTCAATGATGGTTTAGCTTCTTTTTGATTACGGTAATGTTATTCCCATTTGTGCCAAGGTAAATTGAGTTTTGAAGTTTGGAATTGCTTGAGGACAAGCAAAGCTTAAGTGTGGGGGGATTTGATATGTCGTATTTTATACCCATTTCCCACAACGTATTTAGTTGATTCTGCATGGTTTATGGGTCGTTTTTGTATACATTTGGTGCGTTTATGGTATTTGTTAGTATTTTAGGTTACTGACAGGTATTTAAGCTCAAATCTGGAGAAAACGACATTGTTGAGGAGAATCAAGTGCTAACGGAAGATTTCGGAAGCATTTGGATGAAGATTGCAGAAAGTCAACCAAAGTCAAAGCTGAAGAAGGCCAGTTGCGCCGCAACTCCCTCTGTTGCGCCGCAACGCCTCTCCTTCCTGGCCAGACACGAGTCAACATTAGTCAAAGGTCAATGCAAGTCAACGGTTCATTGCGCCGCAGCTCTTAGTTGCGCCACAACCCAAAAGCAGAGAGATAAGTTGCGCCGCAACTCAATCAGTTGCGCCGCAATGGGTTCAAGTTCAAGCCAATTTGGTCAACGAAAGTCAAAGTCAAAACAGCAAAGTCAAACGTAGTTGCGCCGCAACTCTAAGTTGCGCCGCAACTGGGCGCGTTTCTGGCAGCTTTTGGGGATCGTATAAATACCTTGAAAAATATCCCAAAAACACTCTTCTCTTTTAGCAGCCGTGGGGGAACCCTATTTTGGAGATATTTTCAGATCTTCATCAATTTCTAGGTTTTCAAACACGATTTGATCATTTCGTTCGTAGTTTTCGATTATTATCATTAGGTAACAATGAATTCTTCTTATTTTAATTGTTATTCTTCTTTTAATATGAGTGGCTAATCACTTCATCATCCATCTTGATGGAGTGAGACAATATGTAAAGATTGCACAATTTTTATAATTCAATGTTGATTTCAATTAACGTTATATCGAGATCTTAGCGTATTTCTTCCTTATTATTTATCTTGAATGGATTGGTGATTTATGTGTGTCTTTAATGGTAGTTATTGATTACATATATTTCATTTTGATTGTTTGGGTACAAACGATTGGATCTATGACGGGTACGATAGATAATCGTTCTTGATAATAGGGAGAAATGTGTTAACGGTTGGGTACAACCGATAGGTATAATTGTTATCTAAATAACCAAATCAATTGTTTGATTAGGGAAGTTATAAAAGATGTCTTGGGGTACCGGTCTTTGTAACGAAACTAGTTTAAGCAAGAGAGTCAAATGATGTCTTCAACTTGACGGGTATGGGGTTGGTGCTTTGTTTGAGTCTCGGTTATTTAATCAACTAATTTGGGTTTGAACTTCATTTATGTGCAATCTGAGCGTATTGTTGAGCGAAGTCAAGATGGATGCCTTTTAATTTATTTGTTAAAAAAATCATTTTCAATATCGTTTACGGACGATCCCTGCCCCGGTTATACCGGATTTCTTTTCGATTAATCCTTTGGGATTACTAATTATTTATTAACTTTTGCAACGTGACAATTCGGTCACAACCCCCCTATTTACTTGAATTGCTTAATGGCAACAATTACTTAGTTTTAGTCCCTGTGTTCGATCCTGGACTTACCTTTTAGCTATACTATATACGAACGGGTCCACTGCCCGCGAGTGTGTAGTAGTCAGTTCTAGGGTATTTCTTGTTTTAATTTTTAAACTCGATTTTACACATCACGCACATTGAAAAAATAGATGCTCATGACTGTCTGCACTTCCTTTACAAAAAACACACTGAAAAGCTACATTATGCTGCCACTGCATAATTCGATCATGTGTCATCAATTTTCCTTGTATTGCCAGCCATAATATGAATGCATGTCTTGGTATCATATGGCTAAACCAAACCACATTCTTCCAAATCACCTTTGGACAGTCACTCCTTAAGTCCTCCCAAGCTTGCTTAGTACTAAAATCCACTAATTCATTTTTGTTATTTACCCACTTTACAATATCTTTTTTATCATTCTGCAAATTAGGTCCATTAATATTTCCAAGGAACTGGAATTTATCTAACCAATCTGCAGGCCAATTCCATATTCCATCTTTCTCCATTTCTGCCACCTTCATTTCATCATTTAATCTTGCCTCATAGATTGATCTTCTAGAGATTTTGTCACACAGAGGCCCTTCTTCACACTACTTATCATACCATAATGATATCTTCATGCCATTTCCAACCACATATTTAACATGCCCTTTAATCATATCTCTTATTTCCAACATGGTTTTCCAACCCCAACTATCCTGCTTATCCACAGCTGCAGTCCAGATGCTTTTGTGTTTAAGCTTGACCACATTCACCCACTTGGCCCAAAGAGATTCCTTATCTTCCAAAATTTTCCAGAATTGTCTCACTAATAGCACCTCATTCCACTTCTTCATATCCTTTAAGCCCAATCCACCCTGTTCTTTTGGTTTGCATACACTTTTCCATGCCACTCTTGTTTTTCCTTTAGCAGACTCCCCAGAATTCCAAAGAAATCTCTTGAAAATTTTCTCAATATCATTAATCACAGAATTAGGCAGCATATAGACAGAGGCCCAATATAATTGCATAGAGGCCAAAACAGAGGAAATCAACTGTATTCTTCCAGCATAAGATAGATATTTATTTCTCCAACAATCAACTTTACCTTTAACTCTCTCAATAAGAACTTTGCAGTCACCAATACCAAGTTTCTTAGCTAACAAAGGTACCCCCAAATACCTTACTGGTAATCTTCCACATTTAAATGGAAGGATTTGCAGCAGCTCCTGTTTATCTCTTTCTGTCATGCTTCCAAAAAACATTATACTCTTTTGACTCCTCAATATTTTTACTCATGATCAGACTAAATACTTCCATCACTAGTGTAAACAAATAAGGTGAAATTGGATCCCCTTGCCTCAATCCTCTCCCTCCTTTAAAATATCCATGTACTTCACCATTTAGACATATAGAAAACTTGGTAGAAGTAACACATGTCATGATCCAGTGCACCATCTTCTTATGGAAGCCAAACTTCATCAGAATATCACCCAAAAAACTCCAACTAACTGTATCATAAGCCTTTTGAATGTCAATATGCATAGCACACCTTCTTGGCCCATTAATCCTATTATAACCTCTAAGTAACTCTTGTGCAATCAGAATATTGTCTTGGATATGTCTTCCAGGCACAAAAGCACTCTGATTTATATTCACTATTTTATTAAGTCCATTCTGAATTCTTTTTGTTAGTATTTTACTGATACACTTATATACCACATTACAACAAGCTATTGGTCTAAAGTCAGAAACTTTGTTAGGAGTGACCATTTTAGGGATTAAAGCTATAAGAGTAGCATTAATTTCACCTAAAAGTTTCCCATTCAAAAAGAACTCCTTAACTGCAGAGCATACATCTTTTCCAATTAACTCCCAAGCTTTCTTAAAAAAAACCAGAGGTATATCCATCAGGTCCAGATGCATTATTACTATCAATCTCAAACATTGCCACCTTGACTTCATCATCTGACACATTTCTAACCAATTCACTAGCTTCCCCTTCAGTAAGAACCTTCTTGAAAATACCATCCATTAATGGTTCCACAGTCACAGTTTTCCCTAGAAAATTCTCAAAATGTTTTACAAATTGAGCTGCCACCTCATCACCTTCAAATCTATTCCCCATTTCATCAAAAATGGCCTCCACTTTGCTTTTATTTCTTCTTGACTTCAAAATACTATGGAAATAAGCAGTATTTCTATCTCCTTCTTTAAGCCACTGAACCTTCACTTTTTGTTGCAACAGCTTGAGCTCTTCATTAGCAGCCACCATATATTCATTTAAAGTCTTAACACCTTCCTGTTTTAGCTCACTATTATGAGGGTTATTATCACAAGCTTCCTGATCTTTTCTTAATTTTTCCTTTAAACTATAAGTCTTCTCAATCAGATTTCCATTACTCCAACTCAATTTATTAAGAGGCTTTTTTAACTTTTTCATATTCTGCACAAGTCTATACATAGCATACCCACTCACATTTCCATCCCATTCATTCTTAACCACATCTAAAAAACCCTCTTTATCAGTAATAAAATTTGAGAACCTGAAAGATCTACCTTTCCTTGGAAAATCATCCTTAAACTCCAAAACTGCAGGACTATGATCAGAAATAAGATAAGGCAGAAACCTCCCATGTGCCTTTTGATAATTGCTTATAAAGTCTTCATTCACCATAATTCTGTCCAACTTCTTAAGGGTATTGCAATGTTTACTTTTGAGAGACTTTGTCCAAGTAAACTGAAATCCACTACTCCCAATATCATCAACCTCTAAATTATTCACAGCATCTCTAAACTCACACATATCCAAAGTAGCACTAGAACCTCCAGCAGAATGCTCATTAACATCAAGAGTTACATTAAAATCCCCAATAATTACCCAAGGTCTACTACCAACAAACTGTTTATGTCTCTCCAATTCCTTCCAAAGTATTCTTCTCTCAACTCCACTATTACTTGCATACACTGCAATAAAAATTGGCCTTACTTTGAATAGCTTCAGCATAACACAACATAGTTTGCTTATGTCTATCTATTACCATTAATTTCACTGCATTAGGATTCCACCCAATTAAAATTCTGCAGCAAGTGGGACTATGTTGTATATTAGAGCTCCATTCCCAATTATAAAACACCTTATTCCCCACTTTACCCACAGTATTCAACTTAAGATGAGTTTCAATTAAGGCACAAATCTGTATCTTTTCCTCTCTATTAAATTTAATAGCCTCATTCTGCTTAAATTCATTATTCATTCCTCTTATATTCCAACAAGCAATTTTAATCTCCATTGTAAACAATTGACCAATAATACTCAATGAAATATTTGAGTACCACTACCACTTATCTCATCAGCAACCAGATTCTTAATTGCTTCATTCTCATTCTCCATTACATTATCTTCATCCACATTCTCACATTCCTTGTTCACTTCCTCCCATCTCTTCTTAAAGTAATTGATCATTAAACTACCAACCATCTATAGTGACATCTATAGATGGTTGGTGGTTATTCTTAACATACTTATCAACAATCAATTTCTCTCCATAACCAATTCCCTTTCCCATACCATCCTCCTCCTCAGCTAAAACAGCATATTTATTAGCACTATTCTCACTTTCTTTCAACTGAGAGCCATTATGTTTGGAACTAGCATCTGTATTCTGTTTAGCAACTTTGCTCTGCCATACTTTCCTACTCTGCCCATCATTCCATTTCTGATTTTTATTTATCGACTTGCTCCTTTTATTCTTAAACCTAACAAAATCATTTTCTTTTTCCTCATTATCATTCACTTTATTATTACAGCTAGTATCCTTCTCATTCTCAGTCTGCTTTTTACACACAACATTAGAATGTCCAAACACTTTACAATGATCACACATGTCAGGCTTCCAGCTATACTCCACATTCACAAATTTAGTTCTCTTTGTATTTTTCATTTCATCTTTATACACCATTTCTATTCTATCCTGTAAACTTTTACTAGCATCAACTTCCACAAGAACTCTTGCATACCCTAATCTTCCTATTCCTTTATGACACATAACAGTAGTCATATTATCCATCTTAATAGGTTTTCCCAATCTACTAGTCAAAGCACTTATACCTCTCAAGTTCCATGCTTCTAATGGCACATTCAACAATTTAATCCATAATGGAATCTTACTATGATCAGTCTTGTCAATATTAACATCAACATTCCATTCCTGAACCACAAGAGGCTTACTATTCACCATCTAAGGGCTTTGTTCAATCACATTATTCATTCCTTCCAAACTTCTAAACTTGAAATAGCATATATCATTTAAATCTTTCAATATTTCTCCAATGCCATACTTTCCCCACATTCTTCTCAAATGATATCTCATCTCATTCAGACTCATCTTACATCCCACAAAGAAACCACATGCAGTAAATTGCCATTTCTTACTTCCTTCAAGCACTAATTCTTCCTCAAAAATCACAACCTCTTCTCCAGTTTCATTAATCTCAGTAGGCACAAAGAACAGGTTGTTATCTAATTCTCTACTATTATTCTTAACAATTTTAGCATAGGAGACATTATTAGTACTAATATCAGCAGTTTTATCAACAAAAAGATTAGAACTATTACCTCCATTGCTCACATTAGCATCATCTACATCCTTACTCACCAGCTTCTCCTTATCTCCTTGTATAGGGCTTGCATTCACATTATCTTCATCTTCAACACTTCTATCATCATCACTGAATCCATTTTTACTTCCTAATTCCTCATTCTGAGCTCTGTTCCCCTGCATATTGCTGATGTCATCCCCAGCAATCTCATCTTCCACAATTTCTTCAGTCAAATCAGATTCTTGTTCAATTAGATTCTTCTTATTAAGCACACATTCAGAATCACCAAATTTCAAAGGAACTTTGGTTCTTCTATTGGATCTTCTATTCTTATTTGACATTTTATTCAAAATCCCCAAAAATTAGGGTTTTTAAATCGTCAGGAACAGTTCAATTCAGTACAATAGCAGTAATCGGACTATCAAATAGAATGAAATACAAGAAAAATGAAGTAATTTGATGTAAAAATGAAGAAGAAATGAGGTAGATTAATGGCGGAAATTAGTTACAAAGAATAACTAACTTTCGCGCCATAATCGCCCAGAGAGGAGAAAGAGATTAATAGGGGTTTTTATTTTTTGATATGTAAAAATGTTTGCATGGTTGAAGGTAAAATTAAAGTATTTGAAGAATTTATAAGAATTTTATGAATTTGTAAGGGTATGATGTAACAGTTGAAAAACGGCTAAAGACGTTTTCCGAAAGATGTGGTGTTTAACCCTATATTATATATTTTCTTTTATGTGCTTTAATAAAAGATATAAAGAAAATTCTTTTGAAAAGACCGGATAGAAATCCTCTTTTGTCATTGATGGGTCGAGTTATACTTGATGTTTGATGACGGATTTTTGTTTTGCTCTTGGTTACGTTTGCATACAGCATTAGGCAAGTTGAATTTTTTTGGATATATGGTTCTAGTGAATTTTCTTGTAATCTTTTAGGACTGCATCAAAAGTACAACAAAGTGAAAACCGATGTTAAGGTTTCTGTAGGGTGAGGTATTTTCCTTGTTTTGGTTTTCTGTAACTGACATAAATTTTTTGTAGTCCTTATCACTAAAATTCGTAGCTTGTTTATTTCTAGATTTAACTCGTAATAGTTATGTAAATGTTGACTTTGGCTATTAACAACTTGCTAGTAATTTTTTAATATAACTATGTCGTTGAAATATAATAAAATAATATGGAAGCTTACTATTAACATAAAATAAGGTTTTGCTAAACGCAATCCTAAAGACTGCAGTAAGGTGCATTATATAGTTGTAAATTATCATAAAATTTAGAATATGAGCTTTTGATATGGAAGTTATAATTTTTTTATGCACGTTAAGTGCAGCCCTAAAGGTTGCGTTTAACATTATCCAAATAATAAATATACTTTGGTAGTATACAAGTATAAATATAAATGACAAGTATAAATATAAATGACAGGTATACATACCATCTTTGATAGAATACTACATTGTTGTTATACTAAAAAATAACGTGTAATGTACAAGCTTATATGCATATGGTACAAAAAAGATTATTTTTGTTTATCTTTTTATCACTTTTACCCCTAGAGTTTCCATATTTTAATATTTGTCCCCCAGTTGTTATACTAAAAAATAACGTGTAATGTACAAGCTTATATGCATATGGTACAAAAAAGATTATTTTTGTTTATCTTTTTATCACTTTTACCCCTAGAGTTTCCATATTTTAATATTTGTCCTCCATTAAAGTCAGATTTCTAACATCAAACAGTATTCTTAAGTTTTCATCAAACAACTTTCACATATTTACAGTTATTTGTATTTTTTTTTTTTTTTCACCCTCAAACTTCACCACTTTATGATTCTTACCCCCGACCTTTTCTAAACATTTGGTTTGATTATTTTTCTCTGTACCGTTATAATAACGTTGATTATATACATTGATTTGTTTTAATATAACCATTTTGCTACATGATTATTATTTATATAGATAAATTATTTATTAATATAACCATTGAATTATTGGTCAACTATTTTTTTGGTTATGAAAAGAGATACGCGCAACAACATGTCTCACAAAAGTTAACGTTCATCGCATAGTAATCTCTGACTCTTTTCATTTTTACTCAAAAGTTTCTGCCTCTTAATTTTTGCCACCCACAAAAGTTGTTATTTTCATTTTCTTCACCGGACTTTTAACATCATTTTGTTACTATTTTTTCTACAATTGGTACAACGATTTTGAGCATAGACATAGGTATCCATGTTTGTTTTTTTCTTTTCGAAATTGTTGTTATTTTTTTGCAAGTAATAATTAGTTGTTTTGTGTATATGACAACAAATAATCCTCAATTAATGTTCATTAGTTATTTATTTTCATATTTGTATCGAAAACTTTATCGTGATGTTTCACAGCAACACGCTGGCAAAAGAACTAGTTACTAGAAATTACAAAATTTTGTGAATTGTTGGTTGGAAAGTTCACTGTCTTTTGGGAAGTTCACGTATTTAGTAAATGAACAACTTTTATTTATTTTGTTTATCTTTTTATCACTTTTACCCCTAGAGTTTCCATATTTTAATATTTGTCCCCCAGTTGTTATACTAAAAAATAACGTGTAATGTACAAGCTTATATGCATATGGTACAAAAAAGATTATTTTTGTTTATCTTTTTATCACTTTTACCCCTAGAGTTTCCATATTTTAATATTTGTCCCCCAGTTGTTATACTAAAAAATAACGTGTAATGTACAAGCTTATATGCATATGGTACAAAAAAGATTATTTTTGTTTATCTTTTTATCACTTTTACCCCTAGAGTTTCCATATTTTAATATTTGTCCCCCAGTTGTTATACTAAAAAATAACGTGTAATGTACAAGCTTATATGCATATGGTACAAAAAAGATTATTTTTGTTTATCTTTTTATCACTTTTACCCCTAGAGTTTCCATATTTTAATATTTGTCCCCCAGTTGTTATACTAAAAAATAACGTGTAATGTACAAGCTTATATGCATATGGTACAAAAAAGATTATTTTTGTTTATCTTTTTATCACTTTTACCCCTAGAGTTTCCATATTTTAATATTTGTCCCCCAGTTGTTATACTAAAAAATAACGTGTAATGTACAAGCTTATATGCATATGGTACAAAAAAGATTATTTTTGTTTATCTTTTTATCACTTTTACCCCTAGAGTTTCCATATTTTAATATTTGTCCCCCAGTTGTTATACTAAAAAATAACGTGTAATGTACAAGCTTATATGCATATGGTACAAAAAAGATTATTTTTGTTTATCTTTTTATCACTTTTACCCCTAGAGTTTCCATATTTTAATATTTGTCCCCCAGTTGTTATACTAAAAAATAACGTGTAATGTACAAGCTTATATGCATATGGTACAAAAAAGATTATTTTTGTTTATCTTTTTATCACTTTTACCCCTAGAGTTTCCATATTTTAATATTTGTCCCCCAGTTGTTATACTAAAAAATAACGTGTAATGTACAAGCTTATATGCATATGGTACAAAAAAGATTATTTTTGTTTATCTTTTTATCACTTTTACCCCTAGAGTTTCCATATTTTAATATTTGTCCCCCAGTTGTTATACTAAAAAATAACGTGTAATGTACAAGCTTATATGCATATGGTACAAAAAAGATTATTTTTGTTTATCTTTTTATCACTTTTACCCCTAGAGTTTCCATATTTTAATATTTGTCCCCCAGTTGTTATACTAAAAAATAACGTGTAATGTACAAGCTTATATGCATATGGTACAAAAAAGATTATTTTTGTTTATATTCTATAACACTTGATATAAAATATATAAATAAATTTGATTTTAAACGAACTTTTCAATGATATAACTTTCATCAAGTATTATATAATACAAACAAAAATATTTACGGTCAAAGTTGAAGCAAAAAGACTTTGAAAGTCAACAGTGGACAACTAAAATGGGACGGAGGGAGTATATTTTAAAGTATCTTTTATGTTATGATTTATAAACATTAAACTTCTAATAAATTTATATATTAAAAAAAAGATTTAAAATCTGGATCATCAATTTCATTCCTAGCTAGAAACTTGTTAAACCTGTTCAATTTGTCTTGTTGCTCATCACATCAATTTGAACCATGCAATTTTATATAAGTAGACAATTTTTAAAGACAATTAAGCCGGCCTATGACTGTTTTGACACATTAAGAGAATGACTAATTCAAATTAAGATTGCTTGCATTACAACCTCTATATATACATATACATTATGTATAGTAGTATATGCGCGCAATGAAAGCTAGATGACGAGTAACTCAAAGCTATTTCACTACTATGTTTTCCTTTCGTTTTGTGAGTTGTGACGACGTATCTTTTGCTTCATCACCGTCTTCGTCTTTTTTCAATACTACCATAACTCATAAATGCTCTCGTCGACAGGCTGTTGCTTTGCTTCAATTTAAACAAAGTCTACGCTCCATCAATGACACATCACATCAATGGACATGTAGAAACTGGCTTGATTCTGAAGGTTACTATCCAATTGTGATGCGTTGGAACGACACAAGTAGTACACCAGACTGTTGTGATTGGAATGGAGTCACTTGCGACCGCTTCACTGGTGATGTTATCGGTTTGGACCTTAGTTGTGGGATGCTAAAAGGTACCATCCATCCTAACACATCCCTCTTAGACCTTCCTCGCCTCCAGAGACTTAACCTCGCTTTAAACGATTTTAGTGGCTCCCAACTTCCAAGTGAAATTGAAAGATTTTCAAATAGTCTCACACATCTCAACATCTATGGTTGTGGGTTTTGTGGCCAAGTACCAAGGAATATCACACTCCTTCACAAATTGGTGTCTCTTGATCTCTCTATTAATTTGAATGAGTTCAGCCTTGAACCTTATATTTTCATCAATTTGCTTCAAAATGCCACAAATTGGAAACAATTTTCGCTTGTAAATGTTAACATTTCTTCAACTTTACATACTTATATATTATTTTAATATCTCTTATTCTTGTTTCCACTAGATTGCAAGGGGAACTACCTCGTAATATTTTCAATTTTCAGTCTCTGGAAATACTTGACTTCTCACAAAATAGTTTTACGGGCCATATCCCTTCGGAAATCTCACTTCTTCCAAAGTTGGTTTCGCTTGATCTCTCTTGGAACGGATTTAAGAAGTTGCTAATCCAACCTCACCTTTTCAAGGGTCTCCTTCAAAATTCTACTCTTTTGAGAGACCTTTCGCTTTCTTTTGTTAAGATTTACCGGAATACATCTTCTTTGAAATCGCTGGATCTCATGAATACTATCTTGCAATGGAAATTACCTGATAACCTCTTCAATCTTTCGTATTTAGAATAACTTTTTTTGTCAGAAAACTCTAACATTACTGGTCTACTTCCTGTTGTCAGCTTGAGCACCAACATACCTCTTAAGCACTTACACTATGTTCTTGAGTTGCATTTTAAAAGAAAAGATATGATGAGAATAGAAGAGATAGAGTCCTTCCAAATCATCCCAAAAGTGGGAAGAAGATTTTTAATCTAAAAAATCTTATCAATTCATTTCCTTTCCTTGCTTAAAAAAAACTCAACTTATTTTATTATCATTTCTTTTCCTCCCCTCAAGAACATATCTCGCAACAACCAACTTATCACAAGAGATACTGGATTCATGTGGGCATCTCAATTTTTGACTAACTTGGATCTCTCTTATAGTGGTTTGATAGGGCCCCTTCCCAAATCTCTTACTAACCCAAGGCACCTTAATGTTCTATCTTTATCATCAAACAAACTTAACGAGGCATTGCCATCTTGGTTATTTTCTCTTCCATCATTAGAATTCATTAGACTTAATGATAACATGTTTAGTGGAACTCTACCATTCAATTTGTTTTCTCTTCGGTCGCTAACAGAGTTACTACTTGGCCACAATGAATTAGTTGGTCAAGTCGATGTTACTGATATAAACCCAACTATGCAATCATTCCATCAGCTCACCAACCTCACTGATCTGGACCTATCATTTAATAAGTTTAGCGGTGTTTGGGACTTGGATACGTTGTTATCAAGCCTTAAAAACCTTGAAATGCTCAATCTCTCATACAGTGGTGTATCTATTGTGACCAATATTAATGCTAACGGATATGTCAACCCGAATGTTAAATCTGGCCTCTTGCAAGCTGGAAGTGTTTCCGGAGTCCCTACGAGCCATGAGGAGTCTTGGTCAGTTAAATTTATCCAACAATGATATACATGGAAACATTCCTTATTGGGCAGGGGAGATAGGAGGAAATTTTTTGCTAGTTTTGGATCTATCAAATAATTCCATAACAGGCTTGCCGCCATTCCAATGGAATGGCTTAAGCCGATTGCATTTGCAGTCCAACATGATTCAAGGACCATTTCCTCCATCAATTTGCAACATGAGTCTTTAGGAAACAATCATTTTCAAAGAATCATTCCAGATATATACGAAAAGTGTGGAGGATTAGAGGGGCTTATTTTGAACAGAAATGAGTTGGAAGGGGAGGTGCTAGGTTCCTTGTCCAAATGTCAATCCTTAAAACATTTTCTAGGTGGCAAGTATTACTCTGTCGTTTTAGCGACAAAAGGAGAAGAGCGAACACTTACAAAAGTTTTTATTGACTACACATTTTTTGATCTATCATACAACAAATTTGAAGGAGAGATTCCAGACATCACGGGAAATCTTATCTCACTCATAGTGCTTGACTTATCCCAAAATAACCTTACGGGTCGAATCCCACACGCTCTTGGGAAACTATTAGAAATTGAATCACTAGACCTATCTTGTAATCGACTCACAGGCACCATCCCTCATAGCCTTGTTGACTTAACGTTTCTTGGCTTCTTAAATCTCACTCAAAACAAACTCATCGGGCGCATTCCAACAGAAAACAGTTTAACACGTTTGAAAGGAACTCGTTTGAAGGGAATCCAAAACTATGTGGGCTTCCGTTGCCTATAAAGTGTGAGCATTCACGTAGACCACAACTTCAAGCAGATGAAGATGATGTGGGAGGATTTACTTGGCAAGTGGTAATGTGGGGTTATGGCTGCGGGACCCTACTTGGACTTGTTCTGGGATATCTGATGTTGTCAACTGGAAGACCAAAGTGGTTCAATGCAATTGCTGATGCAGCGGAGCATATGATCATCACGAAGCAAAAAAAGAGATGCTAAATATACAAAGAAAAATGAAATCAGATTTTGAATAGTATGTGAACTTACTTCTATTTCTAAAATTGTGTATGGGGCATTTGAACCAATTTTGTTTTCTCACTTTTTTTTTCTTTCCTTTCAAAATTTTGTATGCAGATGGAATGTTATGCGTGGAGTAGGAACTACTAGGAAGTTTCAAAATATACAACCGCTAATATGTGAACGCAGATGTGAATTAAGTTTCAAAATTCAGTTAGAGTTCGTTTATGCCTCTTTGTTGGTCATACATCTATTGTGGGAATACAACTCTAAACATTGCCCATGTTGTATTTATAATCTTGAAGGCTAACCATATATATAAGAACAACTGAACGTCATCCGAGTTCTTGCAGAATTATATATTGATAGATTCCACCTCTCCGTATGGTCATTCCAACATAACTTTTAATTGGTTTTGTATATTTGTAGTTGGATTATGTGAAGCTTGTTAATGGTCAGATTAATAGTCGAAAATTTCATAATTTTGCATTTTCCGGTAAAATTAGAAATAGGTTTTACCAAAACTATAGTGTAGCCTAAACTTCGTTTAAGTCGCTTATCATGGCTCGTCAACAACTCTTTTTGATAACACTTCCAGACTTCCAGTACAAAGCTTTGCTGATGATGTTATTGAAAGCTGGAAAATTTTATAGTTACTTAAACTTAATATAGAACCATGTTAACTAAAATATACATGTATATTAGTTATTTTATAAAAAAAATTTTTTTTAGTTAAGTTATAGATCTAAATATATCATTATTATCCTTGTTATCATGCGCAGGATCGTCAAGAGCATCCCTTACTAACTATATTTAATGTATGTTGTTGAATGGCATTCCCAAATGATCCCTAACAACTCGGTTAATCACCTACCGATGCCGGATGAAGCCGGGACTCAAGCAGATACTCTAAGAAACTAAGCATATTTCCTGAGCTTTATATTTCTTTGAAAATGGATTTGACAATGTTTCCCAATTGTCTTCACTAAAAGGAATTTGGCGACAATTTTGGGAAATTACTCTCCGTGTCGGTTACATTGGACAACATTCGTGAGCCAGGTTCTTAGCCGCCCACATAGGCGTTGTTCCGTTTACAGAAAATCTTTAAAGAGTTACCATAAGGTCATCACCTATTCTGGTAACTCTGATCCAAGCACACGCTATGAAAGCTTGAGATTTCATTACATCCAAACTAATTTATTATATATGATCGTAAGAAATATGTGTGAAAATAAAAATAAATTTAGCCATCATTGGAACATTGAGGACACTTTAATAGATTTTCGACCCCTTTCTTGATTAAGCACAACCCATAAACGGGTTAATATTTGGATTGCACAAAACTACATACATATCGGTTGAGATAGAGCATACAGAAAAAAGATATCGAACCATTTTCATCTTTTCTCAGCTGTTATTACATCTCTAGCAATTGGAAAAAGAGAGGTGATATACAACCATTGGTTCAAAAATATGGCTGTACTGGTCATAAGAGCAAATCCATATACACAGACATGCTTGGTTAAATGTGAAACTAAATTGGCTGAACCACAAGCTCATAGTTCTCTTGATCTTCAGGTTTCTTTCTCCTAAAGGGTAGCAGTCGAGTGATGAATCTTGAAAATCGGCTAAGTGGGTCTTGTAGTCCTTCCATTTCATAGTGTCCAAAACGCCAATCCCGTTCAATATATGGTCGCCATATTGGTTCGTCGAGACCTCCTGCATATACAATTGGACTCGAAAATAATCAGAACATGCAATGCAAGCAAGACAACAAGGGATTTGGTGTGAAATATTCATTCTTGAAGACTACATCCTACAATAAAGTTCAACTTGTGATTTTAAAGTTTTAAGTGTATAATCTGTTTCTTGGGCTCTCAAATTGATCAATATTATGTTACCAAATGGTTTACGTGAGAATAAGTTCTGCTATAACTATAAACGATTGTAAATGCAAACATCAAACACCAGTTTATAAGCAATTAATTTGACAAAAATATCTACACTTAGAAAGCCATGTAGAAAAAACGTGTGGAATCTGATATTTGTTATAGAGCTTTTATGTATGAAAAAGTATGGTAATGACTACAGGTGGCAAAATAGATAGGAAGGAGAGGTTGGATAAAAACTAGACCACATAAATTTTAGAAACGGCCCAAAACAGGTCGGGTTGACTCGATAATTGTCTTATTTAAAATTCTGAATGGTTTGGGTGATTGAATAACAAGAAAACCCTCATGGTCACAGATATTAGGGCACCCTAAAGATAAAATAGTATGGTCATAGCACTAAAAAGGTAACACAAAACTACCTGCATACATTAACCCATATTTGTTTACTGTACGGTAAAATGGTCTTGTTTTCTTCTCTCGAGCAGCTTTCTGAAGTTCGTACCATGCTTTGTCTCGGTCTTGGCGAGTAATTTTACCAGAAGTTACCACCTGATATATAACAGCAGAGTCATCACTAATATACTTGTAATTATATACAGAAGAAGTCAAAACAAAAAAAAAACAGTGAGTTCTTGCCTTAGAGAACAGATGGTATGAGGGACGTGGGACTCGTGCAAGATCATTTAAACGATCGACTGCGACAAGCCCAAACTTTGGACCATAACCATCGGCCCACTCCCAGTTGTCGGAAGTGGTCCAAAACAGGTACCCAAGCACTCGAACACCCTGCATGGTTAGCATTCAACATATAAATTACTTAAATAGTCGAGTTATAACTTTAGTGTGTGCTTAAATAGTTTGGATGTAGAATCTCAAGCTTTCATTAAAGTGTCATTAAATCTCAGGTGGATCACTCAAGATTATTTATTTTGAAGTAGATTTGAAGTTTCATTAAATCTCTGGTGGATCACTCAAGATTATTTATTTTCTTCTAAAAATTATTAGTGTGTCAAGTATAACTGCAAAACTTTTCTAACTATTATAAGAATTTACAATTTTTAACAAAACCGCTGAGGTTTAATGCAGAAGTAAACTTTGAGCGTCTCTCGACCCATTTGACCCATATCTCTACTAAGATAAACTTTGATTTAACCCATTAGAGTTACAATATAACCATCGACCTATATATAAGTATTTCGAAGCTGCCACCTTTAATCAAATAAATCAAAGTTCTAATATGCATACCATCATCATGGCTCCATAAATGGCAAGTAAATGCTCTAAAATGTATGGTCTCCTTATCAAATCTGTCTCGTCAGCAATACCGTTTTCAGTGATGATAAAAGGAACTTTAAGATGTTTGTATCTTTCATGGTAATGTAACAGAGATCGAAACAAGCCGTCTGGATATACCCCACGCCCTGATTCACTATATTCGTCGGTCTCAACTAACTTTAGTCCAGCACCACAGACCACTTCCTGAGAAACTAAGAAGGAAAACATCAGAAGGACATATAGAAGTTGCAGCATTTAATTTTCCAATCACGTTCTTGACTTTTCAAGATAAGCAATTGCTGCAATCATTAGAAACTTCAAATCTACTTCATTCTTATATTCATCACCAGACTTCAAAAAATTTTACTTAGACAACTATAACTTGAAACAATTTTCTAATATGTAATACTGACTATGAAAACTTAAATGTTGGTATTCTTAAATGGTTCAAAAAACCATTTCCAAAACTTGAATGGTTTTGGTTCCAATTTTTGAAGTCCAGGGTTGCTACTTATAGCAATAGCCTTTATTGAAGTAGGTAAACAATTGGGACCTTCATTGTGTAATAAGGTATCACTATACGCCTATTTTACTTAGAGAGTATGGAAAGAAGAAATGGACATGTAAAAGGTATAAATTAACAGGGCTATAATTAACAATCCCAACTATGCCAAACTTGAACCAGCTGTACCTGGCCATAGTAATTTATTCCTATAAAGTCCATTTTATCAGATATATCGTCCAAAAATGGGAAGAGACTCAAAGAGTTGGCTATTGAAACACCAGCAATGTCAAAGAGGCCATATGGACGCATGAAAGAAACATGGTGTGCAACTCCCACTACTGGACTTAATAATACACTGCAAGAAGAGTGGAAATAGTTAGATAAATAAATAATTGAAAATTACATAATTCATTCTATTAATTATCCAATATGAATACACAGGCCTTCAATATTAACCAACGCTGCTTGTGGTAACAATAAGTTAATAAATTTGATAACAATAAGTTTGGAGGGAAACCTTTGTTCATGGATGTAGTCATAAGCCTTGTTGTGAGCAACAGCAATCCAATGCATAGTCTGATTAAAGACACCAGTAGGTAGAGTAGAAGTAGCAGCCTCTAACATGTTAGGATTACCACCAGGCCAAGTACCAGAACAGTAAGTGAGCATACAGAAGACATGAGGCTCGTTAAATGTGACCCAGTAGTCAACAAGCTCAAATACATTGTCAACAACAACCCTACAATTTGATTTTCGAAAAGATGTAACCCAACATTATAAATCTGCATACAGTGTTGCAAAGGGTATATTGTGTGTACTAACCTAGTAAAGTCCATAAAATAGTCTACAGTTTTCTCTGACTTCCATCCTCCATAATCCCCGGCCCATGGTGGCATTGAGTGGTGGAACAAAGTCAGCATAACCTTCATCCCATAAGATTGAACTCTACCGATAATCCATCTGTATCGCTCTAGTGCTGCATAATTAATCTTACAAAGACTAATTCAGTTCCAGAAAAATGATAAGATTAAGAAACACAAAAAGTTAAGACAGCTATAAGTGATGTCCATGCTTCACATTCATGTCTTTGTTGGCATGCCCGGTCAGATGGTAAAAACTGGTTCTGACTGAAACGAGTCATCTCAGTTGCAGATCAAAACAGACAGCTGAAGCATGCCAACTTTTTTGCCCATATTTATATTAATAATAAATAAAATTTTATTAACCATTATTTCAGTATACAATTATCCATTTTTGGGCATTTGGCCATTAAACATATATTTTGGGCAGCTTTTAACCAGTGTGACATGCTCAGCCCGGCTGATTAGATCCCTTTTAGGTAGAGAAAACACTCGCCAAATCAACATGTTCATACATATGTTGGTCAAGATGGTACCTCTACTCTGTGGCAACCAGCATATTGGGACAAATAAACATAAAAGTTTTGCATTGTACACATATTATACTGCTTACTGATTCTTTAAGGCCATTAACCGGCTCCTTAGGCATGATCCTTGTCCAATCAATCCCCATTCGAAAGACCTTAATACCAGTATCTCGAGCCAACTTCAGTTCTGTATCAGGATCCGACCAAAACCTTAACCTCTCCTCCCTGAAAAGATCAAATTGTATGCCATGATTATAGATATCAGTTTTGACCCATTTACTTATGAACAGGTTGATCTGGGTTGTGTTGTATCTCAAACAAGTCAAAGGAGTTGAAAGGGTTCAAACAGTTTCCGAAGTGTTTACATGCCAATTGATGTACAATTGGCGAACACATTATTACTACACTATCTAGTTTCTTTTATGATAATAATTAACAGAATACTTATCTATACTTTTCTTTAACCAATACGTAAACCAAACCGACCATGTGAATTTTGATTCATTAAAAGATTTAACTTTAATCCATTAGGCAATCTGCATGACCCATCCATCTTGCCACCTGTCTTTTTCATAAATTAGCTACTAACTACACTGACACAGTCATAATTTTGATTAGAACATTGTGGCAAAGATTTTAACTTTAATCTAAATGACAAGTACGATACATATGTTTAAAAAGCTTCAATATTCCAATATAAATCTAATCCTTTGGATAAAATGATTTGGGAGACTTACATTATGCATTACACATAAACTTGGGGAGACTATAAAACCCAAATTGACCTGTTTCCTTTGTAGTCAAATATTTTACCCATTTGAGATCAAACATAAGCCGAACCAAGCCATTTATATGTAAATGGGTTGAAATTTCAGCCTCTAGCTTTGGCTAGTAATAAGCTGGAAGCTCATTGACACAAGTTATTTATAAGCTTACGGGTTTGGAACATTGTGCCATGCAGCTACATTATGCTGCACTTCTTCACTCGACGTGGATTCATCCTCTTCAATATATTTCACGATCCCTCTAATTTTTGCTTCCATTGCTACGTTAAGGGACTTTTTCCTCTTTAAAGGTCTAGCAGCTTGTTGAGATCCACCATCACCAGTTGCAGAACCCATAATCGCATCTGTTGTTTCCTTTTGCTGTGCTGGATCTTGTTTGTTAATATTCTCATCTTGTGCAAACTGAAGCCAAGCATCATTGAGCCCGTCTTCAACATGAGCTGGCGCTGTCGCCAACCCGAAAAAGAAATCTTCTTCCTCTTCTACAAAAAGTTAAATTAAGGCTAAGCAATTACCAAAGTGTTGCTACAAATTACAAATATGCGAAAAACTAACTTGGTCTTAAAATTCCGAATGTAGGAAGTAAACCACTGAACCAGTTCAAAGTAAGTTAATACAATATTAAGCCCGGCCACAGAATAACTGAAACAAAAAAATTGATGTATGAAGCTCCTAATTTTAGTATGCCAGGGTACATCATTTTCTAATGAGATGGTATCTCATAAATGGACCTGTACAACATCAAATTTTAAATGAGCAAATTGATCACGTTACGATATTATACTAAAGCGGTGTTCAGACTTCGTGTTTCGAAAGTGACTAATTGGATACCAGTATATCACAATAACCGGTTTCTAGTGTTTTGAAATTTGAACAACGCACTTCTCTTATCATTCAGGGATCATATAATCAGCTTTTGAGTAATAAGTTTGAAACTAGTTGCAACAACTTTCCTAATATAGACTTTACTTATTTGTTACTCGTACTACTTAGCAGCTATTCTTATACTCCCTTCATTAATGCCACATTACTTCTTCAACAAACCAGGAAGCATCCAATCATTGAGTACCAAATAATCACTTTCAAAAAACCAAACTCCCAAACAACTCTTTCCCTCCCTCCGTCCTAAAATTAAGTGTCCGGTAGACAAAAAACACACTGTTTTAAAAATGTGTAACTATTTCACTTTTTTATAGTCGAATGTCTAAATACCCTTATAATGGATTACAAACCCATCATTGGCCCCTCACCAACTTTTTCTACAGACAGCACGAGGCTACTATAGTCAAACGGACAATGGGGCCGGAAAAATAACCTCTAACCTCTAAAAGGCGTATTACTAACAGTATAACGAAAAATGCTTCGTAAAATATCTTGGAAGTGTGACATTATGTAGCAGCGGTATTTGGGTGTTCTCTTTTCAAGTGCATATTACATTTTTCAAAAGCTAAAATGAAGCTTGAAATATTTGGCTCTGAGCTACATTTTATGCTTCTTTTAAGGCCAAAACACACATTTTCAACTGCTTATTTTGAACATAAATTTTAATCCACAATTCCACATCACATACACAATTTAATGATTTATATTGTTAATTTAGTAAGCTTAGATTCTGATTTTGTGAAGCCAATGTAATCACATTCTATTGCAACTTCAAGTCAACATGAGTCAAAGATAAAGTCAAACTAATAAAGTCAAATATCTGTAATCATATTAAGCAGTTGGCAACTTATAACTATAACTTATAATTATGAATATAAAATTATATACCATCATCGGAATCGGAGCAATTGACGTTAAAAACGGCGAGAGTATCGGAAGTTTCGTCGATGGGAGACTCAAAGGGAGCGAGGTTTCTTTTCCGGTAACGACTGAAAGACACGGCGTTTGCAGCGACGGTTATTGTCGCCAAAACTCCGGCGACTTTCGTCGCTGTTACAATCAGATGTATGGGCGCCATTTTGACAGGATTGTTATCAACATCCAAATATGTTTGACAAGTGGACTGGACTGATTTTTTATTTTTTAATTTTTTTTTTTCGTATTTATCTGGGTAAAATATGTATGGGCGCCTTTTATCACTTGATTGATTTTAGCTCACACAACACAACAAAAGGATAACATTTTGTCTCCTAAACGACGTCGTTGTTTTCTTCTTTGCGTGTGTCATTTTGGACTTTTATCTTGGTGACAATTGTATTATGTTGATGTAGATAAATTACATTAGATATACTGATAAAGAGATTGTGAGTTCTGTCACGGGATATTTACGATATTTTTAAGATAAGATGGAGTGGAGAAAAATAATTTGAGATGGGGTAAACTTTGGGACCACTACATCTTGATGACTCATATCACTTTTATCAGATCATTACATTTTTCTCATCCTCCTCCTTCTCCCTTCTTCTCCGGCGAGACAACCATCGTCACCACCTCCTCCTCCTTCTTCCTTCTTCTTCGGCGACACAACCTCCGCCACCACCATCATCTCCGACCACCACAGCCACGCGCCGGCGCCGGCAGCAAGGGTTACGCCCGTACCGTATCAAACCGCCACCATCTCTTGGATTGCCGTCCATCAAATCCATATCATTCTCATATGCGTCCGATGACAACCCCTTTAGAACGGATGAGGGCAACACCGGTACCGTATCTACCGGAAAACAAAACTGATGATTGCCGGAGATGTCGTCGCCACCGTCGGAGATGAAGATGACCGGAGATGTCGCCGGAGATGATCATTGATGATTAGATCCGATGACGAAGACCCTACCATGTGTCTTTTCTTTTCCATCTGATCTCCAGATCTGAAGGTGCAGATTGATCCCCTTGTTCCCTTTTAATTCTTTATTCTTAATTTAACTCACCCCAAGATGGAGTATCAAATTTATATAACCAAAATAAACTTGTAAACTCAAATGTAAAAATAAAATAAAAATATATACCGGTAATTAAATTCAAATGTAAAGTAAATTTCTAAGAAAAAGGTCATTGAATACTATATTGTCATTGAATAAGATAGTGTTTTTTATATGTCAAACATGTAATACAACGTTAATATTACTGGTAGGTTATCTGTACAATGCGGCGAGGTGATGATGGCAGTTACGAGATGTAAAGGTAACTGGCAACTGATGGTGGCGACGACGAAATGTATGAGGTGAATGCCTACTGGTGGTGGTGACGATGGTGATGATGATGAGGGGTAATAAGTGTTTGTAAGTTTGTTATCCTAATGAAAATGAATTGATTTTGAAGGTATTTTAGGAGATGGGAGATGGTGTAATATGTGACATTGTGAGAGGTATATTTTATACATCAGTTCTTAAAACTTAAAGGAGTGGGGGGAAATGTTTTTACTTTCATCCGTCCCATTAAAATTAATATATTTTAAATATTAAAAGTTTTATTTTAATTTTAACCTTAAATATATCTTTGTGTTATATAAACTTTGATGAAATTTACAAAATGAAAACACTTTAAAACACAGTTAATTTATATAACTTTCATACGATATTATGTAACACATACAAAGTTATTTAAGGAGAAAATACTTGAAGTGTTATAGTACTAGGCGCGTAAATTACTTCATTCAAATGAGGGGAAAATATTTTTTATAATACTAGACGAATAGTGTGGCCATTGATGTAAAAAAAAAGGTAGTATAGTTATTGTAGAAGTTAAATGGGGTAAATGTGGTAATTTAATTCAATCAAGGATATTATAGGGAATCTAATGTGTAGCTGTTGTAGGTAAGCAAAGATAGATCCGCAAATTTGATAGGTTAAGTATTTTTTATGACAAATTTGAGGGCATTTGTTTTATATAATAATATAGATACAGAACTATAGATTTAGATTAAGGAAAATGTTTAATATGTTTAAAAAATAAGCCTAAAAATGTGTCTAGAAAAAATGATTGGCTCATGACAAAATCAATTGTAAAGATTAAAAAAGAGGAAATATGTATGTAATCCATGTGGCAACAACTAAACGGATTAGATATATTTTTAGGTTATTTCAATAGTTAAGTTTTTGGGAATATATCTTTAGTTCAAATATATAAAAATCATTACTTAAATCAAACTTGAATGTACTTGTTGCTCTTCAATGATTGAATCAACCATTCTTGAATCGATCTCATTCCAGCAATCCATGTTAAAATCGATTGGAAACACCATTCTTAAATACTAGGAAATAATTAGATGTATTTGGAATTTAGAGGGATGCAAATCAGATGGGATATATTTTGGTGCAGGACTTGGAAAGGTTAGTGAGCTTAAGATAGAGAATGGGCTTAAAAAAATTAACAGCAAATAAGATATCTACTGCTAACAGTATATTATATATTCCCTAAGTTTTTTCCTATAATCTTTTTTGTAATTTCTTTTTTACTCTAATAGTAAAAGCTTAAAAGTAACTCAAAGTTTTTTAAATTGCAATTAAGTATGTAACAACTTGAAGTTTTATAAGCTATTGACAAAAAAACTTTTATACACAATAGAGCTATATCCCGTGTTAACACACGGATTGCTTCTACAAATTTTGTTCGGATATTCTTGAAAGTCGTCATTCTATAATTTAATATTTGTCTATATATTAGTAAGAAGTTGTAAATTTAATATTTTGTTCGGGGTATGTTTTTTATCTGGGCTGACAACCATTGTATTTCGTCGGAAAAATTAAAGTTTCGGGTGGATTTTATTTAAGGCAATAACACATATAAAATATATACATACAAATATTATTTAAACATAAAAAAATAAAAATTAATTAGTGGATTATAACATCATGTTGAGTCAGCATGACATATAAAAATATTACGAGTATTGACCAACTTTTTATATATGACTTATCCTTTACTAGATAAAAATGAGATAAATAGTTTTGTAAAGTTGATGTAATATATAGTAAGGTTTTAGGTAAAATAAAACAAGTATTAAAGTAAAACAAATAAAACAATATGTTTCTCTTCACTGAAAATCACCGTGCATCATGAAAATTATCGTGTATCAATTGATTTGTGAATCTTCGTGCATCAATTTAACCAAAATTTTGTCTTTAGAAGATGGTGTTGAGACATTTGAGATCCTCTCAATCCCATTTTGTAAGTGTATCGGATGCTCATAGATAAATACACTGTAAACTAAAAGACGCCAAAATTTCAAATTCAAAATAATATTTCTGAAAAATTCCGAGCCAATTTCTTCTTCTTCTTCTTCTTACTAGCTGAATAATCATCATCATCATCATCATCAGGTATGAATTACAACTGTTTATTGATTTCTGATTCTAGTTACAATTCGTTTATAAGTATCTTCTTCTCCTTCCTCAGCTTATTTTTATTATTATTATAAGTATTATAAGTATCTTCAGATTATATATACGTATTGCTCAAACTGTTTTTAACTAAATTCATGTATGATTCTTATACGCTCTTTATCTGCTTCATAATCTCCTGTTTTAGGACCTCAGTTTCAGTTTCTTCATTAATTATTATATATATAGATATATATCGAAGCATGATAAGGAATTAGTTATACAATTAAGAAGGAATCGATTCATGTGTGTATCAATTGAGATATTTTAGCAGCGTAAGACCTTAATTAGACCTTCAATTTCTGGCGATTTTTTAGGCTTATGTTACCTCATCAGTTTTCGGTTTATATTTTCGATATAATTTTACACGTATTTCACTCATCAGCTATTCAGCTTTCAGTTGATAGTATTTAGTGTTGACTCGTATATCCAAACGCAGCCTCATATACTGATCAAGTGATTTGGATTATGAATTTTTGATTTTGATTAATCTCTGTATTTAAAATGAATATCATATACCAGCTGTTATACATATTTATATGCGACAGCGGATGATGAGTGAATAACATTTTACATCTGTTTTGATATACTGTAACGGTTTACTTTAGGAGAACAATGCCCAACTTTTTTGTGAATGCGGTACGTACATGAAATAGTGACGACGTTGTTTGTTAACGGATTTGGTTTTCCTAAAATCAAAACTGCGGCTGTTGAAGTGAGTTTATAAGTCACTTATTACCTTTTTGGAAATAAGCAAAATGCATAGAAAGTTTTTTCAACAGAAATAAGCTAAACACATAAAAGTATTTTTCAGTATAAGCTTTGCAGCTCTGGGTATATCGGATTTTTATTAACTGTTGCCGTATACTTGTTCAATCCACAGAAATGGAGTTACAGCGAGCCACCGGGACACCTTGGATCCCCAAGTTGACATTGGAGAATTATCTCAATTTGGAGCATATGGATGTCATATCTCCTGCTATGCTTCGAAAGTTGAGGCTCTGACCACTGTCTTTAAATAATTTCAGCTGCTTATTAATAGATTTAGTTGATTTTAAGATTTGATTGATTGATTCGAATATAACTTCAGTGCTTGCTTAGTTTCTTCAACTTTTATTAAGCTTTCTAACACCTTTGATCTTGTTTACAGATAATTATGATGCATGGATTCAATAGCAACAAAGTTCTAAAGGTTATCCCATCTTAAACATTTATTAATGTTGAATAATTGCCGGTTTTTTGTTATTCTAGAGGTTGCAATTTTGACCCGTTTACACTTAAATGGTCGGTTTGGGTTTCATTTTCATAAAATTTCTAACAGGTAAATCAGTCAACAGTCAACACATTAAAAAGGGAATGGGTCATATATCTATTCTACAGCCTGCAGTTGGACCCCTTTAGCTACGAATGAGTTGATTTGGGCTATGTATTAAACGCCAAGTTAGTCAACTCATTGAGTTCAGCAAAAAAAGAAAGGGGCCAGGTTGAACTTGAATGTCTATTATTGGGTTGCAAACTTGCAATAAACCCGATTAGTTATGAATGGGTCGAACTGGGATGTGCTATATATCCTAAACGCTTGATGTTTTAAAAGATGTATATTTGCAGCATGATTTGCTGGATGCGGTGAGATCAATCGACCTGATGGATGTTCATCACTCAACACTGCAGAGTGATGTGTCTTCAAATGCATTCTTGAATCTTAGTGATGTAATCAAAGACCTCTCGTCTCTCCGTTGGCAAGAATGCTGCATCACTTCTATTCAAACAGTCAACTCTGAGAACCATTTTAGCTCTGTGGTCAATGATTCATCACCTATAAGTTTCAAGCGAAACTCTAACACCGCCTCCAGCTTGAAGGATGATTCTGAGGCACACAAAACACAGTCTTCTGCATTCAAGAAAAGTAAGTTCTTCTCTTTCTGACTAAGTGTTTTCTAGGAATGTTTAAACACTAAAAGTTACTCCATAAAATACCTTATATAATTGACTTTCAAGTAAAACCGCCGACATAATGAGACTATTATAGTGATGCTACTAAATAAACTAAATCTGATAGTTAATTGATTCAAGCTACATGTCCCCATTATCTCTTGCACTTTTGAGTTTAAGTACTAAACGATGACTCATTGCAAGTCCGGTGCAATTTGATTTTGAGTAGAGCTTATAATTTTGTTATGTTATAAATGGAACAGTTAAAGGAAACCCTTCATCAGCTTCCTATGGGTAATAATTTTGTTATGTTATAGTAATACGAGTACAAGTTATTAAAAAGGCTTTAGGAGATGGTGCTGAGCACATTTGTAGGATGGATGGAGATCCTCTCAATCCCATTTTGTAAGTGTATCGGATGCTCATAGATAAATACACTGTAAACTAAAAGACGCCAAAATTTCAAATTCAAAATAATATTTCTGAAAAATTCCATTCGACGTTGTGAATGCACAACTTTAGGAGAACAATGCACAGCTTTTTTGTGAATGCGATACGTAAATGAAATAGTGGCGACGTTGTTTTGTTAACGGATTTTGTTTTCTTAAAATCATGTACTGCGGCTGTTGAAGTCAGTTTATAAGTCATTTATTACCTTTCTGGAAATAAGCAAAATTCGTAGAAAGTTTTTTCAACAGAAATAAGTTAAACACATAAAAGTATTTTTCAGTATAAGCTTTGCAGCTCTGGGTATATCAGATTTTTATTAACTGTTGCCGTATACTTGTTCAATCCACAGAAATGGAGTTACAGCGAGCCACCGGGACACCTTGGATCCCCAAGTTGACATTGGAGAATTATCTCAATTTGGAGCATATGGATGTCATATCTCCTGCTATGCTTCGAAAGTTGAGGCTCTGACCACTGTCTTTAAATAATTTCAGCTGCTTATTAATAGATTTAGTTGATTTTAAGATTTATATTGATTGATTGATTCGAATATAACTTCAGTGCTTGCTTAGTTTCTTCAACTTCTATTAAGTTTTCTAACACCTTTTATCTTGTTTACAGATAATTATGATGCATGGATTCATTAGCAACAAAGTTTTAAAGGTTATCCCATCTTAAACATTATTAATGTTGAATAATTGCTGGTTTTTTATTCTAGAGGTTGCAATTTTGACCCGTTTACTGTTAAATGGTTGGTTTGGGTTTCTTTTTTCATAAAATTTCTAACAGGTAAATTAGTCAACTCATTAAAAAGGAAATGGGTCAAATATCTATTCTACAGCCTGCAGTTGGACCCCTTTAGCTACGAATGAATTGATTTGGGCTATGTACTAAACGTCAAGTTAGTCAACTCATTGAATTCAGCAAAAAAAGAAAGGGGTCAGGTAGAATGTCTATTATTTGGGTTGCAATTAAACCCAATTAGTTATGAATGGGTCGAACTGGAATGTGCTAAATCTCAAACGTTTGATGTTTAAAAGATGTATATTTTTTGCAGCATGACTTGCTGGATGCTGTGAGATCAATCGACCTGATGGATATTCACCACTCAACACTGCAGAGTGATGTTTCTTCAAATGCATTCCTGAATCTTAGTGATGTAATCAAAGACCTCTCGTCTCTCCGTTGGCAAGAATGCTGCATCACTTCTATTCAAACTGTCAACTCTGAGAACCATTTTAGCTCTGTGGTTAATGATTCATCACCTATAAGTTTTAAGCGGAACTCTAACACTGCCTCCAGCTTGAAGGATGATTCTGAAGCACACAAAACACAGTCTTCTGCGTTCAAGAAAAGTAAGTTTCTTCTCTTTCTGACTAATTGTTTTCTAGGAATGTTTAAACACTAAAAGTTACTCCATAAAATACCTTATATAAATGACTTCCAAGTAAAACTGCCGACATAATGAGACTATTATAGTGATGATACTAAATAAACTAAATCTGATAGTTAATTGATTCAAGCTACATGTCCCCATTATCTCTTGCACTTTTGAGTTTAAGTACTAAACGATGACTCATTGCAAGTCCGGTGCAATTTGATTTTGAGTAGAGCTTATAATTTTGTTATGTTGATATAAATGGAACAGTGAAAGGAAACCCTTCATCAGCTTCCTACGGAGAACAAGTGGATCAGGATAACAGTCCCAAATCATGCTATGAAGAACCCGTGGATCAGATCAAAATAACTGAAGCCCACTCTGGAAAACCAATGGGTCAGCTTCTAATGCTCAAAGGCCCCGGTACAAAACGTTCAAGTCAGGTTAATAGGCGCAAAGCCCGGTATGAAAAACAAGTGGGTCAAGCTAACACACCCAAGGCACGTAATGGAAAACAAGTTCGTGAGGCTAACACACCCGAGGCTCGTTATGAAGAACAAGTCGGTCAAGCTAACATCTCGAAAGCCCACAATGGAGAACAAGTAGGCCAAACGTGAAATTAAGAAGCCAATCTGGATGAAGGAGTTTGCACATTAAGAGTAGCCCCTTTTTCAGCAGATTTATGCAATTATCCCATCTTTCATACAGTAGTTTGTTACAAAGAATTAAGGTAGCTAATGATGTAATTACACATGTCATCAGAGTTTGGGTTGGGAATATATCATTTATGTTTTAAAGGCACATTTATTTTAAAGGTGGTTATGAAAGATATTGTTAGTTTATTTTCTAATTTCTATTATGATAATACTCCGTAATTTCTTGAGAATTTTATCCGGATATCCAAAGTAAGAGGGTTTACTTTAACAATTTGCAAAGCTAGTTAACTCATAATTTTAATCAAGATGCAGAAGAAAATGATGACTGTTCACCTTAGCTGCCAAAAAATGTGTTTTTATCTTCATGAAAGATCGGAGTTAGTTAGTTAAGATGGTCTTAGCCACTGTGGCTAATTAAGTTATGGTGAATATATCATATATGTCTCGAGGATAACTTTTTTGGCTCGAAGGGTTCTTAATGAAGCTTGAAATATTTGGCTCTGAGCTACATTTTAAGCTTATTTGAAGGCCAAAACCCACTTATTTTCAACTTCTATATAATTTTTAACTAATCCATAAGTACATGCAATATACAGTGTTAATCAAGTAAGCTTAAATTATGACTTTGTGAAGTCAATGTAACGACATTCATTGCAAATTCAATTCAATACGAGTCAAACTAATAAAGTCAAATATCTGAAATCGACGTTGGCGAGAGTATCGGAAGTTTCGTCGAAAGGAGCAAGGCTTCTTTTCCGGTAATGACTGAAAGACACGGCGTTGTTAGCAACGGTTATTGTCGCCAAAACTCCGGCTGACTTTCGTGGCTGTTACAATCAGAGGTATGGGCGCCATTTTGGCCGGATTATTATTAACATCCAAATATGTTTGACAAGTGGACTGGACTGATTTTATATTATTTTCTTTACTATTTTCTGGGTAAAATATGTATGGGCGCCTTTTTGACTTGATTGATTTTAGCTCACACAGCACAACACAAGGATAAAATTTTGTCTCTTAAATGGCGTCGTGCACACTTTAGATGGATCCTTTTGTTTTCTTCTTTGCTTATGTAATTTAATTTGGACTTTTATCTTGGTGACATTTGTATTGTGTTGGTGTCTATAAATACAAATCGACGGATTATTGATGGGTATATCTATAAATAAATTTTTATAAAAAATTTAGCTCCTTTGAATCATGCACTTTTTAGATATTGAAAATGTATATTTTAACTCTACTCATGTTAAAATATCTAATTATAGCATATAGCCATATAGTAGTGAAACATTTAATTATTAGCATTACTAAACAGGCCAAATGACAAGTGTCATACACACATCTTAAAAATGGACCGTCAATTCTAGAGGTGGCAAAATATACGGGTCGGATCGGGTTGGGTGACAGGTCAAAACGGGTCCGGGTCAATACGGGTTCGGGTCAATACGGACCGTTATGAAAATGGTATCATTTGGATCCGGGTCAAATCGGGTCGGGTCAAATCGGACCCGGATCAAAACGGGTCATCTTAAATTTATCAAATCAATGTATATAAATAGATATTATATCAATATATCTATATCTATATAATAGTGACTATATATAAGTACTATCCAGGTAAAAGAAAATGATAATTAATAACAATAATAATAATTAATAAAAAGATGAGCTATATATTTAAAAAGGTATAGATGAACTAACGTCTTTATCTTTAAAAAAGTTAAAACAAATTAAATATACAGTTCATGTGCTAGTATATATGACTGAGTTGGATGAGAAATTAATTACGAAGAATGTGGATAGAGGGTCCCACAAGTACATGAATTGAAAAATGAAACTCAAATCTGGAAATATAAAGCCTCTTGATCATGTGATACAAATCGCATAGAAAGTAGTACAATAGCCATGGGAGTTTTAAGTTTCGTCTCTTCTTTCTTTCTTAATTGGTTAAAATTAGCAGAACAAGGTAACACCCAATCACCCATAACCATCTAATGTCCCGCCCATTTCAACCCGTTCACCAAAAGAGGCGCTTTTTCACTGATCCATTAGGACCCGCATGAAATTCACATACAACCCAATGAGATCCAAAAATTTTAAAATTCCGCCCAGATGCATCCAAAATATTTCGTACGGGTCCATTTTGCCGGCTCTAGTCAATTCTATTAACAAAAAGTAATAAACCTCCACGCTTAATCATCAATGAATTGTTTGAGAATATTATTGCACATAAAATTATATTGAAAACGTTTTGACATCGTTATCCTACAATTTATAAGTGTATGAATTAGATGTGTGCGTCTCCAATACACGATAACCCAATGTGTTTTAAATTGTTAAGCAAACACACAAGCGTATGTGAAATTTATGTAAAAGAATGAATGATATATGTCACAAAGTTGATTTTTCATTTTGATTTGGTGTTGACTTTTTTAGGCGACCATTGACATGTTTATTTTGTTTTTACACTTATTGTTTTATGCGTTCGTGATAATTCTGTTGATTTTTAATTTATAATAAAATATTAAATTAATCTTATGTAGTAGTTTGAAAATATTTTTAAAAAATTAAATCTAAAGACACCTAAATGTTTTATTCATAATGTACGTAATACTTAGATACATATGTAACATGTCCAAAAATATTAATTTTTCTTTGTTTTTCTAAAAAAACTCTTCGATCTGTACAAATATATGAAAATTATAGCTACAAAACAATTCATCTGACATACGAAGAAAGATGTCATTTTATGAAAGCTAGTCAATATCAATATATATACTAGACATGGGTACTAATTTTAGGTTTAGTACGAAGTATTAATGTTATATATGTCTTATATATTTGGACCTGCGAACATTTTGACTTTTCTACATATATAGAACTGGAAGGATCGTATGTGACATGTATCGATTTGTCAATATATATTGGACCACAATCATAATTTGACTTTTCTACATATATAGAACTGGAAGGATCGTATGTGACATGTATCGATTTGTCAATATATATTGGACCACAATCATAATTAATGAAAACCATCATAGAATTGAAACAGTTTTTTAAAGGTATATGCATGTCTAGATCAACGCTCTCCAGTGTATATTTGTCTTGTCTTACATGTTAACCTTTACTGTAGTGAAGTTGATATATATATATATAGACACGTACTATATTGGCAAATGAAATTTGATACGAATGCTATAAAAAAAGAAGAAGCTATATATGATGATTATTACTACTGCTTTAACATCATTATGATCGACCCGAGAAATTAATGAAATACTAGGTAATACTAATTCGAAGTGTATACCGGGTTCACTCCACGACTTTATACTCCGGTCATCTTCTCCGGCTAATTTTCGGCACTATCTTCGGTAACAACAATTTTTTCCGGGGATTTTGACAGAGGATGACGACGGTGGTTGTCTGGGTGGCGGCTGGCATTTGTTTATTTTATTTGTTGCAGTCAGCGGTGGCACGTGTCCGGATGTGGAGACGGTGGAGAGATGGTCACACCTCTTGAATGGAAGAAAAACTGAGACCGAGACCACCCACTACAACCTCTTCGGAGTCTAAGACCATCCACCATCCATCTCGTCGGAGTTCACAACCCACAACCGTAACCATGACCGTACAACAGGTCAACCGGTAATGCACGTTGACGTAAAAAAGAATAGGGATTAAGGCACCGGAGTGTAACCAATATGAGCGAATGGTTATGTAATGTAGTGACCTACGAAAACGTTAAATTGATGTAAGATTCTCTTTGTTTTGTTCACTCGATGTATGCTACCGGGTTCCTCCAACGACTTTACACTCCGGTCATCTTCTCCGGCTAATTTTCGGCACTATCTTCGGTAACAACAATTTTTTCCGGGGATTTTGACAGAGGATGACGACGGTGGTTGTCTGGGTGGCGGCTGGCATTTGTTTATTTTATTTGTTGCAGTCAGCGGTGGCACGTGTCCGGATGTGGAGACGGTGGAGAGATGGTCACACCTCTTGAATGGAAGAAAAACTGAGACCGAGACCACCCACTACAACCTCTTCGGAGTCTAAGACCATCCACCATCCATCTCGTCGGAGTTCACAACCCACAACCGTAACCATGACCGTACAACAGGTCAACCGGTACTGCACGTTGACGTAAAAAAGAATAGGGATTATGGCACCGGAGTGTAACCAATTATGACTCAATGGTTATGTAATGTAGTGACATTTCAAATTGACTATCTAATGTAAGGACCTTTCATTTTTGTTCTTTTAATGTATCCTACCGGGTAACATTCTATTTGTAACCGGTAATGCCACGTTCGACGTAAAAAAGAATAGGGATTAAGGCACCGGAGTGTAACCAATATGAGCGAATGGTTATGTAATGTAGTGACCTACGAAAACGTTAAATTGATGTAAGATTCTCTTTGTTTTGTTCACTCGATGTATGCTACCGGGTTCCTCCAACGACTTTACACTCCGGTCATCTTCTCCGGCTAATTTTCGGCACTATCTTCGGTAACAACAATTTTTTCCGGGGATTTTGACAGAGGATGACGACGGTGGTTGTCTGGGTGGCGGCTGGCATTTGTTTATTTTATTTGTTGCAGTCAGCGGTGGCACGTGTCCGGATGTGGAGACGGTGGAGAGATGGTCACACCTCTTGAATGGAAGAAAAACTGAGACCGAGACCACCCACTACAACCTCTTCGGAGTCTAAGACCATCCACCATCCATCTCGTCGGAGTTCACAACCCACAACCGTAACCATGACCGTACAACAGGTCAACCGGTACATGAAAAGAACAAAAATGAGAGGTACTTACATCAGATAGCCAGTTTTAAAGATCACTACATAACATAACCATTCAGTCATAGTTGGTTACACTCCATTGTCATAATCCCAAAGTAAAATTAACATTGTTACCGGCTACCGGTACAACAGGTCAACCGGTACATGAAAAGAACAAAAATGAGAGGTTCTTACATCAGATAGCCAGTTTTAAAGATCACTACATAACATAACCATTCAGTCATAGTTGGTTACACTCCATTGTCATAATCCCAAAGTAAAATTAACATTGTTACCGGCTACCGGTACAACAGGTCAACCGGTACATGAAAAGAACAAAAATGAGAGGTACTTACATCAGATAGCCAGTTTTAAAGATCACTACATAACATAACCATTCAGTCATAGTTGGTTACACTCCATTGTCATAATCCCAAAGTAAAATTAACATTGTTACCGGCTACCGGTACAACAGGTCAACCGGTACATGAAAAGAACAAAAATGAGAGGTTCTTACATCAGATAGCCAGTTTTAAAGATCACTACATAACATAACCATTCAGTCATAGTTGGTTACACTCCATTGTCATAATCCCAAAGTAAAATTAACATTGTTACCGGCTACCGGTACAACAGGTCAACCGGTACATGAAAAGAACAAAAATGAGAGGTACTTACATCAGATAGCCAGTTTTAAAGATCACTACATAACATAACCATTCAGTCATAGTTGGTTACACTCCGGTCATCTTCTCCGGCTAATTTTCGGCACTATCTTCGGTAACAACAATTTTTTCCGGGGATTTTGACAGAGGATGACGACGGTGGTTGTCTGGGTGGCGGCTGGCATTTGTTTATTTTATTTGTTGCAGTCAGCGGTGGCACGTGTCCGGATGTGGAGACGGTGGAGAGATGGTCACACCTCTTGAATGGAAGAAAAACTGAGACCGAGACCACCCACTACAACCTCTTCGGAGTCTAAGACCATCCACCATCCATCTCGTCGGAGTTCACAACCCACAACCGTAACCATGACCGTACAACAGGTCAACCGGTACATGAAAAGAACAAAAATGAGAGGTACTTACATCAGATAGCCAGTTTTAAAGATCACTACATAACATAACCATTCAGTCATAGTTGGTTACACTCCATTGTCATAATCCCAAAGTAAAATTAACATTGTTACCGGCTACCGGTACAACAGGTCAACCGGTACATTAAAAGAACAAAAATAGAAGGTACTTACATCAGATAGCCAATTTGAAAGGTCATTACATTACATAACCATTGAGTCATAGTTGGTTACACTCCAGTGCCATAATCCTTTTGTAAAATAGAGACCAAATTTGGTCATTATTGTTGTATAAGATCATTGCATAATGTGTTTGTCTATAAAAAGCAATGGTTGAATAATAATAAAAAGGTTGATTCTGCTTGGAGAGGCCGACTTGTACTATAGTTTGTTAAATTTAAATTTACATTAAGAACATGGAGGGTGTTAGAATATCAACTTAATTGTCTCTTATTTAGTTTGTTTATGTGCAGAATATATTCATGGATGCTAGGACTTAGCTTGCTGCTTATTGTATTCATAAGGACTAAAGATGACAAGATGAGAAGAATAATGAAGAAAGGGACTGGACAGCCTTTAAGGAAAGAAGAGGGACTAAAGCTGAAATTATTTATCCCTTTATATACGCAGCTATGGAAACCTAGGAAAATTAACATTCCCTGCCGTTTTTCTCCTTGTTACCGTTGTGTCAAATCACAAGTATTTTTCGATGTAATCGTCTATGGCAGTTAGGGTTTGTTCATCAAAACGTTTTGTATTAAACCTTTTATGTTTATTAATCAATCATTCAGTTTCTTCGTTAAATTATCTATTGATATAAGTATCTTTCAAAACTATCTTTATGTTATAAATTATTTTAACATGGTATCAGAGTCATCGTTGTGATTGGCGATCTTCTTTTCTTGATTCGGATTGGGTCTGTTTCAATTGATTCTAAATATTTATTTATATATAAATTTTATTTTTATAAATATCTGCATAAATTTTATATATATATATATTTTTTTTTAGGGTTTATCTTGATTTGGGGATTCTCCTTTTTTAGGGTTTTCTCGAATCAATTGATTTATCTATTATCATTCGGCTTATTACTCCTTCCATTATAGGTTGTGAGTATTTGCTGTGATTACATCTTCTTTGCTCGTGTGTGGGTCTCACCTTTTTTTCTTAAAGGTTTGTAGACTTACCTCTGGTAGCGGATTCATTATCATTGTGAATCTCTTGTCACAATCTCTCCGTTGCCTGTCCCTTTCTGGTGTTATATTGGAATTACTGTTGGCGACCCCACTTAAGTTGTTTCTCCTACCTTATCTGTAGCAAACTGCTTTGTGCTTGGAGGGCTTCAAGTGCAGAGAGTTTGGCCTATAGGTTTGGATTCTTTTTTTGCTCTTTATGTGTTTGTGTGCTTCTTGCTTTCTTAAATGTGTTTATGTGATCAATATTGTTCTGCTTATCTGTTAAAGCTTTATATTATCTGCTTATTATACTAACTCTTTTCTGGTATAAGAGAGGATCTCTAGTGATACTTGTCCAGGAACTTGAGTGTCCTGGAATCTGGTTCCTCACTTGAGCTTTCCTATTTAGGGTTCTTGCTCTATCTTTCCTTCTGTGTGTGGTTCTTGTTTGTGTTCTTGTCTTTCTTTGTTTAGTTGATGGTTGATCTTAATCCATTTGATGTAATGGATCTGTTGGGTACTCAAATAAGTAAATTGGACTTTGGTGATGAACTTTATTTGCATGCCAGTGACACCTCAGGTGCACCACTGATTAACTTTAAACTAAAAGGTACTGAAAATTATAAAGTATGGGCCTGTGCAATGGAATTAGCTCTTGAAACTAAAAACAAAATGGGTTTTATTAATGGTACTTGTGAAAAATCTGATGATAATGATGTTCTTGCTAAACAATGGGACAGGTGTAATTCTGTTGTTCTATCTTGGATTCTTGGTTCTGTTACTGAAGAATTGTATTTAGGCCAAATTTTTTCAAAAAATGCTCAAACTGTCTGGGAAGAACTAAAAGAAACCTATGATAAGGTTGATGGATCAATCACTTTTAACCTGCATCACAAAATTAATTCTTTAACTCAAAATGGGACCTCACTTTCTGAATACTATCATAAACTTAACTCTTTATGGAAACAGTTTGATGCTCTTACTAAATCACCAACTTGTACTTGTAATTCTGCAAGAGAAATTCAAGAACACCAAAATCTTTTAAAACTTATGCAGTTTCTCATGGGCTTGGATGATATTTACACATCCACTAGGAGCAATATCCTTACCAGGGATCCCTTACCTCAGCTTTTGCCATCATTTCTAGGGAGGAATCGCACAGGGGTATTCCTTTTGGTGATGGCATTTCAAAATCTCAAAACAGTGTTTACTTGGCAAAAACTTTTGATAACAAAGGAAGAAACAACAAGTTTTTCAACAGAAATGAAAGAAATTATAGTAACAATAGAAATTTTGATTCTGGTAAGACCTCTGAATTTAGAAGAGGCCCCAATACTTCTCTTAAATGTGATAAATGTCTTAGAGTTGGTCATACAATTGATAAATGCTTTGAAATTGTTGGCTATCCACCTGGTTATGGCAGAGATACTTCTGCTAGGAGAAACATCTCTCATTCTTATAAGTCTAACAATAATGTGGTTGTTAATGATCCTTCCTCTAGTGGTTCTGTTTTATCTAAATCTGGTTCCAGTTGTGATCAAAACTCCAGTGTTACTCTTACCTCTGATGAGTACAACAAACTGATGAGTTTTTTAAGTGATAAATCTCCTTTCAAAAGTGTGAATGCCAATATGGCAGGTAATTTCTTCAATTCAAACCAATTTTTTAATCAAACTTTGCTACTTTCTTCTGTGCAAATGTCAATAACAAATCAAACAAGTTTGAAAATGCTTGGATTAGTGATTCAGGAGCTAATTCTCACATGACTTGCAATGAAAAATATCTTTTTAATGTTCATGACATTTCTGGTCTTGGTCTAACTGTTGGACACCCAAATGGCACTCAAGCCAAAATTTTAAAAATTGGTGATCTTAGACTAAGTAACCATGTGATTCTGTTTGGTGTCTTGTATGTTCCTGAGTATTGTGTCAATCTTCTATCTGTTTATAGCTTAACCAGAGACAGTAAGACTTTTGTGGGTTTTGATCAAAACAAATGTGTTATTCAGGACTTACAAACAAAGAAAGTGATTGGGAGTGGTAATCAAAGTGGTGGACTGTACTTCTTTGAAAATATGTTTAGAGGTAATCAATTTATGAGCAACAATGCTAGTTTTAAATGCTATTTGTCTTCTCAAGTCTGGCATAACAGACTTGGGCATCCCTCTGAAGCTGTTTTAATTGCTTTAAAGACTAAACTTAACCTTGAGGATAATTCTGACACTTCACCATGTGAAGTGTAACATAAGGCAAAACAAATAAGGAATTCTTTTCCTTTAAGTGATCATAAAACTCACTCCTTAGGTGACATTGTGCACCTTGACCTCTGGGGACCTTACAAGGTTCAAAGTAGAGAGGGTTATAAATCTTTTCTTACCATTGTTGATGACCACACCAGGGCAGTTTGGGTATATCTCCTTAAAAGTAAGGATGAAACTTATGATAACTTTGTGAATTTTTACAACTTGATACGTAATCAATTCAATAAGAAAATCAAGATTGTCAGAAGTGACAATGGAAGTGAATTCTTGAATCAAAAAATGAACTCTTTTATGAATCAACATGGAATTATGCATCAAACCTCCTGTGTGTATACCCCTCAACAGAATGGGGTTGTGGAAAGGAAACATAGGCACTTGCTTAATGTTGCAAGAGCCCTTATGTTTCAGGGGGGGTTACCTTTAAATCTCTGGAATGAATGTGTTCTTACTGCTACTTATTTGATCAACAGGTTACCCTCTGTAGTCTTAGCTGGAAAATCACCTTATGAGTTGCTTTTTAAAAGTGAACCTAATCTCTCCCATTTAAGGGTTTTTGGTTGTCTTTGTTTTTCTACTATTCTCAATAATCATGATAAGTTCTCTAGTAGGGCTGAAAAATGCATTCTCATTGGTTACTCAAATGAGAAAAAAGGTTATAAATTATTAAGTTTGGAAAATAAAACTGTTTTCTTCTCAAGGGATGTGAAGTTCTATGAGAGTGTCTTCCCCATGAAGATGATTAATAATGCTCATAAAACCTTCACTCTTGAGGATAATAATGATTCTTCTACTCAATTTGAATCTGTTTTCTTAGAAAATGAAAGTTCAATCAAACTAAACCCAAGACCCAATGATGAAAGGAGAGATCATACTCCTGAAAGTGAAGGTAGTAACCTTGATCCCTTTGGTAGCAATCAAGATACTGCCAGGAATCAACATGATTCCTCTGGTGATATTAATATAACTGCCAGGGAACAAGTGCCAACTGCAACACTTCCAGTTGATGAAATAATCAACTCTGAGGGCAACTTTGAGGAAACTCATACTTATAACATTGAAACAACTCATGAGGCTGATAATCCACTCCCTCCTAGAAGGTCTAACAGAACCTTTAGAACTCCCAAAAAATATGGTGATTATGTTCTTGGAAACAAAACTAAGCATAGCATTGCCAATTTTGTATGTTATTCTAGGTTAAATTCTGAATCTGCTTGTTTTGTGTCAAACTTAAATAAATTGCATGAACCTGTCACTTATCTTGATGCTTGCAAAGACCCCTTATGGGTTGATGCAATGAACACTGAAATGGAAGCCCTTTATAAAAATGGAACCTGGGAGCTCACTGACCTTCCTCCCAATAGGGAACCCATAGGCTGTAAATGGGTTTATAGAATCAAATACAAGTCCACTGGTGAAGTGGACAGATATAAGGCCAGACTTGTGGCTAAGGGTTATTCTCAAAGAATGGGGATTGATTTTGATGAGACCTTCTCCCCTATAGTTAAAATGGTTACTATAAGAATTCTTGTTACTATTGCTGTGAATAACCAGTGGCCAATATATCAACTTGACATTAACAATGCCTTTCTTTATGGTGACCTTGATGAGGATGTTTATATGATACCTCCTCCTGGTTATCATTCTCAATCTGACCCTAGGGTTTGCAAGCTTGTTAAGTCCCTTTATGGACTTAAACAAGCCCCTAGAAAATGGAATGAAAAGCTTACTCAAGCTTTGACTGAGTATGGATTCATTCAAAGTAAAAGTGACTACTCCCTTTATACCAAATCTGTTGATAACAATATCATTGTGTTACTTGTTTATGTGGATGACATAGTCATCACTGGTAGTTGCTTGAATGAAATTAATAAATGTAAGCAATTTCTTAACACAAAATTCTCTATTAAGGACTTGAGAAAGTTAAGATATTTCTTAGGTATTGAGGTTATTGATACCAAAAATGGTGTTTGCATGTCACAAAGAAAATACTGTTTAGATTTAATCTCAGAATTTGGATTGCTTGGATGCAAACCATCAAGTACTCCTATTGATTCTAATTTTGTGTTCTCTCCCAATGATGATTCTGACAAGCCCTTAAGCAACATTACCGAGTATCAGAAGCTTGTTGGTAAGCTCATTTACCTTACTCTCACTAGACCTGATATATCTTATGTTGTGCATATATTAAGCCAGTTCATGCATGATCCCCATGAAACACAACTCAAACTGGCTTTGAGAGTGCTCAGGTATTTGAAAGGCTCACCAGGAAAGGGTGTTTTCTTTAAAGAAAACACACCCTTAGTCCTTAGTGCCTTTGTGGATTCTGATTGGGCCAAGAAGGTGACTGCCAGGAAAAGCATTACTGGTTTCAATCTTTTCTTAGGTGGTTCCTTGATTTCTTGGAAAAGCAAAAAACAATCTACAATCTCTAGATCATCAGCAGAGGCTGAGTTCAGAGCTCTAGCCTCTGTTACTTGTGAAATTATTTGGGTGCTAAAGGTTCTCAAAGATTTTGGTATCCATTATCATGATTCTATTCAAATCAAGTGTGATAGTAAGGCAGCAATGCAAATTGCTGCCAACCCTGTCTTTCATGAGAAAACTAAACACTTTGAGCTTGATTTGTTTTTTACAAGAGAAAAAATTGTGGCTGAGATTATAGAGATTGTAAAGGTTGCCTCTGATAATAACTTGGCAGACATATTGACTAAAGGCTTGTCTCAATCTCAACACCATTTCATGTGTTCTGAATTGGGGCTTATTGATATCTTTCACAATTAAGTTGTGGGAGGGTTTTAGAATATCAACTTAATTGTCTCTTATTTAGTTTGTTTATGTGCAGATTATATTCATGGATGCTAGGACTTAGCTTGCTGCTTATTGGATTCATAAGGACTAAAGATGACAAGATGAGAAGAATAATGAAGAAAGGGACTGGACAACCTTTAAGGAAAGAAGAGGGACTAAAGCTGAAATTATTTATCCCTTTATATACGCAGCTATGGAAACCTAGGAAAATTAACATTCCCTGCCGTTTTTCTCCTTGTTACCGTTGTGTCAAATCACAAGTATTTTTCGTTGTAATCGTCTATGGCAGTTAGGGTTTGTTCACAAAACGTTTTGTATTAAACCTTTTATGTTTATTAATCAATCATTCAGTTTCTTCGTTAAATTATCTATTGATATAAGTATCTTTCAAAACTATCTTTATGTTATAAATTATTTTAACAGCCAGGATCTTAATTTGTAATGGATGCCAAAAACACCAGACTCGATGGGAATTCGATACGAAAAATCGATTTGACCATGAATCTTCAAGTTGACCGGTATAGGGATAGGGGATGTAGCTAGCATAATTCTCCGACAGAAACAGGAACGGGGATGGGAAACCACAAGTCTCGATGCCCATACCCAAATCCGAAAACTATATCTAATTGATCACTTTAAGGTCGTCTTTTAAGTTTAACTTTTGTTTAAAAAACGTACGTACCTTTAGTTGAAAACCTTTTATATATTACACCTATTATCAATAACTTAACGTAAGTAATATAGATATTAGTTTATATATAGAATTATATACGTACATTATTAGAGAAAAGGTCCGGATTACATATTCTTTTGGTGTTAGCTTTCTCTTCAGAAGTATATATATGTATATCAAGTCTATATATTTATGTAAGTTTATAATCTTTCAAATATATATGATATCCCCATTTACCAAATGAGAATTCCCAATATTCGATAAAAACGGATATAAGGATATCAGGGAAAGGGGGGCGAGAATTGCATATATGAGTTCGAGTATGGGGATGCCGCCCATTGTCATCATATCCCTAATTCATCCGTCATCTATAAAGTTTCGGCCATCTTTTCACTATTTTTTATTTCTCATAGTTAGGTTGCTACACAATATTCCAGACTCCAGAGTGTAAGAAATTAAATATAAGTATATAACTATTCCAAAGTATATAAATAATGAAACTTGATTCCACAATGTAAAGCATATAGCTGATTAAATAACCCTAAGAGTCATTTGGTGGAAGTTTGAACACAAATGTCACTGAATTTATCAAACGAAACATAATTTCAGGAATCCTAATATTAGTTTATGAAACCAAAGCCACTGTTTATGTTTGTGTGTGTAATGATGCTGACATGTTCCCAATGCCTCTTTTAAAAAATTTCGAAGTTTTTTATTAACAATGACAACTTTTTTTTAGCTTCGAGAAATATCTACTTATTAAAACGAAATGAAATGGGGCTAACATTTTAAAAGAATATGAAGAATGAAAAAGATGAAAAGCAGAAGAATACAAACGAAGAAGAAAACTCATGATGATTTGCTTCAATAATACACTAGCTAGAAATCATTTAAGCAGATTGAAATTTTTTTCTTTTACAAGAAAAACAGACACAAAGAATCATATAGACTGTATTTTTATAAAAGAATTCTTTGACAGTAATTATAACCTCTCACTAAGGGGTCGTCGACCCCTTCATCCACCCCTCATCCACCTCGACTCCATAGGGAGTAACTCGTCGACGGCTTCATCGACCAAACCATGTCGACCCATCGATGAATGTAGACGAGGAAGGCAGGAGCTAAAAAAAAAAAATTACTTTTTTTCAAAAAATTTTAAAAGTAATCCGTTACTTTTTTTTTTTTTGTTTTTTTTTTAACTTTTCATCTATATATACTACCCTTTCACATCTCATTCTTCACCACTCATTCCATTTTCTTCACAATTTGTTTCATTTTCTTCACACTCTCAACAAAATCTTTCACTCTCACTCCATCTCTAAATCATGTCAAACAACGAAAATCAAATTAACGACATTTGGAATGCCTTTCTTGAAAACCCGATGCCGGCTATGTCGTCAACTAACCAAGGCCAAACAAGCCATTCTTCAACCTCATCCAACCCGCCCCCAATGGGTCCTCCACCCCCTTGCCTCGTTAACCCATTTTCTCAACCGTATTACAATCAAATTAACTACAATCCAATTATGGGTCAAAATTGGTCCGAGTCTCAACGTTTGGCGTTAGCCCAAGCCCAAATGCAAGCTCAAATGGCGTTTGACTTTCACCAACAACAATACATACCAAGAACCTCACAACCGCCATTGATTATCAATGAAAATGTCCCCGACAAAGATAGTGTCGCGTCTGCCGATGATGAAGATGAAGATGAAGTTGTGGAGGTGGGTCGTGGGAAGAAACGCGCCACAAAAAAACCGAGAGAGAAAAGGAACTGGGAGAATGATGATACACTGTTGTTGGCACGGTGTTGGGTGCATTGGTCGCAGGACTCGGTGGTGGGTAATAGTCAGACGGAGGGTGTTTTTTGGAAAAAAGTGGTGGAGATGTTCAACAAAGAAACGGCATACGCACCACGTACCAAGAGCCAAATACATGGCAAATGGAACAAGATTAAAAAGGGTGTTAAGGAATTTGGTGCGGCGTTGAAGAAGGTTAGCGAGCACGGCCGACAAAGTGGGGCGGATGAGCGACAGGTGTCTGATGCGGCTGTGAAACTATACAAGAAACAAACAGGGGAGAAATTTTGGCATTACCAGAGTTGCTATGACCTTCTTAAAACCTTGTCCAACTTTTGGAATGAAAACGAGGCCACGGGTAGTCGACAAGCTCCGGCGGTAGATTTGACCGCCGATGATGTTCCATTAGGCGGGACCCCCATTCCCACTCCTACTCCCACCCCCACCCCGGCCCCATTTGAGGCCTTATTTGGGCCAGACCCCATTAGGCGACCACCGGGTCGTAACGTTAGTCGTAGGTTGTCTAGTTCATCCGATGCCACATCGGGTCGATCTTCGGGTTCTGAAACGGCTAAACAGATTAGTTCTTATCTTCAAGAACAAAAAGATGCTTTGCGACGGGCCGAGATTAGAGATGCCATGAAGTTTTTGGCGAAACCAATTCCTACGGGCTTGTCGGCAAACGACTTTGAAGCACATATGAGATATCGCCAATACTTGCAAGAGAACTTCGGTAGCTCGTTTTATGCACCGGCGGCAACGGCGCCACCGGCGGCTTCTAGCCACGACCCGGAGGAGGACGAGAACGACCAGACCGCCGACGACGAGTAGTTTATTTTTTAATATTTTTAAGTGTGTTATGTGTTTTATTTTTAGTTAATGTTTAATTGTAATTTTTTTTTATTTAGTTGTAATGTTTTATCATTAATAAAATTAAGTTTAGTTTTAATTTTGTGTAAATATAAAATAAAATAAATAAAAAGTGTGGAAGAGGTGTGGAAGAGGTGTGGAAGAGGGGTTATAGGGAGTGATTGTGGAAGAGGTGGAAGATGTGGATGAGGTGGGAGAGAGAAATGATGTGGCAGTGTGGAAGAGGTGTGGAAGAGGGAAGGATGAAGTTCCCTTAGGGAGAGGCCTAACATTTAACTGGTTACAAGTGCTATTTTATTAATTATCGCGTACCTTCATTTTTCAGAGATACCTCTCAAAAGGGGTAGACTAGTGACTCAATTGCTTTGAGTCGCCCAATTGAAAGGTGATTTAAGAAAATAAAGGTTGCAACAAAAAATGTATTTCTATGTGCATTAAAAAATAAAGGTTGAAAATGAATGTATATCATAATCATCATGAATAAAAAAAGATGATTTGTTGGAGTTATATAACGTAATAATTATATGAAACATTCGAAGAAAATGTAACCACATTTGTACATATCTTTGGTTAGATAATTTCACTTTGCAGTTCTCCTCAACTTAACGTAGATAAGAAAGAGGCCCGCCGGCCATTTTCCATATCAAAAATGTACTCTGCGGTACTAAATGGCGTACGTATTATATAGTCTTGTTTATTAAAAATTACTATCACTTTCTAAGAGTCGTACGTAGAAAAATGTAAAAATTTGTATGAATTATTCAACTTCACGTTTAAATGATCATTTTGGCATGCTTTCTACATAACTACCTACATACATTTATATTTAAGGTAAGGTTCAAGAACTATTCACATATGAATTGAATATAGGTAATTATAAATATGAATATATGTAATTATAAGTATAACTTGATAGTTTATATGTGAACGTATATATTCACATTTAAACATCAAGTTATAATATAGAAGTTCTCATGATTTTTTAAATTTAAATGGTTTTCACATTAACTTTTTTTATATATTTATTCATTTATATTTTGTTATGTAACTTCGAGGATTATTCATTTGCACATGAAAATTTGTGTGCAAATGAAGGATCAATTCCTAGCCATTGGATCTTTCCAATTAAATGGCTAGGATTAACTCTCTTTCTCCCCTTCTCACAAAATCGCGTTTCCGGCGACCACCACCACCACCGTCATCTCCGGCGACGGCGGTTCTAACCACCATCATCCCCGCTCAGACCTCCATCTCCAACCACCACTTCCACCATCATCTCCGACCACCACCACCATCTCTTCCGGCGACGGCGACGACCAGGGCGAAGCCCTATCCAACCACCACTATCTCTTGGATCGCCGCCCATAAAATTCATATCATTCCCATATGCGTCCGGTGACAACCAATTTAGAACGGATGAGGGCAACGCCCGTACCGTATCCACCGGAAAACGAACTGACGATCGCCGGAAATGTCGCCGGAGATGACGAAGGAAGAATATCGGAGAAGAAGATCGGAGAGGTCGCCGGAGATGTTGCCGGAAATGCCAAATTTCCTTTTGATCTTGATTTTTGATCCAAGGCTCAAATTCATCCCTTTGTTTGCAACCAGATTCATGTTTGCACATGAATACAACCCATGTAACTTCATGCCATTTTAATTTCTTAGTACATTATTATTGGAGAAATTACGACAAAATGTTCACGTTCTTTTATATACAGTTCTTATAACAATACGTCGAAACCTAGCATATTTTCGAACAAAAGTACACGCACTTTCATAAAAATTTCTTATATTCCGTATATATGAAACGCCTAACATATATATTTTTGAACAAATAAAAGTGTATATAAATTTATCATATATCTATTTTCCCAATACTTTCCTCACTTAATATCCAAACACATAAAAAAACTGAGACTGAACACCTAGAGATTTCTGCCCTAATAATCCAATCTAACGTACATTGATGCCCTACATACTAGAATAATTACTGCCACAAACACACACATGTGGGTGTGGTTGTGCGTGTTTTAGATATTGACCAAAGCCCTTGAAATGACAAAAAGCATATATAAAAAGCAAAAACAGATGCACTCCAGAAATCATTGGCATCGCGAATTTATTATTTCACTTTTAATACAATTTAATTCACATCTTTAAGAAAAAAAAACAATTACATTATAACATTCCTTATATGATATTGAAAAGAAATGATGCAAAAAATTAAGTTGAGCTTTAGATCAGATCTTGAAAATATATGCCACCATCTTCTAGGGTTTTCATCTTCTTTAGACATGTAGCCATCCCTAACGCGTCTTTGTTGATGATGGACTCAGGATTTAATTGGTCTTGTGCTTGAAATGGAGAGAAAGATTTACGCCTAAATGACAAGACTAGGGTTTACGGCTTATAGTAAATGACTCCTAAATGGAACAAATTAATTAAATGAAATGTAATTAACCCTTTATTAGTGTCTTTTGATCATTAATCGATGACAATAATAAATAGGGGAATAGCTCAGAAGGGATAGACAAGGAAGGAGAACATGAGTTGGGTGGGAACGAAGAAAAACCGTAGAAAGACCTTTCATGACCATATAGTGATATAAGATCCGAACAACAACATATTTTGAGGGGATGAAAGGTGTTGTTTGGTCTTACAAGGTCAAGAAAAGGTCTTACAAGGTCAAGAAAATCAGAATCACAAAAAGAAAAAAAAGACAACAAAAAAAAGCGAATTAGAAGCCTAATTCGAGAAAGAAAGACACATTAGAGTAAAAGCTCAGGTAAGGATAACACCGATTTCAAAACAAGCAAACAACCTTTGTCACCGCCGCCTCTAATTCGTCCACCTCCTTTATAGCCATTAAGGTGAACCCGATGGCGCCGCCACCATGATAGATAGCATTCATCGTATTTGAGATATCTTTTCTTCTTCCTATACATAGAGATGTATTTATTAGCATCAAAGAATAGTGTAGTAATTGGATAATTTGACAAATGCTATAAATTGAATTGAAGTAAGATTTTCTTACCTAGGAACGATGTTTGTTTCCTCTTACGCATTGAAAATCCTAGGGTGAGAAAGAGGGGATTTTATATTAGAGAGAAATATATGGGGAGGAGTTGAGTAGAACTATAGAGAGGGGGTATATATATAAAAAGGAAAAGATGAGGGAGGTTTGAAGTGTAAAGGCCATGACTATGTAAAATCTGACAATGACAGGTCCAAAAGGCCCAGGAAGAAAAGAATTTTCCAAAGGATCCTTTTCCCTTGGGTGGCCTATGTGACTATGTCAACTACATTGCGGCCCTCAATGGTCAACCAGCCCTAAATTACTTATGTTTTATGGTTGGGTTTTTTTTAATTAAACTATTACTCCCTCCGTCCCATTAATAGTGTCCACTTTTTAATTTTCAAAGTCCTTTCTTTACAACTTTGACCAAAAATATTTTTATTTGTATTGCGTAATACTTGATGAAAGTTATATGAATAGATAGAGGTTTAAATGTGTTTTCATTTGGTATAACTTTCGCCAAGTATTATATAATACAATAAAAAATATTTAAGGTCAAACTTAGAAAAAATAGACTTTGAATATTCAAAACTGGACACAATTAGTGGGACGGGGGAGTATGTTTTAGTTTTGGATTTGAACACTTAAGAGTTAACACTAGATCTTACGTAATTATTTTAGTTTTGGATTTAAAGTGTTTTTTAATTAAATTTTAAAATATTGGTTTTTACCTTGGCATTAATGTCATATAATTTATTTATTTCTAACGACAAACTTAAAGCGACATGTTAGCTACAACTGATAATTTTGAAAAGAAACTTGAAACGAAACCTGTTAAAATCGAAAACTTTGTTGGTGGCCGAAAGTAAAATGTTAGAAAGTTTGGTGGGAAAAGTGAAATCCATAAGTTTGGTGTCGAGGATACGATGACGAAAACTTTAGTTATAAAAGTGAATAGGGTCAAAACTATGGTGGTAAAAGTGAAACGGGTCAAAATTTACTTTTCATTTCATTGAATACTATATGTAGTAAAAGTAGAAACTTTGGTGTTAAGACTGAACAGAATGAAAAGGGTCAAAAATAGAACTGAAGTTCCTAGCAAATCTACTGATGCAGTGATTCAAGTTTCAAGCCTCTAACAAACTGTACTTTCTTCTTAAATTTCCTTACACTTTTACTTCAGTTCTTTGACCATTTGATCGATCAAGGCATGTATATATCTCTGAGCAGCTCCAGGTTATCTAATTACTATACTCTTGATACAATGAAAAACAACGAGTTCCCGAAATGCAAACAAATGATTAAGAGATAGCTAGATTGTAACAAATATTCCAAAATACTATAAACTCTGCCATTATACAGGTATTGACGAAGGAAATTTGTGCTCCTTCGCTTGATGTTGCAGTTGGTCCGTCTGAGCTTGGTCCAACGTGCTACCTGTGACAGAGAAAGCACACCGTTAGCCTCGTCAAAAGAGGAGGAAGGTTCCTCTTTTGACCAAGCTCGGGCGTGAGAATAAGTATAGGTTTTTCGTAAGGTATTTGATAATCGAGAGAGAGAGTGAGTAGTTGAGAATGTCATAAATGAGGATCTGAAGCCCTCTATTTATAGTACCCATATTGGATAATAGGGTGCTTCGACTTGAGGGTGGTTCATCACCCGGGTAATAGGCTGGCACTTACCTTATCATTCTTGTATTCGTTGGACAATAGCAAGTCCTTTTGTGAGCTGGTCTCCACTATACATTCCGATGAATTACTTTGGCTTGTTCGTTGATTCGTTCGTTTGTTGGTTCATCATGCTGGTTCATCTTATGGGTTGGTCCATCATGTTGGTCTATACACCTTCATGTCCCCCCAGTTTAGTATTATGTGTTTTAACTCATTATACTAAACTTTATCTACATATGTTTATTTTTAGTTTGTTTATTGGCGATTCCCCTCGGGTGCTTCGGATGTTTGCATCATCACGTTTTACGCCCTTATGAAAAATGTTTTTGTTTTGGTGTGATTGTTTGCAAAATGCTTTCAACATTGCTACATACTCTGATATTTTGTATGCACCCGTTTATTTATAATTTTTTTTTATTAGTTTTTACCCCTCCTTTATCTTTCACCATTTAACATCTTTGTGTATGGTCCAAAGGTCAATGGGCTTTCCTTGTTTTACCCACAAATGGGCCCCCAATAGTTTACTATCAAGGGTTTTATCTTTCCCCTATAAAAACCTCTATTTTCCCCTCATTTTGACCGTCCCTTTTTTACTCATAAAACACACTTTTTATTTGTACCTCTTGCTTCAGTCAGATGGCTTAGGGAGTGGATCTGCTCCAGTGGTTCGGTGTAGTGGTTCATCTCGTTACTCAGGTGTGTGCTTCCATACTTGATCTGTGCCTTTTCCCTTTTTGATTTGTGTATGATCCATACTTATTTACTTAACAATAGTAAGAGGGTTAAGTTGTATTTTGTTATTATAAATCATCTCCATAAGAGTAATTTTTTGAGGCAATAATATACTTCAAGAATTAACTTCAACTTTTGATTTTTCGCATTGCCTCGACTTGCTGCTTCGACCTGCTGCCTCGATTTGTCATTAACTATAACTTTTAATTTTTTGCCTTGTCTTGACCTGCTGCTTCGGCCTTCTACTTTGATTTGCCTTTATTGTTTGTTATAAAGTGTACTATTAAATCAGCTATTTCGTTCTCTTACTACTTCATTCTGCTTCGTGCTTGCACTTCTCGTGTCCTTTACATACAGTGTATGTGCACTCGTGATCAATTTAATTAGCTGCTTCCTCCTACTACTTCGACTTGTCTTTCTTGTTTGTTACGTATATATCGTGCACGCATGTATGCAGGAGATATTGAATAAAGTTGCTTCATACAGCACCACACGTGCTTTTCACAAGAGAAAAGTTTCTCTTTGAGACTAATAGATAGTATAAATACTTATATTATTAACTTGCTACTTGTTACTTACAAAATTCATTAGGTACGTATTGTGTAAAGAGGGGAAGTACCCTCTTTTTGTTTTGTTGATCCACTTGGAACAAGTTTTACTTATATATTGCTTCTTACAATTGCTTCAGAATGTATGTAGATATATGTTTGTTTTGATAAGAGTAAGGGTACGATAATGATTTGAGTATGTCTTCCCATGTTTTGCTTGTGGTTCATTCAGGTGATACATGCAGGTGGTTCGACGAGGTGAAGCAAGATGTCCAAAGATAACATGCGCTTAATGACTTCCATCCTTACCCGTGACACCCTTGACAAGTTTTGCGAAGAGTATGGTATTGATTCTTGTTATCACCCTACCATACCTGCTGCTGATGCGACAATCAAGAACCGCCCCTCGGTAAGATAGGCTTGTACACTCGTTCGTTTGAGTAGGCTGGGGCACGCATTCCTTTTACTCAATTTTTTCTTTCTGTTATTGAGTACTTTAAGGTACACATTAGCCAACTTGTACCTCTTGGGGTTATAAAAGTGATTAACTTTGAAGTAGTGTGTCGTGCTCTTGGTGGTTCCTACTCTCCCCTTGTTTCGGATGTTTTACAAGTTGGGGCGAGCCGGGAACTGGTTTACTATTGAAAGAAAGAAAACTTCGACACGCAATGGGGAGATAAGCCATTGTATCTTGGGCGCACCTTCTTGTCTACGGGACTGGAAGGATAGGTTTTTTTGGATTGATGCAAGTGTAGCTCCTATTAAGATGGAATGGCGGACCTCAACAAAGATGATTGAAAGTAGGCCAATGGATGGAACATATGATCCTATTTTGTATCGGAAACTGATAGATCATGCTACGATGGTTCGTCCCTATCCTGAGCCCATTCTTCTTTTGGGTGGGATTAGCCGTCGTTGGACACGACCAAAACGAGAACCCGTTATTTATTACTATGAAAGACGTAGGTTCCTCTTAACTTGTTATTGCTTCGTTCTTATTATTACTATCACTACCTTATATATACTTCTATGTTTTTTATTTTTATTTACTTTTTTTCTTTTCTTTTTAGCTATCTCCCTCGAAGCGTATGTAGAGCTTGAAGAAGATGACGAAGTTACTTTTGGCAGTAGATCCCTTGGTCCAGATGAACCTCCCTTGTTGGACCGAATTCCCAATGTTTTGGTTGCTCCATCCACAACGATCATCTCTTTCCTTCCTCCTACTACTTCAGTTCAGAAGAATGTGGCATCCACTGCTGCAGCAAAGAAGAAACGACCTGCTGCACCTCAAAACCTTCTTGTCAGCACTCCACCGCCTTCTAAGAAAAAGAAATTGAATGTTTTGGGTGGTAAAGAGGTTCAGAATCCTAAAAGGAAAGTTATTGTTGCCGATGATGAATCTTCTAACGAGGACGTACCATTGGTACTACCTGGTCGTTCTAAAGCTACTATCTTGGTTCCCCCAGGGTCACCCTCCTCTAAACCCGTTTCGGGGGCTACCAATCATTCTGATGGTGATCTTGCTAATGATGAGGATGAGGACAGAATGGACTGCCATGAGGAAAATGGTCTTTAAGTCAATGTTTATCATGATTCTTACCATGTCACTACTCCGGATCATAGTAATCATGAAGACGGTTCAGCTGAAGCCAATGTCAATGAGGATGAGCTAAAAGATGTTATGGAAAATGATGATGATACCGCATCCCCTGACGGGGATAGTGATGATGATAGTTTTGATGTTGAACCAGATGCTAAAGATGATATGGAAAGTAACTTTGTGAACGACAATGATACCACATCAGAGCCTTTGACTGAGGTTGATACTTCCACCTATAACGAAAGATATGACCCTAGGTGGTGTGCTAAATCTGGTTCGCTGTATGAAGATCCTTCTTTATGTAAAGATGTTGTGGATCGGTTCGCTACTCCTGCAGAAGTGAATCGCCTACTTCGTACTAATAACATGACACTTCAAGATGATGTGAATGTTCTTTTAGCTCAATTGAATGTTGTTGTTCCTGCTATGAGGCAACGTTGGGAATCTTCTATTAACTCTTGCAAACGAAAACAACTTCGTAGTCGTCAGCTTCGTTCTAGGGTCTTGGCTCAAGAGGAGAAAATAAAAGATCTAGAAAAGAATACCTCTTCCATTCGTGATGATCTCGTGGAGGAACTTGAGGCCGATAAATCGCGTTTGAAAAAGAAACTTAAAAGGGATAGATCTAAACTCCGTGATATTACTTCTAATCCATCTTCTGAAGTTGATGCATCTTCGTCTGTCTTTGTTGGAAAACTTCAAAAGGATCTTGATGATGCTCGTTCTGAGCTAGCTAGGAAGGAGAAAGGATGGGAGTTGGAACGTGAAAAGTCGAATGCCTTGATTCATGAGCTCGGAGAAAACTTCAAGCGAAGTCTTGGATCAGAGCTCCATACGTGGAAGAGAAGCAAACACGATAGTGCAAGAAGATGGACCAAGTTGGATGACACCAATAGAAGAATATTTACTCAATAACAAGCTGCCGCAAGATAGGGATCAAGCAAGGAAGATCCGGATGAAAGCGCCGATGTATGTTATGCAAGGCAACGTGTTATATCGCAAAAGTTATTTGGGTCCGCTGCTTAGATGTGTTGGTCCAATCCAAGCAAACTATGTGATTAGAGAGGTACATATGGGCTCCTGCGGGCTACATGCCGGGCCACGATCTGTGGTGGCAAAGATAGAGAATCTAGGCTACTACTGGCCAAGTATGTA
>CM067175.1:88273809-88335827 GCA_034093135.1 Erigeron breviscapus | reverse complement strand
GTGGATGGAGCTACTTAATGATTACGATTGCGAAATTAAGTACCACCCAGGAAAGGCAAATGTTGTTGCTGACGCCCTTAGTAGGAAGGTGAGCACTAGGGTGTCGAAGACAAGAATTTATCACTTACAGGTGAAAATGTCTCTAAGGGACAGGTTCTTAGAAGATCAAGCAAAAGCTTTTGAAGGGAAGAACATTGAAGAAGAGGCATTGAGTGGAGTAGAAACAAGGTTCGATAGGGATGATGAAGGCATCTTGTATTTCAAGGGAAGAGCTTGGGTCCCAAATATCAACGGGCTGAGAGAGGTGCTAATGAATGAAGCTCATAATTCAAAATACTCGATTCATCCAGGAGCGGACAAGATGTACCAAGGTCTAAAAAGGGATTTTTGGTGGCCTGGGATGAAAGGTGATGTAGCACTATATGTGAGCCGATGCATGACTTGTGCGATGGTTAAAGCTGAGCACCAAAAGCCAGCTGGACTTTTAAAGCAGCCAGAAATACCCGAGTGGAAGTGGGAGAAAATAGCAATGGACCTAGTAACGAAATTGCCTCGGACAAAGAAAGGTCATGATGCTATATGGGTGATTGTTGATCGTCTTACGAAATCAGCCCATTTCATCCCCATCAAAGAAGACTGGAACACTGAACGTTTAGCACGTTTGTACGTTGAAAAGATTGTGACATTGCATGGTGTACCTCTGTTCATAATATCCGATAGGGATGGTAGATTTACCTCACGTTTCTGGGGTCTTGTACAAGAAGCATTGGGCACTACGTTAGCATTAAGCACGGCTTACCACCCACAGACGGATGGGCAAAGTGAGCGTACAATACAAACATTGGAGGATATGCTAAGAGCTTGCGCATTAGAATTTAGTGGAAGTTGGGATGAACACTTGCCATACGCGGAATTTACTTACAACAATAGTTATCACTCTAGCATACAATGCGCGCCGTTTGAAGCTCTTTACGGGCGTAAATGTAGATCACCCATGTGTTGGGTAGAAGCGGGCGAGAGAAGCCTAGCTACCGTTGACTTCATCCAAGAGACAACGGACAAAGTGGCGATCATTAAAGAAAAGCTTAAAGCCGCGAGAGATCGGCAAAAGAGTTATGCGGATAAAAGGAGAAAGCCCCTAGAATTTGAGGTTGGCGACAAAGTACTATTAAAGGTGTCGCCATGGAAGGGAACCGTAAGGTTCGGCAAAAGAGGAAAGCTGAGCCCCCGATACATTGGGCCATTTGAAATTATTGCTAGAATAGGCCCCGTAGCCTATAAGTTGAAATTACCCCAAGAATTGGGAGATGTTCATGACACATTTCATGTGTCAAACTTGAAGAAATGTGTGGCGGATGATTCGAAGGTAGTCCCACTGGAAGAACTACGTGTGGAGGATAAGGCTCCAATTTCGTGAGGAGCCAATAGAAGTTCTCGATCGCGATGAGAAACGCCTAAAGAGAAGCAAGATCCCTATTGTTAAAGTTAGATGGGATACGAAACGCGGACCAGAGTTTACATGGGAGCGCGAGGACTTTATACGCGAGAAATATCCGCACTTACTCTAAGCAAATTCAAATTCCGAGACGGAATTCTTCTAAGGGGGTAAGGATGTAACAACCCTACTTTTTTAAATATCATATATGAGCTAGTTATGTTGCCTATGATCTCGCAAGCCATAGTTATACTTAAAGCTAGTAGATAATGCCCTAAATTAGCAATCTAAAGCTATTGTTCAATTCTAAATAGGAATTATAAAGTACCATTTAACAAAAAATTATTTATGATCAATCAGATTATCTAAACAATAATGTAAGTCTCACAAGTTGAGATAACCATCAAAAATCCTTACGAAGGTCCAACAATTTGATCATTTAGCTAATCTAAGTAAAATTTGGTCACGAAAATAAAATTTCTAATTCAAAACATGTTATAAGTTCTTTTGCGCATAAAAGCGTTTAAATCATAATAAGTATATATATATACATACATATATGCTTAAAATAAATACAAGTTTATAATCAAAGGCTTATGTAACATATTAGAAACACAAAAATGTATACATACAAGCATATATACATATGCACATATTAGAACAAACATCAACTTATAACTACAAACTAACACATTTAACCTTACAAAATATATATACACTTACACCTAACATACATACACATTATATACAACATTTTTATAAAAAAAAAAAAATACAAAAACCCTTCCCCATGCCCTAATGAGGCCGCCCCCCCCTTTTACACCATACACATGCCATTTCAAACTTCACACTCTTCATTTCTCCCTTGAAACTCACACACACACTTACACTTCTTACACTCTTCTTTTCTCTCTCAAGAAAACTCTTCCTTTCTCTCTTCTTCTCTTTAGTTTCGGCCACATCAAGAACAAGGGAAAACACCATCAAAAATCAAATTAACACTTACTAATAATAAGGGTTTTAAGTTAGATTAATAAAGGGTTAATACAAGCAAGGTTCAAGGGTTGTTCTAGGCTTAGATTCAAGGTGTTATTGGGGTTTGAAGGCCACGAAAATCTTCCCTATTACATCATCCAAAATCAAGTTCAAGAGGGTATAATCTTCATCCTTTTTACTAGATCTAATCTCGTTTTTGTTTATATTCAAAGGTTTTATCAAAAACTCATACTTTCTTCTTGTTTTCTTTGTAATATACACTTAATGAGGGCAAAGTTGATAGGATCTTTCTTTCCATGCTCATGCATGTCGAATCTAATAAGAAAGATCCAAGGATTCAACAAGTTTAAGACCCAAAAGTGTGGTTATAGATTCGTAGCTTTTAAAGTGACTTTCTTGTTGATAGATCTATATGTTTTTGTATATTTTTGAAGAGTATATTCTGAGATTTTTCATATAAAAGATGTTTTTGTATTGAGGAAAGTTAGATCTATAAAAGTTGATAGTAAAAAGTGTTGATTCGAATGCATATATGCTAGATTTAAGAAAGTTGGATCTTTTGTTGGATTATGAGATGGATATGGACTTGTTATAAGTGAAAAATATGTTAATATAAATATTATTATTAAAATAAATGGAAAATACACAAATAAAAGTATAAATCATGAAATTATAAATTAAGAAGCTTATATATCAGAAGATAATTCAAATGAAATCATTCATAATTTATAAATACAATTATGACACTTAAAAGTATTTTTAAGGATTTATTTAGCAAATAAATCAATAAAGTGAATAAATAAATAATTAAATATTATTATTAAAATAAATGGAAAATACACAAATAAAAGTATAAATCATGAAATTATAAATTAAGAAGCTTATATATCAGAAGATAATTCAAATGAAATCATTCATAATTTATAAATACAATTATGACACTTAAAAGTATTTTTAAGGATTTATTTAGCAAATAAATCAATAAAGTGAATAAATAATTAATTAAATATTATTATTAAAATAAATGGAAAATACACAAATAAAAGTATAAATCATGAAATTATAAATTAAGAAGCTTATATATCAGAAGATAATTCAAATGAAATCATTCATAATTTATAAATACAATTATGACACTTAAAAGTATTTTTAAGGATTTATTTAGCAAATAAATCAATAAAGTGAATAAATAAATAATTAAATATTATTATTAAAATAAATGGAAAATACACAAATAAAAGTATAAATCATGAAATTATAAATTAAGAAGCTTATATATCAGAAGATAATTCAAATGAAATCATTCATAATTTATAAATACAATTATGACACTTAAAAGTATTTTTAAGGATTTATTTAGCAAATAAATCAATAAAGTGAATAAATAAATAATTAAATATTATTATTAAAATAAATGGAAAATACACAAATAAAAGTATAAATCATGAAATTATAAATTAAGAAGCTTATATATCAGAAGATAATTCAAATGAAATCATTCATAATTTATAAATACAATTATGACACTTAAAAGTATTTTTAAGGATTTATTTAGCAAATAAATCAATAAAGTGAATAAATAATTAATTAAATATTATTATTAAAATAAATGGAAAATACACAAATAAAAGTATAAATCATGAAATTATAAATTAAGAAGCTTATATATCAGAAGATAATTCAAATGAAATCATTCATAATTTATAAATACAATTATGACACTTAAAAGTATTTTTAAGGATTTATTTAGCAAATAAATCAATAAAGTGAATAAATAAATAATTAAATATTATTATTAAAATAAATGGAAAATACACAAATAAAAGTATAAATCATGAAATTATAAATTAAGAAGCTTATATATCAGAAGATAATTCAAATGAAATCATTCATAATTTATAAATACAATTATGACACTTAAAAGTATTTTTAAGGATTTATTTAGCAAATAAATCAATAAAGTGAATAAATAAATAATTAAATATTATTATTAAAATAAATGGAAAATACACAAATAAAAGTATAAATCATGAAATTATAAATTAAGAAGCTTATATATCAGAAGATAATTCAAATGAAATCATTCATAATTTATAAATACAATTATGACACTTAAAAGTATTTTTAAGGATTTATTTAGCAAATAAATCAATAAAGTGAATAAATAAATAATTAAGTAAAAACAATTAATTAAATATTATTATTAAAATAAATGGAAAATACACAAATAAAAGTATAAATCATGAAATTATAAATTAAGAAGCTTATATATCAGAAGATAATTCAAATGAAATCATTCATAATTTATAAATACAATTATGACACTTAAAAGTATTTTTAAGGATTTATTTAGCAAATAAATCAATAAAGTGAATAAATAAATAATTAAATATTATTATTAAAATAAATGGAAAATACACAAATAAAAGTATAAATCATGAAATTATAAATTAAGAAGCTTATATATCAGAAGATAATTCAAATGAAATCATTCATAATTTATAAATACAATTATGACACTTAAAAGTATTTTTAAGGATTTATTTAGCAAATAAATCAATAAAGTGAATAAATAAATAATTAAATATTATTATTAAAATAAATGGAAAATACACAAATAAAAGTATAAATCATGAAATTATAAATTAAGAAGCTTATATATCAGAAGATAATTCAAATGAAATCATTCATAATTTATAAATACAATTATGACACTTAAAAGTATTTTTAAGGATTTATTTAGCAAATAAATCAATAAAGTGAATAAATAAATAATTAAATATTATTATTAAAATAAATGGAAAATACACAAATAAAAGTATAAATCATGAAATTATAAATTAAGAAGCTTATATATCAGAAGATAATTCAAATGAAATCATTCATAATTTATAAATACAATTATGACACTTAAAAGTATTTTTAAGGATTTATTTAGCAAATAAATCAATAAAGTGAATAAATAAATAATTAAATATTATTAAATTAAATATATATTTACAAATCAGAAAATATACATAAAATATTTATATTATAAGACCACTAATGTCAAATATTATTACCAAGCAAAGTGTGCAATGGAAATCATATAAATCCAAGCCAAACTACCGAAATTCCAATAAACGTACAAAAACGTATAATGAGAAAACGACTCTTACCACCAACTCCCTTATACCCAAACAATAAGAACATCATAATGCACTTAAATTCCATAATCTAATAACAACCAAAGATGGGCAAGTCTACTAGTATACATCTCATGATCTAGCTCACTAGTTCATGTCACGCGAACTTACGCCGCGAATATATACGTTATGGTTTAGGCTTGCTTGAGGCGCAACAAATCTAAGCGGAGGAATCACGTTTGATCAGCCCCTATTCACTCTCTAATCAAGTGAGTCATAGCCCCCTTTCAAACTCTTTTATATGTTTTACTTGCGGGGTGAAAAGCATGATTAATTAAAATGACTTTCTCTTATGAAATGATTCTTTGAAATAATGATAATGATATGGAATTATATTGTATGTTCAACGTGTTATATGTTATATGATGAGCTTGAGTACTGTCAAACGGTGGTCCCCTGTACACTACTATTAACTCATTTGAGGCCTGTAGTTAGAGGGTTGCGCAACTAGGACTTGTCCCCTCATCCACTATTATAGGTAACGGTGGGATGTTTGGTCTGCCTTGGTGGCCACCTTCATCGCCAGTCTGGCCTCGCGGTGCTCTAACTACTATATATTTATGGGCGTCTCCATGGCACGACCCTTGGTTATCTTTATGCACGTGATTGACAGCATGTGCTTATCATTATCTTATCATTTGGGACATTATATATTGATTATTGGGACATAACCGGTCTTAGTAGTGGCTCAAGCATATACTCATCGAATTATGTCATGGTAGTCTTACCATTGACCCAGAGGTATTGATATTATATTATAAGACCACTAATGTCAAATATTATTACCAAGCAAAGTGTGCAATGGAAATCATATAAATCCAAGCCAAACTACCGAAATTCCAATAAACGTACAAAAACGTATAATGAGAAAACGACTCTTACCACCAACTCCCTTATACCCAAACAATAAGAACATCATAATGCACTTAAATTCCATAATCTAATAACAACCAAAGATGGGCAAGTCTACTAGTATACATCTCATGATCTAGCTCACTAGTTCATGTCACGCGAACTTACGCCGCGAATATATACGTTATGGTTTAGGCTTGCTTGAGGCGCAACAAATCTAAGCGGAGGAATCACGTTTGATCAGCCCCTATTCACTCTCTAATCAAGTGAGTCATAGCCCCCTTTCAAACTCTTTTATATGTTTTACTTGCGGGGTGAAAAGCATGATTAATTAAAATGACTTTCTCTTATGAAATGATTCTTTGAAATAATGATAATGATATGGAAATTATATTGTATGTTCAACGTGTTATATGTTATATGATGAGCTTGAGTACTGTCAAACGGTGGTCCCCTGTACACTACTATTAACTCATTTGAGGCCTGTAGTTAGAGGGTTGCGCAACTAGGACTTGTCCCCTCATCCACTATTATAGGTAACGGTGGGATGTTTGGTCTGCCTTGGTGGCCACCTTCATCGCCAGTCTGGCCTCGCGGTGCTCTAACTACTATATATTTATGGGCGTCTCCATGGCACGACCCTTGGTTATCTTTATGCACGTGATTGACAGCATGTGCTTATCATTATCTTATCATTTGGGACATTATATATTGATTATTGGGACATAACCGGTCTTAGTAGTGGCTCAAGCATATACTCATCGAATTATGTCATGGTAGTCTTACCATTGACCCAGAGGTATTGATATTATATTATGGATGGAAATTATTGATTGAACATACGGTTTGGGTGTGGACAGTATGATGAAATTCTTGGAAATTTATGACTTATTCCTTACTGAATTGGATTAAATATATGTGTGTTGTTAGCATAATCCTATGAACTCACTCAACTCTCGTAGTTGACACTTTTTCTCATGCTTTTCAGGTCTAGGGCAATAAGTTAGCTTTTGGACCGCTTCATGGATGATGTGTTTACTTGTTGTATGTGGACTAGTAACGCAAACATTTGATCTTTTGGTTATGAATTTGGTTATGTAATGATTATTAAACGTCAACTTGAACTTGTTACCTTTTTAATTTGAATGGCATTTGAAACTTTATGTTGATGTTTATTACTTAAATCTTTTGTACCATGTCGTTCTGTGGCATCTCGTGTTTCCGCTATAGTCGGGGTGTTACAGAAAAATGGTATCAGAGATCAAGGTTATAGAGAATTTTTGCTATAACCTACGTATTTTCAAAAAAAAAAAACGAGTCGAATATTTCTTAAACAGTTGAGTCGATCATAAAGTATTCTCGTTTTACTTATGCATAGCCTGATCAACTATGCCTAACTAAAAATTTAATATGGAATGATCGAAATGATTGTATAAGGGATATTCAAAATGAGTCTTTTGAAAATAAGCTTTAAAAACGATTCTTGGTGCAAAAGATACATAACCAAATCCAATGTTTGCATTACCTATTAGAACCCTTAGTTGATACCCCCACTTGGCTAGCATTACTTTGTCCATTTAGGTGTAATACATGAGAGCTATGCACAAGTTGAATTCTAGTCATTACTTTAATTATAAATGGTTATGTCGGTCGTGCAAGTTGAGTTGGTCGTCGGTTGTGAATAGTCATGTCGTTGTTCGGTTGTTAAGCTTGTGAGTCGTTGGTCGAGTTGATTGGTTGCTTGTCAAATGGTTAAGGTCGTCTCATGGTCCGTCGAGTCGTCTTGCTGTCCGTAAGTTGCCATATGGGTCGTCAAAGGTCAAGTCGGTCGTCCATGGTCGTCTAAGCGTCGAGTCAAGTCGTCATCTCACGCCTTTGTGAAACTTGTGTAGGAACAACATGTCACGAGCAAGTGGAGCTTCCGGATCAGCCCCTAGACCGAGAAACTTGTACGGATTCGTGGACTACTTGGAAGAGGAAGGAAGGAGGCGCCTAGAGCAGGAGCAACCTCCCCAACCACTCCATGAAGAAGAGGAAGAAGAGACCGATCCAAGTGAAGGCCCATCGGAGGATGACAATGCTAGAAGTATTGCCCCTAGCCAATCTGAACGCCGCTCACCCTCGCCACCACCATCACCACCTGCCCCTAGAGCACCTACTCCGCCGAGGCAAGATGCACCTATGAACCTAAGCGATGGGCGATTTCCAGCCCAAGACCCCTACTTTCAGCCGCGTCTTCCTCGTGATCATCCCTGGTACCATCTTGGACATAGGCGTCAAGGAGAGGAGCCACACCGCCCAGTCTATGGAGTACCCCCTCCACCTCCCATTGGTATGACTCGTGAAGAAAGGGAGAGGGTGTGGGGAATAGCTAACGGATTAAGGGATGCTAGAGTAAGGGTGAGGACTCAAGAGGTGATGATGGAAAGGGCCTTAGGAGTTATGGATCGAACAGGAGATTATGCGAGCTTGGCGATATCAGAAGTTCGACGAGTCAATGAAGTGATATTCATTATGGGATGTGTGCTTACAGCTTTTTGCACTCTCGTAATAGCTCTCATGCTTAGGAAGTAAACCTAAGAGTTACTTTATTTATGAACTTATTTGATGTATGAACGTTTGTACTTTGTTTCACTTTCTTGAACTTTCTATCTTTTGTGTGACGATGATCACCTAGTATTTGGCATGTAGCAATTTTGTGAACTCATATTGAATGATATGTATGTAAGCTTGATGCCTCCCTATGGTTACATAATGTTCTATCCTTGTTGTGATAAAGTTATCTCGATTATAAAAGTTATAGTTACAGCAGGAAATCAGTTCTGACCACTTTTAGTAGAACGGCCATATCTGGAGTTCTATTTCGTCTTTTGACCTGATTCCAATTGGAGGTGAAACTTAACTCATAGGGCTACGTTTCATATTTTATGAGTTTTTCCCAGATCGTCCATCTTAAGCCACTTTTACGCGCTCCAAGTTCGTACACAGATTCTGTACTTCTCTTAATTAACCTAGAAAGCATGGTTGATTAATTTTAGAAATTTCCTAACCATTTATTTACTCATAATGACAAGTGAGCCGTAATTATAAAAAGGAATATGAGTCGGGATATACGTATACATATGTGTGCAAACGAACCCTCTATGCACTAAATAACTTTAGATATACTCGTGTGAGATCAAGAAGTCGTGAGTCGAGTTTATATAGTATAATTCAATAAACGAATAACTAAACTATATTATCCTTTGTAGAGACATGGCACCACGAAGGACCGGCGGAGAAACGAGTGAAGAGGCCCAGCGAAGAGCCGAGTTAGCCGAGCTTATCTCTCAACAGATCAATGCCGCCATGCCGAACATTGCCACCCAAATAGCGGAGAATGTAACCGCTACACTCAACACGGCTAGAAGACAAGATGGAGGAGAGAATGCTATTGACAGGAATGCCTACAAGGCTTTCACGTCTTGCAATCCCAAGGAGTTTCATGGGACGGAAGGTCCTGTTGCATTGCTTACTTGGTTCCAAAGCATGGAAGCCAACTTGAACATCATTACCTGTGCGCCGGCTGACCGTGTGAAGTTTGCTGCTAGTAAGCTTCAGGGAAGAGCTCTTACTTGGTGGAATCTTCAAGCGACTACTAGAGGTCCTGCAGCAGTCAATGCTTTGACTTGGGAGCAGTTTAAAGATGAGTTGAAGCGTGAGTATTGTCCACGAGAAGAGGTACAAAAACTAGAGATGGAATTCTGGAACCACGCCATGAGAGGACTGGAATTGGAGGCCTATGTGATCCGCTTTCATGAGTTGAGCGTGTTGGTGCCAGAGATGGTGACCCCTGTGGCTAAGAAGGTGGAGAGATTTATCTATGGGTTGGCACCGGAAGTTAGGTTGATGGTCACTGCAGCAAGTCCTACCACTCTGGAGCAGGCTATAAGCTTGGCAACCAGGCTAGTGAACGATTTGGTTAGGCGTGGGAAGTATACAAGAGGTGAATCAAGTTCGAGACAAGGTGGAGGAAATCGGTTTGGCGATCGAAAAGGGAATGGACCGGATAAGAGGCAAAAGATTGTGAGAAACTATGGGGTTGTGGATGCTAACCCCAATCCATATCGTGGCATGCCCCCAAGGTGCAACCGATGTGGTTATAGTCACTTGGGTGAATGCAAGCGTTGCACAACTTGCAACCGCATGGGTCACCTTGCTACCCACTGCCGAAGCGGACCAAGGAATGAAGGACAACGAGGAGGATGTCACGAATGTGGAAGTACAGATCATTGGAGAAATGCTTGTCCTAGGTTGAGAAGAGCGCAAGGCAACCGTGGGAATGGAAATGGTAACCATGGTAACCGTGGTAACTTTAGGAATGTTGGAAATCGCGGGAACCAAGCAAACCGAGGAAACAATGGAAATCAAGTCAATCGAGGAAATGTTGGGAATCAAGCTAATATTGGGAATCAAGGCAACAACGTTAACCAAGGAAATCGTGGCAATCAAGGAGGTCAAGCCCGAGGAAGGGTGTATGCCATGGGAGCGAATGAGGCACGTGATGACCCTAATGTCATCGTAGGTACGTTTCCAATAAATAATGTTTATGCATCTATGTTGTTTGATTCTGGAGCTGAAAGAAGTTTTATTTCCTTTGAATTTAAAGAATTGATTGATAAGAAACCTAGTGAACTGGAGGAAACTTATTATGTTGAATATGCTAATGGAAACGAGTATAAGGCTAAGGAAATTATTGCTGATTGTAAGTTAACTTTAGATGAGAAGGACTATAGTATAGACTTGATTCCCATAGAAATAGGAAGTTTTGATGTGATAGTAGGAATGGATTGGTTGTCGAAAATGCGTGCTGAAATACTTTGCCATGAAAGGATCATTAAGATTCCCTTAGATAGCGGTGAGGTGCTAATAGTTCAAGGCCATAAGGCGGGAGTCCAACCTAAGTTGGTGTCGTCCATGAAGGTGAGGAAGTACCTACGGAAGGAATATCACACATACTTGGCACAAGTAGTGGATAAGCGAGTGAAAGATAAGGACCCTCTCAAGGTAGCTGTGGTTAGAGATTTTCTAGATGTGTTTCCGGACGAACTACCTGGACTTCCCCCAGCGAGACAAGTAGAGTTTACTATCGATTTGGTTCCCGGGGCAGCCCCCGTGGCTAAAGCACCGTACAGGCTAGCGCCCTCAGAAATGCGAGAACTCTCGGAGCAATTGCAAGAATTGCTTGATAAAGGTTTAATCCAACCTAGTTCTTCACCCTGGGGTGCGCCGATTCTCTTTGTCAAGAAGAAGGATGGATCTTTGAGAATGTGCATCGACTATAGAGAGTTGAATAAATTGACGATCAAGAATAGGTACCCGTTGCCGCGAATAGACGATTTGTTCGACCAACTGCAAGGAGCGTCGCATTTCTCGAAAATTGACCTTAGGTCCGGCTATCATCAGTTGAGGGTACGAGGAGAAGATGTACCTAAAACGGCTTTCAGAACTCGCTATGGGCACTATGAGTTCCTAGTGATGCCCTTTGGTCTCACAAATGCACCAGCCGTTTTCATGGACCTAATGAATAGGATCTGCAGGCCATACTTGGATAAGTTCGTCATAGTGTTCATCGATGACATTCTGATATACTCTAGAAGCAAGGAGGAGCACGAGAAGCACCTGAGGATAATCTTGCAGCTACTTAGGGACGAGAAGCTATATGCGAAGTTTTCTAAGTGTGAATTTTGGCTCCGACAAGTCCAATTTCTGGGACACGTTGTGAACGAGGAAGGGATTCATGTAGATCCGTCTAAGATAGAGGCAATCAAGAAATGGGAGACACCCAAGACACCAACGGAAGTGCGTAGCTTCCTAGGCTTGGCGGGTTATTATAGGAGGTTCATTCAGGGATTTTCTAAGATTGCGGTACCTTTAACCCAATTAACCCAAAAGGCAAGAGAGTTCGAATGGGGTGAAGAACAAGAGCAGGCGTTTCAAACGCTTAAGGACATGTTGTGTGAAGCACCAATACTAGCGTTGCCGGATGGAATGGAAGGATTTGTAGTATATTGTGATGCGTCGAATAAAGGGCTAGGGTGCGTACTAATGCAAAGAGACAAGGTTATTGCGTACGCATCCAGGCAATTAAAGCCACATGAGAAGAATTATTCAACACACGATTTGGAGCTAGGAGCCGTAGTGTTTGCCTTGAAGATATGGCGACATTATCTTTATGGAACCAAGTGCACCATATTTACTGATCACAAGAGCTTACAACACATCTTCGATCAGAAGATGTTAAACATGAGGCAAAGAAGGTGGATGGAGCTACTTAATGATTACGATTGCGAAATTAAGTACCACCCAGGAAAGGCAAATGTTGTTGCTGACGCCCTTAGTAGGAAGGTGAGCACTAGGGTGTCGAAGACAAGAATTTATCACTTACAGGTGAAAATGTCTCTAAGGGACAGATTCTTAGAAGATCAAGCAAAAGCTTTTGAAGGGAAGAACATTGAAGAAGAGGCATTGAGTGGAGTAGAAACAAGGTTCGATAGGGATGGTAGATTTACCTCACGTTTCTGGGGTCTTGTACAAGAAGCATTGGGCACTACGTTAGCATTAAGCACGGCTTACCACCCACAGACGGATGGGCAAAGTGAGCGTACAATACAAACATTGGAGGATATGCTAAGAGCTTGCGCATTAGAATTTAGTGGAAGTTGGGATGAACACTTGCCATACGCGGAATTTACTTACAACAATAGTTATCACTCTAGCATACAATGCGCGCCGTTTGAAGCTCTTTACGGGCGTAAATGTAGATCACCCATGTGTTGGGTAGAAGCGGGCGAGAGAAGCCTAGCTACCGTTGACTTCATCCAAGAGACAACGGACAAAGTGGCAATCATTAAAGAAAAGCTTAAAGCCGCGAGAGATCGGCAAAAGAGTTATGCGGATAAAAGGAGGAAGCCCCTAGAATTTGAGGTTGGCGACAAAGTACTATTAAAGGTGTCGCCATGGAAGGGAACCGTAAGGTTCGGCAAAAGAGGAAAGCTGAGCCCCCGATACATTGGGCCATTTGAAATTATTGCTAGAATAGGCCCCGTAGCCTATAAGTTGAAATTACCCCAAGAATTGGGAGATGTTCATGACACATTTCATGTGTCAAACTTGAAGAAATGTGTGGCGGATGATTCGAAGGTAGTCCCACTGGAAGAACTACGTGTGGAGGATAGGCTCCAATTTCGTGAGGAGCCAATAGAAGTTCTCGATCGCGATGAGAAACGCCTAAAGAGGAGCAAGATCCCTATTGTTAAAGTTAGATGGGATACGAAACGCGGACCAGAGTTTACATGGGAGCGCGAGGACTTTATACGCGAGAAATATCCGCACTTACTCCCTAAGCAAATTCAAATTCCGAGACGGAATTCTTCTAAGGGGGTAAGGATGTAACAACCCTACTTTTTTAAATATCATATATGAGCTAGTTATGTTGCCTATGATCTCGCAAGCCATAGTTATACTTAAAGCTAGTAGATAATGCCCTAAATTAGCAATCTAAAGCTATTGTTCAATTCTAAATAGGAATTATAAAGTACCATTTAACAAAAAAATTTATTTATGATCAATCAGATTATCTAAACAATAATGTAAGTCTCACAAGTTGAGATAACCATCAAAAATCCTTACGAAGGTCCAACAATTTGATCATTTAGCTAATCTAAGTAAAATTTGGTCACGAAAATAAAATTTCTAATTCAAAACATGTTATAAGTTCTTTTGCGCATAAAAGCGTTTAAATCATAATAAGTATATATATATACATACATATATGCTTAAAATAAATACAAGTTTATAATCAAAGGCTTATGTAACATATTAGAAACACAAAAATGTATACATACAAGCATATATACATATGCACATATTAGAACAAACATCAACTTATAACTACAAACTAACACATTTAACCTTACAAAATATATATACACTTACACCTAACATACATACACATTATATACAACATTTTTATAAAAAAAAAAAAAATACAAAAACCCTTCCCCATGCCCTAATGAGGCCGGCCCCCCCCCCCACCCCCCCCCCCCCCCCCCCCCCCCCCCCCCCCCCCCCCCCCCCCCCCCCCCCCCCCCCCCCCCCCCCCCCCCCCCCCCCCCCCCCCCCCCCCCCCCCCCCCCCCCCCCCCCCCCCCCCCCCCCCCCCCCCCCCCCCCCCCCCCCCCCCCCCCCCCCCCCCCCCCCCCCCCCCCCCCCCCCCCCCCCCCCCCCCCCCCCCCCCCCCCCCCCCCCCCCCCCCCCCCCCCCCCCCCCCCCCCCCCCCCCCCCCCCCCCCCCCCCCCCCCCCCCCCCCCCCCCCCCCCCCCCCCCCCCCCCCCCCCCCCCCCCCCCCCCCCCCCCCCCCCCCCCCCCCCCCCCCCCCCCCCCCCCCCCCCCCCCCCCCCCCCCCCCCCCCCCCCCCCCCCCCCCCCCCCCCCCCCCCCCCCCCCCCCCCCCCCCCCCCCCCCCCCCCCCCCCCCCCCCCCCCCCCCCCCCCCCCCCCCCCCCCCCCCCCCCCCCCCCCCCCCCCCCCCCCCCCCCCCCCCCCCCCCCCCCCCCCCCCCCCCCCCCCCCCCCCCCCCCCCCCCCCCCCCCCCCCCCCCCCCCCCCCCCCCCCCCCCCCCCCCCCCCCCCCCCCCCCCCCCCCCCCCCCCCCCCCCCCCCCCCCCCCCCCCCCCCCCCCCCCCCCCCCCCCCCCCCCCCCCCCCCCCTTCCCCCCCCCCCCCCCTTTTACACCATACACATGCCATTTCAAACTTCACACTCTTCATTTCTCCCTTGAAACTCACACACACACTTACACTTCTTACACTCTTCTTTTCTCTCTCAAGAAAACTCTTCCTTTCTCTCTTCTTCTCTTTAGTTTCGGCCACATCAAGAACAAGGGAAAACACCATCAAAAATCCTTACGAAGGTCCAACAATTTGATCATTTAGCTAATCTAAGTAAAATTTGGTCACGAAAATAAAATTTCTAATTCAAAACATGTTAAAATAAGCTAGAAATCACAAACCGAAAACACGCAAAAATGCATTTTGAGCACACACATGCACCATAATCTTATGACCAAGAAAATATGATAAACCTACTGGAAAAATGTTGAAATAAAAGCACAAAACTCAGATCTATTGGTCCATGACAACAATAAGCTCAAAAACCACCTTTTCGGGTCAAATAATCACTAACCGAAAGCACTAAATTGCACATATCACACCACCACCACTCTCACGATTTTGGACACCAAAATATGATGAACTTTCTGGAAATAATGAAACAAGAATGAAAATCCATTTTGAAGCACTTTAATTGCTTAAGAAATGAGGCTAAAATCACTATTTCGGTAAACGATTTTTAATCATAAAACCCTCAAAATGAGCAAGACACAAGAGAGGTTGAATTGATATGATTTTGTATGAATAAAAGTTGCCTAAAAGGCCTGATATTTTAGACCAAAATGTTTGGTGATGATTTCTAAGAATTTCCATGAATTATTGAATTTAAATGGTAATTAAAAGACATAAAAATCAATAAATAAATTATGTAAATCAAGAATGAAGTTAAATCATCTTAACCATTGATAAAAATAACTAAAACCTACTGGATAAAAATAGCTAGAAGGCAAGAGACATGTGTTACATAATTTAAAGATAAATAATTAAGTAAAAACAATTAATTAAATATTATTATTAAAATAAATGGAAAATACACAAATAAAAGTATAAATCATGAAATTATAAATTAAGAAGCTTATATATCAGAAGATAATTCAAATGAAATCATTCATAATTTATAAATACAATTATGACACTTAAAAGTATTTTTAAGGATTTATTTAGCAAATAAATCAATAAAGTGAATAAATAAATAATTAAATATTATTAAATTAAATATATAATTACAAATCAGAAAATATACATAAAATATTTATATTATAAGACCACTAATGTCAAATATTATTACCAAGCAAAGTGTGCAATGGAAATCATATAAATCCAAGCCAAACTACCGAAATTCCAATAAACGTACAAAAACGTATAATGAGAAAACGACTCTTACCACCAACTCCCTTATACCCAAACAATAAGAACATCATAATGCACTTAAATTCCATAATCTAATAACAACCAAAGATGGGCAAGTCTACTAGTATACATCTCATGATCTAGCTCACTAGTTCATGTCACGCGAACTTACGCCGCGAATATATACGTTATGGTTTAGGCTTGCTTGAGGCGCAACAAATCTAAGCGGAGGAATCACGTTTGATCAGCCCCTATTCACTCTCTAATCAAGTGAGTCATAGCCCCCTTTCAAACTCTTTTATATGTTTTACTTGCGGGGTGAAAAGCATGATTAATTAAAATGACTTTCTCTTATGAAATGATTCTTTGAAATAATGATAATGATATGGGAATTATATTGTATGTTCAACGTGTTATATGTTATATGATGAGCTTGAGTACTGTCAAACGGTGGTCCCCTGTACACTACTATTAACTCATTTGAGGCCTGTAGTTAGAGGGTTGCGCAACTAGGACTTGTCCCCTCATCTACTATTATAGGTAACGGTGGGATGTTTGGTCTGCCTTGGTGGCCACCTTCATCGCCAGTCTGGCCTCGCGGTGCTCTAACTACTATATATTTATGGGCGTCTCCATGGCACGACCCTTGGTTATCTTTATGCACGTGATTGACAGCATGTGCTTATCATTATCTTATCATTTGGGACATTATATATTGATTATTGGGACATAACCGGTCTTAGTAGTGGCTCAAGCATATACTCATCGAATTATGTCATGGTAGTCTTACCATTGACCCAGAGGTATTGATATTATATTATGGATGGAAATTATTGATTGAACATACGGTTTGGGTGTGGACAGTATGATGAAATTCTTGGAAATTTATGACTTATTCCTTACTGAATTGGATTAAATATATGTGTGTTGTTAGCATAATCCTATGAACTCACTCAACTCTCGTAGTTGACACTTTTTCTCATGCTTTTCAGGTCTAGGGCAATAAGTTAGCTTTTGGACCGCTTCATGGATGATGTGTTTACTTGTTGTATGTGGTCTAGTAACGCAAACAGTTGATCTTTTGGTTATGAATTTGGTTATGTAATGATTATTAAACGTCAACTTGAACTTGTTACCTTTTTAATTTGAATGACATTTGAAACTTTATGTTGATGTTTATTACTTAAATCTTTTGTACCATGTCGTTCTGTGGCATCTCGTGTTTCCGCTATAGTCGGGGTGTTACAGCTAAATTTGCCCAATCTCCTGTCAAGGATAGTATTGTTGAAACTATTGTTTCCATGAGATGTATCTCCTTGTAAATTGTAGGGTACCTGTTAAAAGAAAAAAAGCATTAGAGTGGGAAAAAAAAAGGATGAAGACCAAAAATCAAAATTTGAAACTGATTAGGTGTGAATTTAGGAAGCCCAATAATCCTTTAAGTTAAATCAAGTTATAACTTGTGCATTCATGACATTCAATTAAATTAAAGTCTTTGTTATCATTATTATTTATATAATATATATATATATATATATATAACAACATATATATATATATATATATATATATATATATATATATATATATATATATATATATATATATATATATATATATATATATATATATATATATATATATATATATATATATATATATATATATATATATATATATATATATATATATATATATATATATATATATATATATATATATATATATATATATATATATATATATATATATATATATATATATATATATATATATATATATATATATATATATATATATATATATATATATATATATATATATATATATATATATATATATATATATATATATATATATATATATATATATATATATATATATATATATATATATATATATATATATATATATATATATATATATATATATATATATATATATATATATATATATATATATATATATATATATATATATATATATATATATATATATATATATATATATATATATATATATATATATATATATATATATATATATATATATATATATATATATATATATATATATATATATATATATATATATATATATATATATATATATATATATATATATATATATATATATATATATATATATATATATATATATATATATATATATATATATATATATATATATATATATATATATATATATATATATATATATATATATATATATATATATATATATATATATATATATATATATATATATATATATATATATATATATATATATATATATATATATATATATATATATATATATATATATATATATATATATATATATATATATATATATATATATATATATATATATATATATATATATATATATATATATATATATATATATATATATATATATATATATATATATATATATATATATATATATATATATATATATATATATATATATATATATATATATATATATATATATATATATATATATATATATATATATATATATATATATATATATATATATATATATATATATATATATATATATATATATATATATATATATATATATATATATATATATATATATATATATATATATATATATATATATATATATATATATATATATATATATATATATATATATATATATATATATATATATATATATATATATATATATATATATATATATATATATATATATATATATATATATATATATATATATATATATATATATATATATATATATATATATATATATATATATATATATATATATATATATATATATATATATATATATATATATATATATATATATATATATATATATATATATATATATATATATATATATATATATATATATATATATATATATATATATATATATATATATATATATATATATATATATATATATATATATATATATATATATATATATATATATATATATATATATATATATATATATATATATATATATATATATATATATATATATATATATATATATATATATATATATATATATATATATATATATATATATATATATATATATATATATATATATATATATATATATATATATATATATATATATATATATATATATATATATATATATATATATATATATATATATATATATATATATATATATATATATATATATATATATATATATATATATATATATATATATATATATATATATATATATATATATATATATATATATATATATATATATATATATATATATATATATATATATATATATATATATATATATATATATATATATATATATATATATATATATATATATATATATATATATATATATATATATATATATATATATATATATATATATATATATCTATATATATATACTATATATAATATATATATATATATATATGTATATAATATATATATGGTGAGGATCCTGGAAGAAGGTGTGTTAAGGAGAGAAAGGAGAGAAGGTCCTATTGGCCAATCAGAACGCGACATGTGTCAAAATAAAATAAAAAAACGCGGTGGCAATTTTGTAAATAAATTAAACTTTTTTGAAGCTTGGTCAGCTTGGGCTCTCAGTCAGCTTGGTCAGCTTGGGTTGGGTCAGCTTGAGTTGGGTCAGCTTGGGGTCTGGGTCAGGTTGGGTCAGCTTGGGGAGGTTGGGTCAGCTTGGGGTCTGGGTTAGGTTGGGTCAGCTTGGGGTCTGGGTCAGGTTGGGTCAGCTTGGGGTTGGGTTGGGTCAACTTGGTCAGGTTGGGTCAGCTTGGGGTTGGGTCAGCTTGGGGTCTGGGTCAGGTTGGGTCAGCTTGACACAATTTACACATAATCTACACAAATGTAGATTATGGGTTTTGGGTCAGCTTGGGTTCTGGGTTGGGTCAGCTTGGGTCAGCTTGGGGTCTGGGTCAGGTTGGGTCAGCTTGACACAATTTACACATAATCTACACAAATGTAGATTAATATACACAAATGTAGATTATGGGTTTTGGGTCAGCTTGGGGTTGGGTCAGCTTGGGTTGGCAGCTTGGGGTCTGGGTCAGGTTGGGTCAGCTTGGGGTTGGGTCAGCTTGACACAATTTACACATAATCTACACAAATGTAGATTAATATACACAAATGTAGATTATGGGTTTTGGGTCAGCTTGGGTTCTGGGTTGGGTCAGCTTGGGGTCTGGGTCAGGTTGGGTCAGCTTGGGGTCTGGGTCAGCTTGGGTCAGCTTGGGGTTGGGTCAGCTTGACACAATTTACACATAATCTACACAAATGTAGATTATGGGTTTTGGGTCAGCTTGGGTTTTGGGTTGGGTCAGATTGGGTCAGGTTAGGTCAGCTTGGGTCTGGGTTGGGTCAACTTGGGTCAGTTGGGTAGGTTGGGTCAGCTTGGGGTCTGGGTCAGCTTGGGTCAGGTTGGGTCAGCTTGGGGTCTGGGTCAGGTTGGGTCAGCTTGGGGTCTGGGTCAGCTTGGGTCAGCTTGGGGTTGGGTTGGGTCAGCTTGGGGTTGGGTCAGCTTGGGGTTGGGTCAGCTTGGGGTGGGTTGGGTCAGCTTGGGTTTGAAGTCAAATTATTTACAAAAATGCCACCGCGTTTTTTTTTAAAAAAGCCACATGTCACGTTCTGATTGGTTCATAGGACCTTCTCTCCCTTCTCTCCTTAAGACACCTTCTCATTTGATCTCTCTCCTATTTTAACATTATATTATAAAATTTTCGTTTTCACACCACTTCACATCAAAAAAGGTTTATCCGTTTTCGTACGCTATTGATATAAAATCATTTATCTTTTATTTTCCTTTTGATTGAACTTCACATTTAGAACAATACTAGGAAACTTACCCTCACGTTGCGACGGGTTTATAATACGTTGACGTACATTTCATACATACTTGAAGTTCTTTTAGTATGCATCTTCAAAATAGATATTTCATCAGGGGATGCTAAATTGGAGAATTTTTTTTTGAAATGGACGTTTTTCAAGGGTGTTTTGTCAAACAAGTTTTTGGATTTTTTTTTGTGAAAGTGGGTAAACCGGTACTCCCAGTACCGGTTTCGTTTTTTTGGCCCGAACCCGGTATTCGCAAAACCGGGTTCAGTAAAATAAGTTTGACACCGGTTTTTCCAGTACCGGTTTTGAAGTACGTGCTAGCCTTTTCAGAATACAGTAAAACATGCAGCAAATTGCAGGTTGATTGGACATGTCACTGCGAACCCGGTATTGGCAAAACCGGGTTCGAGGGTCACGACAAAATAGGTAGCAGGCATCAATAATGAACGATTACACAAACATTGATATACATATACACGAACAGAATATCCATCCCAACTAAAAATACCCTCAAAAAACATTCAAAAAACATATAGATTATCCCTTCAAAAAACATATCTACAGAAATGGCAGGTCAATCATCTTCTGGTGGTGGTGCATTCCCAAATATCACTAGGTTTGGAGCAAAAAACAACGTTTGGAGTCACATGAATGATGATGGCAAGCGTAAATATCGGAGGTGGCATCTTTAATTGAGCGTTTAAAGGCGAGAAAGTCGGATTATGAGGCTGAAATTGCAGAACGTGAAATAGTGGTCCAACCGTCCAAAATAGACAGGAGGTACGAGGCCTACCTGCAGCAGAAGGTCCAATGGTTGCAACTAACCATTAACCATCTTACTTTTGCCGAGTCCTCAATAACGAGCACGATTCAGCACGCGTATACCTTTAGTGCTGAATTTTGCTCGGTTGGTAGTCGGCCTGATGGTTACGTGACTGACCCGGGAGAGGAATACGCAACAGAAGACCCCGAAGTTGAAACCCCTGCCTATGAGCCAGGTGAATACATTCACTGTAATGATGGTGATAGTTCATTTGACTCCACTGATTCCCGTTTTGTTGATTCGGATTTTGGCTTATTTATGTAATCGTTTTATGTAATCGTTTCGGTTTTAAATAAAGTAAGTTGTTTCGCCATATATGTTTTTTATTATAAAGTGACAAGGATACCTAATAAGAAAACAAACATAAAATTGATATTCAAAGAAAACAAACATAAAATTGCCATGTTACAAGAAAACACCTAGAATTCAGAAAAAACGGATAAAAACAACACACAAAAACGGAAACAGATAAGCGACAAGATTATTGCCATATTCAAAGTTCAGTACATGTTTTCCTATTATGACCCAATCCGTTGCAAATGTCACATCTAGCTTGTTGTCTTGAGGTTGAAGATCTGCTGGTAGAACTCTCATCCATCTCGTTCTGGTACCGTCTGGTGCGTCTCCTACCCCTATGCGTGACCAGTTTTGCCGGGTCTCCTTGGATCTTCCAATCTACCTCTGCCCAGTAATGCACGTCTCGGAGGGGAGCAAGTGCAGCATTATACTATTTATCCACGTCCTAGTTGAGTACCTCTTACTTGGAAGATTAGCAGCTCTTTCTTGTCTATATCCGCAAACAGCAATGGCATGAGAACATTGAAACCTTTGATGCTGCCAAGCTCCACAAGAGCATTTTTTCCTACTATCCGCCATGACAACATTGTATGTGTACTCGCCATTTTATTTCTTTGGTTTGTTCTCACCGTGTAATTTCCTGTTCGTTCATCATACACTTCCACCCGATGGCTTGTTGAGGCTCTTTCACGCATCTGATAAACCTCCCACATTTTGCGAGCTAGTGGTGGGTTCCAATTGGTGGCCTTCCGGTATTGCTTGACAAAATGGTCTCTTGTCCAAGTAAAAGTGGTCTCAATTAAAGCTCTAATAGGTAGCATACGAGCTTTTCCAAGGATATTGTTTTGGCACTCGACAATGTTTGTCGTTAAGTTACCCCAACGACGAAGTCCCGAGTCGTGCTTTAGAGTCCACTTATCCAAACCAATGTTTCTCAAATAGGGCCAAACACCCTCTTCTTCACCTCTGATTTCATCCACCGCCCAAGAATACTTGGATTGTTGGGATGTGGAACCGACAACCCAAGTCAAATTTTTGATACGCTTGTTCTTGAAGTGCGAGTTGACATTGCTACAAACGTGCCTCAAACAATACCGATGATGCCACCCGTCAATTTCGTTCACTGCATTAATTATGCCTTGGTGACGGTCTGAAACAATACACAAATCACCCTGCCGCTGCGATCCGACATACTCTTGAAAGAGATTTAAAAACCATCCCCAACTTTCATTAGACTCTTCATCAACCAAGGCAAAAGCGATAGGCAATAATTGTCCATTGGCGTTCTTCGTCACTACAGTTAGCAACTTACCCTTGTAGCTGCCTTTCAAATGAGTGTCATCGACAAAGATCACTGGAATACAACGTTGGAATGCCCTAATTGCCGGTCCAAATGTCCAAAATACAAACTTGAAAGTTTGTATATGGCTTGAACTGGTTGGAGAATGGAGCCATTCCACAACAGTGTCTGGATTAGCACGTTGTAATTCAGCAATATACTTGGGCAATGCATCAAAGTTACTCGGCCAAGTTCCATACAACCTTTCAATTGCTATCCTTCTTGCATTCCACGCCTTGGCGTAGGTCACATCGACACTGAAAGTTGTTTTAACTTGCGCCTGGATGTGTTTGACTTGATAAGTTAAATCCTCCTTCACCTGGGGCAAAATTTCAGAAGCTATCATACTTGCTGTCATACATCGGTTGTTGTTAGCTATCACTTCTCCATAGCAATTGTGACTCTTGACCCACTTTGTGATACGAAACAATCCTAAACTGTTTCTGCTAGATCCAACTACAACCCACCTACACGGGACCCGGTCCATAACACCACGATAATTCTTCCCCCTGGTCATGCACTGTGCTTTCCAAAACTGTGGCCTCGTATCTTGAACAATAAGTTCTCAGTTTTCTCTTATGTTCCAAAGCCTAACAGCGTATACAAGTTCCGCCTTGCTTTGAAAAACCATTCCTTTTTCTATCACATTTCTTTCTTTCGACCAAAATACCACATCTTCTTGAACTTCATTGAATGGCATTAGACGATCTTCATCATCGTCATTGTCTTCATGATCTTCGTTATCTTGTGACTGGTTACCTGGTTGAAAAAAACATTGACTTTGAGTCAAGCTTAACAACTGGTTTGTAAAAGTAGGCTCGAACTTCACTTCAAATTGCGCATCACCCAGATGATAAATCATTCCCAAAGTATTATCATCCGTAATTAAATTTCTAAAAGGAACACCCTTAAATTCATACCATAAATATAATTGCAGTTTAAAGTCTTGTTTTGAAACACCAAAACAACTGTAAGTGACATCACAAATTTCTGAATAAGTCATTACGCGAAAAAGAGGAAAACTTCTTCTTTTTGATGGATCTGCATTTTGAAGGATCCCATTTGCGAATGATACACAATCATCCCATATTAACTGAACCATAATTGAGTTGAATGATGAAGATGCCATTTTTTTATTTAATTATATATATATATATATATATATATATATATATATATATATATATATATATATATATATATATATATATATATATATATATATATATATATATATATATATATATATATATATATATATATATATATATATATATATATATATATATATATATATATATATATATATATATATATATATATATATATATATATATATATATATATATATATATATATATATATATATATATATATATATATATATATATATATATATATATATATATATATATATATATATATATATATATATATATATATATATATATATATATATATATATATATATATATATATATATATATATATATATATATATATATATATATATATATATATATATATATATATATATATATATATATATATATATATATATATATATATATATATATATATATATATATATATATATATATATATATATATATATATATATATATATATATATATATATATATATATATATATATATATATATATATATATATATATATATATATATATATATATATATATATATATATATATATATATATATATATATATATATATATATATATATATATATATATATATATATATATATATATATATATATATATATATATATATATATATATATATATATATATATATATATATATATATATATATATATATATATATATATATATATATATATATATATATATATATATATATATATATATATATATATATATATATATATATATATATATATATATATATATATATATATATATATATATATATATATATATATATATATATATATATATATATATATATATATATATATATATATATATATATATATATATATATATATATATATATATATATATATATATATATATATATATATATATATATATATATATATATATATATATATATATATATATATATATATATATATATATATATATATATATATATATATATATATATATATATATATATATATATATATATATATATATATATATATATATATATATATATATATATATATATATATATATATATATATATATATATATATATATATATATATATATATATATATATATATATATATATATATATATATATATATATATATATATATGTTTGAATATATATATATAAAATATTTTATATAATAATGATAATGGTTGAAGATACATCACATGTAATATATATAGATATTAGGTTTACAAATTTAAGTAGGGTTTCACCACGTTGCGCCACGTGTTAGGTTTTTGGCCGAACCCGGTATTCCCAAAACCGGGTTCAGGCTTTATGGTCAGTGATCCTGTAGCGGTCAAAAAGGAGCTGCAACATGTCACATCACTGCGAAACCGGGATTGCTAAAACCGGTGTCAAACTTATTTTACTGAACCCGGTTTTGCGAATACCGGGTTCGGGCCAAAAAAACGAAACCGGTACTGGGAGTACCGGTTTACCCACTTTCACAAAAAAAAATTCCAAAAACTTGTTTGACAAAACGCCCTTGAAAAACGTCCGTTTCTAAAAATTGTTAGTATATTTACAAAGTATGACTATGATCAAAATATTGTTAAAAGTTAGATTACCTAAAAAAGATAGTTATGGTGTTCAGTTGTCAAAAGCATTTTGCAAGTGCCCTTTTCTGTTGCATTTGTTGGTGCACGTAATACTTATCGGATTCAATGCTTTGCTATAGTGGCCTCACATAAGGCCTGATGGTGGTGCAATATAGGCAAGTGCTTACTTTAGCAGATTTTGATTCTTCATACCAGAAAAGTCCACCATAGCACTCGCATATATATGCAAGTACAATTTCCATGGTCAATATACAAAGATGTATCGGGCATGAGTTATATGGATAGTTTGAGTTACATTTACGTGTAGATGAAGACGACATTTTGTAAGTTATCGCAAAAATAAATGTTATGTATAATGTTATGTATAACAGCAATACATAAACAACTTATATCATTGTTATTAAAGTAATACGGAGTAATTATTAATGCAAATATCTATTAAGCGTATCATACAGAAAAGATAATAGACGTACTGAAACAGGTACATAGAGGAAATTATACATGCCTTCCGAATGATTAAAAAGTGTTTGTACAACCGATTAGGTTAGATGATTTGGGGTATTTTAGGGGATTAAACGGCGATTCCCTGTTGGTAGGAGTTTTGTTCCCTTGTACGCCGGTTTGAGTGTGTTTAGACTTTTAGGGTTTTTCCCTTTTGATCTTGTATGTGAGTTGTTAGGGTTTTTTCCGTGATTCTTGAATGATTCACTGTTTGGGGTCTTCCCCCATTTATAGTGATCTTTCGTGAAGGGTAAGCCTTCGTACGCGGTTTCCGCTCCTTAACTTTAGCAACGATCTCCTTTATTTAAGGAAACGATATGATAATATCTTTCTTGTGCTTATCTTCTTCATCCCAGGCTGTGTAACACCCTGGGTAACTTCTTAGTCCGCACCTTCCCAGAGTGAGGATTACCCTGGGTGGCAGCGGGTACGTCATCAAGCCCCCCAGACTAATAATATGATATGCCAGGATCATGTTTTTAGTCTCCGCAAAAGAGTCGTTCCCTGGGAGCCTGCTGTCTTCTGGAAGGCCTTAGAAGGGGCAATTTTGAACAAAATTGAATCTTTTAATGGGCCTTCTCGTAAATCGATGATAGTGCGTCTCGTATCCCAATATAAGATGAATAATTAGATCTGGCCTATCGTGTTTATCTCTCTGGTGGCCATCTTTCCTTTTTCTTCTTAAATGAAGTGGGGTTACCGAAAAAAGAGGAGCGTCTGCTGCAAACATGGCCGGATAAAAACCATCGGCCAAAAATTTAAGCTTGGTGCTAGATCATATTTTGACATGATAAAAATTCGTCGGTTGGAATCGGATCTGGAGGCTTTGAAGCAGCGCTTTGGGGAGGTGAACCAGAGCCAAAGTTTTGTTCGGACTTCTGTTGATGATCAATCTTCTGACGTTCAAATTTTACAGCGGACCCTTGATGTGAAGGATATCCAACTGCAGATTGCTCGAGATGGGATGTTGAATAGAGAAAATCAAGTACAACTTCTTCGATCTGAGGTGTCTTCCCTTCAGGCTAAATATAGAAAGGTGCTGACCGATGTAATTCCCTTTGTTCACCATCTGACTGTTGTTAATCCTCGTGCTGGCAAATCTCTTGTTGATGAAGCCGCCAGTGAAGATTTTGATATTTATAAGATATGCCTGGATTCTTCGTCCGGGTCATGATTTATGTTCGGATTCTTCATCCGGGTTGACGATTGGATTCTTCATCCGGGTCATGATGTTGTTTCTCGGATTCTTCATCCGGATCATGATTCCGGCTGCTGTGGCCGTTTTTAGGGTTTTGTATACTGGAGGGTTTGTTACCCGTCCTTGTATTTGTTAGGTAGGCGTCCCCACCGTTTTTAATATTTCAGGCCTGTAATAGTGCACTTTATTGGAATAGAACGTTTATTTATTCGTTCATAAGAGTTGAAGATCTTCTCTTCTTTTCTCTTCTTTTTATTATTTATCTTTTTTTTCAGCAGTAAAACTTACGCAAGTTTGTTGCGTTCCATGTTCTGCTAACGGGCTTGCCATCCGTTGTAGAAAGCTTGTAAGCGTCGTTTCCAATGACTGTATCAACCTTGTATGGTCCTTCCCATGTTGGCCCCATTTTTCCTTGGTATTCTACCTGACTTGCGCTATTGAGTCGGAGGACGTAATCACCGATCTTGAAGTTATCTGGGTGGACTCTTTTATTGTAATATTTCCCAATTCTTTGCTTGTATGTGGCCTCCCTGATTGAGGCAATTTCCCTTCTTTCCTCTAGGAGGTCAAGGTTTATACGCATTTCTGTATCATTGTCTTCGTCTTTCATTTTGACGTTCGACATGTGGAGACTTATATTTCTGCTGGTAAAACAGCTTCTGATCCAAATGCTAGGGAAAACGGAGTTTCTCCGTTGCTTTGCTTGGTCGTTGTGCGATGTACCCAGAGTACTAATGGTAGTTCATCTACCCAGTCGTTGTGGCTGTGGCCTGGCCTTTTTTCCATTCCTTTCACGATTTGCTTGTTGATCGCTTTGACTTGTCCGTTGCCTTGTGGGTGATATACGGATGTGAAGGATTGCTTTATGTTCAGCCTTTGGCACATCTCTGGGAACGTGCCTTCCGCAAATTGTTTCCCGTTGTCTGGGACAATTATTTGTGGTACCCCGAATCGATATATTATGTATTCCCAGACAAAATTCTCGATTGCCTTTCCGTTTATTGTTGCCACTGGCTTGGCTTCCACCCATTTTGTGAAATAATCAAATTGCTACAATTAGAAATTTTACCTTTCCTGGCGCTTTTGGTAGTGGCCCTACTATGTCAATTCCCCATTTTGTAAAAGGCCACGCGGACGTTACTGATGTCATGTCATGCTTTGGTAGTCTGGGGACGTTTGCGTGCAATTGACATGCTTCGCAATTTTGTAGTAGCTTGGCTGCGTCTCTGTGCATTGATGGCCAAAAATACCCTAGGCGTAGTGCTTTTGTTGCTACCGACCTGGGTCCTGCGTGTAATCCGCAGACTCCTTCGTGGATTTCGAAGATTATTGTTTCTGCCTGCTTGGGTCCTACGCAGCGGAGCCATGGGCTCAAAAATGCCTTTTTATAAAGATTTCCTTCCATCAATTTATATTGTGGAGCTTTTATTCTGATCTTTCTTGCTTCGTTTTCATCTTCTGGGAGTATCCCGCTTACCAAATATTCTGTTATTGGGGTCATCCAGTTTTTGCTTTCCTCTTTGACTAAATCGTGAACTTGTTTCTCATATATAGATCTTTCTTTCAGGACTTCTATCCGTACTTTCTTCCCCAGGTGTCGAATGTTAACGAGGCCAGCTTGCTTAGTGCATCGGCTTTCTTGTTTTGATTTCTTCGTATGTGCTCGATGCTAAAGCTCTCGAATTGCTCAATTAATTCTTTTGTCTTTTCCAAGTATAACTTTATTGCTTCTCCTTTAGCTTCATATTCTCCCCTCACCTGGTTGGCTACTAGCTGGGAGTCCACAAATGCTTTGATGTTTCTGATTTTCATATCTTTGGCTAGGTTCAACCCCGCTATTAGTGCCTCATACTCTGATTCATTGTTTGTTGTGTCGAACTCAAACCTTAGGGCATATGTATATTCTTTTTCATCTAGGCTTATTAGCCGTATTCCGGTCCCGCAGCCTTCCGAGCTTGACGCCCCGTCTGTGTATAATTCCCAGGTTTCAGAGTCTGGTTCCCCAGTTACTACGAGTGACGTGGAGTGGGTTACTGAGTTTCCTGTTTCCTTTATTTCAGTGATAAAATCTGCGAGGATTTGTCCTTTGACTGCGTGTCTTGCTCTATACTCAATATCATATGCTCCTAGTTCGATTGCCCATTTTGCCATTCTCCCAGACTTTTCTGGCTTTGTTATTATTTGCCTTAGTGGTTTGTCCGAGAGTACCACAATTGGGTGTCCTTGAAAGTATCTGCGTAGTCTTCTTGTTGCGTGAACAAGCGCTAACACAAGTTTTTCCATTTCTGGGTAATTTACCTCTGCTCCTTGTAGTATCCTGCTTACAAAGTAAATAGGCATTTGTTGCCTATCTCTTTCTGTGAGTAATACTGCGCTGACACATTCTGTGGAGGATGCGAGGTATATAAACAAGGTTTCTCCTTTCTTGGGGGATGTCAAGGTAGGGAGTTCTGCTATGTGTTTTTTCATTTCTTCAAACGCTTCGTCGGCTTCTTTTATCCACTCAAACCCTTTCTTTACTCCGCAGTTCTTTAATGTTTTGAAAAATGGCAACTGTCTGTCGGCTCCTTTTGAAAGAAAGCGACTCAATGCTGCGAGTTTACCGTTTAGGCTTTGTACTTCCTTCACTGTCTTTGGGGCTGGGAGCTCAAGTATCTTGTTTACCTTTGACGGGTTCGCTTGGATTCCTTTATTTGTGACGTAGTATCCCAGGAACTTCCCAGCCTCCATTCCGAAGGAGCATTTTTTGGGGTTGAGTTTCATATTTATCTTCCGCAGGGTGTTGAAGGTTTCCTGTATATCTGCGAGTAGCTCTTCCTCTGTTCTACTTTTGATGACCATGTCATCTACGTAGACTTCTAGGTTGCGTCCGATTTGCTTGTGGAAAGCCTTGTCTACGAGTCTCTGGTAAGTTGCTCCCGCATTTTTCAGTCCGAATGGCATCTTCGTGTAACAGAACGTTCCTTTGCTTGTGTGGAAAGATGTTTTTTCTTCATCTTCCTTTGCCATTTGTATTTGATGGTATCCTTTCTAGGCATCTAGGAAACACTTCCATTTGTGTTCCGCTAGGGATTCAACTTTCCAATCTATCTCCGGTAACGGATAGCAGTCTTTTGGGCATGCTTTATTTATGTCTGTGAAGTCCACGCAAATTCTCCAGCCTCCATCACTCTTTTTTACCATTACCGGATTTGCAATCCACATAGGATATGTGGCTTCTCTTATAATTCCAGATTTTACCAATTCGTCCACTTCTTTGCATGCTGCTTCGTCTCTATCGTTTGATAGGCTTCGCTTCTTTTGGCGCACCGGTTCCATGTTTTTTCTTTCGTTTAACCTGTGCTCCGTGACAAAGGTGTTTCCCCCTAGGGTGAGTGTCCTGGGGACCCTGTCATGTCCGCATATTCCCATGCGAAAATGTCAATATTCTGTTGTAACAGCTTCTGTAATCTCTTTTTAAAGATTTATGGCAGTCCCTTCCCTATGGTAATCAGTTGATCGGGATAGGCTGGGTTTATGAGCACTTTATCTTTATCCTGCGTTTGATCAATCTGTCTGGGTGATTCATTTTCTTCTGGTTCTTCCCTTGCCTTTTTGACCTCACTTATTTGTTTTGTCTGGTCATAGGTTGATTTTATCATTCCTACGCCTGATTTGGACTGGAATAACACCATGGCATGGACTGTGGAAGGTACCATTTCCATCCGCTGAATTGCTGGTCTTCCCAGGAGAAGGTTGTACGGTGAAGGTGCTCGTACCACAGTGAAATCTAGGGTCTCCGTTCGGGAGAACGGAGGGTCTCCTAGCGTGAAGTCTAGATCTATTTCCCCCAGGGGCCATACGCGATCTCCAGCGAATCCTGCTAGTGGGCCTGTGGGTTTTGTCATTCTAGCCTTGATCGCTTTTGGTAATTTTAGGAAACAATGCTCATATATAATGTCACATTCGCTTCCATTATCGATATATACCCTTCGAACAGAGATATTGAATATTTGTGCTTGTATTATTAGCGGCTCTTTGCTAGCTTTCATGATTCCCAAAGCGGGAAAGCACAGATCTCTTGATGGGATTTGTGAATCTTCTGGATCCTTTCATTTGGTGTTTGTTTTATTGATTTCTGTTGCGGCATGCATTTTGGGAGTTGGATCTCGCTACAGGGAATCTAGAATGGTCTTTTTTGGTGAGATTTTTTTTATATGAGAAAAAATTTCAGGTTTTTGGACCTATTCGGTGCAAACATGTAATTGTGAATAGCGATGGTCCCGCGGATAGCGCCAATTGTTTGTACAACCGATTAGGTTAGATGATTTGGGGTGTTTTAGGGGATTAAACGGCGATTCCCTGTTGGTAGGAGTTTTGTTCCCTTGTACGCCGGTTTGAGTGTGTTTAGACTTTTAGGGTTTTTCCCTTTTGATCTTGTATGTGAGTTGTTAGGGTTTTTCCCTTTTGATCTTGTATGTGAGTTGTTAGGGTTTTTTCCGTGATTCTTGAATGATTCACTGTTTGGGGTCTTCCCCCATTTATAGTGATCTTTCGTGAAGGGTAAGCCTTCGTACGCGGTTTCCGCTCCTTAACTTTAGCAACGATCTCCTTTATTTAAGGAAAAGATATGATAATATCTTTCTTGTGCTTATCTTCTTCGGCCCAGGCTGCGTAACACCCTGGGTAACTTCTTAGTCCGCCACCTTCCCAGAGTGAGGATTACCCTGGGTGGCAGCGGGTACGTCGTCAAAAAGGAAGATAATATGTGATATTGATTTATACTCTGTATTATATTACTAATAGGAATTTGTAGAAGCAGAAGGGAAGTAATCTAGATACTTCATATACTGGTAAAATTGTAATATATGCATTAAAATTAGTACATCTAGAAAAGTTTGTACCATAGTACCTTCGGCTGTTGGACTTGTAAAAAATACGTTGGTTTTTAGAAGACAGATAAATTAATATCTCACATGTCATGTCATGTAATTTTTTATTTTCCATCCTTTGTCTTTTTTTATGTATTTTCATTATATTTCCTTTAACTTTTTATAAATTTTAGTATCAACAATTTCTTCTTAAATAGTACCGAGTATTAACAAATAATTATAATCCTTAACAAGTAATTTATCTTTCATCTCCATTAATAATGGGAGATGATATTGGTACCATGATTTTTTATTGAGTTACCACATTATACAAGTATTACAGCACACTGTATAGATGAATTATGCATAACTGTGGTACATTAATGAAAACTTGTGGTACAAATATCATTTCCCATTAATAATAGATGGCTACCTGGGTGGTGCTGTGGTAGTGTGTGTGATAAACTGATAATTAAGGCAGATGGATTAATCGACCCAACGGATTGTGTATGTGTGATCCAATGATTCCAATCGGGTAATATTTTAAAGCCAATTTTAAATTGATTCACTAATGTCATAACGCCACGATCGATGAATGTAGTTTTTAAACGTCTTAGTTTTGCTATACAAAAAGGAGTGGCGGCGCAGCTTGTTGCCCGTTTGCCTTTTATTTCTATGTAAATTACTATATCTATTAATTAATTTTCACATTCACTAATGATATCACAAGGATGATGGATCCTAATGAGGCCTTGTCCAACCAAAAGTTAAGCCCAATTTTAAATCCACCAATTATATACAGCTAGTCAGCTTGTAATAAAGAACAAAAACAAAAACCTTTATAAAACATTTTTACCCCTTGTTTCCATTAATTTAAAGAAAATTATTTTTGTTTCAGAGCACCTAGCATAGATGTTCCTTGCACCCATTTTTAAATTACAAGAGACAAACAAAAAGAAAATTTGACAAAATATAACTGCAACAATACCAAGTTAAGTACCGAAGCACCTTAAATAAATTACCCAGCAAATCGATTTTCTTTTTGGTTCAAAATTTTATGTGAAGCCTATAATAATAACATATACTTCTTTCGTCCCATTTTAAATGTTTTAGTTTGACTTTAAAAATCTTTTTTCACTTACAACTTTCATCTGTGAGTCATGTAGTAACCTGGTGACGATACCATTAGGATTTCACCCCTTTTGGTATTATTTAGTTATCCTATAAAAGTATAAATATAGGACTTATATCATTCATCATTGTATTTCAGTTTAATCAATAATACAATTCCAATTTCAGTCTCAAATCCGAGTTAGGTTTTATTCTCGTTTTCCATCCCACGTTATTGATATTGCAGAATTATGTTTATATGTTTGTATTCGTGACTTCGTCAGCTCATATTTTCATTTTTAAACTAATTCATTCTATCAGGGTCTAAAGAAGCCCAATGAGTTGAGTTAGTTAGAATCTAGATCCGTATGACCGTATGAGTTCATATATTTGACCTCATTTGTACTCCTCGTCTTCTTGTTACATATTTTGTAAGTCTAAACTTTAAATAAATATTAATTGCTACAAAACAAATATATATTGAGGGCATGTTTTACATGCTTTGAAATGTATGCGGTGCACATAGTCCTAATTACTCACTTGTTTTTGACAGTTTTGTACAGTTCCTTTGAAGTACGTGTCATAAAGTATTATACGACTTCAGTGTCGTAAAAACCACATTTTTATAAGGATAATGTACATGAGGTGATGCATACAGCAGGGTACGTTTGGAACCCAATTTTGGTGATTGGAGCCGAATGTTATCGTTTATATTAGGATTTAGGAGATGAAATGAAAGGCAATTTTTATTTGTGTGAAGATGATTGGAAATTAGAAAAGTAGCTGAATTTGTAGTTTAATTTAACGATATATTGAAGTTTCTGTATACTTATAAAACATTTGGTATTTTGTATAAATCTTTAATATCGTGAAACATGAGATTTTATATTTTTATTCGTTATATATCAATTTGTTTTGAACTTATTATGTCAGTTTCATTCATTTTACATAATGATGTATTAGTGTCATTTTAAAACAACATATTATCTTAATTATATTATTGAACCACACAAATATCTAGATATTTCAGGACCTCTAAAAACCTTCAATAATCAACCCATAAATATAACAGGTGACACTGGAGTCAGGTAGATTACAACAAAGTCAATACCTTAATTGTAAACAGAACAAAGCTTTGATATAAAAAAGTCAAATGTGCCTATAATTATAAAATCTATTTTGTTAAAAGAATAGATAAATTAATGAGATAAGTATATACATATTACTAGATTATTTTCCCGCATAATACGCAGGATAAAAATATTTAAGCTGTTATAATACTATAATTAGCAAAATTTAATTTTTAATCGAATAATTTAAAAAGACTTAAAGTCAAAGAATGTATTGAATTTTTTCCAGAATGCTTGTTTTTTATATCATGTACTTGTAAATTATTCGATTCATACTTTTGATTTTTAAAGTTCAGTGATATTTGTCCAAAAAACTTATGTGAATCTTAACACGATTCATTTTACTTATTAAAATTCATAAAGAGAACTTGTAAAGTAATATAATGATCCAAAAAATGATTTAAATGGTTCAAATACTATTTTAAAGGTAATAAAAAGTATATATCTATATCTATACTATATTATAAAAGAAATAGCATTTTATTCTTAGAATTGTTAAAAAATATGTAATATTTTCACTTAACACCTTTTAAAATAATTTTCACTTAGCACCCTTAAAATATTTTCACCTACACTACCCCTTTACATTAATGATTAAATTACACTATCAATCTTTTATCTTTTAAAATATCTTCATTAACCATTTACATCAATTACTTTTACATTAACTATTTACACCATTCGACGCCTCATCTACCACCAACAATCGCCCCCACCACCACATTGTTACCGCCACAACCACTGCCGTATTGCAGGGGTGACGTGCTAGTAATGAACTAAATAAAAAAAGGTACATCATACATATGTATTTGCTATTTAAAAAAAAACGTATGTTACATTTTGATGAATTTAACTTATTTACTAAAATAACAGTAATGATCATGCATGAAAATTTCGAAAACTCAGAGTTTGTTTGTTAAATTTAAAAGCATGTTTTTTTTTTCGTTTATTGGTTATTAGATTTTTAAATAGGTTCAATGAAGTTTACATATTCATTTTTGGTATTTAACTGTTACCTATTATAAATTTTATTGATTATAAATGTCTATATCAAAAACTTTCAAAAATCGCTTCAAACACTAATGTATATTTTTTAACAGCTTAGTATTTTACATTTACACCAATCTATTTTACTTCTATATCATCACAAATTTTTTTTGTTAAAGTTTGAATGTTGGTTTTTTTTTTCTTAGAAAGAATAAACCTCTATCAAGTAGGGACTCCCACATTGGCTCAAAGCTAATGTATACGACATACAAAATTTTTGTTTGGAGTACGATATTGAAGACGAGGCGACCAAAGAAAATTATAAAGAACTTAGAATAACCATTAACTAAAAATTCAACCAATAGTGTCTTTGACTTGAGTTAGTCATCAACGCATATTTATTTAGGAAAATGATAAATTGACCTAAAAGTATGCCTAATAATCAACCTAAATATAGAATGTAATTTAGTATTTAATTTAATAATTTAGTAAATTAATCTAAAAAGGGTAAATGATGTAAGCAAAGTAATCCAAAGGTTAAAATTCAACCTTGCTTTTCATCCAAGGGTTATGATTTTTTCAAAAATGATTTTAGGAGGTTGTTTTATAATTATTAGGAGATATAATCAATTCAATGGTTCAGATTTTTTCAACAGATTTTGTTACGACTGGATTTGGTTTACCCATAACTTAGTATTTACTTTTGAGGAAATCCCCATCTAAAATCCTCCAAAATTTTATGTAAATAAGAATAGATACAATATATATATAGGTTCTAGTTAAAATAAAACAAGTATTAAAGTAAAACAAATAAAACAATAGGTTTATCTTCAATGAAATCACCGTGCATCATGAAAATCGTCGTGCATCAATATATATAATTGTGCTTTGTGAATCTTCGTGCATCAAATTTACCATGATCTAAGGGTCAAGATCTTGTCTTATTTGTTTTACTTTAATACTTGTTTTACAATAACCAACCTCTCTATATATATACACACTTTTTTTTATTATCAAATTTATTGTTTATTGTTATATTTATAGATATAGATAGATATTATTTTGAGCAATATGAATTATAGTATGTTTTAAGTTTTTGTAATAGTTTAATTCTACATGCTTACATGTGTCGTAGAAATATTAAGTCACGAGTCTTTAAAGGATAAATAAAATTAAATAGTTTGTTTTCAAAAAAAAAAAAGGTTGCCTTAATGAATATTTCTATAAGTATTTATATGAACACAAGCTGAAGCTAATTTGAAAAGCTATTTGAAATGGTCTAATTATTAATTATTTTTTTTCATGATGAATTCAAATACGTACATCACTTAAACAAAGTTCGCAGGCTTTTAAATATGTTTTCTTTCTTTTCCTTTTGTCAATGTAAAAATTCAACATCACTACTTCAGTAATGATATTTCTGTCTAGACTGTAACTTATGAATCTACTTTACTTTCCTAATTATATAACATTCCACAAAATAAAAAATAATGATATATGTAACAACTAACAACTAACGAGAGGTTTTAATTCAAATCTTGTGGACAGTGACAAATATTATAAAATGAACGTGCCTTAACCATTCATGCCAGGTCATGATATAGTTTAGCCACTTGACAAAATCTTCGAAAGCGCATTAAATTGTTATAAAATACTAATATGTACAATAAACCCTACACTTTCTAAAAACATCAATAAGCCAAAAATTTGTATGTGTATGCAGATTGCAAATACTACAAATTTAGATAGCGTAACTTCTAAATTAAGTTGTAACGCACAACTCAATTAAACAATACTAGCACATCACCCGTACAATGCGACGGTGGTCGTGACGGTGACAATGTGGTGATAGGGACGACTGTTAGTCGTAGATGAGACGTCGAGTGGGGTAGATAATTGATGTAAAGGTTAATGAAAATATTTTAAGGGGTGCTAAGTAAAAATATTACATATTTTTTAACACTTTCAAAAATAAAATGTTATTTTTTATTAATATGGTATGAACTAGATTTTAGACCCGTGTCCAACACTGGACACGGGGCTTACGATATTATCAATATTAAATCTTCATACATTTAAGTCATTTAAACTTATAATTTTGAATATCAAAGTGTTATACTTTGCAAGTTGTAGTACAATAATCACAGGTTCATCATTGTCATTATTAGCTGAGACATATTGATGTAATTGTTTGTCGTAGTCATTCCACAAGGCATATACTACAATAATTCCTCTATTATAAAACTTTTTGAAACCAGTTGTACTCATAATGCGATATTATTGTGAAAGATAATTAAGAATTAAAATATAAACATACTTGTAATCTGTAACATCCCAAACGTTTTATGTTTGACTATTTGACTTTCCGTTAGTTAACGTCAAGTCTATTATGTTTATGCGCCTTATAAGGGATTATGTGATTAAGTGCTTATGTGTTTAATATGAAATGAGGTAAAGTGAATTAGATGAAAGTAATTTAAAGTAAAGTATGAAAGTTAAGTGCTTGTTAGATCGTTAAGTCTCCCGGTAAGTTAATTAAGCTACGAAAGTAAAGTTTAGGAAGTCGAGGGGCCTATGGGCACTAAAGGAAACTTATGGTCAGGAGTTTAAGGTCTAGTAAGACCCCAATAGCTGCTAATTTTCGTGATTAAGCCCTAGCAACAGATCCCCTCCCTCTCAAGACAAGTTTTCTCCAAGAATCAATCGTTTCGTGTCGTTTCGATCAAGTTTGATTAAGATTTCGAATCCTCAAAGTCATCTACAGGTATTATGGCTGATCTTACTCTTAAATCTGATCATGTATGTCTTAGTAGTGATTTCGATCCAGGCCATAGGGTTTGGGTTGGGTTATTTGATCAAACGTTTATTGAATTCATGTTATTCGGGTGTTTTAAAGATTGATTTATGATGTAAAGGATTAAGGGATTAATAGGATGGTTTAAGTTGATGAAAGTGCAATTAAAAGGATTAATTTTAAGTCCCCAGGTTGGATTTGGGGTATGGGTTCGTATGGAATTCGTTTGATCATAGAACAAAGATTAGGTTTCTGGTCGACACTCCAGGTGCGACGCACCAGTAGGGTGGTGCGACGCACCACAGCCAGATTTGGAAAAATGGTTTTCAGCCAAAAGCCCGTTATGCGGCGCACCAATGGGTAGGTGCGGCGCACTTGCATCTATTCAGAATTTCTGATGGATTTGTGCGACGCACCAAAGATTAGGTGCGGCGCACCTGCTTATGTTCAGAATCTTCTGATCGATTTATGCGACGCACCATGTGTGAGGTGCGACGCACCTCTTGTCCAGTTTTCACAAAACATTTCGTCTAGCTTATATCTCGATCTTATACTCATTCTAGGTTGTCGGGAGCACTTAGCAAGCACTATAAGATACTTTTAACTTGTTGGTAAGCTGTACCGAGGTAAGTTAACATCTTTTGTCACCTGTTGGTACAACAAATCTCGTTTTCATAAGTTAAACCTTCCAATTGAATATGTATGTACATTTTATGTTCATGGGTGACTATGGGAGGTTGCAAAGGGATATATTACTTACCGTTTATGATGATTAACATTCATATGCAGGTTGCAATGGTATGTGGTAAGTATGTATGCATGAAATGATGAAATGATTATGAATGCATGAAATGATGAAATGATTATGTATGTATGAAATGATGAAATGATTATATGTATGAAATGATGAAATGATTATGTATGTATGAAATGATGAAATGATTATGTATGTATGAAATGATGAAATGATTATGTATGTATGAAATGATGAAATGATTATGATGTATGAAATGATGAAATGATTATGTATGTATGAATGATGAAATGATTATGATGTATGAAATGATGAAATGATTATGTATGTATGAATGATGAAATGATTATGTATGTATGAAATGATGAAATGATTATGTATGTATGAAATGATGAAATGATTATGTATGTATGAAATGATGAAATGATTATGTATGTATGAAATGATGAAATGATTATGTATGTATGAAATGATGAAATAATTATGTATGTATGAAATGATGAAATAATTATGTATGTATGAATGATGAAATGATTATGTATGCATGAAATGATGAAATGATTATGTATGTATGAAATGATGAAATGATTATGTATGTATGAATGATGAAATGATTATGATGCATGAATGATGAAATGATTATGTATGTATGAAATGATGAAATGATTATGTATGTATGAAATGATGAAATGATTATGTATGTATGAAATGATGAAATGATTATGTATGTATGAAATGATGAAATAATTATGTATGTATGAAATGATGAAATAATTATGTATGTATGAAATGATGAAATGATTATGTATGTATGAAATGATGAAATGATTATGTATGTATGAAATGATGAAATGATTATGTATGTATGAAATGATGAAATGATTATGTATGTATGAAATGATGAAATGATTATGTATGTATGAAATGATGAAATGATTATGTATGTATGAAATGATGAAATAATTATGTATGTATGAAATGATGAAATGATTATGTATGTATGAAATGATGAAATAATTATGTATGTATGAAATGATGAAATGATTATGTATGTATGAAATGATGAAATGATTATGTATGTATGAAATGATGAAATGATTATGTATGTATGAAATGATGAAATGATTATGTATGTATGAAATGATGAAATGATTATGTATGTATGAAATGATGAAATGATTATGTATGTATGAAATGATGAAATGATTATAAATGTATGAAATGATGAAATGATTATGTATGTATGAAATGATGAAATGATTATGTATGTATGAATGATGAAATGATTATGATGTATGAAATGATGAAATGATTATGTATGTATGAAATGATGAAATGATTATGATGTATGAAATGATGAAATGATTATGTATGTATGAAATGATGAAATGATTATGTATGTATGAAATGATGAAATGATTATGTATGTATGAAATGATGAAATGATTATGTATGTATGAAATGATGAAATAATTATGTATGTATGAAATGATGAAATGATTATGTATGTATGAAATGATGAAATGATTATGATGTATGAAATGATGAAATGATTATGTATGTATGAAATGATGAAATGATTATGTATGTATGAAATGATGAAATGATTATGTATGTATGAAATGATGAAATGATTATGTATGTATGAAATGATGAAATAATTATGTATGTATGAAATGATGAAATGATTATGATGTATGAAATGATGAAATGATTATGTATGTATGAAATGATGAAATGATTATGTATGTATGAAATGATGAAATGATTATGTATGTATGAAATGATGAAATGATTATGTATGTATGAAATGATGAAATGATTATGATGTATGAAATGATGAAATGATTATGTATGTATGAAATGATGAAATGATTATGTATGTATGAAATGATGAAATGATTATGTATGTATGAAATGATGAAATGATTATGTATGTATGAAATGATGAAATAATTATGATGTATGAAATGATGAAATGATTATGATGTATGAAATGATGAAATGATTATGTATGTATGAAATGATGAAATGATTATGATGTATGAATGATGAAATGATTATGTATGTATGAAATGATGAAATGATTATGTATGTATGAAATGATGAAATGATTATGTATGTATGAAATGATGAAATGATTATGATGTATGAAATGATGAAATGATTATGTATGTATGAAATGATGAAATGATTATGTATGTATGAAATGATGAAATGATTATGTATGTATGAAATGATGAAATGATTATGTATGTATGAAATGATGAAATGATTATGTATGTATGAAATGATGAAATGATTAAATGCATGAAATGATGAAATGATTATGTATGTATGAAATGATGAAATGATATGATATATGTTTGCATGTGTGGCTTGATCACCTAGTCACTAGTCCTTGATTAGGATTGCCATGTTCACGTGCACGTTAAGGGCCCTAAAGTAAAATATGATATGTGATTAGCTTAGGTGAAAGAGTAGCCTAAACTAATTAAGCGATTAAAGTCTCGAGCATTATGTAAAGTCTTGTGTTAAGCTTAACCCGTGCTAGCTCTTCGGGGCTGGTGCGTACGTGGTCACTTGAGTTGCTCCTTGTGGCATAGTTACGTTTGAGTATTCCGGGTGGAGTAACTAATCACTAATGCGTAAAGGCATAAACGGTTTATTCAGTTGGATTGACTTTGTCATTCCTTAACGACGCCGATGGACCACCTTATGGTTTACCCATCATGTCGGGTGTGAGGACTCCATGTATGGTCTATGACCGCCTACACACAACCCCACATCCCTATGTGAGTGGCATAAGTCACTTAGCCTACGTCTTGGCAAAGAAATAAAGAAAGAAAGATGAAGAAAGAAAGTATAGGCACACTTTAGGACATGTTGAACCTAATGTGTATCTTATGATGTTATGTATGTGTGTGATATTAACTTAAAATGCAGATTTTGTTAATATATGAAATTGGCAAACGTTTTAAAGGTACCATCCGTTACGGATGGGGCAGATTTTGAAAGTGATCCTTTCCGCTTATTTTAAATGCCGTTTGGCAAAGTTTTGAAAAATCCAAGTTTTTAAACGACGGGTGTTACAAGTTGGTATCAGAGAAATGGTTTAAGTGAACCAAAATTCGACCAAGACCTTAGGATTTTGGACTTAAACCGTACGAGAAATGATTGGCTTAAGTAGTAATGCTTTAGCTCTATGATGAAAATGCTTTTAGGATGGGTTGGGATGAGTGTGAGAGTAGGTTTATGGCTTATATATGTATATGTTATGCTTATGTAATTTAGTAGGCCTGACCATACTTTGTTCTCATTCGATTCATCTCTAACATTCGTCACTAAAATTGTAGAAGGATGGTTAATACCCGTGCTAGTAGTCAAAGAGATGGAGCTAATGCTAGCGATGCTCCGGTTAATCCAAACGGGACTGGAAATGGTGTTAACCTAAGGCCTCCTCGAAGACCACTTTCGGGTGCACAACCTACAAGGTCTGAAATTGATAGAGCTAACCCCGTGATTGAACAAGTTCCTACTCAAGCTGAAATGCATGAAGAGTTGAGGGCTATTCGAGCTCTTTTGTTGAGAAATGAAGAGGAGTTGAATCAACTTAGGGCTGAAAGAGAAGCTAGCTTGCAACGGGATGAGCATACGGATGGGAATTACTCCAACCGCTCAAACCGTACCGAGCCATCAATGGTAAGGTCACAAGTTGCTCCTGAAAATGTTGTTGCTAATGTGAATGGTGTTAATAATGTGGTGGAGCCTCGTGTTGTAGTCGCTCCTCGTACTAGTAACTTTAAGTATGAGAGCTTTCAGAAATGTGGAGCAAAGGCATTTGATGGTACTCTAGATGCTGTAGGTGCCATGGAATGGTTGGATGATATCGAGGTTGTGTTTGCTTCATGTTATTGCCCTGAGGATATGAAGGTATTGTGTGCTTCCCGTATGTTGAAGAAGAATGCTCGTAATTGGTGGAGGGTTGCTACTATTTCTTTGACCCCCGAGGTGCTAGCTAATATGCCTTGGGGTACCTTTAAGGAGAAGTTCTTGGAAGAATATGTGGGTACTCGTGAACTGAGGTTGATTGAGAAAGAATTCAGAGCTTTAACAGCTAAGCCGGGTGCCATAACTGAGTATGCCCACTCATTTATGGAAAAGCTTAAGTTTGTTGGTCATTTGGTTCGTAGAGATGTGGATCAGGTTGAAGCTTACTGTGATGGTCTTCCCGCTAGCTATCGTGGCCTTTGTAGACAACACATTACATTGTCTGCTGCGATTAAGGAGTCCAAGAGGTTGGATGATGATTTCAAGGGTGAAAAGGTTGTAGTGAAAGCTAATGATGATAAGCAATCAGGTTTAAAAAGGAAGCATGATGGGTCAAGTGGATCTAATAGGAAGTTCAAGAAAGGTCCGTCTTCAAGAGGTGGGGGCAGCAGCTATGCAAAGCCAAAGAATTGGTGTGGTACTTGTAAGGCGCCTCACTCGGGTCCATGTTCAGATAAGACCCGAAGGTGTGATACTTGTGGTGGTACGGGTCATCCTACTTCAGGATGCAAGGACAAGCCAAAGTGTTATCGGTGTCAACAAACCGGTCATTTCATCAAGGATTGCCCACAAGGAAGAGATGATGGAAAGAAGACGGCTGTCCAAAAGCCTAAAGCTCGAGCCTTTCAGCTGACAGTCGAAGCTGCCAAGGATAACGACGAGGTAGTAAGCGGTACATTTCTTGTTAACTCAAAACCGCTCAAACCGTACCGAGCCATCAATGGTAAGGTCACAAGTTGCTCCTGAAAATGTTGTTGCTAATGTGAATGGTGTTAATAATGTGGTGGAGCCTCGTGTTGTAGTCGCTCCTCGTACTAGTAACTTTAAGTATGAGAGCTTTCAGAAATGTGGAGCAAAGGCATTTGATGGTACTCTAGATGCTGTAGGTGCCATGGAATGGTTGGATGATATCGAGGTTGTGTTTGCTTCATGTTATTGCCCTGAGGATATGAAGGTATTGTGTGCTTCCCGTATGTTGAAGAAGAATGCTCGTAATTGGTGGAGGGTTGCTACTATTTCTTTGACCCCCGAGGTGCTAGCTAATATGCCTTGGGGTACCTTTAAGGAGAAGTTCTTGGAAGAATATGTGGGTACTCGTGAACTGAGGTTGATTGAGAAAGAATTCAGAGCTTTAACAGCTAAGCCGGGTGCCATAACTGAGTATGCCCACTCATTTATGGAAAAGCTTAAGTTTGTTGGTCATTTGGTTCGTAGAGATGTGGATCAGGTTGAAGCTTACTGTGATGGTCTTCCCGCTAGCTATCGTGGCCTTTGTAGACAACACATTACATTGTCTGCTGCGATTAAGGAGTCCAAGAGGTTGGATGATGATTTCAAGGGTGAAAAGGTTGTAGTGAAAGCTAATGATGATAAGCAATCAGGTTTAAAAAGGAAGCATGATGGGTCAAGTGGATCTAATAGGAAGTTCAAGAAAGGTCCGTCTTCAAGAGGTGGGGGCAGCAGCTATGCAAAGCCAAAGAATTGGTGTGGTACTTGTAAGGCGCCTCACTCGGGTCCATGTTCAGATAAGACCCGAAGGTGTGATACTTGTGGTGGTACGGGTCATCCTACTTCAGGATGCAAGGACAAGCCAAAGTGTTATCGGTGTCAACAAACCGGTCATTTCATCAAGGATTGCCCACAAGGAAGAGATGATGGAAAGAAGACGGCTGTCCAAAAGCCTAAAGCTCGAGCCTTTCAGCTGACAGTCGAAGCTGCCAAGGATAACGACGAGGTAGTAAGCGGTACATTTCTTGTTAACTCAAAACCTGCTTCTGTACTTTTTGATTCGGGTGCAAATAGATCTTTTGTGTCCACTTTATTTGCTCCTAAGCTTGATAGGGTCACTACTCCTCTTGATTGCTCTATAGAGGTTGAAATTGCTAACGGTACCATTAGTGACATTCAAGTAGGTTATGATGATTGTTCTATTGAGATTGAAGGTCGCTCTTTTCCGGTTCAATTATTGCCTACCACTTTAGCCGGTTTTGATATAGTGATAGGTATGGACTGGTTGTCTCAAAATGATGCTACTATTATATGTTCTCAAAAGGTCGTACGATTCGCTACTCCGGATGGTGAGGTCATTTCCGTTTATGGAGATAAGAAGAAGGGGAGCATAAAGATTATTAATTTGATGAAGGCTCTCAATTGCATTCGGCATAACAAGAATCACTTTCTTGCCTATGTTATCGATACACGAAAAGAGAAGTCTCCGATCCCTAATGTTGATGTAGTTTCTGAATTTTCTGATGTCTTTCCGGATGATCTTCCCGGTATTCCTCCCGACCGAGAGGTCATCTTTCAGATTGATCTCGTACCCGGTGCTACTCCTATTGCAAAAGCACCATATCGTTTAGCTCCCACAGAAATGAAAGAGTTAATGTCCCAGCTTCAAGAGCTACTTGACAAAGGTTTCATACAACCAAGTTCCTCGCCTTGGGGAGCTCCGGTTCTTTTTGTCAAAAAGAAAGACGGTTCTATGCGCATGTGCATAGACTACCGTGAGCTGAATAAACGAACGGTTAAGAATAAGTATCCTCTCCCGCGTATTGATGATCTTTTTGATCAGCTCCATGGTGCTTCTTACTTCTCTAAGATTGATTTGCGGTCTGGCTATCATCAATTAAAAGTCAAAAAGGAAGATGTGGCCAAGACAGCTTTTCGTACACGTTATGGGCACTATGAGTTTCTTGTCATGCCTTTTGGGTTGACAAATGCTCCAGCCGCTTTTATGGATTTAATGAATCGGGTATGTCGCCCATTCTTAGATCATTTTGTGATTGTCTTCATTGACGATATTCTAATTTATTCAAAGTCCGAAGCCGAGCACCGTGAGCACTTAAGAGCTGTTCTTGAGGTTCTTAGGGAGAAAAAGTTATATGCAAAGTTCTCCAAGTGTGAATTCTGGCTCCGAGAAGTTCAATTTCTCGGGCATGTTATCTCTTCTGAAGGTATTAAAGTTGATCCTGCCAAGATTGAAGCTGTATCTAAATGGGAACAGCCAAAGACACCCACGGAGATTAAGAGTTTTCTCGGTTTAGCTGGCTATTATAGGAGGTTTATTCAAGATTTCTCCCGAATAGCTAAGCCAATGACGGAATTGACAAAGAAAGGAGTAAAGTTTGTATGGACGGAAGCTCAAGAAAAGGCCTTTCAAACGCTTAAGACAAAGTTATGTGAAGCTCCTGTCCTAGCCTTACCCGAAGGTACTGATGATCTTGTTGTTTATAGTGATGCTTCTATTTCAGGTTTGGGTTGTGTCCTTATGCAAAGGGACAAAGTTATTGCATATGCTTCACGTCAGTTGAAGCCTCATGAAAAGAATTACCCGACCCATGATCTTGAATTGGCTGCAGTAGTGTTTGCTTTGAAGTTGTGGAGGCATTACTTATATGGCACCAAATGTACCTTGTTTACGGATCATAAGAGTTTGCAATATGTGTTCTCACAAAAGGAAATGAATGTAAGGCAAAGGAGATGGATGGAACTTCTGAAAGATTATGATTGCGAGATTAAATATCATCCCGGTAAAGCCAATGTGGTGGCGGATGCATTAAGTAGGAAAGTGCAGAATTTTTCTTGTAGATTGATGAGCATGGTTGTTCAAGCCAAGTCGGGGTTACTCGACCGCATCAAGGAAGCACAAGTTAAGGCTTTAATGAAGGATAATATCGATAATGAGAGTATTGGAAAGAAGAAAAGACTTGTGATGGAGACGAACAGCCGTGGATTTAAGACTTATAAGGGTCGAATATGGGTACCATTGCTTGGTGGTAACCGAGAATTGATCCTTGAAGAAGCTCATAGGTCAAGATATTCAGTCCATCCAGGTATTACCAAGATGTATGCAGATTTGAAGCCCATCTATTGGTGGCCAAACATTAAGGGAGAAGTTGCTCATTTTGTTGAAAGATGTTTGACGTGTGCACGTGTGAAAGCTGATCACAAAAAGCCATATGGAATGTTGCATCAATTGGAGATTCCGGAATGGAAATGGGACCATATTACTATGGATTTTGTGACCAAACTACCAAGAACACCGAAAGGAAATGACATGGTATGGGTTATTGTGGATAGATTGACAAATGCTCCAGCCGCTTTTATGGATTTAATGAATCGGGTATGTCGCCCATTCTTAGATCATTTTGTGATTGTCTTCATTGACGATATTCTAATTTATTCAAAGTCCGAAGCCGAGCACCGTGAGCACTTAAGAGCTGTTCTTGAGGTTCTTAGGGAGAAAAAGTTATATGCAAAGTTCTCCAAGTGTGAATTCTGGCTCCGAGAAGTTCAATTTCTCGGGCATGTTATCTCTTCTGAAGGTATTAAAGTTGATCCTGCCAAGATTGAAGCTGTATCTAAATGGGAACAGCCAAAGACACCCACGGAGATTAAGAGTTTTCTCGGTTTAGCTGGCTATTATAGGAGGTTTATTCAAGATTTCTCCCGAATAGCTAAGCCAATGACGGAATTGACAAAGAAAGGAGTAAAGTTTGTATGGACGGAAGCTCAAGAAAAGGCCTTTCAAACGCTTAAGACAAAGTTATGTGAAGCTCCTGTCCTAGCCTTACCCGAAGGTACTGATGATCTTGTTGTTTATAGTGATGCTTCTATTTCAGGTTTGGGTTGTGTCCTTATGCAAAGGGACAAAGTTATTGCATATGCTTCACGTCAGTTGAAGCCTCATGAAAAGAATTACCCGACCCATGATCTTGAATTGGCTGCAGTAGTGTTTGCTTTGAAGTTGTGGAGGCATTACTTATATGGCACCAAATGTACCTTGTTTACGGATCATAAGAGTTTGCAATATGTGTTCTCACAAAAGGAAATGAATGTAAGGCAAAGGAGATGGATGGAACTTCTGAAAGATTATGATTGCGAGATTAAATATCATCCCGGTAAAGCCAATGTGGTGGCGGATGCATTAAGTAGGAAAGTGCAGAATTTTTCTTGTAGATTGATGAGCATGGTTGTTCAAGCCAAGTCGGGGTTACTCGACCGCATCAAGGAAGCACAAGTTAAGGCTTTAATGAAGGATAATATCGATAATGAGAGTATTGGAAAGAAGAAAAGACTTGTGATGGAGACGAACAGCCGTGGATTTAAGACTTATAAGGGTCGAATATGGGTACCATTGCTTGGTGGTAACCGAGAATTGATCCTTGAAGAAGCTCATAGGTCAAGATATTCAGTCCATCCAGGTATTACCAAGATGTATGCAGATTTGAAGCCCATCTATTGGTGGCCAAACATTAAGGGAGAAGTTGCTCATTTTGTTGAAAGATGTTTGACGTGTGCACGTGTGAAAGCTGATCACAAAAAGCCATATGGAATGTTGCATCAATTGGAGATTCCGGAATGGAAATGGGACCATATTACTATGGATTTTGTGACCAAACTACCAAGAACACCGAAAGGAAATGACATGGTATGGGTTATTGTGGATAGATTGACAAAGAGTGCTCATTTCTTGGCAACAAGACAAGATGTACCACTAACTAAGATGGCAAAGATGTATGTGGATGAGATCGTAGCAAAGCATGGTGTTCCTTTATCCATTGTTTCAGACCGAGACACGAGATTTGTGTCTAACTTTTGGAAGGGTCTTCAGCGAGAGTTAGGTACTAGAATTAATTTGAGCACCGCCTATCACCCTCAAACTGATGGGCAAAGTGAAAGGACCATACAAACGTTGGAAGACATGTTGAGAGCTTGTGTATTAGAGTATGGTGGAGCATGGGATGAACACTTGAAATTGATCGAATTCACTTATAATAACAGCCACCATGCAAGTATTGGAATGCCACCATTTGAAATGCTTTATGGTAGGAGATGTAGGACTCCGAGTTGTTGGATGGAACCCGGTGAAAAGCAGTTTACGGGTCCTGAAATCATTGAAATCTCAGCTGAAAAAGTTAATGTGGCAAAGGAAGCACTTCGTGTGGCTAGAGAACGACAAAAGACTTATGCCGACAAGAAAAGGAAGCCAATTGAGTTCCAAGTTGGTGATTTGGTAATGCTGAAAGTTTCCCCATGGAAAGGAGTAATTCGTTTTGGAAAGAAGGGAAAGCTAAGCCCACGTTTCATAGGACCTTTCAAAATTCTGAAACGTATCAAGGATGTAGCTTATCAATTAGAACTACCCCCAGAATTGGATGGAATTCACCACACATTTCATGTTTCGTATTTGAGGAAGTGTTTGGCCAATGAGTCAAGTGTTATTCCAATTGAGGATGTGAGCATTAATCCTCAGAAAAGAATAGTGGATGAACCAGTAGCGATACTCGAAAGAAAGCAAAAGAAACTTCGCCGAAAGTTGATTGATCTCGTGTTGATTAAATGGAAGCATAACCACGGTGAAAGTTTAACTTGGGAGACCGAGTCGGTGATGAAAGAGAAATACCCAGATTTGTTCACTTCTGAGGCGATTCCGAGGACGGAATCCTCTTAAGGGGGAGGTAATTGTAACATCCCAAACGTTTTATGTTTGACTATTTGACTTTCCGTTAGTTAACGTCAAGTCTATTATGTTTATGTGCCTTATAAGGGATTATGTGATTAAGTGCTTATGTGTTTAATATGAAATGAGGTAAAGTGAATTAAATGAAAGTAATTTAAAGTAAAGTATGAAAGTTAAGTGCTTGTTAGATCGTTAAGTCTCCCGGTAAGTTAATTAAGCTACGAAAGTAAAGTTTAGGAAGTCGAGGGGCCTATGGGCACTAAAGGAAACTTATGGTCAGGAGTTTAAGGTCTAGTAAGACCCCAATAGCTGCTAATTTTCGTGATTAAGCCCTAGGAACAGATCCCCTCCCTCTCAAGACAAGTTTTCTCCAAGAATCAATCGTTTCGTGTCGTTTCGATCAAGTTTGATTAAGATTTCGAATCCTCAAAGTCATCTACAGGTATTATGGCTGATCTTACTCTTAAATCTGATCATGTATGTCTTAGTAGTGATTTCGATCCAGGCCATAGGGTTTGGGTTGGGTTATTTGATCAAACGTTTATTGAATTCATGTTATTCGGGTGTTTTAAAGATTGATTTATGATGTAAAGGATTAAGGGATTAATAGGATGGTTTAAGTTGATGAAAGTGCAATTAAAAGGATTAATTTTAAGTCCCCAGGTTGGATTTGGGGTATGGGTTCGTATGGAATTCGTTTGATCATAGAACAAAGATTAGGTTTCTGGTCGACACTCCAGGTGCGACGCACCTCTTGTCCAGTTTTCACAAAACATTTCGTCTAGCTTATATCTCGATCTTATACTCATTCTAGGTTGTCGGGAGCACTTAGCAAGCACTATAAGATACTTTTAACTTGTTGGTAAGCTGTACCGAGGTAAGTTAACATCTTTTGTCACCTGTTGGTACAACAAATCTCGTTTTCATAAGTTAAACCTTCCAATTGAATATGTATGTACATTTTATGTTCATGGGTGACTATGGGAGGTTGCAAAGGGATATATTACTTACCGTTTATGATGATTAACATTCATATGCAGGTTGCAATGGTATGTGGTAAGTATATATGCATGAGATGATGAAATGATTATGTATGTATGAAATGATGAAATGATTATGTATGTATGAAATGATGAAATGATTATGTATGTATGAGATGATGAAATGATTATGATGTATGAATGATGAAATGATTATGTATGTATGAAATGATGAAATGATTATGATGTATGAGATGATGAAATGATTATATAAATGCATGAAATGATGAAATGATTATGTATGTATGAAATGATGAAATGATATGATATATGTTTGCATGTGTGGCTTGATCACCTAGTCACTAGTCCTTGATTAGGATTGCCATGTTCACGTGCACGTTAAGGGCCCTAAAGTAAAAGATGATATGTGATTAGCTTAGGTGAAAGAGTAGCCTAAACTAATTAAGCGATTAAAGTCTCGAGCATTATGTAAAGTCTTGTGTTAAGCTTAACCCGTGCTAGCTCTTCGGGGCTGGTGCGTACGTGGTCACTTGAGTTGCTCCTTGTGGCATAGTTACGTTTGAGTATTCCGGGTGGAGTAACTAATCACTAATGCGTAAAGGCATAAACGGTTTATTCAGTTGGATTGACTTTGTCATTCCTTAACGACGCCGATGGACCACCTTATGGTTTACCCATCATGTCGGGTGTGAGGACTCCATGTATGGTCTATGACCGCCTACACACAACCCCACATCCCTATGTGAGTGGCATAAGTCACTTAGCCTACGTCTTGGCAAAGAAATAAAGAAAGAAAGATGAAGAAAGAAAGTATAGGCACACTTTAGGACATGTTGAACCTAATGTGTATCTTATGATGTTATGTATGTGTGTGATATTAACTTAAAATGCAGATTTTGTTAATATATGAAATTGGCAAACGTTTTCAAGTTATGTTATCTTACTTAGCTAATTTTATTAGCTAACACTTGTTCTTTGAAAATGTTGTGCCTTCAGGATAATCAAGTTTGAGCTAGGCGAGGATTAGCTTGGTGAGACTTGGGTAGACGAATAAAGAAGCTTAGCTAAGACATTAAACGCTTAGACTTCCTTTTAGCCTCATGTTTGGCTATTTCATTTATGATTAAAGACTTGTATTAATGTGGCATTTATGTTGGTGCCAAAGCTTGGATTTACTTTTATTGTTTTGATGATGCTAGTAGTAACACCAAATTTTAAAGGTACCATCCGTTACGGATGGGGCAGATTTTGAAAGTGATCCTTTCCGCTTATTTTAAATGCCGTTTGGCAAAGTTTTGAAAAATCCAAGTTTTTAAACGACGGGTGTTACAAGTTGGTATCAGAGAAATGGTTTAAGTGAACCAAAATTCGACCAAGACCTTAGGATTTTGGACTTAAACCGTACGAGAAATGATTGGCTTAAGTAGTAATGCTTTAGCTCTATGATGAAAATGCTTTTAGGATGGGTTGGGATGAGTGTGAGAGTAGGTTTATGGCTTATATATGTATATGTTATGCTTATGTAATTTAGTAGGCCTGACCATACTTTGTTCTCATTCGATTCATCTCTAACATTCGTCACTAAAATTGTAGAAGGATGGTTAATACCCGTGCTAGTAGTCAAAGAGATGGAGCTAATGCTAGCGATGCTCCGGTTAATCCAAACGGGACTGGAAATGGTGTTAACCTAAGGCCTCCTCGAAGACCACTTTCGGGTGCACAACCTACAAGGTCTGAAATTGATAGAGCTAACCCCGTGATTGAGCAAGTTCCTACTCAAGCTGAAATGCATGAAGAGTTGAGGGCTATTCGAGCTCTTTTGTTGAGAAATGAAGAGGAGTTGAATCAACTTAGGGCTGAAAGAGAAGCTAGCTTGCAACGGGATGAGCATACGGATGGGAATTACTCCAACCGCTCAAACCGTACCGAGCCATCAATGGTAAGGTCACAAGTTGCTCCTGAAAATGTTGTTGCTAATGTGAATGGTGTTAATAATGTGGTGGAGCCTCGTGTTGTAGTCGCTCCTCGTACTAGTAACTTTAAGTATGAGAGCTTTCAGAAATGTGGAGCAAAGGCATTTGATGGTACTCTAGATGCTGTAGGTGCCATGGAATGGTTGGATGATATCGAGGTTGTGTTTGCTTCATGTTATTGCCCTGAGGATATGAAGGTATTGTGTGCTTCCCGTATGTTGAAGAAGAATGCTCGTAATTGGTGGAGGGTTGCTACTATTTCTTTGACCCCCGAGGTGCTAGCTAATATGCCTTGGGGTACCTTTAAGGAGAAGTTCTTGGAAGAATATGTGGGTACTCGTGAACTGAGGTTGATTGAGAAAGAATTCAGAGCTTTAACAGCTAAGCCGGGTGCCATAACTGAGTATGCCCACTCATTTATGGAAAAGCTTAAGTTTGTTGGTCATTTGGTTCGTAGAGATGTGGATCAGGTTGAAGCTTACTGTGATGGTCTTCCCGCTAGCTATCGTGGCCTTTGTAGACAACACATTACATTGTCTGCTGCGATTAAGGAGTCCAAGAGGTTGGATGATGATTTCAAGGGTGAAAAGGTTGTAGTGAAAGCTAATGATGATAAGCAATCAGGTTTAAAAAGGAAGCATGATGGGTCAAGTGGATCTAATAGGAAGTTCAAGAAAGGTCCGTCTTCAAGAGGTGGGGGCAGCAGCTATGCAAAGCCAAAGAATTGGTGTGGTACTTGTAAGGCGCCTCACTCGGGTCCATGTTCAGATAAGACCCGAAGGTGTGATACTTGTGGTGGTACGGGTCATCCTACTTCAGGATGCAAGGACAAGCCAAAGTGTTATCGGTGTCAACAAACCGGTCATTTCATCAAGGATTGCCCACAAGGAAGAGATGATGGAAAGAAGACGGCTGTCCAAAAGCCTAAAGCTCGAGCCTTTCAGCTGACAGTCGAAGCTGCCAAGGATAACGACGAGGTAGTAAGCGGTACATTTCTTGTTAACTCAAAACCTGCTTCTGTACTTTTTGATTCGGGTGCAAATAGATCTTTTGTGTCCACTTTATTTGCTCCTAAGCTTGATAGGGTCACTACTCCTCTTGATTGCTCTATAGAGGTTGAAATTGCTAACGGTACCATTAGTGACATTCAAGTAGGTTATGATGATTGTTCTATTGAGATTGAAGGTCGCTCTTTTCCGGTTCAATTATTGCCTACCACTTTAGCCGGTTTTGATATAGTGATAGGTATGGACTGGTTGTCTCAAAATGATGCTACTATTATATGTTCTCAAAAGGTCGTACGATTCGCTACTCCGGATGGTGAGGTCATTTCCGTTTATGGAGATAAGAAGAAGGGGAGCATAAAGATTATTAATTTGATGAAGGCTCTCAATTGCATTCGGCATAACAAGAATCACTTTCTTGCCTATGTTATCGATACACGAAAAGAGAAGTCTCCGATCCCTAATGTTGATGTAGTTTCTGAATTTTCTGATGTCTTTCCGGATGATCTTCCCGGTATTCCTCCCGACCGAGAGGTCATCTTTCAGATTGATCTCGTACCCGGTGCTACTCCTATTGCAAAAGCACCATATCGTTTAGCTCCCACAGAAATGAAAGAGTTAATGTCCCAGCTTCAAGAGCTACTTGACAAAGGTTTCATACAACCAAGTTCCTCGCCTTGGGGAGCTCCGGTTCTTTTTGTCAAAAAGAAAGACGGTTCTATGCGCATGTGCATAGACTACCGTGAGCTGAATAAGCGAACGGTTAAGAATAAGTATCCTCTCCCGTGTATTGATGATCTTGTTGTTTATAGTGATGCTTCTATTTCAGGTTTGGGTTGTGTCCTTATGCAAAGGGACAAAGTTATTGCATATGCTTCACGTCAGTTGAAGCCTCATGAAAAGAATTACCCGACCCATGATCTTGAATTGGCTGCAGTAGTGTTTGCTTTGAAGTTGTGGAGGCATTACTTATATGGCACCAAATGTACATTGTTTACGGATCATAAGAGTTTGCAATATGTGTTCTCACAAAAGGAAATGAATGTAAGGCAAAGGAGATGGATGGAACTTCTGAAAGATTATGATTGCGAGATTAAATATCATCCCGGTAAAGCCAATGTGGTGGCGGATGCATTAAGTAGGAAAGTGCAGAATTTTTCTTGTAGATTGATGAGCATGGTTGTTCAAGCCAAGTCGGGGTTACTCGACCGCATCAAGGAAGCACAAGTTAAGGCTTTATTGAAGGATAATATCGATAAGCAATCAGGTTTAAAAAGGAAGCATGATGGGTCAAGTGGATCTAATAGGAAGTTCAAGAAAGGTCCGTCTTCAAGAGGTGGGGGCAGCAGCTATGCAAAGCCAAAGAATTGGTGTGGTACTTGTAAGGCGCCTCACTCGGGTCCATGTTCAGATAAGACCCGAAGGTGTGATACTTGTGGTGGTACGGGTCATCCTACTTCAGGATGCAAGGACAAGCCAAAGTGTTATCGGTGTCAACAAACCGGTCATTTCATCAAGGATTGCCCACAAGGAAGAGATGATGGAAAGAAGACGGCTGTCCAAAAGCCTAAAGCTCGAGCCTTTCAGCTGACAGTCGAAGCTGCCAAGGATAACGACGAGGTAGTAAGCGGTACATTTCTTGTTAACTCAAAACCTGCTTCTGTACTTTTTGATTCGGGTGCAAATAGATCTTTTGTGTCCACTTTATTTGCTCCTAAGCTTGATAGGGTCACTACTCCTCTTGATTGCTCTATAGAGGTTGAAATTGCTAACGGTACCATTAGTGACATTCAAGTAGGTTATGATGATTGTTCTATTGAGATTGAAGGTCGCTCTTTTCCGGTTCAATTATTGCCTACCACTTTAGCCGGTTTTGATATAGTGATAGGTATGGACTGGTTGTCTCAAAATGATGCTACTATTATATGTTCTCAAAAGGTCGTACGATTCGCTACTCCGGATGGTGAGGTCATTTCCGTTTATGGAGATAAGAAGAAGGGGAGCATAAAGATTATTAATTTGATGAAGGCTCTCAATTGCATTCGGCATAACAAGAATCACTTTCTTGCCTATGTTATCGATACACGAAAAGAGAAGTCTCCGATCCCTAATGTTGATGTAGTTTCTGAATTTTCTGATGTCTTTCCGGATGATCTTCCCGGTATTCCTCCCGACCGAGAGGTCATCTTTCAGATTGATCTCGTACCCGGTGCTACTCCTATTGCAAAAGCACCATATCGTTTAGCTCCCACAGAAATGAAAGAGTTAATGTCCCAGCTTCAAGAGCTACTTGACAAAGGTTTCATACAACCAAGTTCCTCGCCTTGGGGAGCTCCGGTTCTTTTTGTCAAAAAGAAAGACGGTTCTATGCGCATGTGCATAGACTACCGTGAGCTGAATAAGCGAACGGTTAAGAATAAGTATCCTCTCCCGCGTATTGATGATCTTTTTGATCAGCTCCATGGTGCTTCTTACTTCTCTAAGATTGATTTGCGGTCTGGCTATCATCAATTAAAAGTCAAAAAGGAAGATGTGGCCAAGACAGCTTTTCGTACACGTTATGGGCACTATGAGTTTCTTGTCATGCCTTTTGGGTTGACAAATGCTCCAGCCGCTTTTATGGATTTAATGAATCGGGTATGTCGCCCATTCTTAGATCATTTTGTGATTGTCTTCATTGACGATATTCTAATTTATTCAAAGTCCGAAGCCGAGCACCGTGAGCACTTAAGAGCTGTTCTTGAGGTTCTTAGGGAGAAAAAGTTATATGCAAAGTTCTCCAAGTGTGAATTCTGGCTCCGAGAAGTTCAATTTCTCGGGCATGTTATCTCTTCTGAAGGTATTAAAGTTGATCCTGCCAAGATTGAAGCTGTATCTAAATGGGAACAGCCAAAGACACCCACGGAGATTAAGAGTTTTCTCGGTTTAGCTGGCTATTATAGGAGGTTTATTCAAGATTTCTCCCGAATAGCTAAGCCAATGACGGAATTGACAAAGAAAGGAGTAAAGTTTGTATGGACGGAAGCTCAAGAAAAGGCCTTTCAAACGCTTAAGACAAAGTTATGTGAAGCTCCTGTCCTAGCCTTACCCGAAGGTACTGATGATCTTGTTGTTTATAGTGATGCTTCTATTTCAGGTTTGGGTTGTGTCCTTATGCAAAGGGACAAAGTTATTGCATATGCTTCACGTCAGTTGAAGCCTCATGAAAAGAATTACCCGACCCATGATCTTGAATTGGCTGCAGTAGTGTTTGCTTTGAAGTTGTGGAGGCATTACTTATATGGCACCAAATGTACATTGTTTACGGATCATAAGAGTTTGCAATATGTGTTCTCACAAAAGGAAATGAATGTAAGGCAAAGGAGATGGATGGAACTTCTGAAAGATTATGATTGCGAGATTAAATATCATCCCGGTAAAGCCAATGTGGTGGCGGATGCATTAAGTAGGAAAGTGCAGAATTTTTCTTGTAGATTGATGAGCATGGTTGTTCAAGCCAAGTCGGGGTTACTCGACCGCATCAAGGAAGCACAAGTTAAGGCTTTAATGAAGGATAATATCGATAATGAGAGTATTGGAAAGAAGAAAAGACTTGTGATGGAGACGAACAGCCGTGGATTTAAGACTTATAAGGGTCGAATATGGGTACCATTGCTTGGTGGTAACCGAGAATTGATCCTTGAAGAAGCTCATAGGTCAAGATATTCAGTCCATCCAGGTATTACCAAGATGTATGCAGATTTGAAGCCCATCTATTGGTGGCCAAACATTAAGGGAGAAGTTGCTCATTTTGTTGAAAGATGTTTGACGTGTGCACGTGTGAAAGCTGATCACAAAAAGCCATATGGAATGTTGCATCAATTGGAGATTCCGGAATGGAAATGGGACCATATTACTATGGATTTTGTGACCAAACTACCAAGAACACCGAAAGGAAATGACATGGTATGGGTTATTGTGGATAGATTGACAAAGAGTGCTCATTTCTTGGCAACAAGACAAGATGTATGCAGATTTGAAGCCCATCTATTGGTGGCCAAACATTAAGGGAGAAGTTGCTCATTTTGTTGAAAGATGTTTGACGTGTGCACGTGTGAAAGCTGATCACAAAAAGCCATATGGAATGTTGCATCAATTGGAGATTCCGGAATGGAAATGGGACCATATTACTATGGATTTTGTGACCAAACTACCAAGAACACCGAAAGGAAATGACATGGTATGGGTTATTGTGGATAGATTGACAAAGAGTGCTCATTTCTTGGCAACAAGACAAGATGTACCACTAACTAAGATGGCAAAGATGTATGTGGATGAGATCGTAGCAAAGCATGGTGTTCCTTTATCCATTGTTTCAGACCGAGACACGAGATTTGTGTCTAACTTTTGGAAGGGTCTTCAGCGAGAGTTAGGTACTAGAATTAATTTGAGCACCGCCTATCACCCTCAAACTGATGGGCAAAGTGAAAGGACCATACAAACGTTGGAAGACATGTTGAGAGCTTGTGTATTAGAGTATGGTGGAGCATGGGATGAACACTTGAAATTGATCGAATTCACTTATAATAACAGCCACCATGCAAGTATTGGAATGCCACCATTTGAAATGCTTTATGGTAGGAGATGTAGGACTCCGAGTTGTTGGATGGAACCCGGTGAAAAGCAGTTTACGGGTCCTGAAATCATTGAAATCTCAGCTGAAAAAGTTAATGTGGCAAAGGAAGCACTTCGTGTGGCTAGAGAACGACAAAAGACTTATGCCGACAAGAAAAGGAAGCCAATTGAGTTCCAAGTTGGTGATTTGGTAATGCTGAAAGTTTCCCCATGGAAAGGAGTAATTCGTTTTGGAAAGAAGGGAAAGCTAAGCCCACGTTTCATAGGACCTTTCAAAATTCTGAAACGTATCAAGGATGTAGCTTATCAATTAGAACTACCCCCAGAATTGGATGGAATTCACCACACATTTCATGTTTCGTATTTGAGGAAGTGTTTGGCCAATGAGTCAAGTGTTATTCCAATTGAGGATGTGAGCATTAATCCTCAGAAAAGAATATGGTGGAGCATGGGATGAACACTTGAAATTGATCGAATTCACTTATAATAACAGCCACCATGCAAGTATTGGAATGCCACCATTTGAAATGCTTTATGGTAGGAGATGTAGGACTCCGAGTTGTTGGATGGAACCCGGTGAAAAGCAGTTTACGGGTCCTGAAATCATTGAAATCTCAGCTGAAAAAGTTAATGTGGCAAAGGAAGCACTTCGTGTGGCTAGAGAACGACAAAAGACTTATGCCGACAAGAAAAGGAAGCCAATTGAGTTCCAAGTTGGTGATTTGGTAATGCTGAAAGTTTCCCCATGGAAAGGAGTAATTCGTTTTGGAAAGAAGGGAAAGCTAAGCCCACGTTTCATAGGACCTTTCAAAATTCTGAAACGTATCAAGGATGTAGCTTATCAATTAGAACTACCCCCAGAATTGGATGGAATTCACCACACATTTCATGTTTCGTATTTGAGGAAGTGTTTGGCCAATGAGTCAAGTGTTATTCCAATTGAGGATGTGAGCATTAATCCTCAGAAAAGAATAGTGGATGAACCAGTAGCGATACTCGAAAGAAAGCAAAAGAAACTTCGCCGAAAGTTGATTGATCTCGTGTTGATTAAATGGAAGCATAACCACGGTGAAAGTTTAACTTGGGAGACCGAGTCGGTGATGAAAGAGAAATACCCAGATTTGTTCACTTCTGAGGCGATTCCGAGGACGGAATCCTCTTAAGGGGGAGGTAATTGTAACATCCCAAACGTTTTATGTTTGACTATTTGACTTTCCGTTAGTTAACGTCAAGTCTATTATGTTTATGTGCCTTATAAGGGATTATGTGATTAAGTGCTTATGTGTTTAATATGAAATGAGGTAAAGTGAATTAAATGAAAGTAATTTAAAGTAAAGTATGAAAGTTAAGTGCTTGTTAGATCGTTAAGTCTCCCGGTAAGTTAATTAAGCTACGAAAGTAAAGTTTAGGAAGTCGAGGGGCCTATGGGCACTAAAGGAAACTTATGGTCAGGAGTTTAAGGTCTAGTAAGACCCCAATAGCTGCTAATTTTCGTGATTAAGCCCTAGGAACAGATCCCCTCCCTCTCAAGACAAGTTTTCTCCAAGAATCAATCGTTTCGTGTCGTTTCGATCAAGTTTGATTAAGATTTCGAATCCTCAAAGTCATCTACAGGTATTATGGCTGATCTTACTCTTAAATCTGATCATGTATGTCTTAGTAGTGATTTCGATCCAGGCCATAGGGTTTGGGTTGGGTTATTTGATCAAACGTTTATTGAATTCATGTTATTCGGGTGTTTTAAAGATTGATTTATGATGTAAAGGATTAAGGGATTAATAGGATGGTTTAAGTTGATGAAAGTGCAATTAAAAGGATTAATTTTAAGTCCCCAGGTTGGATTTGGGGTATGGGTTCGTATGGAATTCGTTTGATCATAGAACAAAGATTAGGTTTCTGGTCGACACTCCAGGTGCGACGCACCAGTAGGGTGGTGCGACGCACCACAGCCAGATTTGGAAAAATGGTTTTCAGCCAAAAGCCCGTTATGCGGCGCACCAATGGGTAGGTGCGGCGCACTTGCATCTATTCAGAATTTCTGATGGATTTGTGCGACGCACCAAAGATTAGGTGCGGCGCACCTGCTTATGTTCAGAATCTTCTGATCGATTTATGCGACGCACCATGTGGGAGGTGCGACGCACCTCTTGTCCAGTTTTCACAAAACATTTCGTCTAGCTTATATCTCGATCTTATACTCATTCTAGGTTGTCGGGAGCACTTAGCAAGCACTATAAGATACTTTTAACTTGTTGGTAAGCTGTACCGAGGTAAGTTAACATCTTTTGTCACCTGTTGGTACAACAAATCTCGTTTTCATAAGTTAAACCTTCCAATTGAATATGTATGTACATTTTATGTTCATGGGTGACTATGGGAGGTTGCAAAGGGATATATTACTTACCGTTTATGATGATTAACATTCATATGCAGGTTGCAATGGTATGTGGTAAGTATATATGCATGAGATGATGAAATGATTATAAATGCATGAAATGATGAAATGATTATGTATGTATGAAATGATGAAATGATGAAATGATATGATATATGTTTGCATGTGTGGCTTGATCACCTAGTCACTAGTCCTTGATTAGGATTGCCATGTTCACGTGCACGTTAAGGGCCCTAAAGTAAAATATGATATGTGATTAGCTTAGGTGAAAGAGTAGCCTAAACTAATTAAGCGATTAAAGTCTCGAGCATTATGTAAAGTCTTGTGTTAAGCTTAACCCGTGCTAGCTCTTCGGGGCTGGTGCGTACGTGGTCACTTGAGTTGCTCCTTGTGGCATAGTTACGTTTGAGTATTCCGGGTGGAGTAACTAATCACTAATGCGTAAAGGCATAAACGGTTTATTCAGTTGGATTGACTTTGTCATTCCTTAACGACGCCGATGGACCACCTTATGGTTTACCCATCATGTCGGGTGTGAGGACTCCATGTA